>CM060920.1:452711360-453911360 GCA_030737875.1 Allium sativum | reverse complement strand
AACTTGACATGTGAATCCATCTTTTGATCTAAACATGTTGCTATGCCACCCTAACTATGCTATATCTAGGTAATTGGACACCTAATATGTAACACCCCATATATTCTATAACAGTGAAATTCACAAATTAAAGTATAATTAATTTCAAATCAAAGAATTAAGGGAAACGGGAAACGGGATACGCCATTGCGTTCGTCTCGGAATTCTGCTTGAGATAGAGTCCGAGTTTGCGTAAAACGGACTCCGTATGAGGGAGAATTGACCTCCGGAAGTTTCAGAATTCAGTTTAAAATTCAAACAGACAGAAACAGTTCAGAAACAGTTCAAATTTCAAAAATCGGACCCAGATTGGGCTGGGCGGGAATTTTCTCGCCCAAGGCACCCAGGTCGGCTGGGTAGTCGACCTGGGGCACGCAGGTCGGCTGGGTAGTCGACCTGGGGCACCCAGGTCGACTATGTAGTCGACCTGGGGGTCGACTGGGTAGTCGACCTGGCCCCTGAGCCAGGTCGGACCCAGCCCCTTCGGGCTGGCCTGGTCTGTGCTTGGCTGAATTTCTGAGCTTTGTCTTGTCACTAGGGCTAGGTGTCAGCTCCTGATTGGTTTCTCTTTGAAACGAATGGCTAATATTAATCTAAGCTCCATCGACGGCTCTAATCAATTCACGAACTGTATAAAAAGAACCTAAGACTCCACCTAATTCACACAAATAAAAATGAGAATGAGACCGTCATGCTGCTGAAGAAAGATTAGGAATAGCCGTCGAGTCAGGAGTTGATTCAAAAGCTTAAAGCAACGACAATTAAATCAAAACAACGCCTACAACAAAGGATAGCATCTCCAAATTCAGAATTCAGATTCCTGAATTGAAGATTCGTCATACGTTGTAAGTAGAGTGCTATTTCGATGTGAATGAATAATTGAGTTTTGATTTGTGTAAAATGAGAAATGGAATTGTACTTAATCTGTGGTGATGATAATTCATAATTTTATGTGGCTATGATTCTAATTATGAATAGACTTGGGATGTTGTGGTATAAGGATGTTAGACCTATTGGATATTTTCTAGTATATGATTCATGTTGAAAGTTAACTATATGTTTGTGGTAGTTTATTTCAACCAAGTTGTGACTCATGCAAGTATATGATTCACTATTATGCCAACATGATTTTAGATCCATCTATGTATATTTTTATGACCATTTTTAGTGTATTTGGATCCAAATAAGTATTATGATTCATATGAATTTATGTTGGAATTGGCATCATGATTCAAGTGTAAAACCATACTTTTGTATTAGTGACAAAAGCAAGCATCTTTGTGAACTTGCGTTAATTCTATGAACATGACTAGATTACGTTTGGTGTTATGCCTAATTGAAAACATGTTTTAGGCCTATATTGTTATCAAACTCATATGATAATATATGTGACACATAATTAAGTTAGATTCACATTTTTAAATGCAAGTTTACATGACTAGATTAAAACCATGATTCATGTTAGGTATGTTTCTTGTCAAGATTATATGCTATTACAATGCAAGTTTACAAGTGCCTAATTTATGTTAATTAGACCGTTATGTTGCAAGTTCATGCGTTCACACACCCCTTTCTGATGTTACTTAGAATATATAAACACCATGTTCTAAGCCTCCCCTTTTTCATGTGGCTAAGTTGGGCTTAAATGTTAAACCCAACATATGTTATATTATAGCGAACGTAGAAAACGGGGGTAATGACGTTGGGTTAAAAATATAAAACATATGCGTTGGCATGTATGTCGCATGCCAATGACCTTGAGAACATTTAAGTGGTATAAATTAATTTTACCCAATAAAGATGAATTTGAATAAAGGGCTGCAAATATTTAGATATAAAAAGAAAAGAGACAAAATATGTAAACTTAGAAAATACGATGTGTTTAACCCGAGGTTGGATTGAGTTGTGACATAAACCTGCCCGGAACCGCCCGACTGTCCAGTAGTCACAACAATACCTATCCAATGTGGGTGGTTAAACATTGAGCCCAATAAAGACCCGAGGTTAGACTGAGTTGTGGCGTAAGACTGCCCGGACCTAACCGGCAACAGGCAGCCACAACAATACCTGTCTAATGTGAGTGGTTGAGGCTTTAATAAGACAATTAAGGCCGAGTCAGGGTTGATAGGATTAATTAAATTGAATTAATACGTAATCAAATTGAATATGCTAAACTATACAGGCTGATTGGGGGTTAGGTTTATACAGAACACTTAACCAACTTAGCATGTTGGCTAGAAATAGAAAACCTAGTAGCGGGGGACCCTTTTCAGCAGTAACCCTACAAGGTGTATCAGGATACCCTGAACTAGGCAGGGTGGGGCACGATTACTGGCCTGACTGTAAGAGGTCAAATCGACGGCGGTGGTGCAGTAGTGTTGGTTCTAACGGGGTGCGGGCGTGCACACACTCCGGCGTAGAAAAATTAGGCACTGGGCACCAGTAGTATACCTGTGCATTCTAGAATTGTGTCGGGCTACCACCGTGGGACTTGATACACCCCATGGTGGGACCAGCATAGGTAGCTACAACATCGGAGGCCGTAAGACACATGTAACTATGCGAGTAGGAGCCGATCATTTGAAATGGTTCACTTCACCCTGATTATGGGGTGCTTGTCAGGAACTAGTTTATAGGGGTGCAGAGATTAATATGGTGTACGATAGTATATTCGACTCTAGACAACTTAACTTAGTTTGTGGTGCTTCCCCATTTCCAGTTTATACTTATCATGCTCATTTCTTTATTCATAGACTGAATAGTCCTAGACTTACTCAGGCTTTATATCTGACTCTACTTTTCTTTTGTCTTCTTTTCTTCCATTTCCCCCCACCCAAGGTCCACAGGGAGGGAATACCGTAGCTTGAGCAGTTTTCACATCCAGCTTGAAGAGAAAGAATGTATTGCTTGGATCTCTTTCGTTTTGGACTATGGCTTTCGATAGCAATTATGGGGACTTGTGCACTCTACTTTTCTTTCGTCTTCTTTTCTTCCATTCCCCCCCAGGTCCATAGGGAGGGAATACCGCAGCTTGAGCAGTTTTCACATCCAGCTTGAAGAGAAAGAATGTATTGCTTGGATCTCTTTCGTTTTGGACTATGGCTTTGGATAGAAATTATGGGGACTTATGCAGTTTACTTATGTTTTTATGCTTCTTTAAGTTATGTAATCAAGACAGTTATGAAAATGTAATGTTTTTGGGAAGTATTGTAAGACAATTATGGCATGGTTTGTGTAACACGTATTTTGATGAAATAAAAGTTGCTGTTGTTTTCCGCTGTTCAAAAATATGTGTATTTATATCTGTCTTGTGTATCTATGACTTATACTTATAAACCTCCACAAAAATTAGGGCATTCCCTTTGAGAGTGACCCTAACGGAGGTGGGGTGTTTCACTTGGTATCAGAGCATGGTTTACTAGATAAGATAAAAAAATTTGAAAATTTATTTTCAAAAGAAAATTTTAAGAAGCCTTTTTAAAGATAAAATGTTATTTTATTTTAAAAAGGCATAGTACCCCAAAGCCATAGGTACTATTTTTATCCTTCGTTTTGAATCTATCCTTTCTGTTTCAGCATGTCCGAAGAACTTAACTTGCCTGAGGGTGTACCAATACCTGGTTGGTTCAGACGATTCTTAGAAGCAAGGGCCAATCAGCCAGGTCCCACTATTCCTCCTTCCCCAGCTGCAGTAAATCATCCAACTGCGGCAGTACCTCCCCCTCCACCTCCTCCGCGTGGTAATGCTTTTGCCAAGACATGTAAAGATTTCAAAGCTATGGGAGGGAAGGACTTTCATGGAACCGAGTCCTTCGTGGCAGCCAGGAACTGGCTGAAGGAAACCGAGGACTTATTCGTCATCTTTGAAGTAGAAGATAGGCAGAAGGTACAACTGGCAGTATGGCTACTTAAAGGTGAGGCTTCCTACTGGTGGGAAGTTTCCAATGAAGAAAGACCAGGGAAACATGGGAGGACTTTAGGGCGAGGTTTGAAGATAAATTTCTCTCAGAAGCTGAAAGGAGTCTTCAATTGGAAAAATTCTTATTTCTTAAGCAAGGGAATATGACAGTCAAAGAGTACGTTAATCAGTTCGATCAGCTGGCTAGGTTCGGACTGGACCTAGTCAACACTCCGCATAAGAAGGCTCTCTGTTTTGTCAAAGGATTGAATGAGCCATTACACAGCTTGGCCATGACCCATAAACCTATGGGAGCTACATATGAAAGGTTGGTGCAGATGGCATTGTTGAACGAAGAGGATAAGGGCAAGAAGGAGACAAAGGCAGAAAGCTCTCAAGGGAAGAAAGAGGGTTTACAGCCTAAGAAGACAGACTTTAAGAAGGGCGGGAAAGACAACAAGTCCCAAGAGAAGAGGAAGTGTAATTTCTGTGGCAAAGTGGGGCACTTAGTGAAAGATTGCCGGAAAAAGAAGGCCAAGTTGAATGGTGGGTGCTTTTTTTGCGGTGAGACAGGCCACATGGCTAAGGATTTCCCAAAGAAACGAGGACAGGGGCAGAGGGCTGGATCCACCTCAAGGGCACAGGTGCATGTGCTAGAAGTGCCACCTCTGCAACAGCGAGGTATAAATACTTCTGTAGAAAGTGTAGTTTATCTTTATGATCACCCAGTTCGCACTTTATTTGATTCCGGTGCATCACACTCCTTTATTTCATCTTCTTTAGTAGAACCTCTGCACCTAGAAACTAGTATGGTAGAGGACCCCTTAATTGTTTCAAATCCAATCGGGAGCCCAGCTCATTTGTTTATGATCTGTGTGGGATTGAAAATTTCTATTCTAAGCGTAGAATTTAGATGTAGTGCCTTTGTTTTGGGCTTCTCGGGATATGGTTTGATTTTGGACATGGATTGGCTATCCAGTAATGGTGCCATCCTTGATTGTGAGAAAAGGGTGGTTAGGCTTTTGACCCAACTCGGTAACACTCTGGAAATTACTTGTAATCCCTCGTATGCGGTTATGCTTAGTTATCTTGAATCACTAGATGCTTCTGTTGAGAGTTTGCAATCGGTTAAAGTGGTTCGTGAATATCCGGATGTCTTCAAAGAGGTGAAGGGCTTACCTCCGAAGCGGGAGATAGACTTCCACATATATCTTGTAGATAATGCAAAGCCCGTTGCGTTTCCCGTTAGACACATGGCTCCACGGGAAAGGAAAGAGCTCAGTAAACAGGTTAAAGAGCTTCTAGAGAAGGGGTTCATTAGAAGGAGCATTTCAGAATGGGGCGCTCCAGTGGTGTTCGCCACAAAGGCGGATGGTTCACTCCGTCTATGTGTTGACTATAAGGAGCTCAACAAGCTGACGAAAAAGAATAGGCACCCTCTCCCCAGAATTGACGATTTGTTTGATCAGCTTGTAGGAGCGTCTATTTTCTCCCAACTCGATTTAGCGACCGGATTTCATCAGCTAAGGGTGGCTGAAGATAGCATCGATAAGACAGCATTCGGAACCCCAGACGACTTCTTTGAATGGCTTGTCATGCCTTTTGGCTTGACAAACGCACCCGCTTACTTCGTGGACCTGATTAGTAGGGTGTTCAGAGAATTCCTCAACAAGTTCGTAGTGGTCTTCATAGACGATATCTTGATCTTCTCAAAGAGTGAAGAAGAACATGCTCAGCACTTAAGGTCAATCATGGAAACCCTGCGAGTCCATCAGTTAAAAGCCAAATTCTCCAAATGCCACTTTTGGAGAGAGGAAGTAAGGTTTCTTGGGCACGTTGTATCCCAAAATAGGTTAGCTGTGGACCCTGCTAAGGTAGTAGCGGTACATGATTGGAAGACACCAAGGAATGCAACTGAGGTCCGAAGTTTTCTAGGACTAGCAGGTTTCTACCGAAAATTCATAAGGTGTTTTGCGAAAATCTCAGCTCCTCTCACAAGCCTGACAAAGAAGAATCTAGTGTTCAATTGGTACTTGGATTGCGAGTTTTCTTTCCAATGACTAAAAAGGGCTCTTACAACAGCCCCAGTTCTGACGTTGCCAGATGGAAGCAAGATGTTCACAGTTTATACAGATGCATGTGGGACAGGGCTAGGCGTTGTCTTAATGCAAGAAGGAAGGGTAGTAGCTTATGGGGGAAGGCAATTGAAAGTTCATGAAAAGAACTACCCGACCCACGACCTTGAGTTAGCCGCCATCGTCTTTGCACTCAAGTCTTAGCGACACTATCTCCTAGGTGAGAAGTTCGAACTTTACACTGACCATAAATCGTTGAAATATCTTTTTTCGTAGAAAGATCTTAACTTGAGGCAACAAAGATGGATGGAGTTTCTTGCCTCGTACGATTTCGAGATCGACTACACTCCGGGCAAAGGCAACGTAGTGGCAGACGCGTTAAGCCGATAGAAACTGACCCTAAGCCCGCTCTTTATAGAAAGGCAAAGCTTGGAGTATATAGCCAGTTTTAATTTTAAGCCCTCCTCCGATTTTGTACCGGGCTTGCTAGCATCTCTCGAAGTACGCCCGACTCTAGTGGACTCAATAGGGACAACACAACGCGAAGACCCTCAGCTTGTGGAGACGATTGATAGGCTAATTAGGGGTGAGACTTCAAGTCACCTCAACAGATACTCCATCGACGATAAGGGTTGGCGAAGGCAAGACGGAAGACTATGCATCCCACAGACAAGGGATTTAGTAAAGACGGTTCTCGAGGAAGCACATCACTCCAAAATGACGATACATCCAGGCAGAGATAAAATGGACAAGGATATAAAGAGAACTTTCTTTTGGAGCAGCATGAAGAAGGACGTGGCAGATTTCGTTTCTAAGTGTATGACTTGCCAACAGGTTAAGGTGGAGCAGAAGAAGCCTGGCGGTCTGCTCCATCCTCCAGAGGTTTCATAGTGGAAGTGGGATAGCATTTCAATGGACTTCATTGATGGGCTGCCCAGGTCTAGAAGAGGCAACACTAGCATTTGGGTAATAGTGGATAGGCTTACTAAAAGCGCCCACTTTTTACCTGTCAAGAGTAAAAGGATTGCCTCATCCCTAGCATCTCTTTATCTCAAGGAAATTGTTCGACTCCGTGGAATACCCTCCAGCATTGTTAGTGACCGAGACCCCATCTTCACAAGTGAGTTTTGGCGGAGTCTGCAAGAAGCGGTAGGCACACAGTTATGCTTAAGTACAGCCTATCACCCCCAAATCGACGGCCAGACAGAAAGAGTGAACAGAGTTTTGGAGGACCTTTTAAGACTGTGCGTCCTTGACTTCGGAGGGACGTGGGAAGACCATCTTCCTTTGGTGGAATTTGCCTACAACAACAGCTACCAAGCCACCATCGGAATGGCGCCCTTCGAAGCTTTATATGGAAGACTGTGCCGATCGCCCACTTGTTGGTGGGAGTCTACTGACAAGCTCATACTTGGACCAGATATGATCCGAGAGACTTCAGAGAAAGTAGACTTAATACGGAGAAGAATGAAGATGGCCCAAGATAGACAAAAATCCTATGCGGACAAGAGGAGGACCGACCTTGAATTTGAGGTTGGGGATAGAGTTTTTCTTAAGGTATCTCCTCTAAGGAACGTTGTTCATTTTGGAACCACAGGGAAGCTAAAACCAAGGTTCGTAGGGCCGTTTCCTATTATCGAGAAAATTGGGAAAATGGCCTATAGATTAGAGCTACCTGAAAAACTAGCTGGAGTTCACAACGTCTTTCATGTTTCACACCTCCGAAAATGTCTACATGAATCTGCTGAAGTGGTAGAGCCAAACATCCTTGAAGAAGCTAAAATGGAACGCGAAGCAACCATGAGGAAAGTTCCAACCCGCATCTTAGGAACTGAAGTGAAAAAGCTACGCAACCGCGAAGTCAAGCTCGTCAAAGTTCAGTGGACCGACGCCGAGGAAGACGCAACTAGGGAAACTGAGGCTAGAATACGCGCAGCCTACCCTTTTCTTTTTGAGGGTACATCTTTGATCTTCCTTTTTCCTTAAGTTGTGCTTTTATCTATCTTTTTAGGTATATCTCCTCGACCTTATATTTTAGGTAGAAACCCTTTGGATGAAAACATGTAATTGAAACATGTTATGGATGATGGTTGCAAGTGGTTGCAAGTGATTGCTAGTGGTTGCTCGTGGTTGCATATACACACACAATCTAGGTTTTAGATTGGCTCAGTCACTTCATATTGCATATGCATATATGTGTTTATATTCGTATATGGTTGAAGTTTAATGTGTTGTCATATGGATGTTGCATTTATATGAATGATTGTGCACTCATGTAGAATCATGAATAGGAAGGTTTGCATACATAATGGATTCATGACACTTACATAATTTGCATTAAGGAGGTCAACTGAATCAGTAGACCGCCTGATTTTGCATTAGATAAGTACATGTACACACACTTTGCATATGATCATGAAGCATTAGAAGTCTTTTAAGGACAATGGACGCTCGTGTTTGATGGATGAGTAGATGGATGTTTGGATGTTAGGATATACATTCTTCATAAACTTGAAGATTTCGGGGACGAAATCCTTTTAAGTGAGGGAGAATGTAACACCCCATATATTCTATAACAGTGAAATTCAAAAATTAAAGTATAAATAATTTCAATTCAAAGAATTAAGGGAAACGGGATACGCCATTGCGTTCGTCTCGGAATTCTGCTTGAGATAGAGTCCGAGTTTGCGTAAAACGGACTCCGTATGAGGGAGATATGACCTCCGGAAGTTTCAGAATTCAGTTTAAAATTCAAACAGACAGAAACAGTTCAAATTTCAAAAATCGGACCCAGATTGGGCTGGGCGGGAATTTTCCCGCCCAAGGCACCCAGGTCGACCGGGTAGTCGACCTGGGGCACCCAGGTCGACTATGTAGTCGACCTGGGGGCCGACTGGGTAGTCGACCTGGCCCCTGAGCCAGGTCGAACCCAGCCCCTCCTGGCTGGCCTGGTCTGTGCTTGGCCGAATTTCTGAGCTTTGTCTTGTCACTAGGGCTAGGTGTCAGCTCCTGATTGGTTTCTCTTTGAAACGAATGGCTAACATTAATCTAACCTCCATCGACGGCTCTAATCAATTCACAAACTCTATAAAAAGGACCTAAGACTCCACCTAATTCACACAAATAAAAATGAGAATGAGACCGTCATGCTGCTGAAGAAAGATTAGGAACAGCCGTCGAGTCAGGAGTTGATTCAAAAGCTTAAAGCAACGACAATTAAATCAAAACAACGCCTACAACAAAGGACAGCATCTCCAAATTCAGAATTCAGATTCCTGAATTGAAGATTCGTCATACGTTGTAAGTAGAGTGCTATTTCGATGTGAATGAATAATTGAGTTTTGATTTGTGTAAAATGAGAAATGGAATTGTACTTAATCTGTGGTGATGATAATTCATAATTGTATGTGGCTATGATTCTAATTATGAATAGACTTGGGATGTTGTGGTATAAGGATGTTAGACCTATTGGATATTTGCAAGTATATGATTCATGTTGAAAGTTAACAACTATATGTTTGTGGTAGTTTATTTCAACCAAGTTGATACTCATGCAAGTATATGATTCACTATTATGCCAACATGATTTTAGATCATTCTATGTATATTTTTATGACCATTTTTAGTGTAGTTGGATCCAATTATGTATTATGATTCATATGAATTTATGTTGGAATTGGCATCATGATTCAAGTGTAAAACCATACTTTTGTATTAGTGACAAAAGCAAGCATCTTTGTGAACTTGCGTTAATTCTATGAACATGACTAGATTACGTTTGGTGTTATGCCTAATTGAAAACATGTTTTAGGCCTATGTTGTTATCAAACTCATATGATAATATATGTGACACATAATTAAGTTAGATTCACATTTTTAAATGCAAGTTTACATGACTAGATTAAAACCATGATTCATGTTAGGTATGTTTCATGTCAAGATTATATGCTATTACAATGCAAGTTTACAAGTGCCTAATTTATGTTAATTAGACCGTTATGTTGCAAGTTCATGCGTTCACACACCCCTTTCTGATGTTACTTAGAATATATAAACACCATGTTCTAAGCCTCCCCTTTTTCATGTGGCTAAGTTGAGCTTAAATGTTAAACCCAACATATGTTATATTATAGCGAACGTAGAAAACGGGGGTAATGACGTTGGGTTAAAAATATAAAACATATGCGTTGGCATGTCTGTCGCATGCCAATGACCTTGAGAACATTTAAGTGGTATAAATTAATTTTACCCAATAAAGATGAATTTGAATACAGGGCTGCAAATATTTACATATAAAAAGAAAAGAGACAAAATATGTAAACTTAGAAAATACGATGTGTTTAACCCGAGGTTGGATTGAATTGTGACATAAACCTGCCCGGAACCGCCCGGCTGTCCAGTAGTCACAACAATACCTATCCAATGTGGGTGGTTAAACATTGAGCCCAATAAAGACCCGAGGTTAGACTGAATTGTGGCGTAAGACTGCCCGGACCCGACCGACCACAGGCAGCCACAACAATACCTGTCTAATGTGAGTGGTTGAGGCTTTAATAAGACAATTAAGGCTGAGTCAGGGTTGATAGGAGTAATTAAATTGAATTAATACTTAATCAAATTGAATATGCTAAACTATACAGGCTGATTGGGGGTTAGGTTTATACAGAACACTTAACCAACTTAGCATGTTGGCTAGAAATAGAAAACCTAGTAGCAGGGGACCCTTTTCAGCAGTAACCCTACAAGGTGTATCAGGATACCCTGAACTAGGCAGGGTGGGGCATGATTACTGGGCTGACTGTAAGAGGTCAAATCGACGGCGGTGGTGCAGTAGTGTAGGTTCTAACGGGGTGCGGGCGTGCACACACTCCGGCGTAGAAAAATTAGGCACTGGGCACCAGTAGTATACCTGTGCATTCTAGAATTGTGTCGGGCCACCACCGTGGGACTTGATACACCCCATGGTGGGACCAGCATAGGTAGCTACAACATCGGAGGCCGTAAGACACATGTAACTATGCGAGTAGGAGCCGATCATTTGAAATGGTTCACTTCACCTTGATTATGGGGTGCTTGTCAGGAACTAGTTTATAGGGGTGCAGAGATTAATATGGTGTACGATAGTATATTCGACTCTAGACAACTTAACTTAGTTTGTGGTGCTTCCCCATTTCCAGTTTATACTTATCATGCTCATTTCTTTATTCATAGACTGAATAGTCCTAGACTTACTCAGGCTTTATGTCTGACTCTACTTTTCTTTCGTCTTCTTTTCTTCCGTTTCCCTCCTCCCCCCCAGGTCCATAGGGAGGGAATACCGCAGCTTGACCTGTTTTCACATCCAGCTTGAAGAGAAAGAATGTATTGCTTGGATCTCTTTCGTTTTGGACTATGGCTTTGGATAGCAATTATGGGGACTTATGCAGTTTACTTATGTTTTTATGCTTCTTTAAGTTATGTAATCAAGACAGTTATGAAAATGTAATGTTTTTGGGAAGTATTGTAAGACAATTATGGCATGGTTTGTGTAACACGTATTTTGATGAAATAAAAGTTGCTATTGTTTTCCATTGTTCAAAAATATGTGTATTTATATCTGTCTTTTGTATCTGTGACTTATACTTATAAACCTCCACCAAAATTAGGGCATTCCCTTTGAGAGTGACCCTAACGGAGGTGGGGTGTTTCATAATATTTAATCAAGATCTCATTATGCTTTCTTAAACATCATAGTGATTGCCACAAGTTACTTGTTTGATGTCCACTTTATTATGATTGTTAACCGGCCTTTTGGTCCGGTTACCAAAAGTACACAAGGCACGCTCGACTCAATGTATCGCGTGTGGTTAAAGACGGGGGTGTTTCCATAAAGCAAAGGAAATAGGTCAAGAAGGGATCACTGCCAACAAGGACCTCGCCGCTCCTCCAAAACATCGCCAATCCATCACCACGAGCCCCGGGAGGGCAAAGCCCTTAGCCTCTACCCTTATCATGCACTCCTCATACCCCACGGTGTTCGAGGCTCGAGCACCCACGGGGCTCGAAGCTTGAACCCCAGTGGGTTCGAAGCTCGAACCCCAGTGGGTTCGAAGCTCGAACTCCCACGGAGTGCGAAGCTCGAACCCCAGTTGGTTCGAAGCACGAACTCCCACGGGGTGCGAAGCTCGAACCCCACCGGGTGAGTGGTTCGAACCCCATTGGATTCGAATTTCGTACCCCAAGGAGAGGTTCGAGTTCCTGGGATTCGGCACATTTGGGTTTGAGATCTTATGGAGGGATACACCTTGGGATGCGACATAACTTGGCCTGGCAAGCTCCCGGCCACGCCAATCACCTATTCTTTGTTGATCACTCCATGGTGCAAACCCCACTCCTTTTTATCCTTTTGTACTTTCTACCTACTCTCACCTAACCTCTTCCTATAAATACCCCCTACCTCATTCATTCCAGAGGGGGATTTGGCTTGAGATCTCCATTAATGGAAGCTAGGCCATTGGGGAAGAAGATGCCTCCGGACTCCTTCCGGGTTGCTTACTCCCTTCGGGGTACTTACGGCTTAGCTCCGACCACCTCTCGGACCCTACCGACTCTGACAACCTCTCAGACCCCTACGGCCTCGACTCCGTCTTCCGTGGACCCTCGGTCTCGACTCTGCCTCGCTTCGCCTCGACTATGCCTCCTTCGGACACTGAGCCTCGACTATGCCTCCCACGGACCTCGAGGCTCGACTCCTCCTCATTCAGCCTCGACTCCGCCTCCCGCGGACCTCGGCCTCGACTCCGCCTCCCACGGACCTCGGCCTCGACTTCTCCTCGGCATCGACTTCGCCTCGGCCTCGACTCACTCGGCCTTGACTCTGCCTCGGCCTTGACTCTGCCTCAGCCTCGACTCCGCCTCCCGCGGACCTCGAGGCTCGACTCCTCCTTACTCGGCCTCGACTCCGCCTCCCGCAGACCTCGGCCTCGACTCGCCTTGACTCCGCCTCGGCCTCGACTTACTCGGCCTCGACTCCGCCTCTCGCGGACCTCGACCTCGACTTTGCCTCAGCCTCGACTCACTCAGCCTCGACTCCGCATTACTCGGCCTCGACTCCGCCTTGGCCCCGACTCCACCTCCCGCGGACCTCGGCCTCAACTCCGCATCACTCGGCCTCAACTCCGCCTCACTCGGCCTTGACTCTGCCCCAATCGATCTCGACTCTGCCTCACTCGGCCTTGACTCACTCGGCCTCGAATCCGCCTCCCGCAGACCTCGGCGTCAACTCACCCGGCCTCGACTCCGCCTCACTCGGCCTCGACTGCGCCTCACTCGGCCTCGACTCTACCCCACTCGGCCTCGACTCTGCCACCCGCAGACCTCGGACTCGCCTCACCCGGCCTTGACTCCGCCTCACTCGGCCTCGAGTCCGTCTCACTTGGCCTCGACTAGGCTACGCTACAACATCGACAACTCCTCGACCACTCTCGCCCAATAAGGAAGATCAATAACAAGGACTAAGAGGATATTGTTAATCATTGTAGCTTTTTGTAATAGCCTAGTTGTAAGTTTTTATAATGGAATAAAATCAGTACAATCTTCAAAGTGGATATAGGCCTCGATGGGCCAAACCACTATAAATAGTTGTGTCCTTTACTTTTCCGCACATTATTACTGCATTTCTTATGTTTCTCCTCTCTGGACTAAAAGTTTCAAAATTTTGGAACTCTCTGGTGTTGATGACAATTTTACGAGTCAACATTTGGCACGCCAGGAAGGGGAAACGTAAAGCGCGCACCTACGGTCGACTTTCTGTCACTTCCTTCGAGGAATCGAAAACCTCGCCTTTCCTTCTACTTAGTCAACGAGACTTTGGATGCTACTTAAGTTTTCTTAGACTTACGAACCGAGCCCATCGGCAATGGTGAACTAAGGCAAGAACCCCATAGTCGGACCTTCCCCTATTGATCCTCATTCAGAATTTCCCTCTCAACCTCCATCAAACAATGCCTTCGCCCAAACTCGACGAAGCCGATTCTTCCCACCAATTCTCAAACCGTAAGTTTGTTTATGCTACTAAAATTCCATCTTGTTCACCAAACAGATTTCTCGATAGTGGCAAGAAAGGGGAAAATCCATCCTTGGTGGACCATCTAATGATAATAAAGTCGCTCCGGTCCATCGGCGGTTTCTTTCCGACATATTAGCCACTGCTGATGTGGCATTGCCTTCGGCCCTCGAGGCCTTGGTAACTCAAGTGTAGCTTCTCATGCTTACACAAAGATTACAAGAAACTGAGTGATGGCTCGAAGCCTAATTCAGGAAAAACAAGGAGTTAGTCTAGCGACATGCTCAACGAGGCATCGCCTGACTCACAATAAGGAGAAGCACATCAGGGAGAGAACCTGGATTTGTTTCTTAGTCGCACATTGTCATCTCGACCCCTGACGAGCTTAAGGTTCCTTGCTAAACCTGTCGTCAAGTCCGCTCACGATGGTGAAGCAACCAATGAACTCAATGGTCGGCTCTTTAACCGTAGCAGAGGCCGGTACATCCCAACAACCTCAACCGGCGGATATCCCAGCCACTAATGAAAACGTTCCTCCTATTGTGGACCCCGAAGCGCCCGCGACATAAGATCAGATTCGCGTGCTTAATGGGAAATATGGGAACGCAGCCATCAAGCTCAACTAAGCATCAGGGAATAACATTGACCTTATGCGACAACTTCGAAAAAAGTTAGCGCATCATCGCTCAACTTCAGTCAACTCGGAGCAACGCTCAACCATGACCGGCTATCTCAGAAACTCTCCCGAATCGAGGGGACCACTTCAAACAAGGAGGTTTAGTGCCATTAACAACGTCGCTATTCGCGCCAACGGTCTCAACAATAGCAACCGCAACGGCAATCGAACTACAGTCACATATAGTAAGAGGGCAAGGTACTGAGACCGCCCTCGCTTAACCATCAGTGACAGACCAGATCCTACCAACCAACCTCCTCCTCGACATAATCCGACGGCCGCTAATCAGAGTGACGGGCCCGCTACTCCAGCGGCCCACGCTCCTACAGAACATGATTCGCATCAGCCCGCTCCGCCTCATCGTCCACACCAGGGCCAAGTCACAGATGTTGAGGACATGGAGGAAGACGAACCGGACCTCCATCAGACTACGTCACTTGGGTAGGAATCGATGGAATAAATAAGAATCTTGTCACAGATTTGAAAGCTCGACTTGAGGGATAGGTAGAAATTTTCGAAACCTTCCTCGCCGTGATTAAAACAAGAATAAGAAGTGCTTCAACGCCGACTGGCCTAGCATACACTATTGAGACGAGTACCAATATTCGTCCACCCGTGACTCGGGACTTGGGGGCAACCCCGAAAACTAACCAGCCGACTAATAACCGCTCCTCGGATTGGTGCCAGTCCCACTACACTCGGGGGCGCCCCTAGTCCTGACGTCGCCACCGACCCGTAACGCTTTTTCGGTCAGGTTGCGGGCTTCGTAGTTGGAAATGCTGCTCAAGCACCAACACGCGTAGCTTTGGATGGCGCTACTCCCATGGTTCCGCGAGTTAGAATTACGCTCGATGTAGCTCCCCAAGTTGGAGTCCAATTGGATTTTCTTGATCAACCAATTCCTAGTTTGGACTTAAACACTGGGGGCACCATTGCCACTCCAGACAATTAAGATCGACTGCTTTCCTTCAGAAATGGGTCAGAGACCGCGGATGTTAGGCATTATACATTCGCTAGGACCATACACGAAGCCGAGTGGTCCTGACACTTCAACATGCCATATATAGCGTCCTATGACGACACGGATAACCTCTAATTTCGGCAATGTCAGAATCACCATCAGAAACGGAACACGTCATCTCGGCCGTTTCCGGCTTTGACGCTCGAGCCTCCGCTAGGAGGACTCAAACTACTAGGAGTTCGAACTTGTCGCCTACATTTCTAGCACCGACTGGGCCCACGTTCACCTCAACCAACCTCCGCGAAGTATAACCGAGGTTGAAGACTAATGGGATGACGTAGACCTTCCTTCTAGAAGGCTCGCTAGGCTCCAAACTCCTTAACTGGATCATGACCTCTATAATGTAGCGTGATTCGGGATCCACTTATTGCCGACATGGTCCGTGAGATCGTTAGAGAATCACGGGGGCACGCCTACGACGTCAGCAAAACTAGTACGAGGCATAACCCATTCACTTCCGCTATCCTTAATATTGAATGGCTCAAGCACTTCGACATGTCAACACTCACTCCTTACTCAAAGAGGAAATGATCCTCGAAGCTTCATTAGCCGCCACAAATGGCACATGGGTTCATTACATGTCGCCAACGCCATAAGTTGCAAGTGCTACCCTGTCCTTGTCCAAGACGGCTCTATTATGGATCTCTTGACTTCCACCTTGAACTATCACCGCTCTCGACTAACTAGTTAGGAAGTTGGCCGCGCAATCCAGGATGCACGTCGCGAGGCCCAGGGACATCCCCTCGGTCTCGAACATCTTCCAAGGCACCCGTGAGAACTCTCAAAGACTACCTTGCAAGATCCAACACCGCCTTGGCCAAGGGCGAGAAACCTACTCCTCGAATCACACTCGTCCAGCTTGCAAATGGCATACCACCTGCTTCTGAGCTCAGAGCACGAACCGATCAAAAGCAATCAAAGATTCAGGAGATCTTTTGCATGAATGCTGACTACTTCCTATGCCGAAACCTAGCGTAGAGGAATCAAGCTCCTACCCTCAACATCTTGCCTCGTGGCGACACCCAGAGCTACAACGACTGTAATCCCGTCGCACTGCGCAACCGTGCTCGCGCCAGCAAAGGTAGTCTCAATAATAAAGGGAAGCGCCTTCGGCTTTCTTCTTTCCGCAGCTATACTTCCTTCAGGGGCATCCTCGGGAAAATCCATCTCGTAGCCTACAAGTCCCCGCCATGCAAAAGGCCAAGGCCTAAAAGTCCGACGAGCACACCAAGGGACTTTACAGGATATTATCAGTTCTACAGCATCCGCTGACACAACATAAACATGTTTCACCACTTGTAGAACAACATCGAGGAACTCATTTGCATGGGAACTCCAAGCTGCTCAATGCTCATCAAAGATTCCTATTGCACAGGATCTTTAATCCGCTCGACGCTCATCGAGGGTTTCCACTTCGTGGGACCTTCGAGCCACTCGACGCTCATCGGAGATCCGCAATGCATGGGATCTCCAAGCCACCCGATGCTCATCAAAGACTCCTACTAAAAAAACCTCGACCGATAATTAATCCCATAAGATCGTCCCCCCGGCTCGTCAGGGCTGTGGCAACAATGAGCATCCATTCCTCACAACTCGCCTCACATAGGTCACCTTTTGCATCGATCTAGTTGATATCCGGCCTCAAGTGCTGTAAGCCTTCCGAATGGCTTCTGTCCGACCTGTAGTCAACCATTATGGCTAATTCGTATACACGAGCGTGCTACACTGGATCAACATCTCCAACCCGGAAACCGGTCCCCTAGATCAAGCCTCAAATCAGCAACAAGTAGCCCGATACTTCAACTCTAGAGTCCTCCATAAGGACCTCGACATTGGCAACCTCGTCTTACAACGGGTCTTTCCTCCACTACCAGGCCTCGCCCCTCGTTAGGAAGGCCCATAGTCATACAACGGAAGCTCGGCGATGGAACTGTCAAGATTTCAACCATGGACGGAGCCGAACTCCCAAGGGCATGGAACAACGAGCAACTTCACCTCTACTCTACACAACTTAGTGTATAATCAATTCAAGCCTTCCAACGATGTTTTGCTTTCCTTCAATTCGAGGCATTGCAAAGGATACTACTACCAGAGATATCCGTAGGAGTGATGTTCAGTTTCCTGTCTCCCTTCCATGTTTGCTCTGTGCATGACGTGTTTGTTTAATCCTGACAACCAGCTTGCGTTCAAACTTTCAATCGCCGCCTCGGTGCTCCGAGCACGGAAGCCGGTGCCGCCGTCTGAACCTCGATCCAACATTGAGGCCAAACAACATTGGCTACGACCGGCACCCCGAACACGAGAGCCAGCCACGCTACTTGAGTCACCGACACGCGGCACGACCAAGTGTAAATAACCTCAAACTCGAACCATGGCCTAGTGCCGAGGATAAATCGTTCAACCACCCAAAAGCCAAACAGGGCGATACAAGCTCTCCCTGAACTACGGGTGATGGTCGAATCTTGGCACAGCACCGAGACCGACCTTAATCGTCTCTTCCCCAAATCTCTCAAGGCTAAGGGGTAGCCCATGGCCACGATCGGACCCTACGGGCTGATGATCCCGGCTTCTCTTTCCTGGCGAACGACGATGCCTACAGGCTCTCCTCAACCCGATGAATGACGGGAGATCGAACACCGGACGGACCACACAACGCGACGTCATGCGCCTTTGCTACTCTTGGGATTAACCCTGGGCAACCCGAGAAAAAATAGCAGGCGTTCAAGCCTGGCTTCGTAAACTATGGGTTTCCTGAGCTGAGTGAAACCTACTAGAAGCCTACGCGCTGTCTCACCCCTCTGAGAAAACGACCCAGAGCGCGGTACACTATCACACCCCCCTTGAATGATCAACCCAGGGTGTGGAATACACAATAGCTTTTTTGTCAAGTGTAACGATAAGTATGCCTATGCAAGTATGAGACGCCTGAAAACATAGGAAGAACATCCAAACATTTAACACAAACGACGATCTTTACTAATTCATATTTCATTTCAACACACACACACGTTATGACAAACAACATGACTAGCATCTCTTCTCTCTGGTGACAGGGTATACATGAAAACCACACCATATCTTTAGGGACCAAAAGTGAGGGTCACACTCGCACATACTATTGGTTTGCCTAACCCGAAGTATCTTTAATTCCTTTAATAGTTACAGATGCTGCTCATCCTTTCCTTTTCTTTTCCTTTTTTCTATGCAGGTTCGACACAGGTAGGTCACCACCAGTAATGGGCCCTTTCCTTCCAGAACAGTTTCCTCCTCCTCTACCCAACACAGGAGTAACAGATTCATGAGGCATCGATGCGCGCCATCCGCCATCATCCTCGCCGCTTGTAATTATCATAACCTCCCCGAGAGCAATGCATGGTAACGGCTTAGGTACGATGTAAGAAACAAGGACCAATGCAGCCTAGGTTTATCCACAAGCCTTTCTGGTGCCCAGCTCTGCTCTCTTCTTGATATCTTCGTCGGATTTCTGATCAACTAGCTCCTTGGCCTGGAGTCGCATAACTGCATCTGGTTCAAGTTGCTAAGGGTCCTCTCGCCCTTTTTTGGTGGGCATCATCGATAGATTTCCCTTTTCCTAGCCTACTTAGAGGCCCTCTCCTTCTTCGCTTCAGCATCGGCCTACCTCTTCGCCACCACGACAGCAGATTTCTCCTAGGCATCCTGACTAGACTTTGCCCGAGCATCCTGTATGGAAGCGTCATCCTGTCCGTCTTCCCCTCCGGCTCCTCCGACTTTGCCACCAGTCGGGCTTCCTGATCCTCCACCTCAGCTTGCATTGCTTGCACGCTTACATCAGCTATGCTGTCATATGAGCACTTCGGTTAACCACCAACTTCTCCTCCTCCTAAGAGGCTTATACGAATATGGGATCCCGAAGCTACGGGTTCTCCTATTACTCCAGATCGCCCCCGCTGTAACTCCAACCAGAACCAGTACTCGGACGCTTGAGGAACCATGGGGGCAAATCCTGTGTCTCCTCCGCTCCAAGCGGGGCTTCCCAACACAAGAAGTAACTATTTGACTTCTGAGGTTTCATCACTCGCATCCTCTTCAATTAGCAAGTACTCGAGCTTGGGGGCAGTCCCCCGCTTATCCTTGCACCAACTTACTCATCGCAAGACCTGAGGAGGATCCCCACCAGCTTCCGCGTTGGCATTTCCATTGCTACAGCCCTCGAGTCAACCATTCTAAAGAAGAACGAGTGCCTCGCCCGAAGGGTGATCCAGACCCAAAAGCTCGGATCTTGGAAACTTCTAACCTCCCGACAATACTAGGAAAACCGGGCTTAGAAGCTCGGACCAAAGGACAAAGGGAGCAATATAACCAACGGTTCCCCAAGGAACTGGAGAACCTAGATAAATTCTCAATACGCAAAGTAAAAAATCCATATTTCAGTGCAAATTCTCGGGTTTCCATAGCCGGTTCATTGGGTTCGCAAAGTCTCAGCGCCCTGCTAGCAAACTCATATTAAACGCAACATGAAGCTAACTCGCACCTCTCGATGCATACCTACAAGTGCATCGAAACACAGCAACGACACCTAGTTTGGATAACTATGGCAGTAGTTACTGGTAAACGTCAACACCATTTTTCGAATCGGATAATGATCCCGACATAATTGGGTTGGAGACTTACGACTCGACCGTATGCCCGCATCTTGCGCGCATATCCGAGCGATCAGTCTGAATAAGTTCATTTCCAGAATCATTCACCAACCAATCGTGTTACGTTCAACTCCAATTACCAACCAGATACGAAACATTGAGCAACGATCCAAGCTTGCTAGCTCGTCTCTGACATCAAGAAGAATGTAGCAGGCACCCGGGCCTGGGGCAAACCTCTACGGATTGTCGCACCGGCCTGGCAATCTCAAGACCCGATCAGATCCCCTTAAGTCTCTGCACTACCACCATCTTTAGAGCACCTTCACCTCGCAATGAAAGAAATCCGGAGCCAAAGTTCATGCTATGGAGGCTTTTTGGCTTTCATCAATACCCGGACTCCACAAAAAGCTGACACCCCGGAGCATGGTAGCAGCCTTTAGCTTAAACAACTAACGTCACGGCCATTACCAACTGCCAATGCAACACCTAAGTTAAGATGTAGCCACATCGTCGTTAGGTTATTGATCGTATCCCAAGACTAACATCTCAACTACGTGTCGATATCTTACATAAGCATTCAAGCGGACAATCCAAGTAGGTCCATTCCTTAAGGACCGCGCCGCGAGACCAAAAATCACTAATCACCTCCCGCTCATATGGCGCCATAACAGGGATCAAGTTTACAAACTTAAGATCGAAGACAAGGCTCGACAAAGTCATGGGAGTGTTAAGTTATGTCTCGTGCTCCCGCACACCGGCTTAATTGTCATCTCCTCAACCAAGATTCAAACTCCCGAAGAGCGTGAAAGATTTAATAAGCATTTGGGACACAAAGCCCAATCCCGTTTTCACACATGCTTGGCAACCTTTATTCAAATTCCTAATCCCGTTTCCCAAGGTCCACAACTCCACGTTCTTGAATACCAAATCCGAAAGCCCTCTTACTTTCTATATCTCTCTTCCCTTCTCCCGAAAACCTAATAACACCTCGAATATCCAAAGTAAAAAAGAAGTATTTTGGCATCCTCCATGCCTTATGATGATTTTCTATTCGGACAAGAGAAGAAAGGAAGCAACTACGATCAGGGAATCGGCATAACCCAAACAAATGTTCCGAGATCGAAATTCGGGATCATATGCCAAGCTACGATCGTATTCACTTAATTCAAACCTCCATCCCAATGACGTTCCAGCAACCACTTAGGAAAATAATGCGCCTAAGCCATGGCAATGACCATGCGTACACGCTTTGGGAATCTCAACCGAGCAGACCAACTCGACTCAAATGCGCGCCCACAAGCCATAAGGGTTCAAATATGCACACTGAACCAACAATGGCTCGCTCGTGATCCCACGACAAGCGAGCCCGCTAAATAACATTTTTTTCTTGTAACTTACAGGATAAAACTTCAACCTAACTATCATTCCAAAGCACATCATGTCAAGATAAGACATACTTTGGGGGGCAAATGTTAACCAGTTTTTTGGTCCGGTTACCAAAAGCACACAAGGCACGCTCGACTCAATGTATAGCGTGTGGTTAAAGATGGGAGTGTCGCCACAAAAGCAAAGGAAATAGGTCGAGAAGGGATCACGCCAATAAGGACCTCGTCGCTCCTCCAAAACATCGCCAATCCATCACCTCGAGCCCCGGGAGGGCAAAGCCCTTAGCCTTGAGCCTCATCATACACTCCTTGTACCCGACAGGGTTCAAGGCTCGAGCACCCATGGGGTTCGGAGCTCGGGCCCCAACGGGTTCGGAGCTCGAGCCCCTACTGGGGTTCGAGCTTAGAACCCTCACGGGGTTTGAAGCTCGAACCCCAGTGGGTTCGAAGCTCGAAATCCCACAGAGTGCGAAGCACGAACCTCAGTGGGTTCGAAGCTCGAACTCCAACGGGGTGCGAAG
This sequence comes from Allium sativum, assembly GCA_030737875.1. Classification (NCBI taxonomy): domain Eukaryota; kingdom Viridiplantae; phylum Streptophyta; class Magnoliopsida; order Asparagales; family Amaryllidaceae; genus Allium; species Allium sativum. The sequence continues at coordinate 453,889,079 of CM060920.1, read as the reverse complement.
CTCGAACCCTAGTGTGTTCGAAGCTCAAACCCCACCGGGTGTGAGGTTCGAACCCCACTGGGTTTGAATTCGTACCCCAGGGAGAGGTTCGAGTTCCTAGCCTTTGGCACATCCGGGTTTGAGATCTTATGGAGAGATACGCCTTGGGATGCGACATAACATGGCCCGGCAAGCTCCCGGCCACACCAATCACCTATTCTTTGTTGATCACTCCATGGTGCAAACCCCACTCCTTTTTATCCCTTTTCCCACTCCTTTTTATCCTTTTGTACTTTCTACCTACTCTCACCTAATCTCTTACTATAAATACCCCATACCTCATTCATTCCAGAGGGGGACTTGGCTTGAGAGCTCCATTAATGGAAGCAAGGCCATTGGGGAAGAAGATGTGTGACGATCTCAAAACCCCGTGACACGGTGTTAAGGATAATCATTGGAATATAACACATTAATCATCATTAGCAGATCACAGATAATAGCATAAACAGAAAATAGAATAATTTACACACATATGACAGCGGAATCATATAGATATCATCACATCAGAGAAGCACAGTACAGGATACAACTTAGTGCATAATGATACATAATCAGTCACCATCGCCTGAGGCGGAATCATACATAAAGAGTACACAAAAGTAATATCAGTCTACATCGCCAATGGCGGAATCATAATATAGATACAATAATGGCGGAGAAAATCCAAGTCAGCACAGTGTAGTCAAGCCTCGCCATAAGCCAAAAGATGCGTCAGAAACCTGTAACTAGGCTGCCCGTGTGAAAATGAGGGCACCCGAGTTTGCAAGGTGAAACAAACTACGAGTCAGTCATGGGACTGGTATGAGAAATCTACTCTACTTGTTAAAAACAATAATAAGGAAAATCAAAGGACCACGCCACTTTCGCGGAACGGGTTTACTCCAATGAGTGCTAGTGCATGAAATAAAATAAATGATTAAATCAACGCAATGCTTTTTATAAAATGAAGCCATTATAAGACTCAGGTCCCATCACACAATGAAACGCAAGCCGGAGGATAGATTTTTCCCTTATAATGGCCAAAAATGCTTCATACGTATAAAAAGTGTTTGATATTATTACTAGTGCATATATGTTTCAAAAGCAAATTCAATCATAAATATCAATCCTAGACGGCATGGGTACCATATATCATGTCGCCATACTAGTAATACAATCACATTCGCATATTTCGTATTGGAAATTGGATTCCTTCATGAGTCGAGGCAAGGGGCAAGCTCCTCTCCGTTCGAGACACTCTAGCAAATGTCCCAGGACCCCACTATGATCCTTGGAATCGGCTGGGCCGGTCCTCTCTTACTTTTGAGGATTGGCAATTCCTGAACACACGTTTCTCGGTCCTTACAGACCTATAATCGAGGCGCCTCGCATTCCAACAACCACACAGGTGAAAAGTATATATAATGTCAGGGCTGGTAGGTCACTGACACCACCATAGCTAGAAAGAAACGTCGTGCACTCCCAGCGGTCCGTCTCCCGTTTTTGACTCATACCGAGGTGTGAGGCTCGCGAATTCACGTTATACACAGCTACGTCACACAGACCATGCTTTGATCATCAACCACAAGACTTTGCTTTGCAATAGAAGCCTTGATCATATGCCACTTAGGCGCGCCACAAAGGCAATCCACTCCATGCGACTGATTTCTGTCAATACATAACCTCTGAGCTCGTATGTCTCAGAGAAGGGCGTTAAGCAAGAGAATAAATTCTCCGCCGCCAAACAGATATATATTTAACAGAGATCAATCAACACAGAACAAAATCCAATGTCAGACACACAGTCCATTTACAAGTCCGTTCTGGGTCAGAACGAAACCGGAGGCACCAATTCCTCGCATATCCGTACAATCAACAGTATGTGTGGATGGCTACTACTTCAATTCCTTCATGGTAGCTACTCCAATCACGAGCATCAGTAGCGCCCATTCATCCAATGTGGAGATCGTCGGTCTTCAGTCGTCTTCGACTCTTCGACTTCTCAACGTCGATCGATTATTTGAAATGAGATAAACTCGGCCTTTTCAAATAACCCACGTATATTTAGATTTTCAAATCAATTAATCACATGGTTGGACTATTCAACATTCACATTTCAGTTATTTAGTTATAATTTTCATGTCAAATACATTCAACCATCACATATCAAGCAAACACAACAAAATTGGTTTATTTCCACTCTATATCGTCTATAGTACTTTATAACGATATATAGCCATTTTTATTTGATTTAAAACGGCCATATTTAATTAAACGACGTTTCAGGTCGTGTCGATGCACTGGCGCTGCTTTTCACTAATTTTGTTTTACACATATATGAAAATCTAACCGTTGGATCTTCACAAATTTTACATCATTAGGAAGGTCTTTTCAAAATGAATCCAGCGGTTTCAGTTTTGGGACAATCCGACGGTCGGATCTTCCACACTAACCATTTGAAGTTACGATTTCAATTTACGAACTGCAGCGTCGTTATTCGATTTAATTTAATTATATATATATATATATATAATCGTTTCTGGTGCTGTTTTTCTTCAGTTTTGAATTAAACATTCCAGACAATCCAACCGTCGGATCTTCACAAAGTTGGTGCCGTTAGAAAGATATTTCCAAGGCGAACCCAACGGTTGAGGTTTCGGGAAAATCCAATGGTCGGATCCTCCGCACTAGTCGTTTGAATTCACGGTTTCAAAACATGAACTGCACGGCCACGTTTCGTTTTAATTCTATTTATATTTATATATTTATATAAATATAGTTCATTCAAAAATTCCTATATCGTTTCCACTTCAATTATTTCACTAACGCCTTTAAATTTTGGAAAATTTCGCCATAACCTCCTTTGTACGGGAGGGTCTGGGAAAATTCCCAAATAGCCACACGGGCGTCTCATATCAAAAAGAAAAAGAAAAAGCCAAGCGGCTAGCCAACAGGCTCATAAAATCATCACCCAAACAAAGCGGTAAATGTGTACCTATTTGTCGGGCACAAAATTCTATTTCTCTTCTCTAGCCCCTTTTGCTTTAACCTGTTCAATAGATATGCATGTACATATATACAATTTTTGACATTTATCATTTTCCATTCAATTTCATATTTGATTTGCTTTGGTTTAAAAACACCATTCATTCTAATATTGCATGCATAGGCTAAAATCATATCATTAGCTAGTTAATGTATATTTCAACTCATGCACGTTCATTTGAACAAGTGGCTATTTTTAACACTTCACATTTCAAAGATGATAATTTTGGCGAACTAAAATAGATTTCAACACATGACTATTTTATTAGTTCCTATGCGTGTTAGAAATAATATTTCTTTCACAAATATTTATTTCAACGTCCGCATAACTTTAGCATATCACAAATATGATAAAAATGATATTTTTATCACTTAACATATTTACTCGATAAATAGATGTTTCAACTCTTCATAGTTTCAATAAAAATGTAATTTTTATCGTTCGATCTTTTTATTCAACACATGAACTTTTCCACTACACACACTTCTCAACAAATGAGTATCTCCACACATGGACATTTTATTTATGTTGTTCATATTGGAAAGATGAGATTTTTATTGTTGAAACTATTTATATAAGGCGAATATTTTTCATACTTCATATATATATATAAATGTGATTTTTATTGTTTAAACACTTCATTCATTCACAAATGAATTTAATTTTCATACAACACTTTTCAACACATAAATATTTCCACACATGGACATAGTTTCAATATATGACTTTAATTTCAACGCATGAAAATAATTTCAACATATGAAAATAATTCTAACACACAAAGATTATTCAAAATTTCGGCAGCATAACGGCAGGGTAGTTAAAACCGGCACCGTCCCTAGTACGGCTCCTCGCTCTACCTTAAAACCTCGCGGTTTTTGACAATGGGGATTCATGCATCTAATTCGCACGCAGGCGGCATGTTTATTTTTATTTCCACAAATATTTCCAATTCATTTCAATCACCAATGGGTATTTTTCAACCACAAACAAACAATATCAACCACAAACAATTATTCAACCATTCGTATTTTTCATCCAATATTTCACACCAATTCACCACAATAAATATCGTCCATGGTTTGTGGACGAGGGGAGTATATATATATATATAATATAATATATATTTGCTATATTTCACTTTCATTTCAACACATATATCACTTATTCTATGCATGTAAAAATTCATACTTCGCTTATATAGCTTACACTACGCATGTACATGAGGTATACAACACGTATGTAATTTATATTTCGCTTATATAAATTATACACGACATTTTCCATTCAATTTCACGTTAATTTAGATTTCTCACCTTGGTTTTCTGAGCACTAAAAATCGATACGATGTCAGAAAAATCCGCAGCTTCTTCTATTGGGTAGAGAGCTTCCTTGCGGTCTCGATGTTTCCTGTTTCATCGAATTTCGTCAACACACCAAAAAGATATGATTTTTCAAAGTGTAAAGATCAAAGAAAACTCACTTTCACGAAGCTTCAAAACAAGGTTTACAGTTTTCGCGAAATCCGTGGAACGTGGGGACGATCAGGGAGTTGGACGTGGAAGAGGGAAGAGAGGGCTTTAAATTGGTGGTGGTTTGGTGGCGTTCGGTGGTCGGTGGCGTTCAGGGCGGCGGCGGGAAGTGCTCGACTTCCTGGCGTCGATATGGGCGGAGGAGGCGACGAGGGTGGCAGCGGTGGGGTCAGATTTGAAGAGGAGGCTGAGGCGCGTCGAATGGTGGTGGTGGCGAAGGCTGTAGGTGGCGGTAGCGGCGGCGGCGGAGGAGAGAAGGTGGTGAACGGGTTTCGCCGTTGATCGGGGGGGTTTCTTTTTTTTTTTATTTTTAAAATTTATGAAAGGAAAATTTTGATTGGCCGAAGGTTATATTAAATTTTTAAATAGTGTTTTCTCAGACGAACTCCTTTTTAAACCCAACGACTATCGCCCCTAGCTAAATACCCCCATTTCGGACACAATGGGATATGTTTCGTAGGCCAATTCGACTGTTATAGTCAGTTATTTTTCAAATTAAAGTATAAAACATTTAATTTTTAACTCTAAACGCACATTTCAATTTGCCAGGGCCACAAACTGATTCGAAAAATTCTAGAAAAATAAATCTAGCTATGTTTTGATGCTACGGTCCCAACAAAACTAGTTTCGTCGAATTCTGAGGTCGTTTGAAAAATGGCCATTTTCTGGTCGATCCAATTTAACAGAAATCGACCAAACACATTTTCTTTTGCCACGCTCACATACTAGCTTCAAAAATTATGAAATTTGAAACCTAGCAATAGTTTGACATCCCGGACCCAACAAAAGTGGTTTCGTCGAATTCCGAGGTCGTATGCAAAATATCAATTTTCCAGGGCTATATATTCTATATACCGACTCTTTTGAAAATTCATTCAGCCATAACTTTTGATTCCCGTTATGAAACTTCGATTTTTCGGATTCGTTAGAAAGGTATTGACTAACAGATTTAAATATTTTTGGTTTCGCTAAAATCCGTTATATTTTCCACCCTGCATAGTCGGTCAAAGTTTGAATTCAAATTTTCAAACTGACTCACTATTTCTAATTCAATATTTTATTGAAATATTTTATTGCAATTGTTCAAATTCCTTTGAAATAACCAATTTAAAATTTTTAAATTGGCTCGTATTTTCCGGGTTATTACAATCTCCCCTACTTAAAACTTTTCGTCCTCGAAAAGGAAACAACAGTAAAGTAGGAAATAAAATGTAAATGCAAAGTATTGAAAAGTACCTTACACCGGAGTTAGTCAGAGATATCCACTCTGCATTTGGGGTAAGCTTGCTTAATGCTTTCCTCAGTTTCCCAAGTACAGTCTCTAGGATCACTGCTCCACTGCACTTTAACTAAATGAACCTTTTTGCTTCTGAGTTCTCTAGTTTCTTTGTCAACAATTTTTAATGGCTCTCTTTTGAGTGCTAATTCTGGAGTTATCACCACATCCCGTTGCGCTGCTTCTTCTACAACAAGATCCGAATCATGCACATGTCTCCTAAGTTGAGATACGTGAAATACATTGTGCACTCCAGGCAACCAATCTGGTAATTGAACCCTATAAGCAAGAGTTCCAATTCGCTCAAGTATAGGAAAGGGACCAATAAATCTCGGTGCCAACTTCCCAGTCTTGCCAAATCTGATTACTCCTCTCATCGGAGAAACCTTTAAATAAACATGATCACCAACAGTAAATGTCAAATCTCTCCTTCTAGAGTCTGCATAACTTTTCTGTTGGCTTTGGGCGGTTTTCAATTGCTTCTTGATGAAGTCCACTTTATCAGATGCTTCTCTAATCATATCGGGTCCTAGTACAAGTCTGTTAACAGGTTCTACCCAACATGCTGGAGATCTGCAGGGTCTGCCATATAATGCTTCAAATGGTGACATTCTCAAACTTGCTTGATAGCTATTGTTATATGAGAATTCTGCCAAATGCAAATGATCTTCCCATGACCCACCAAAATCAATTATACAAGCCCGCAATAAATCTTCTAGAATTCTATTCACCCGCTCGGTTTGGCCATCTGTTTGAGGGTGATAAGCGGTGCTCATATTCAGTTTTGTTCCCAATTCTGTCTGGAAAGCCTCCCAGAACTTGCTAGTAAATAGGGGATCTCTATCACTGACTATGCTGATGGGAATTCCATGCAGCTTAACAATTTCTCTGAAATATATCTGTGCTAGACTTTGGGCAGTTCTATTGGATCTGACAGGTATAAAATGGGCAGTCTTCGTGAAGCGATCTACGATTACCCAAATGCTGTCATTACCTTTCTTGGTTCGCGGCAAACCATCTATGAAATCCATGGAAATCTGTTCCCATTTCCAACCTGGGACTTCCAACGGTTGCAGCAGTCCAGCTAGCTTCTGTTGGTCACTCTTGACCAATTGACAAGTAGGGCATCTGCTAACATACAAGGAAATATCTCTTTTCATTGCCTTCCACCAGAAAGTGCGTTTGATATCGTTGTACATTTTACTCACACCTGGGTGGATGCAAAATTTGGATTTATGGCATTCGTCCAGCACTTCTCTTTTGAGCTCAGGAAGGTTGGGAACACAAATTCTCCCATTCAGCCTCAGAACTCCTTCTTTATCTACTTGAAAGCTTGAGGGTTCTCCTTTCTGGATTCTTTCTTTGATCTTTTGAATGAAATAATCATTCTTCTGGAGAGCACATATCTTATCGATCAAGCTAGGTGTAATTATAAGATGGGCAACAATTGCGGTTTTTCTACTAAGTGCATCCGCTACAACGTTAGCTTTCCCCGGCGTATACAGGATATCAAGATCATACGCTGCAAGAAATTCTAGCCAACGCTGCTGTCTTAGATTCAGATCTTTCTGGGTATATAAATACTTCAATGATTGATGATCTGTGTACAATATAAATTTCTCGCCCAATAAATAATGCCTCCAGATTTTCAATGCAAAAACGATGGCTAACAACTCAAGATCATGAGTCACATAATTCTTCTCATGCGGTTTCAGTTGGCGGCTTGCATAAGCGACTACTTGGCCTCTCTGCATTAACACTGCACCAAGACCTCTAATAGAAGCATCTGTCCAAACCGTTAAATCCTGATTGCCATCAATAATAGTTAACACTGGAGCGGTGGTCAGCTTCGATTTCAATTCCTGGAAAGCTTCTTCACAGTCGGAAGTCCACTTAAACTTCTCGTGTTTCTTTGTGAGCTTCGTTAACGGACCGGATATCTTCGAAAAATCCTTAATGAACTTTCGATAATAACTAGCCAACCCCATAAAACTTCTAACTTCTGTGGGAGTAGTGGGTTGTTTCCAGTCTTGAATCGCTGTTATTTTGCTTGGGTCAACAGAAATTCCTTTCTCTGACATGACATGGCCAAGAAATTTAACTTCTTCTTGCCAGAAGACACATTTAGAGAATTTGGCTTTGAAGATGTTCTTCCTCAGAATCTCCAATACTTGTTCTAAGTGTTTTTCGTGCTCGGGTTTTGATTTGGAGTAGATTAAAATATCATCGATAAATACAAGGACAAATTTATTCAGAACTCCCCTGAACACTCTATTCATTAGATCGACAAAGTATGCTGGAGCGTTACATAGGCCAAACGGCATTACTAACCATTCATAAAATATGTCCGGACCTCTAAAAGCGGTCAAAGGAACACACTCTTCTGCTATTCTCAATTGATGAAAACCTGTAGCTAGGTCCATTCGGGAAAATACTTTCGCCCCATTCAATTGGTCTAGCAAATCATCAATGCGGGGTAATGGATATTTGTTTTTGAGCGTTTGTTTGTTGAGGTCTCGGTAATCAACACATAATCGAAGAGTACCGTCTGACTTTGGGACAAACACAACAGCTGCACCCCAATTAGAAAAACTAGGTCTGATTAGACCCTTCCACAATAGTTGACGAGTTTGATCGCCTAATTCTTCTTTTTCTCTCGGAGTCATTCTGCGAATTGGATGTACCACTGGTCTGGCATTGGGAATTAGATCGATTCGGAATTCTATTTCTCTTTGCGGAGGTAAGTTTTCAACTTCTTCAAACACATCCGCAAAGTTTCTAACAATCGGAATCTTTTCCATGGAAGTGGGAATAAGTTCTAATGCTGACCAAAATTCTTCTCTATTCGGATTCGAACCATGACAGGGAACCGTAATATATCCAAGCTTCGTTCGAATTTTAACGATTCTTTCCGCACACTTCACTTCAGCTTCGTATTTCGTTAACCAATCCAGCCCGAGAATAATATCGAATTCGGGAAAATCCATAACGATTAAATCAAAAGGGAACTTGTATCGAGAAAAAGAAGTAGGAACTTTACAATATGAACCTAGAGTAATAGGACCCCCTATCAGGTTATGAACTTCAACTGATTCTTTGAGCTTTCGCTGTTTTAACTTTAATTTGTGCACTGTGTTTCTAGCAATAAAACTACGCGACGCACCTGTGTCAAACAATACAGAAACAGGAATATTTTTAATTGTAAGGGTACCTCCCAAAACATCGGGTTTACCTGCTCCATCGGAAGCAGCTGGCGGGCTAGACCCGTCATAGACATGAGCTACTGTAGCTTTCTTCAGCAAAGGACAGTCTTTGACTAGATGATCGGTCTTGCGACAGTTGAAGCACGAGCGAGGGTTCTGTGTGAAGACCCGCAACTTCCCCGTAAAGGAAAGCGTCGGATAGTTCGAGAACAAACCACAACAGAACGCATATAGAAGAACATTTCATTGTATATAACAACAATGCATCAGATTACAAGAATATACAGAGTATAAAAGAATATTACACAGAAATATCAGAGATTTAAATTACATTTAAATACATAGCAGCGGAAAATAATACAATACACAACTAGAATGAGATATACGGATACAAAGCTTCCCGGATATCGTTCCAGTCGTAAACCAGGATCCTGTGAATATAAATCTGCAAAACCAAAACTACTAGCTGCCCGTGTCAAAATAAGGGCACCCAGAGTTTAGGTCAAAACAATAAACTCCAGGTCAGTCATGTGACTGGTGTGAGAACTAAAGCAGTTATAAATCTTTATTTTCAAAGCTAGGTAAAACAAGGGACCACGCCGTATAACACGGAACGGGTTTCCTCCCAAGAATACCAGTGCATAAGACAAACAACGCAATGCTAAATAAAGAAAAATGAAGCTGTTATAAGACCCAGGTCCCATCACACAATGCAACGCAGTCGAGGATAGGGTTTTCCCTTATAACAGCCAAAGAATGCTTGATACGTTTAAAACAAATCATTTGATACTATTATAAGTGCATAGAGTATAAAACAACTTCAAATCATAAGTATCAATCATAGGCGGCATGAATGCCCCATACCACTATGTCGCCATATATAGGTTTACAAATAAAACCGCAAATGTCACGTATTTGGAAATTGGGTTTCCATCTATGAACCGAGGCTAGGGGCAAGATCCTCAACCGATTCGAGACGCTCTAGCCCGCCCCTCAGGAACAGCCGCAACTGCCCCTTGGATCGTCAGGGCCGGTCCACACGGAGTGGATTATTATGCCTGAACAATACGTCTCCCCACCCTATGGGGTGTAAGTCTGGTCCGTCAGCCGACCAGAATGCATTCGGCCGAAACCGATATAACCGAGGCGCCTCGCAACAGCAACAACAACATAAGTCAAACTCGTCAGGGCGTGTAAAACCACTGACGCCACTTCTAACTAGAAAGAAACGCATGCCCTCCCTGAGGTCCGTCTCCCGTTTTTGATTCATACCGGGTGTGAAACTCGCGAATCAAACGTTACACAAAGCTACGCCACAAAGGTCGTGCTTTGATCATCAACCACAAGACTTTGCTTTTCAACAGAAGCCTTGATCATTTGCATCTTAGCATGCCACACAGGCAAGCCATCCTATGCAACCGATATCAGTCACACAGAATGAAATCCGATGTCAGACACACAGTCCATTTACAAGTCCGTTCTGGGTCTGAACGAAACCGGAGGCACCTAGTACCCCGCATATCCATCGATCTCCAAGTACGTCTGGACGATCACTAACTGTTTCCATCTTCTTGGGTGTACAGCCCAATCAAGATCATCAGTTATCACCCAAACGACGTGAAGACCTCCGGTCTTCGACCATCGTCTTCGTCTTCGACTTATCGTCGTATCAGTTACTCAGAATGGGATAAACCCGGTCTTTCCGAATAACTCGCGTATATTTTAAATAAGTGTTACACAAACACAACATACGCCTCATTCCAATTCATTAGTCACTAACCGTAAATTAATCAAGAGAATAATTCCCCAAATATTAACCCCGAAGGCCGAAACCAACATCAGATCAATATCCAGAAAACCATTCTGCTTGGCTAACCGCCAGTTAGTTTCTAAATTTCACATTCAAATCTAATTACAGATTTATCTATCGCCTGGAGCAAAACTGGTGATACTCCATTCTCGATCTTTTCAATCTAATTAAAGATTCATTAAAACTCCACTTAGTTTTAATCATTATCTGGGTTAAAGAATCAGTGTCATTTAAAACACGATTCACGATAAACCCAAAATCACATTCCATTAATTATCGGGTTAAAGAACAAGTGTTATTTAAAACACTGTTCACGATAAACCCAAAAATCAATACCAATTCAATTCCAATTAAATATCATTTAATTGGTACACTTCATTAAATCTAAATAAAAAGATTTAATCTTTTCTCAACTGGGTTCAAGAACAGTGTTAGTGAAGACACCATTCACGACAAACCCAAATCACATTCGATATTCAATACAAGGCTCTGAATAGAAAATATATCGGCTTATATTCAATATCGAATTCTACGACTAACAAATGTCGTATTGGAAATAACGATACAAATATATATCTTTCAAATTTCCATAACAACACCTGTAATGTCACGAATTCCAACATCGAAATATTCCGAAGACAATTTCGATTCAAATCCACTCCAATGCAATCATTGGAAATTTTGGTTATTTTCAAAACCATTTCAAATTCAATTTATTTATTTAAAAATAAATAGAATTATAATTCTAGTTCAAAACTAGTTCATTTCGATAAAAATCCATTTTTTTATCTTTTCAAATATGGAGATTTTCACCCCAAACTTTCACAAATCATTTCTTATGATTTTACACAAATTATTACTATTTTTAATAATTTTATCAAGGCCCGTACAGTCGATTTCCAACAATGGCCATCGAACTGCACTTACAACGACCTTTTTCGAATTTGATTTGGACGTATCTCCAAATCCAACCGTTAGATTTCAAATTTCTAACATTAATTAGAAAGCTCTTTTCGATACGAACCCAACGGTTCCGGTTTTAGGAGAATCCGACGGTCGGATCTCCTGTAATGTCCGTTTGAAATAAATGGTCGAAATTCGCGAACTGCCGCGGCGCGGCGCGTTCTATTCAGGCCATTATATTATATATAATATATATAATATATATTTCGTCGATTTCTATTTAAAACGAATTATATAAATAGTTTTGAATTCGTTTCAAAAACATTTTCAACTTCCATTTCAATTCAAATCAAAATTGAATTCTTCTCTATAAATTCGTTTTAAAATTCATTTCTATTCAATTCGAATTTCAATTCAATTTGAATTCATTTCAATTCGCTTTCTATTCCATTTGAATTCGTTTTCAATTCAATTCATTTCGAAATCGTTTTCAATTCATTTCATTTCGAAATCGTTTTCAATTCAATTCATTTCGAAATCGTTTTCAATTCATTTCATTTCGAAATCGTTTTCAATTTATTTTGAATTCGTTTTCAATTCAATTCATTTCGAAATCGTTTTCAATTCAATTCATTTCGAAATCGTTTTCAATTCATTTCATTTCGAAATCGTTTTCAATTCAATTCATTTCGAAATCGTTTTCAATTCATTTCATTTCGAAATCGTTTTCAATTCGATATAAATATCGTTCACGTCAAAATGGCGTCCATACACGGCTTCATAAATTTCTATTTTCAAATATTCTATTTCAAATATTTCTTTTTCAAAATAGTTGTTATTATCAAAATATTTCGTTCAACACATGACCAATCTCAATGAATGAGTACTGTCAACACATGAACTTTTATTTTATAATATTCTTTATTTTTCAAATTGGAATGAGGCCCAATCAATTACCATATAAAGTTAATTATATGGATTTTCATACAACACATGTATATCGTAGCATTGAAAAATAATCAACCATCAACCAAAGTGCACTACACTGCATAAGCATCAAATACAGATATTCAACGCTTATAACAGCCTGTCAATCAATCGATCGACATATTTAATCAATCAGGATGAGTGAACTGCATATTTCATCCTAACACCCGTGTGGGGTTTCAAACAATCAAACACAGATTTTATTTGTGCAGTTGGGCGATGTGTGAAATTTATCGACCCAATCAATATCATTCAAATAAGTGTACATAAACAAACCATCTGGTTTGTAAATGAATATTTATTTATTCACTTCACTATTTTCATATTCACGTTAAAAATTATATTTTTAACGATAAAACATTTTATTTCAACCTATGAATTTCTATTCAATTCATTTATTCAATAAAATGATATTTTTATTTTTCTAACATGTTTTAGAAAATTTCGGCGGCATAACGGCACGATACTAGAAACGGGACAAGGCCTAGCCTTATCCCCGGTCTAGTGAAGGCCCACGCCATTCACACATCAATCAAATCAATTCGTTATGCAAACCGCAAACTTTGGAGTAAGGATCTAACCTAGCCTTACTCCTTCGCCTTATAACGGCGCACGTCTAATCCTAACCAATTTATCGATTCGATTTTTCACACCACAAACCACATTCAAACAATATCGCAATCAATCACCAAACTGTCAAACAAACAAGTCCATGGTCTGTGGACGATTGTGTCGGGTGCTACTAAGCACCGTCTGCATCCTAGTATATATATATAACTAGAAAATAAATAGAAAGGTGAGAAATTCTCACATATAGCTGTCCTAGCTCCACGGCACTTCATTGATAGAAATCTTCATCGCTATCGCATCATCGCCATCTTCGTTGCCCGTAGTCACTATATATATAAAAATCGAATTTTTATTTCAAAGTTCAATATATAAAAATCGAATTTTTAGTTCAAAGTTCAATATATAAAAATCGAATTTTTATTTCAAAGTTCAATATATAAAAATCGAATTTTTAGTTCAAAGTTCAATATATAAAAATCGAATTTTTACTTCAAAGTTCAATATATAAAAATCGAATTTTTACTTCAAAGTTCAATATATAAAAATCGAATTTTTATTTCAAAGTTCAATATATAAAAATCGAATTTTTATTTCAAAGTTCAATATATAAAAATCGAATTTTTAGTTCGAAGTTCAATATATAAAAATCGAATTTTTAGTTCAAAGTTCAATATATAAAAATCCTATTTTTTTTCGAAGTTCAAAACATAAAAACTATATTTTTCTTTCGACTTTCGATATATAGAAATCTGATTTTTCCTTTTAAATTTCTAATCTCTTCCTAGTTTAGAAATCATTTTAAATTCAGTTTAAAAATCATTTTCCCTTTCAAAATAAAATCAGTTTTACTTCCTATAAAAATCAGTTTTCAAAACAAAAATAAAATAATCAGTTTTCAAATTTTAAAATAATCAGTTTTTCAAATTTAAATAAAATAATCAGTTTTCATTTTTTAAAATAATCAGTTTTTCAAATTTAAATAAAATAATCAGTTTTCATTTTTAAAATAATCAGGTTTACATTTTCTGTTTTTAAATAAAATAAAAATAAAATAAATAAAAAAAAAAAAAAAAAAAAAAAAAAAAAAAAACTTACAGGGGTGGTGCATCGACTTCATCGGCGGCAGCTTCTAGGGGGGCATCGACTTCATCGGCGGCAGGTGGTTGGGGCCCCACCGATGGCGTCGCGACCTCGATTTGGCTGCGGAGGGGGGGTTCGATAACTGGAAGGACGAGGGGTGGGGGAGGAAGCTTCGTCGAGGGGGGGGGCTGAGCGGCGCGCGATTGGGGGAGGGAGCGGAAATCGCCTGGCGGCGGTGGTTAGGGTAGGGGGCGGGATCGACGAGGCGGGGTTCTTTTTTTTTTTTTTTTTTTTCCTTTTTTTGTTTCTGAAATGAGAAAGTAACGGGGGGGGGGGGGGTGTTTATAAAAGAAAATATATTTAATTATTTATTCAATTAATTCTCCGTAAAGTTGCTTTTTCGTTTGGGCTTTGAATTGGATCCAACGACTGTCGTCCCTAGCGTAATACCCCCATTCCGGATACAATGGGATATGTATCGCAAGCTGATTTGATCGTTACAATCAGTTTCCTTTTGAATTTTCATTTAAATCACTATATTGAATTTTAAACATACATTTCAAATTACCGGGGTCACATACTAACTAGAAAAATTCCAGAAAAATATTTTCTAGCTTCGTATTGACGATACGGTCCTAACAAAACTAGTTTCGTCAAATTCTGAGACCGTTTGAAAAATGGCCAATTTCCAGTCGATTAAAATCAACTGAAACTGGTCAAACGCGTTTTCCTTTGCCACGCTCACATATTGATTCGAAAAATTATGAAATTTGAAATCTAGCAATAACTTTACATCACGGACCCAACAAAACTGGTTTCGTCGAAATCCGAGGTCGTTTGCAAAATGTCCATTTTTAAGGGCCTGAATTCCATAGCGACTATTCAGAATTTTCAACTGGACATATCTTTTGATTCCCGCTAAGAAATTTTGATCATTCGGGTTCGTTGGAAAGATATTCACTATTAGATTCCATTATTTTTGGTTTCACTAAAATCCGGATTGTTTTGCACCCGGTACATTCAATTGAAGTTTGAAATCGAATTATCGAACTACCGCGCCATTTTCAATTCTATTTATAATTATATATAATTATTTATATTCTAACGACGACGCGTATAATATATACGTTCGAATATATTCAAAATAAATTTCTCGTCGATATTATTTAAAATAATTCATTTTAAATAATCTAAATTCGCTAAAATGGCCAAAATAAAAATTTTAAACTGGCCCAGATTTTACGGGTTGTTACAATCTCCCCCACTTAAAACTTTTCGTCCCCGAAAAGGAACAAAGTCGAAAGTGGTTTGATTATTCAGCTCCACATTTGATCTGGCTTCCATTCTCCAACTCTTTAGTTTCTGAGAATTTTTAAAATTTCAAAAATTTGGCTAACACCCTAAATTTTTGAAAAATTTCGCCATAACCTCCCCTGCACCGGGAGCATCGGGAAATTGCAAATAGCGTTCCCGGTCCTTCAGATCTCAAAAAGAAAAAGAAAAAGCCAAGCGGCTAGCCAATAGGCTCATAAAATCATCATCACCCAAACAAAACAGTAAATTATGTAATAAACATGTACCTATTTGTCGGGCAAACAAATTTTATTCTCTGCTCTAGCCTCCTTGCTATGACCTGTTCAATGATATATATGTATATGCAAACAAATGCGACCAATTTTCAATAGAGTTCAATATTTGATTCAATTAGGCATAATTGTTCAAAATTAGCAAACAATTAAACAAACAACACAAACTTCAATCAATTAGTGGATTAACGTTTCAAATTCATAATTTCGATATATATACAAAAATCAGATTTTTGATGCCAAATCACAACAATTAGCCCTATCTAATTTTGGTTCTCACACCAGTCAATAGGAAATATATAGATATCAAACCTTCGAAACACGAACATAAATGTTGATGATGCGATCGCTATCATCAATATCATCTCCGGGCGACTAGGGTGTGGTGCTATATCTATCCAATATATTAAAACTTCGAATACACGCTAGCTAGGCGC
Organism: Allium sativum; assembly: GCA_030737875.1. Classification (NCBI taxonomy): domain Eukaryota; kingdom Viridiplantae; phylum Streptophyta; class Magnoliopsida; order Asparagales; family Amaryllidaceae; genus Allium; species Allium sativum. The sequence continues at coordinate 453,872,631 of CM060920.1, read as the reverse complement.
ATACGCAAAAATCTTTATATTTTGGATTGTCCTAATCAATATAAAATAAATAATCAAATACGAATAATTGATTTAAATTTTCAAATCAAAAATCGTTTTCATTTTAAAAATATACTCTTCACACTCGTTCTAGGATACTACTGATCCCATCTCTAACGAGTCATTCCATTGGATATTACTAATCCAATATCTGATGAATTCCTTCGTACGGTTCTAATGTGTCTTGTTCTCTGCTTTGTAAACCAAAGCTCTGATACCAAATGTGAAGACCTCCGGTCTTCGACCATCGTCTTCGTCTTCGACTTATCGTCGTATCAGTTACTCAGAATGGGATAAACCCGGTCTTTCCGAATAACTCGCGTATATTTTAAATAAGTGTTACACAAACACAACATACGCCTCATTCCAATTCATTAGTCACTAACCGTAAATTAATCAAGAGAATAATTCCCCAAATATTAACCCCGAAGGCCGAAACCAACATCAGATCAATATCCAGAAAACCATTCTGCTTGGCTAACCGCCAGTTAGTTTCTAAATTTCACATTCAAATCTAATTACAGATTTATCTATCGCCTGGAGCAAAACTGGTGATACTCCATTCTCGATCTTTTCAATCTAATTAAAGATTCATTAAAACTCCACTTAGTTTTAATCATTATCTGGGTTAAAGAATCAGTGTCATTTAAAACACGATTCACGATAAACCCAAAATCACATTCCATTAATTATCGGGTTAAAGAACAAGTGTTATTTAAAACACTGTTCACGATAAACCCAAAAATCAATACCAATTCAATTCCAATTAAATATCATTTAATTGGTACACTTCATTAAATCTAAATAAAAAGATTTAATCTTTTCTCAACTGGGTTCAAGAACAGTGTTAGTGAAGACACCATTCACGACAAACCCAAATCACATTCGATATTCAATACAAGGCTCTGAATAGAAAATATATCGGCTTATATTCAATATCGAATTCTACGACTAACAAATGTCGTATTGGAAATAACGATACAAATATATATCTTTCAAATTTCCATAACAACACCTGTAATGTCACGAATTCCAACATCGAAATATTCCGAAGACAATTTCGATTCAAATCCACTCCAATGCAATCATTGGAAATTTTGGTTATTTTCAAAACCATTTCAAATTCAATTTATTTATTTAAAAATAAATAGAATTATAATTCTAGTTCAAAACTAGTTCATTTCGATAAAAATCCATTTTTTTATCTTTTCAAATATGGAGATTTTCACCCCAAACTTTCACAAATCATTTCTTATGATTTTACACAAATTATTACTATTTTTAATAATTTTATCAAGGCCCGTACAGTCGATTTCCAACAATGGCCATCGAACTGCACTTACAACGACCTTTTTCGAATTTGATTTGGACGTATCTCCAAATCCAACCGTTAGATTTCAAATTTCTAACATTAATTAGAAAGCTCTTTTCGATACGAACCCAACGGTTCCGGTTTTAGGAGAATCCGACGGTCGGATCTCCTGTAATGTCCGTTTGAAATAAATGGTCGAAATTCGCGAACTGCCGCGGCGCGGCGCGTTCTATTCAGGCCATTATATTATATATAATATATATAATATATATTTCGTCGATTTCTATTTAAAACGAATTATATAAATAGTTTTGAATTCGTTTCAAAAACATTTTCAACTTCCATTTCAATTCAAATCAAAATTGAATTCTTCTCTATAAATTCGTTTTAAAATTCATTTCTATTCAATTCGAATTTCAATTCAATTTGAATTCATTTCAATTCGCTTTCTATTCCATTTGAATTCGTTTTCAATTCAATTCATTTCGAAATCGTTTTCAATTCATTTCATTTCGAAATCGTTTTCAATTCAATTCATTTCGAAATCGTTTTCAATTCATTTCATTTCGAAATCGTTTTCAATTTATTTTGAATTCGTTTTCAATTCAATTCATTTCGAAATCGTTTTCAATTCAATTCATTTCGAAATCGTTTTCAATTCATTTCATTTCGAAATCGTTTTCAATTCAATTCATTTCGAAATCGTTTTCAATTCATTTCATTTCGAAATCGTTTTCAATTCGATATAAATATCGTTCACGTCAAAATGGCGTCCATACACGGCTTCATAAATTTCTATTTTCAAATATTCTATTTCAAATATTTCTTTTTCAAAATAGTTGTTATTATCAAAATATTTCGTTCAACACATGACCAATCTCAATGAATGAGTACTGTCAACACATGAACTTTTATTTTATAATATTCTTTATTTTTCAAATTGGAATGAGGCCCAATCAATTACCATATAAAGTTAATTATATGGATTTTCATACAACACATGTATATCGTAGCATTGAAAAATAATCAACCATCAACCAAAGTGCACTACACTGCATAAGCATCAAATACAGATATTCAACGCTTATAACAGCCTGTCAATCAATCGATCGACATATTTAATCAATCAGGATGAGTGAACTGCATATTTCATCCTAACACCCGTGTGGGGTTTCAAACAATCAAACACAGATTTTATTTGTGCAGTTGGGCGATGTGTGAAATTTATCGACCCAATCAATATCATTCAAATAAGTGTACATAAACAAACCATCTGGTTTGTAAATGAATATTTATTTATTCACTTCACTATTTTCATATTCACGTTAAAAATTATATTTTTAACGATAAAACATTTTATTTCAACCTATGAATTTCTATTCAATTCATTTATTCAATAAAATGATATTTTTATTTTTCTAACATGTTTTAGAAAATTTCGGCGGCATAACGGCACGATACTAGAAACGGGACAAGGCCTAGCCTTATCCCCGGTCTAGTGAAGGCCCACGCCATTCACACATCAATCAAATCAATTCGTTATGCAAACCGCAAACTTTGGAGTAAGGATCTAACCTAGCCTTACTCCTTCGCCTTATAACGGCGCACGTCTAATCCTAACCAATTTATCGATTCGATTTTTCACACCACAAACCACATTCAAACAATATCGCAATCAATCACCAAACTGTCAAACAAACAAGTCCATGGTCTGTGGACGATTGTGTCGGGTGCTACTAAGCACCGTCTGCATCCTAGTATATATATATAACTAGAAAATAAATAGAAAGGTGAGAAATTCTCACATATAGCTGTCCTAGCTCCACGGCACTTCATTGATAGAAATCTTCATCGCTATCGCATCATCGCCATCTTCGTTGCCCGTAGTCACTATATATATAAAAATCGAATTTTTATTTCAAAGTTCAATATATAAAAATCGAATTTTTAGTTCAAAGTTCAATATATAAAAATCGAATTTTTATTTCAAAGTTCAATATATAAAAATCGAATTTTTAGTTCAAAGTTCAATATATAAAAATCGAATTTTTACTTCAAAGTTCAATATATAAAAATCGAATTTTTACTTCAAAGTTCAATATATAAAAATCGAATTTTTATTTCAAAGTTCAATATATAAAAATCGAATTTTTATTTCAAAGTTCAATATATAAAAATCGAATTTTTAGTTCGAAGTTCAATATATAAAAATCGAATTTTTAGTTCAAAGTTCAATATATAAAAATCCTATTTTTTTTCGAAGTTCAAAACATAAAAACTATATTTTTCTTTCGACTTTCGATATATAGAAATCTGATTTTTCCTTTTAAATTTCTAATCTCTTCCTAGTTTAGAAATCATTTTAAATTCAGTTTAAAAATCATTTTCCCTTTCAAAATAAAATCAGTTTTACTTCCTATAAAAATCAGTTTTCAAAACAAAAATAAAATAATCAGTTTTCAAATTTTAAAATAATCAGTTTTTCAAATTTAAATAAAATAATCAGTTTTCATTTTTTAAAATAATCAGTTTTTCAAATTTAAATAAAATAATCAGTTTTCATTTTTAAAATAATCAGGTTTACATTTTCTGTTTTTAAATAAAATAAAAATAAAATAAATAAAAAAAAAAAAAAAAAAAAAAAAAAAAAAAAACTTACAGGGGTGGTGCATCGACTTCATCGGCGGCAGCTTCTAGGGGGGCATCGACTTCATCGGCGGCAGGTGGTTGGGGCCCCACCGATGGCGTCGCGACCTCGATTTGGCTGCGGAGGGGGGGTTCGATAACTGGAAGGACGAGGGGTGGGGGAGGAAGCTTCGTCGAGGGGGGGGGCTGAGCGGCGCGCGATTGGGGGAGGGAGCGGAAATCGCCTGGCGGCGGTGGTTAGGGTAGGGGGCGGGATCGACGAGGCGGGGTTCTTTTTTTTTTTTTTTTTTTTCCTTTTTTTGTTTCTGAAATGAGAAAGTAACGGGGGGGGGGGGGGTGTTTATAAAAGAAAATATATTTAATTATTTATTCAATTAATTCTCCGTAAAGTTGCTTTTTCGTTTGGGCTTTGAATTGGATCCAACGACTGTCGTCCCTAGCGTAATACCCCCATTCCGGATACAATGGGATATGTATCGCAAGCTGATTTGATCGTTACAATCAGTTTCCTTTTGAATTTTCATTTAAATCACTATATTGAATTTTAAACATACATTTCAAATTACCGGGGTCACATACTAACTAGAAAAATTCCAGAAAAATATTTTCTAGCTTCGTATTGACGATACGGTCCTAACAAAACTAGTTTCGTCAAATTCTGAGACCGTTTGAAAAATGGCCAATTTCCAGTCGATTAAAATCAACTGAAACTGGTCAAACGCGTTTTCCTTTGCCACGCTCACATATTGATTCGAAAAATTATGAAATTTGAAATCTAGCAATAACTTTACATCACGGACCCAACAAAACTGGTTTCGTCGAAATCCGAGGTCGTTTGCAAAATGTCCATTTTTAAGGGCCTGAATTCCATAGCGACTATTCAGAATTTTCAACTGGACATATCTTTTGATTCCCGCTAAGAAATTTTGATCATTCGGGTTCGTTGGAAAGATATTCACTATTAGATTCCATTATTTTTGGTTTCACTAAAATCCGGATTGTTTTGCACCCGGTACATTCAATTGAAGTTTGAAATCGAATTATCGAACTACCGCGCCATTTTCAATTCTATTTATAATTATATATAATTATTTATATTCTAACGACGACGCGTATAATATATACGTTCGAATATATTCAAAATAAATTTCTCGTCGATATTATTTAAAATAATTCATTTTAAATAATCTAAATTCGCTAAAATGGCCAAAATAAAAATTTTAAACTGGCCCAGATTTTACGGGTTGTTACATTCTGAGAGCCTTGGCTCGAGCCTTGAGAATTTGTCTTCTGTCTCTTCGGAGCTGTGCAGACGTTTGAGTAGTGCCCCGGATTACCGCAGTTAAAGCAATTTCTTCTTGGCGGCTTGCCAGTCTGAGGCTTTGAAGATGCTGCTTGGCTTGACTCGCCTTGATTTACAGCAGGCTTGCGCTTGTTCCCGGCTTGGCTTCTAGCGCGATCCTGATCCAGATGCCTTTGATCAAGGTCTTCATAGTTGCATGTCATTTCCACTAGCTCGTTGAATTCCAGTTTGACATGGGCCATGGCTCTATCATTATATTGTCGTCTTAGTCCAAAGATAAACCTCTTATTTTTGGATTTTGCGGTAGCAACGAGCTCTAGAGCATAGGGCGACAACATTGTAAATTTGTTCAGATAATCTTGCACGGAAAGATCCCCTTGCTGGAGATTGGCGAAGTCATCGTGCATTCTTTCTAGAGCTTGTTCTGGGACATATTTCTCCTTGAAGAGTTCTTTAAATCCATCCCAAGTTCTTCCAGCTTCTCGATTCCCGGCGGTAAGAGATTCCCACCATAATTCAGCTTGTTCCTGCATAAGCCAGGCGCCCATAATAGCTTTGTCTTCGTCTCCTAGCCTTAGGCCTTCAAGAATTTTCTCGCATGTTTTGAGCCATGCAAGGGCCTCTATTACGGTGCCAGTTCCCGAGAAGGTCTTGCCTCCTAAGTTCTTATATCTCTTAGCTACACGGTCAAGCTCGAAGTATTGTGCTGCCGGAGGTTGTATCAAAGGTCCTTCTTGAGCTGGGATTTCTCCCCTTCCTCGGCCTCGGCCGGCACGGCCTCCTCTAGTGGCGGCTGCTCTGGTAGCCATTTTCAAATTCTGTATAAGCAACGAAAAAAAGTCAGCTAACAGAAACGATAGTCTATTGCATAGTTAAGCAGAAATTCTACGGAAAGATAACGATGGACTGATCAATTGTTTTTGCTATTCTGCTCGGCTCATTCTAGGACTTTGCTAGTCCTATCTCTAATGAGCGACTCGCCTTAGAATACTACTGATTCTAATTTTGACGAAGTATTTAATGTGTTAGACTCCAGAACTAAGGTTAACCAAAGCTCTGATACCAGCTGTGACGATCCCAAAACCCCGTGACACGGTGTTAAGGATAATCATTGGAATATAACACATTAATCATCATTAGCATATCACAGATAATAGCATAAACAGAAAATAGAATAATTTACACATATATGACAGCGGAATCATATAGATATCATCACATCAGAGAAGCACAGTACAGGATACAACTTAGTGCATAATGATACATAATCAGTCACCATCGCCTGAGGCGGAATCATACATAAAGAGTACACAAAAGGAATATCAGTCTACATCGCCAATGGCGGAATCATAATATAGATACAATAATGGTGGAGAAAATCCAAGTCAGCACAGTGTAGTCAAGCCTCGCCATGAGCCAAAAGATGCGTCAGAAACCTGTAACTAGGCTGCCCATGTGAAAATGAGGGCACCCGAGTTTGCAAGGTGAAACAAACTACGAGTCAGTCATGGGACTGGTATGAGAAATCTACTCTACTTGTTAACAACATTAATAAGGCAAATCAAAGGACCACGCCACTTTCGCGGAACGGGTTTACTCCAATGAGTGCTAGTGCATGAAATAAAATAAATGATTAAATCAACGCAATGCTTTTTATAAAATGAAGCCATTATAAGACTCAGGTCCCATCACACAATGCAACGCAAGCCGGAGGATAGAGTTTTCCCTTATAATGGCCAAAAATGCTTCATACGTATAAAAAGTGTTTGATATTATTACTAGTGCATATATGTTTCAAAAGCAAATTCAATCATAAATATCAATCCTAGACGGCATGGGTACCATATATCATGTCGCCATACTAGTAATACAATCGCATCCACATATTTTGTATTGGAAATTGGATTCCTTCATGAGTCGAGGCAAGGGGCAAGCTCCTCTCCATTCGAGACACTCTAGCAAATGTCCCAGGACCCCACTATGATCCTTGGAATCGGCTGGGCCGGTCCTCTCTTACTTTTGAGGATTGGCAATTCCTTAACACACGTTTCCCGGTCCTTACAGACCTATAATCGAGGCGCCTCGCATTCCAACAACCACACAGGTGAAAAGTATATATAATGTCAGGGCTGGTAGGTCACTGACACCACCATAGCTAGAAAGAAACGTCGTGCACTCCCAGCGGTCCGTCTCCCGTTTTTGACTCATACCGAGGTGTGAGGCTCGCGAATTCACGTTATACACAAAGCTACGTCACACAGACCATGCTTTGATCATCAACCACAAGACTTTGCTTTGCAACAGAAGCCTTGATCATATGCCACTTAGGCGCGCCACACAGACAATCCACTCCGTGCGACTGATTTCTGTCAATACATAACCTCTGAGCTCGTACGTCTCAGAGAAGGGCGTTAAGCAAGAGAATAAATTCTCCGCCGCCAAACAGATATATATTTAACAGAGATCAATCAGCACAGAACAAAATCCAATGTCAGACACACAGTCCATTTACAAGTCCGTTCTGGGTCTGAACGAAACCGGAGGCACCAATTCCTCGCATATCCGTACAATCAACAGTATGTGTGGACGGCTACTACTTCAATTCCTTCATGGTAGCTACTCCAATCACGAGCATCAGTAGCGCCCATCCATCTAATGTGGAGATCGTCGGTCTTCAGTCGTCTTCGACTCTTCGACTTCTCAACGTCGATCGATTATTTGAAATGAGATAAACTCGGCCTTTTCAAATAACCCACGTATATTTAGATTTTCAAATCAATTAATCACATGGTTGGACTATTCAACATTCACATTTCAGTTATTTAGTTATAATTTTCATGTCAAATACATTCAACCATCACATATCAAGCAAACACAACAAAATTGGTTTATTTCCACTCTATATCGTCTATAGTACTTTATAACGATATATAGCCATTTTTATTTGATTTAAAACGGCCATATTTAATTAAACGACGTTTCAGATCGTGTCGATGCACTGGCGCTGCTTTTCACTAATTTTGTTTTACACATATATGAAAATCTAACCGTTGGATCTTCACAAATTTTACATCATTAGGAAGGTCTTTTCAAAATGAATCCAACGGTTTCAGTTTTGGGACAATCCGACGGTCGGATCTTCCACACTAACCATTTGAAGTTACGATTTCAATTTACGAACTGCAGCGTCGTTATTCGATTTAATTTAACTATATTTATATATATATATAAATATAATCGTTTCTGGCGCTGTTTTTCTTCAGTTTTGAATTAAACTTTCCAGACAATCCAACCGTCGGATCTTCACAAAGTTGGTGCCGTTGGAAAGATATTTCCAAGGCGAACCCAACGGTTGAGGTTTCGGGAAAATCCAATGGTCGGATCCTCCGCACTAGTCGTTTGAATTCACGGTTTCAAAACATGAACTGCACGGCCACGTTTCGTTTTAATTCTATTTATATTTATATATTTATATAAATATAGTTCATTCAAAAATTCCTATATCGTTTCCACTTCAATTATTTCACTAACGCCTTTAAATTTTGGAAAATTTCGCCATAACCTCCTTTGTACGGGAGGGTCTGGGAAAATTCCCAAATAGCCACACGGGCGTCTCATATCAAAAAGAAAAAGAAAAAGCCAAGCGGCTAGCCAACAGGCTCATAAAATCATCACCCAAACAAAGCGGTAAATGTGTACCTATTTGTCGGGCACAAAATTCTATTTCTCTTCTCTAGCCCCTTTTGCTTTAACCTGTTCTATAGATATGCATGTACATATATACAATTTTTGACATTTATCATTTTTCATTCAATTTCATATTTGATTTGCTTTGGTTTAAAAACACCATTCATTCTAATATTGCATGCATAGGCTAAAATCATATCATTAGCTAGTTAATGTATATTTCAACTCATGCACGTTCATTTGAACAAGTGGCTATTTTTAACACTTCACATTTCAAAGATGATAATTTTGGCGAACTAAAATAGATTTCAACACATGACTATTTTATTAGTTCCTATGCGTGTTAAAAATAATATTTCTTTCACAAATATTTATTTCAACGTCCGCATAACTTTAGCATATCACAAATATGATAAAAATGATATTTTTATCACTTAACATATTTACTCGATAAATAGATGTTTCAACTCTTCATAGTTTCAATAAAAATGTAATTTTTATCGTTCGATCTTTTTATTCAACACATGAACTTTTCCACTACACACACTTCTCAACAAATGAGTATCTCCACACATGGACATTTTATTTATGTTGTTCATATTGGAAAGATGGGATTTTTATTGTTGAAACTATTTATATAAGGCGAATATTTTTCATACTTCATATATATATAAAAATGTGATTTTTATTGTTTAAACACTTCATTCATTCACAAATGAATTTAATTTTCATACAACACTTTTCAACACATGAATATTTCCACACATGGACATAGTTTCAATATATGACTTTAATTTCAATGCATGAAAATAATTTCAACATATGAAAATAATTCTAACACACAAAGATTATTCAAAATTTCGGCAGCATAACGGCAGGGTAGTTAAAACTGGCACCGTCCCTAGTATGGCTCCTCGCTCTACCTTAAAACCTCGCGGTTTTTGACAATGGGGATTCATGCATCTAATTCGCACGCAGGCGGCATGTTATTTTTATTTCCACAAATATTTCCAATTCATTTCAATCACCAATGGGTATTTTTCAACCACAACCAAACAATATCAACCACAAACAATTATTCAACCATTCGTATTTTTCATCCAATATTTCACACCAATTCACCACAATAAATATCGTCCATGGTTTGTGGACGAGGGGAGTATATATATATATATAATATAATATATATTTGCTATATTTCACTTTCATTTCAACACATATATCACTTATTCTATGCATGTAAAAATTCATACTTCGCTTATATAGCTTACACTACGCATGTACATGAGGTATACAACACATATGTAATTTATATTTCGCTTATATAAATTATACACGACATTTTCCATTCAATTTCACGTTAATTTAGATTTCTCACCTTGGTTTTCTGAGCACTAAAAATCGATACGATGTCAGAAAAATCCGCAGCTTCTTCTATTGGGTAGAGAGCTTCCTTGCGGTCTCGATGTTTCCTGTTTCATCGAATTTCGTCAACACACCAAAAAGATATGATTTTTCAAAGTGTAAAGATCAAAGAAAACTCACTTTCACGAAGCTTCAAAACTAGGTTTACAGTTTTCGCGAAATCCGTGGCACGTGGGGACGATCAGGGAGTTGGACGTGGAAGAAGGAAGAGAGGGCTTTAAATTGGTGGTTGTTTGGTGGCGTTCGGTGGTCGGTGGCGTTCAGGGCGGCGGCGGGAAGTGCTCGACTTCCTGGCGTCGATACGGGCGGAGGAGGCGACGAGGGTGGCAGCGGTGGGGTCGGATTTGAAGAGGAGGCTGAGGCGCGTCGAATGGCGGCGGCGGCGAAGGCTGTAGGTGGCGGTAGCGGCGGCGGCGGAGGAGAGAAGGTGGTGAACGGGTTTCGCCGTTGATCGGGGGGGTTTCTTTTTTTTTTTTTTCTTTAAATTTATGAAAGGAAAATTCTGATTGGCCGAAGGTTATATTAAATTTTTAAATAGTGTTTTCTCAGACGAACTCCTTTTTAAACCCAACGACTATCGCCCCCAGCTAAATACCCCCATTCCGGACACAATGGGATATGTTTCGTAGGCCAATTCGACTGTTATAGTCAGTTATTTTTCAAATTAAAGTATAAAACATTTAATTTTTAACTCTGAACGCACATTTCAATTTGCCAGGGCCACAAACTGATTCGAAAAATTCTAGAAAAATAAATCTAGCTATGTTTTGACGCTACGGTCCCAACAAAACTAGTTTCGTCGAATTCTGAGGTCGTTTGAAAAATAGCCATTTTCTGGTCGATCCAATTTAACATAAATCGACCAAACACATTTTCTTTTGCCACGCTCACATACTAGCTTCAAAAATTATGAAATTTGAAACCTAGCAATAGTTTGACATCCCGGACCCAACAAAAGTGGTTTCGTCGAATTCCGAGGTCGTATGCAAAATATCAATTTTCCAGGGCTATATATTCAATATACCGACTCTTCTGAAAATTCATTCAGCCATAACTTTTGATTCCCGTTATGAAACTTCGATTTTTCAGATTCGTTAGAAAGGTATTGACTAACAGATTTAAATATTTTTGGTTTCGCTAAAATCCGTTATATTTTCCACCCTGCATAGTCGGTCAAAGTTTGAATTCAAATTTTCAAACTGACTCACTATTTCTAATTCACTATTTTATTGAAATATTTTATTGCAATTGTTCAAATTCCTTTGAAATAACCAATTTAAAATTTTTAAATTGGCTCGTATTTTCCGGGTTATTACAAGATGCCTCCGGAATCCTTCCGGGATACTTAATCCCTTCGGGGTACTTACGGCTTACCTCCGACCACCTCACAGACCCTTCCGACTCCGACAACCTCTCGGACCCCTTCGGCCTTGACTCCGCCTCCCGTGGACCCTCGGTCTCGACTCCGCCTCGCCTCTCCTCGACTATGCCTCCTTCGGACACTGACTCCGCCTCCCGTGGACATCGAGGCTTGACTCCTCCTCACTCGGCCTCAACTCCACCTCCCGTGGACCTTGGCCTCGACTCCGCCTTGGCCTCTACTCCGCCTCGGCCTCGACTCCGCCTCCCGTGGACCTCGAGGCTCGACTCCTCCTCACTAGGCCTCGACTCCGCCTCTCGCGGACCTTGGCCTCGACTTTGCCTCCTGGGGACCTCGACTTCGGCTCGGCCTCGACTCCGCCTCCCACGGACCTCGGCCTCGACTCCGCCTCCCGCGGACCTCGGCCTCGACTTCGCCTCGGCCTCGACTCACTTGGCCTTGACTCCGCCTCGGCCCCAACTCCGCCTCCCACAGACCTCGGCCTCGACTCCGCCTCACTTGGCCTCGACTTCGCCCCACGCGGCCTTGACTCCGCCCTACTCGGCCTCGACTCAGCCTCGACTCCGCCTCCCGTAGACCTCGGCCTCCCTCACCCGGCCTCGACTCTGCCTCACTCAGCCTCGACTCCACCTCACTCGTCCTCGACTTTGCCTCCCACAGACCTCGGCCTCGCCTCACTCGGCCTCGACTCATCCTCACTCGGCCTCGACTCTACCTCACTTGGCCACGACTAGGCTACGCTACAACATCGACAACACCTCAACTACTCTTGCCCAACAAGAGAGATCAATAAAAAGGACTTAAAGGATATTGTTAATCATTGTAGCTTTTTGTAATAGCCTAGTTGTAATTTATTATAATGGAATAAAATCAGTACAATCTTCAAAGTGGATGCAGGCCCCGATGGGTAGAACCACTATAAATAGCTGTGTCCTTTACTTTCCCGCACATTATTACTGCATTTCTTATGTTTCTCCGGTCTGGACTAAAAGTTTCAAATTTTTGGAACTCTCTGGTCTTGACGACAATTTTAGGCATCAAAAATGATGTTAATCACATGTCCATTCACTTTGTTATTATGCCAATTTATGTTCATGTTTATGCCAAGACATGTTGAAACTATCACTGTTGTCATGTTCCCTTTTTATTGTTATGGCTAGGCAACTTTATAGCCTAGATGCCGCCAAAATACATACGAATACGTTAGAGAGGAAACAGGGGAAAAAGGATTATAATTGGCATGATTTATGTAATGTTTAATAAGAAATGGGACATGTAATTCAAATGGGGATAACATAGAAATAGTTACCTATAATGGCATAGATAGATTTTGATTAATTTGGAATGTTTAGTAATTTACAATTAGGAATTATAAATTGTACTAATGACATGAGGTTTGGTTACATTAGTGGTGGAAGTCCGGCCGAACCCGACCGGCATATCCAAAAGCCACTAATGTTGAACTAATGTGGGAGGTCTAAGTACGCAAATACGAATCAGGCTAAGACACGAGGTTAGGCCCAACTGAGGAATAAGACTGCCAGGACCTGACCGGCATATCCAGCATCCATACGTTGTAAGCCTAATGTGAGAGGTCTAGCCCACTTTAACCATAATTGGACATGGTAATAAAATGGACTACTTAACCTAATTTAATATGACTATAGACTTAAGTTAGGGTTAAGTAAAATTGGATGGGTACATAGGCCCACGAACTTAACCCAATAAGGTTATGTAATTATTGACACCTAATGGCATACATAACCGGTAGATAATGCAACAAGGTTATGTAATTAAAGACACCTAGTGGTATACATAACTCGTAGATAATGTAAAGAAGTTATGTAATTAAAGACACCCTTTAGGGTAAACATAACTAGTAAGGGCTATGTAATTAAAGACACCTAAGGGTATATATAGTCAATAGAAAACCTAGTGGAGATACAAGACAAGGGGAGAGCTTGTATCATATTGTGTGGGACCTATTTCAGTCAGTAACCCGGAGTTGGTATCAAGTAAAGAACTCCATACTAGGTGGAGAAGGGGCACACTTACTAATTGATTGTAAGAGATCTAAACGAGGCGGATGATGCGGGCGGCGCAAACCGACCAGGGACATGTGCATGCATGGGCCGGGCAAAGGGGGCTAAGACGACCGTGACACCAGTAGGTATGGTTGTGCACACCATGGGTTGCCACTTTAGGAAGTGATACCTCCTACTATGGGGCCAGCATAGGATATGTACAGGGTAGGGAGCCGATCGATTAGGGTAGTGGTTAGGGTATACTTGGATGTATGACCTAAGCCTACCAACTCATAGTGAAGGGATCGTCTCATTTCAGTTATACAAGTAATAATGCAGAGTAATCATTAGTGAGGCATACACACACCTTGACTTGCTTACCTTGTCACACCTTCCATTTATGTAGTGATCTCTCTTATCCATTTTATATGCCTATCATGTTGCTTTTATTTATCTACTGGCTAAAAGTAACTAGACTCGCTAGACTTTATGTCTGACCCTATTGTTTCTCCTTCTTTCTTCCGTCCCTCCCCCTAGGTTCCTAGGGAGGAAACACTCAGACTTAATAATCAGGAATCATATATCATCTTGCTAAGAGATACTTCTGAAGTATGGATCAAGTTCTTGTCTCTACTATGGCTTAACTCTTTTTATTGGGGGACTGTTTTTTTTTATTTACTTATGTACTCTGATAATGCAAGACAGAAGTTACTTTATTGTAATAGTTTTTGTGACTTATGAAATTTTGGACCACAGTATTATGACTTATGTTTGGAATAAATGTTTAAAGTTTCCGCTGCTACCTTATTTATATTTTTCTTGTAATTATTCTGTGTCTGTTTACCTATAGCGCTTCACGAAACTTAACGCATTCCCTTAGTGAGTGACATTAACGGACGTGGGGTGTTTCACTTGGTATCAGAGCCGAAGGTTGCCAGATTAGATAAAAGTTTTTGAAAATTATTTCCAAAAAGGTTTTAAAAAGGAAAGCGTTTTCAAAAGAAAAGTCTATTTTGAAAAACATTCCCCAAAAAGCCTTATGCAGTATCCTTCGGTCCTTTATCTAAATTTCTTCCTTTTCCCTTTTTCAGCATGTCTGGGGAAAAAATCCCTAATATCCCGAAAGGCGTCACAATACACGGATGGTTCCGTAGGTATTTGGAGGCCACGGCGCCCGCCAAAGGCCAAGAAAATGTTCCTCCCCCAGCTGCACCAATCATTCCTCCTCCTCCCCCTCTTCCCCCTCTAAGAGTTGATAACTTTGCCAAGATCTGCAAAGACTTCTGGGCTATGAGAGGAAGGCCATTTTATGAGAATGAGACATTCGTAGAAGCTCGAAATTGTCTTAAGGAGACAGAGGACTTATTCGTAATCTTTGAAGAGGAGGACCGAAGGAAAATTCAATTAGCTGCTTGGCAGTTAAAGGATGAAGCTTCATTTTGGTGGGAAATCACCCAAGCTGGATGTCCAGTTGAAACTTGGGAAGACTTTAGACAGAGGGTCGGAATGAAAAAAAATTCCTTACTGGAGAGAAGCTTACAGATGGAGAGGTTCTTAGCACTCAAACAAGGAAATTTGACGGTGAAGGAGTATGTGAACAAGTTCAACCAGCTGACAAGGTTATGTGATAACCCAAAACCCCGTGTCACGGAATTAAGGATAATTATTAGAATATAACACAATAATCATCATTAGCATAGTACAGATAATAGCATAAGCATGCAATAGAATATTTTACATCAGTATGACAGCGGAATCATAAAATGTAATAAACATCAGAGTAGCACAGTCATAGGATACAACTTAGTGCAGAAAGGAAATGATCAGTCTACATCAAGATCACTGGGACATATACATCAAATAATACATAAAAGTAATAAATCAGTCTACATCGCAATCAGCGGTACATATACATATGATAATACTGGCGGTAATGTCAATAGCCAAAATACAGATAAAGCAAGTCCTCGGCATCGTCCAGAGACGCACTCCATGCTGAAGTGCTAAGCCAAAATATCACCTGCAACCTGTCACTAGGCTGCCCGTGTAGAAATAATGGCACCTGAGTTTGCAAAGTGAAACAAACTATGAGTCAGTCATGGGACTGGTATGAGAAATCTACTTGACTGGTTAAACAATAATAATAAGGCAAATCATAGGACCACGCCGCTAACACGGAACGGGTTTTCTCCAGTGATTTCCAGTGCATAAAATAAAATAAATCTTTTGAACAGTGCAATGCTTTTTATAAAAATGAAGCCATTACAAGACTCAAGTCCCATCACACAATGCCATGCAAACCGGAGGATAGAGTTTTTCCTTGTAATGGCCAAAATATTCTTGATACGTGTATAGCAAAATCATTTGATACTATCACTAGTTCATACATGTTTCAAAAGCAATTTCAATCATAATGTATCAATCATAGACGGCGTAGTACCCCATACTACTATGTCGCCATACTAGTTTTACAATCAAATTCGTAATTTCATATTGGAAATTGGATTCCATCATGAGTCTAGGCAAGGGATGTACTCCTTTCCACTTCGAGACACTCTAGCAAATGTCTCGGGACTGCACATTCTGGGCAACCCCTGGATCCTCCAAGGCCGGTCCACACTTACATTAGTGGATTGGCAATTCCTGAACACACGTTTCCCGGTCCTATCAGTCCTATCCATCGGCTCCATAGAGACCAATATAACCGAGGCGCCTTGCATTCCAAAACCCACAAAGGTAAAAATAATATAAATGTCAGGGCTTGTAAAACCCTGACACCACCCATAGCTAGAAAGAAACGTCATGTCCTCCTTGGGTCCCTTATCCCGTTTTTAACTCATGTCGAGGTGTGAGACTCGCGAATCAATGTTATACACAAAGCTATGCTATATTAAAGTCGTGCTTTGATCATCAACCACAAGACTTTGCTTTTCAACAAAAGCCTTGATCATTTGCATCTTTGCAAGCCATGCTGTCAATCCACACCCTACCATTGATGTCTACCGATATACAACCTCTGAGCTCGTACGTCTCAGAGAAGGGCGTTAAGAAAGAGAAAAAATTCTCCACCACCAAACAGATGTATATTTAGTAGATATCAATGAATACAAAACAGAATACACATCAGATACATATCCATTTACAAGTCCGTTCTGGGTCTAAACGAAACCGGAGGCACCTTATTCCTCATTCCATATGTCCAGTATGCAAGAGAGGCCGTCGCACATCTGGACGATCAACAAGTACGTCCAGACCACTACCACTGTAACCTCGTCAAGGGAGCTATCCATCTCAAAGGCATCAGTAGTAATCCACACGATGTGGAGATCACCGGTCTTGCACTGTCTTCATATCTTCGACATTTATTCGCCGATCAATTATTTGAAATGAGAATTAACCTGGCTCTTTCAAATAATTCACGTATACTAGAATTTAAATCAATTCTTTCCGTGGTTAAATTATTCGATATCCACATTTCAGTTCTTTAATATAATTTTCATGTCGCACAGATTCAACCATCAAATATCAAGCAGACCAAGCAAAATCGGTTTATTTCCATTCCATACCACTTATAATATTTTATAACGATATATCGCTATTTTTATTTATTTAAAAATAGCTCCATTTAATTAAATGTCGTTTCAGGTCGTGCCGTGGCACTATTTTCCTTCAGATTTGTTTTACACATATTTGAAAATCTAATCGTTGGATCTTAACAAAATTTATATCATTGGAAAGATATTTCCAAAGCAAACCCAATGGTTTTGGTTTCGGGAAAATCCGATGGTCGGATCTCTCGGTATAATCGTTTGAAGTTACGATTTCAAAACGCGAACTACAAGGGCTCGATTTGTTTTATTTATTTATTTTTTGAAAAAATGAACGGTACTTTATTAAAACAAAAGATTATAATAGGTTAACAAAGAGGACAACAATACAATAAAATCAAACAAATGCTAAATAGAACTAAAAGTCCCCTTTGAAATATACAAAAGCCAACTACATAAAACGACTAGGCACATTTAAATTAAAGTACTGACGACCTGCATGCCAATTCATCTCCCAAAACTTCAGATCTACCAAAGCAAAAGAAAACTCATGGCGGCTGATAAACTTCATCTTCAATTTCGGATCTCACGCGGCCTTCAGGAAAGAAAATTTTTGGAGTAAGCCTTCGTTCAACCCTCTTACGTCTATCATACTCGAAGATGAGAGCTTTAACCTCTACGATAACGATTTTAGTCAGTAAGCTAGGAGGAATCGATGCATTTTTGAATATTCTTTTACACCTCTCTCTCCAAATCTTAGCAATAGTAGTAGTAATAGAGATTCTAGCAATCATCTTGGTCCTTTTATTTGTTGAAGGAATTTTAATTAGTTCATTACTAATATCTAGTAAATTATTAGAAGCTGTTTTGAACTGAAATTCTTGTTGAACTTGCTCCCATATATTTCTAGCATAAGAACAATTAAAGAAAAGATGATCCCTGTCTTCCTCACTGTAATAGCACAAACTACACTTGTTATTTATCACTTGATTACATTTACACACTATATGTAAAGTATTAAGCTTATCTAAGCAAGCAAGGAAGGTTACAAATGCATATTTCTGTACCACCGGTTGCTTCCAAATGAAGGATAACCATTCTAGTTTACGCGTAGAAGGGAGTAAAACTTGATAAGCAGATTTAATATATATATATATATATATATATATATAATTCATTCTGGCACTGTTTTTATTCAGATTTGAATTGAAAATTTCGCACAATCTAACCGTTGGATCTTAACAAAATTTATATCGTTGGAAAGATATTTCCAAAGCGAACCCAACTGTTCCATTTTTGGGAAAATCCAATGGTCGAACATCTCGATATAATCGTGCGAACTATAGGGTCTCAATTCATTTAATTTAGTTTATATATATATATATAATTCATTCGACGATTTTTAAATCGTTTCTACTTCAAAAATATGGCTAACCCCTTGAAATTTTCGAAAATTTCGCCATAACCTCCTTTGTAGGGGAAGGGGTTTGGAAATTTATTGGGTTGTATTAGGCACCTAATAAATCCTAAAAGGCATACACATATTTTTAGTGATATAAATTTGTGTCCACATGGGAGTGTGTATAGATCCTGACTCCAGAGAATAAATTCTCGTCACCCTATAAATAGTTCTTGTGCCTTAATGACTAGAGAGACGTGATTATTGTCAACTCCAAACCCGTGTGGGGTTTTTATTAATTTGGAAATTTACCATTACATTTTATATAATCCATATCAGTCTTCGGTTCAACCTGAAATATAGTCATCGCTATACAAGCCTCTCGCTTGTATGGTAAATCTTCAACCTCGTCACATAAGCTCCCAAATTCTTATGTGGTATATGATAGAGTATGCTATCTTCACGCAGTATGTCATGTAGTGTAGTTCAAAATACATGTTGAAAATATTATTTTTAAACAACAAATATTTATTTCAGCCATTCGTTATTTTTAACACTTCATACATAAAAATATGATTTTTATTGTTCCAACGATTTATTTCTAACATGAATATTTTTAGCGATTCATGTACACAATAAAAATGTGATTTTTATTATTCCAACAATTTCTAACATGATTATTTATATTCTTCACATGTATAATAAAAATGTGAATTTTATTATCTAAGCAATTTACTTCCATCATGAATAAATTATCAATGCATGAATATATTTCAACATACGAATATAATTCTAACACAAGAATATTTCAGAAAATTTCGGCAGCATAACGGTAGGGGGTTTAGAACCGACACCGTACCGATTATGGCTCCTCGCACTACCTTAGGCCTCGTGGTGTTCCCTAAGGGGCTTATTCCAATGATCTAAACATTTCGACCATTTTTCATTTCATAATGAATTTTTCCACAAACTAATATAATTTTGTTTCAACCACAAACAACTATCATCAACCATTCGCAGTACCAACCAAATTTCACGCCAATCACAACCAATTCATATCGTCTATGGTTTGTGGACGAGGGGAGTATATAAATATATATGCATATAAATATATTTATTTCAATTTCATTTCAACTCCATTCAATGCACATATGATTTATACAACGTATATATAACTTATACATCGCACATATAATTTTTAAAACGCTTGTATGTAAGATATACAATGCTTATATAACTTATACATCGATTATATAATTTATACAATGCTTGCATGTGAGATATACAATGCTTATATAACTTATACATCGATTATATAATTTATACATCGATATTCCATTCAAATTTGAATTTAGAAATTTCACATTGGTTTTTAATCCTTCTTAAATTGTAGATAGCTCCGAATGCATTCTAGCTTCATCTAGAGTGTAGATGACGTCGCTACGAGTCCAATGTCTCCGGTTTCACTGGATTTCGACAACATATGTTAAAGATATGATTTTTGCACTAAAATCATGATTTAAAACACTTAAAAGTGTTATAGCCTTTAATTTTATTTACTGTTGTATACCTTCCTTCACATTCAAAACTAGGTCACCAGATTTCTTCCGATCCGAAGCACTTGGGGAAAATCGAGTTGCGCCACCTGGAAGAGCTCCAAGAGGCGCTCAGATCGATGGCACTTGCGGCCAACTCGGTGGAGGATCCGATCGTCGGTGGCGAGTTGAAGTCGCAAACTTCTAGGGTGTAGATCTCGATGAAGGTTGAACGAGGGGGGTGCAATCGGTCTTGATTTGAAGAGGGGAGAGAGGTCTTCAAAAAGTTGAACTGGGGCAAGGGGTAAAGATCAACGGATTCACCAGAGCAGAGGAGAGAAGGCGGGGAAAACATTCGAGATGAATTACGAGGTTGGGGGGTTTCTGATTTTTTTATAAAATTAAATTATGAAAGAAATAATTCTATTGGCCTTATTTATATTAATTTGAAAATAAGGGTTTCTCCATACAAACTCCAATTCAAACCCAAGGGCTGTCGCCCCTAGCTAAATACCCCCATCCCGGACACAATGGAATATGTTTCGTAAGCCCATTCGACTGTTTCAGTTAGTTTTTCTTTAAATTAAAGTATAAAACATTCTGAATGTACATTTTAATTTGCCGGGGCCACATACTGATTCCAAAAAATCCAGAAAAATAAATCTAGCAATGTTGGGATGATACGGTCCTAACAAAATTAATTTTGTTGAATTTGGAGACCGTTTGAAAAATGGACTTTTTCTGATCGATCCAATTCAAACTGAAATTACCAAACGCGTTTTCCCTTGCCACGCTCACATATTAATTCCAAAAATTATGGAATTTGCAACCTAGTAATAATTTGACATTCCGATCTAACTAAAGTGGTTTCATTGAAAATGGAGGTCGTTTGCAAAATGTCTATTTTTACGGGCTATATTTATATTAAATTTCATAGCGACCACTCTGAATATTCAACTGGCTATAACTTTTGACTCCCGTTATGAAATTTCGATTTTTCTGATTCTTTAGAAAGATATTTTCAAACAGATTTTAATATTTTTGGTCTCACTAAAATCCAGTTTATTCTGAATCATGTACATTCAGTCAAAGTTCAAAGTCGATTTTTAAACTATCAGGCTCGTTATATAATTAAAATAAATTTTTAGTCATTATCATTTAAAATAAATCATTTTAACTATTCCAAATTCATTAAAATAGCCAAATTAAAAATTTTAAATTGGTTCTGATTTTCCAGGTTGTTACAATCTCCCCTACTTAAAACTTTTCGTCCCCGAAAAGGAAATAATAGTAAAGTAGGAAATAAAACGGAAACGTAAAGTATTGTAAATGAACCTTGCACTAGAGCTAATCAAAGATGTCAACTCTATGATTGGGATAAGCTTGCTTAATGCTCTCTTCGGTTTCCCAAGTACAGTCTCTAGGATCTCCATTGCACTTTAACTAATTGAACTTTCTTGTTCCTTAGCTCTTTAGTTTCTTTGCCAATAATCTTTATTGGCTCTCTTCTCACAGCCAATTCTGGAGTAATTTCCAAGTCCTGTTGCGCTGCTTCATCTATAACCAGATCTGGATCATGCACATGTTTTCTAAGTTGAGATACGTGAAACACATCATGTACTCCAGGATCAGTCAGGTAATTGAACCCTATAAGCAAGAGTTCCAATTTTTTCAAGTATAGGAAATGGACCAATAAATCTAGGTGCCAACTTCCCAGTTTTACCGAATCGGACTACTCCTCTCATCGGAGAAACTCTCAAATAAACATAATCACCAACAACAAATTCTAAATCTCTCTTTCTAGAATCTGCATAACTCTTCTGTCAGCTTTGAGCTGTTTGTAATCGTTTTTTGATGAAATCGACTTTGTCTGAAGCTTCACGAATCATATCGGGACCCAATACGAATCGGTTTCCAGGTTCTGCCTAACATGCGGGATATCTACAAGGTCTACCGTACAGTGCTTTGAATGGTGACATTTCCAAGCTCGCTTGGTAGCTGTTGTTGTATGAGAACTCAACCAAATGCAAGTGATCTTCCCATGATCCACCAAAATCAATTATACAAGCCCGTAGTAAATCTTCTAGTATACGGTTAACCCTCTCAGTTTGGCCATCTGTTTGAGGATGATATGTGGTGCTTAGATTTAACTTTGTCCCCAGTTCTTCTTGGAATGCTTCCCAGAATTTACTAGCAAAAATTGGGTCTCTATCACTGACTATGCAGATGGGGACTCCATGCAGTTTAACAATTTATTTGAAATAAATCTGCGCCAAACTTTGAGCTGTTCTAGATGATTTGACAGGTATAAAATGGGCGGTCTTCATGAAACGATCTACGATCATCCAAATACTGTCATTTCCTCTCTTGATTCTAGGAAAACCATCTATGAAATCCATGAAAATTTGCTCCCACTTCCAATTCGGAATCTCTAACGGTTGTAAAAATCCAGCGAGCTTCTGCTGGTCGCTTTTGACTTGTTGGCAAGTGGAACACCGGCTAATGTATAAGGAAATGTCTCTTTTCATTGTCTTCCACCAGAATGTGCATTTGAGATCATTGTACATCTTACTTACTCCCAGATGAATACAAAGTCTGGATTTGTGACATTCGTATAGTACTTCTCTTTTGAGCTCAGGGATGTCGAGAACACAGATTCTTCCTTTTAATCTCAGAACTCCCTTGCTATCCACTTGGAAACTGGAGTCTTCGCCTTTTTGAATTCTTTTGATCATCTTCTTAATAAAATTATCGTCTTTATGAAGAACATAGATCTTGTCAATCAAAGAAGGCGTAATAATAAGATTGGCGATGGTTGCAGTTTTTCTACTAAGTGCATCCGCTACCACATTGGCTTTTCCCGGCATATACAATATATCTAGATCGTACGCTAAAAGGAATTCTAGCCAACGCTGTTTTCTCAAGTTCAAGTCTTTCTGGGTGTTAAAATACTTCAATGACTGATGATCTGTAAATAATTCGAACTTATCACCCAATAAATAGTGTCTCCAAATTTTCATAGCAAACACGATGGCAAACAACTCAAGATCATGAGTTGCATACTTCTTCTCATGTGGCTTCAACTATCGGCTAGCATAAGCAACTACTTGGCCTCTTTGCATTAATAACGCACCAAGAACTTCAATAGATGCATCTGTATAGACCTTCAAATCTTGATTGCCATCTATAATTGTTAATACTGGAGTAGTAGTCAATCTTACTTTAAGCTCTTGGAAACCGCCTCACATTCTGGAGTCCAATTGGATCGTGCGTGCTTCTTAGTAAGCTTTGGTAATGAACCGGATATCTTCGAAAAATCCTTAACAAATTTCCAATAATAACTAGACAATCCCAAAAAACTTCGAACTTCTATGGGTGTAGTCGGCTACTTCAAATCTTGAATTGCTGTAATTTTTCTTGGATCAACTGAAATTCCTTCCTTTGATACGATGTGACCAAGGAACTTCACTTCTTCTTGCCAAAATATACACTAAGAAAATTTATCTTTTAGGATGTTCTTTCTCAGAATCTCCAACACTTCTTCTAAATGTTTTTCATGCTCACTCTCTAACTTGGAGTAGAATAAGATGTCATCAATGAAAACCAGCACGAATTTATTCAAGACCCCTCTGAATACTATGTTCATTAAATAAACCAAATAAGCTGGAGCGTTGCATAAGCCGAACGACATTACTAACCACTCATAAAATATGTCTAGACCTCTGAAAGTTGTCAAAGGAACACATTCTTCGTCAATACGCAGTTGATGGAAACCTGTAGCTAGGTCCATTCTGGAAAATACTTGGGCTACATTCAATTGATCCAAGAAATCATCGATACGGGGTAATGGATATTTATTGTTGAGCGTCTGCTTGTTGAGGTCTCGGTGATCAACACATAATTGGAGAGTACCGTCTGACTTTGGAAAAAATACTACGGCTGCTCCCCAATTAGAGAAGCTCGTTCTGATCAGACCTTTCCATAGCAATTGTCGAGTTTGATCGCCTAATTTTTCTCTTTCCTTCAAGGTCATTCTTTGGATTAAATGTACTACTGGCCTTGCATTCAGAATTAGCTCAATTTTGAAGTCAATTTCTCTTCGCGGAGGTAAGCTATCAACTTCTTCAAACATGTCCGCTTAATGTTTAACAACAGGAATATTTTCTAGTAAAGTTGGATTAACTTCTAGCGCGGACCAAAACTCTTTTCTATCTGTATCCAAGTCGTGGCATGGTATAATAATATCCCCCAACTTTGTTTTAACTTTAACAACTCTTTCAGCACATTTAACTTTGGCCTCATATTTTGTTAACCAATCCAGTCCAAGGATGGTATCGAACTCGGAAAAATCCATAATGATCAAATAAAAAGGAAATCGGTAGAAAGAATAGGAGACGGGGACTCTAAAATATAAACTGAGAACAAGAGATCCTCCTATGGGGTTGTGAACTCTAACCGATTCTTTAAGCTTTCTTAGTTTTAACTTTAACTTTTTAACAGTGTTACTTGCAATAAAACTTTGTGATGCACAGTGTCAAATAATGCTGAAACAGGAATATTTTTAATAGTAAGGGTACCTCCCAAAACATTGGGTTTACCTGCTCCCGGAGTAGAAGCTAGCGGGTTCGCCTCGTCATATACATGTGCAACCTGAGAATTCTTCAGCAAAGGACAATTCCTTCTGATATGCCCCGTCTTGTGGTAGTTATAGCACTCATTAGAATTGCGGGGGTTCTGACTAGAGCTTAATTGGTTTGTCTACTGCCACTTCGGAGCAGTGCATACATTTGAGTAATGCCCATACTGGTCGCAATTGTAGCACTTAACCTTTGATTGCCTAGTTGCTTGAGGATTTGCAGTTGCTACCTGGTTGCTTGATTCGGGATGCTTCCCTGGAGCCTTGCGCTTGTTGCTTGCTTGATTCTTTGCACTGTCTTCATCCAAGTTTCTCTTATCCAAGCTCTCATAATTGCATGCCATTTCTACCATATCGGCGAATGGAAGCTTAATGTGGCTCATTGTTCTATTCTGGTACTTGCGCTGAAGTCCATGGATGAACCTCTTGTTCTTCGCCTTAGCATTGTGAACAAGCTCGGGCGCATAACGGGACAGCAGAGTGAACTTGTTGAGGTATTCTTGAATGGTGCGATCTCCTTGTTGGAGATTGGCAAATTCGTCGTGCAAGCGCTCCATCTCTTGCTCAGCAATGAAGTTCTCCTTGAACAACACTTTGAATTCATCCTAAGCCATCTCCACCTCTAGCTCATCCACGGTGATGGATTTCCACCATAATTGTGCCTTGTCTTGCAATAACCTAGCGCCCATAAAACTCTTACGATGATCCTCGAGTCCCAAGCCAACGAAGATTTTCTTGCATGTCTTTAACCAAGCTAGGGCCTCAGTTACCGTACCAATGCCAGATAATGTCTTGCCTCCCATATTTTTGTATTTCTTTGCCACTCGGTCTAGATCCAATGGCTACAGGGCCGGTGGTGGCTGAATCAAGGGATCCTCAACAACGGTATTATCCCCCCGTCCTTGTCCTCGGCCTCCTCGACCTCCTCCACCCCTAGCTGCTTGGGTAGCCATCTAAGCCAGTTCTGTACAAGCAAGAAAAGAGTCAAGCCCACAGAAATGATAATTTTAAGATATGGTACAAGTAGTATAATATATGGAAAGGTAATGATGTACTGATCAAGTTATTTTGCTATTCTTCTATGATCATTCTAGGACATTACTAATCCTATCTCTAATGAGCTACTCGCCTTAGAACACTACTGATTCTATCTTGATGAGGTGTTTAATGTGTTTAATTCCAGAACTAAGATTAACCAAAGCTTTAATACCAAATATGGTAACCTGAACCCCGTGTCACCGAATTAAGGATAACCATTGGAATATAACACATTAATCATCATTAGAAGAGTACAGATAATAACATAAGCATGAAATAGAATCATTTACATTAGTATGATAGCAGAATCATAAAACGTAATAAACATCAGAGTAGCACAGTCATAGGATACAACTTAGTGAAGAAGGGAAATGGTCATAGGATACAACTTAGTGAAGAAAGGAAATGATCAGTCTACATCAAGATCACTGGGACATATACATCAGATAATACATAATAGTAATAAACCAGTCTACATCGCGATCAGCGGTACTTATACATATGATAATACTGGCGGTAATGTCAATAGCCAAAATACAGATAAAGCAAGTCCTCGCCATCGTCCAAAAACGCACTCCATGTTGAAGTGCTCAGCCAAAATATCACCTGCAACCTATCACTAGGCTGCCCATGTAGAAATAAGGGCACCCGAGTTTGCAAAGTGAAACAAACTACGAGTCAGTCATGGGACTGGTATGAGAAATCTACTTGACTGGTTAAACAATAATAATAAGGCGAATCATAGGACCATGCCGCTAACACGAAACGGGTTTTCTCCAGTGATTGCCAATGCATGAAATAAAATAAATCTTTTGAACAATGTAATGCTTTTTATAAACATGAAGCCATTATAAGACTCAAGTCCCATTACACAATGCCACGCAAACCGGAGGATAGAGTTTTTCCTTATAATGGCAAAAATATGCTTGATATGTGTAAAGCAAAATCATTTGATACTATCACTAATGCATATATGTTTCAAAAGCAATTTCAATCATAATGTATCAATCATAGACGGCGTAATACCCAATACTACTAGGTCGCCATACTAGTTTTACAATCAAATCCGTAATTTCATATTGGAAATTGGATTCCATCATGAGTCTAGGAAAGGATGTACTCCTTTCCGCTTCGAGACACTCTAGCAAATGTCTCGGGACTACACACTCTAGGCAACCCCAGGACCCTCCAAGGCCGGTCCGCACTTACGTTAGTGGATTGGCAATTCCTGAACACATGTTTCCCGGTCCTATCGGACCTATCCATCGGCTCCGTAGAGACCGATATAACCGGGGCGCCTCGCATTCCAACAACCCCAAAGGTAAAAATAATATAAATGTTAGGGCTTGTAAAACCCTGACACCACCCATAGCTAGAAAGAAACATCATGTCCTCCTTGGGTCCCTTATCCCGTTTTTAACTCATACCGAGGTGTGAGGCTCGCGAATCAACACTATACACAAAGCTACGCTATATTAAAGTCGTGCTTTGATCATAAACCACAAAACTTTGCTTTTCAACAAAAGCCTTGATCATTTGCATCTTTGCATGCCACGCTGTCAGTCCACACCATACTGTTGATGTCTACTGATATACAACCTCTGAGCTCGTACGTCTCATAGAAGGGCGTTAAGCAAGAGAATAAATTCTCCGCCGCCAAACAGATGTATATTTAGTAGAGATCAACGTATACAACACAGAATACACGTCAGACACACATCCGTTTACAAGTCCGTTTTGGGTCTGAATGAAACCGGAGGCACCTTATTCCTCGTTCCATATGTCCAATATTGAAGACAGACCCTCGCACATCCAGGTGATCAACAAGTACGTCCAGACCACTACCACTATAACCTCGTCAAGGGAGCTACCCATCTCAAAGGCATCAGTAGTAATCCACCCGATGTGAAGATCATTGGTCTTGCACCTTCTTCATATCTTCGATATTTATTCGCCAATCGATTATTTGAAATGAGAATTAACTCGGACCTTTCAAATAATTCACGTATACTAGAACTTAAATCAATTCTTTCAATGGTTAAATTATTCGACATCCACATTTCAGTTCTTTAATATAATTTTCATGTCACACACATTCAACCATCAAATATCAAGCAAACCAAGTAAAATCGGTTTATTTCCATTCCATATCGCTTATAATATTTTATAATGATATATCGCTTTTTTTATTTATTTAAAAATAGCTCCATTTAATTAAACGACGTTTCAGGTCGTGCCGTGGCACTAGCGCTGTTTTCCTTCAGATTTGTTTTACACATATCTGAAAATCTAACCGTTGGATTTTAACAAAATTTATATCGTTGGAAAGATCTTTCCAAAGCGAACCCAAGGTTCTGGTTTCGAGAAAATCCGATGGACGAATCTCTTGGTATAATCGTTTGAAGTTACGATTTCAAAACGCGAACTACAGGGGCTTGATTCATTTTATTTAATTTATATTTGTATATATAAATATAGTTCATTCTGCCGCTGTTTTATTCAGATTTGAATTAAACATTTCGCACAATCTAACCGTTGGATCTTAACAAAACTTATATCATTGGAAAGATATTTGCAAAGCGATCCCAACGTTTCCAGTTTTGGGAAAAATCCGATGGTTAGAACTCTCGGTATAATCGTTTGAAGTTACGATTTCAAAACGCAAATTGCAGGGGCTCGATTCGTTTTATTTAATTTTTATATATATAAATATAATTCATTCGACGATTTTAAAATCATTTCTACTTCAAAAATATGGCTAACCCCTTGAAATTTTTGAAAATTTCGCCACAACCTCCTTTGTACGGGAAGGGGTTTGGAAATTTATTGGGCCGTATTAGGCACCCAATAAATCCTAAAAAGCATACACATATTTTTAGTGATATAATTTTGTGTCCACAGGGGAGTGTGTATAAATCCTGACTCCAGAGAATAAATTCTAGTCACCCTATAAATAGTTCTTGTGCCTTAATGACTAGAGAGATGTGATTATTGTCAACTCCAGACCCATGTGGGGTTTTTATTAATCTGGCAATTTACCGTTACATTTTATATAGTCCATATCAGTCTTCAACCTGAAATATAATCATCGCCATACAAGCCTCTCGCTTGTATGGTAAATCTTCAACCTCGTCACATAAGATCCTAAATGCTTATGTGGTACATAATAGAGGATGTTATCTTCACGCAGTATGTCATGTAGTGTAGTTCAAAATTAATTGTTACTATCCTATGGCGACGTTTATAATCTCACACAAAACAACCAGCACTCTGCATCCAATGGCATTCACAGGAGTTTATATAATAATAAAATTGCGTAGCCAACTCGTTAAGGCTTACCTCTTTTTCGGGCATGCAAATAAATTCTTTACTCAACAGCTAATCCATTTTCCTGTTCAGCCTATGTATATATATGCATAACTAAGCTAAAAATAATACTTCTAGCTTACCAATGTTTATTTCATCACCCGGTTATTTTTAACACTTCAAATACATGTTAAACAGATTATTTTCAAACAACAAATATTCATTTCAACCATTCGTTATTTTTAACATTCAAATACATGTTAAAATTATTATTTTCAAACAACAAATATTTATTTCAACCATTCGTTATTTTTAGCACTTTATATACATGTTAAAAATATTATTTTTAAACAACAAATATTTATTTCAACCATTCGTTATTTTTAACACTTCATACGTACAATAAAAATATGATTTTTATTGTTCCAGCAATTTATTTCTAACATGAATATTTTTAGCGATTCATGTACACAATAAAAATGTGATTTTAATTGGTCCAACAGTTTATTTCTGACATGAATATTTTATATTCTTCACATGCATAATAAAAAATGTGAATTTTATTATCTAAGCAATTTACTTCCATCATGAATAAATTATCAACGCATGAATATATTTAAACATATGAATATAATTCTAACACAAGAATATTTCAGAAAATTTCGGCAACATAATGGTAGGGGGTTTAAAACTAGCACCGTCCCAAGTAGGCTCCTCGCACTACCTTAGGCCTCGCGGTGTTCCCTAAGGGGCTTATTCCAATGATCTAAACATTTCGACCATTTTTCATTTCATAACGAATTTTTCCTCAAAGTAATCTAATTTCATTTCAAGCACAAACAACTATCATCAACCATTCGTAATATATACCAAATTTCACGCCAATCACAATCAATTCATATCGTCCATGGTTTGTGGACGAGGGGAGTGTATATATATGCATATAAATATATTTATTTACATTTCAATTTCATTTCAACTCCATTCAACGCACATATGATTTATACAACATATATATAACTTAAACATCACACATATAATTTATAAAACGCTTGTATGTAAGATATACAACGCTTATATAACTTATACAACGCTTGCATGTGAGATATACAACGCTTATATAACTTATACATCGATTATATAATTTATACATCGCTATTCCATTCAAATTTGAATTTAAAAATCTCACATTGGTTTTTAATCCTTCTTAAATTGTAGCAAGCTCCGAATGCGTTCTAGCTTCTTCTAGAATGTAGATGACGTCGCTATGAGTCTAATGTCTCCGGTTTCACTGGATTTCGACAATGTATGTTAAAGATATGATTTTTATACTAAAATCATGATTTGCAACACTTAAAAGTGTTATTTCCTTTAATTTTATTTACTGCCGTATACCTTCCTTCACGTTCAAAACTAGGTCACCAGATTTCTTCCGATCTGAAGCACTTGGACAAAATCGAGTTGCGCCACCTGGAAGAGCTCCAAGAGGCGATCAGATCGATGGCACTCGTGGCAAGCCGGTGGACGATCCGATCGTCGGCGGTGACTTGAAGTCGAGAACTTCTAGGGTGTAGATCTCGACGAAGGTTGAACCGGGGGGGTGCAGTCGGTCTTGATTTGAAGAGGGGAGGGAGGTCTTCAAAAAGTTCAACTGGGGCGAGGGGTAATGATGAACGGATTCGCCAGAACGGACGGGAGAAGGTGGGGAAGACAGTCGCCATCGGTCGAGATGAATTACGGGAGGGGGGATTTCTGATTTTTTTTATAAAATTAAATTGTGAAAGAAATAATTCTATTGGCCCGTATTTATATTTATTTGAAAATTTGGCTTTCTCCATACGAACTCCAATTCAAACCCAATGACTGTCGCCCTAGCTAAATACCCCCATTACGGACACAATGGAATATGTTTCATAAGCCCATTCGACTGTTTCAGACAGTTTTTCTTCAAATTGAAATATAAAACATTCAAATTTGGATTTGAACGTACATTTTAATTTGCCGGTACCACATACTGATTCCAAAAACTCCCAAAACATAAATCTAGCTATGTTGGGACGATACGGTCGCAATAAAATTAATTTCATCGAATTTGGAGACCATTTGAAAAATGGACTTTTTCTGGTCGATCCAAATCAAACTAAAATTACCAAACGCGTTTTCCCTTGCCACGCTCACATATTAATTCCAAAAATTATAAAATTTGAAACCTAGCAATAATTTGACATTCCAAATCCAACCAAAGTGGTTTCGTCGAAAATGGAGGTCGTTTGCAAAATGTCTACTTTTACGGGCTATATTTATATTAAATTTCACATCGACTACTCTGAATATTCAACTGGACATAACTTTTGATTCCCGCTATGAAAATTCGATTTTTCGGATTCGTTAGAAAGATATTTTCAAACAGATTTAAATATTTTTGGTTTCAGTAAAATCCGGTTTATTTTGAATCCTGTACATTCACTCAAAGTTCAAAGTCAATTTTCAAACTATGCGCCATTTTAAGCTCGTTATATAATTTAAATAAATTTTTAGTCGTTATCATTTAAAATAAATCATTTTAACTATTCGAAATTCATTAAAATAGCCAAATCAAAAAATTTTAATTGGTTCTAATTTTCCAGGTTGTTACATTCTGGCTAGAGTTGGTAGACACCTGCACAAAAGGGTTTTGTGGTTTGCTAAGGGGCTGAATGAGCCTCTACATGGTTTAACTATGTCCCATCTTCCAATGGGGGCCACCTTTGAAAAGATTGTTGATATGGCCCTAATGCATAAGGAGGACAACGGAGAAAAGAAGGAAACATAGACTGATGGGACATCGCAGAATAAGAAGATGTGGCCCGAGAAGGGGCAGCAACAGCAGAAGAATGGGGGAAAAGATGATAAAGGCAAGGATAAGAGAAAATGTCACAATTGTGGAAAGGAGGGCCACCTGATCAAAGATTGTAAGAGAAGGATGGCCAGTTGCTTTAACTACGGAGAGGTCGGACACTTCTCTAAAGAGTGCCCAAAGAAACAGGGATCGCAGGGACAAGGGCAAAGAGAAGGCACTTCTGGAGGGAAGGTGCATGCTCTCGCGATCATTGCTCCTGAAAGAGGTAGGAAAATTTCCGTAAAAAGTTTAGTTTCTCTTTCAAACCATCCAGTTAGAACACTTTTTGATTCTGGTGCTTCACACTCGTTTATATCTAGTTCTATGGTTGAATCTCTGCACTTAGTTACTAGTATGGTCGTAGATCCCGTAGTTGTTTCAAACCCCATTGGTGGTTCGACTCATTTATAGATGATTTATCGGGGTTTGAATATATCTATGTTAGGCGTTGAGTTTGAATGCGATGCGTATGTGCTCAGGTTTATGGGCTATGGGTTGATTTTAGGAATGGATTGGTTTACCACGTATGGGGCCATTCTAGATTGTGAGGGGAGGGTAGTTAGACTCCCGACTTGTCATAGGAAGACCCTCAAAGTTTCTTGTGACCCTCAAGGGTCTGTTATGCTTAGCTTCCTAGAGTCTCTAGATGCATCCATATATGATTTGCAATTTGTTCCAGTGGTTCGAGATTATTCAAATGTTTTTGATGAGGTATGAGGTTCATCTCCAAGGCGCGAAGTTGACTTTCATATATATATCTGGTGGACAATGCAATGCCAGTTGCATTACCAGTACGCCACATGGCTCTAAGGGAAAGGAGGAAGCTGAGTAAGCAAGTAGGGAAGCTACTTGAAAAGGATCTAAACTTAAGACAACAACGGTGGATGGAGTTCTTAGCTTCATATGATTTTGAGATTGCTTATACCCCCACCAAGGGTAATGTGGTGATAGACGCACTAAGTAGGCAGAGAGTGACCCGATGTCCTCTATTTGTGGAAAGAAAGAACTTGGATTTCATATCAGCTTTTGAATTTAGACCCTCCATCGAAGTTTTGCCTGATTTATTTGCATACTTGGAAATACTATTGACTCTTGTGGATCAGATAGGAGCTTCGCAACAAGGTGACCCGCATATTCTAGATATCATGGATAACTCAAAAGAGGGGAGACTTCTAGTCACCTCGGTAGGTATGCCATAGATGAAAAGAGGTGTTTGCGACAAGATGGAAGGCTTTGTGTTCCTCAAACTGGAAGCTTGATAAAGGCAGTCATAGAAAAAGCCCACCATTCTAAGATGACCATTCATCCAGGCAGTGAAAAGATGTATAGAGACATGAAGAGGGTTTTTCTTTTTGCCTAGGATGAAGAAGGACGTCGCCGAATTTGTTTCTCAATGTTTGTTTTGCCAACAAGTCAAAGCTGAGCAAAAGAAGCCTGGTGGATTGCTTCATCCGTTGGAGGTTCTGTAGTGGAAATGGGAGAGTGTCTCTATGGATTTCATAGATGGTTTGCCTAGATCGAAGAAAGGTAATACCAATATTTGGGTGATAGTGGACAGACTCACTAAGAGCGCTCACTTTATTCTAGTTAAAAGTAAAAGGACAACATCATGGTTGGCAGCAATTTATGTTTGTGAGATAGTTCGTCTCCACAAAATTCCTTCCAGCGTCGTGAGCGATCGGGACCCCATCTTTACCAGTGAATTTTGGAGGAGCTTGCAAGAAGCATTAGGTACACAGTTGTGATTGAGCACCGCTTATCATCCTCAGACCGATGGGCAGACGGAGAGGGTAAACAGAATTCTAGAAGATCTTTTAAGGCTGTGTATCCATGACTTCGGAGGGACTTGGGAAGAGCATCTTCCTTTAGTAGCGTTTGCCTATAATGAAAGCTATCAGGCTAGCACTGGTATGGCACCCTTCGAGGCATTGTACGGACGATCCTGTGGATTACCAACTTGTTAGTGGGAATCTACATAAAGATTGGTACTTGGACCAGATATGGTTAGGGAAACGTCCGAAAAGATTGACCTTATTCGACGGCGGATGAAGACAACTCAAGATAGGTAGAAGTCCTATGCAGACAAGAGAAGGACTAACATCGAATCCGAAGTGGGAGACTTAGTTTTTATCAAAGTAACAGCTCTGAGGAATGTGGTTCTCTTCGGATCAGTAGGGAAGTTGGCACCTAGGTTTGTGGGACCATTTCCCATAACCGAGAGGATTGGCCAGATGGCCTACAGAGTAAAGCTCCCAGAAAATTTATCCAGTGTTCATGACATTTTCCATGTCTCTCATCTACGGAAGTTCCTACATGACACCGCGGAAGTTGTTGAGCTGACCATGTAGGAAGAAGTCAAAGTGTAACGGGAGGCGACAGTCAGACGAGTCCGCACCCGTATTCTCGGGTCAGAGGTTAAGAAGTTGCGTAATAAGGAAATCAAGTTGTTAAAGGCTCAATGGGGAGATAACCCAGAAGATGCGACTTGGGAGACCAAAGACAAGATGCGTGCTTCGTACGCTTTTCTTTTCGAGGGTTTGTTCTTAACTTCATTCCTGAGTTTTATTAGTACTTGATTCTGTCAATGGAATATATCTTATCCATCGTATTTTCGACCTTTAGATAGGAATCCTACGGATGTAAACATTTGTTTGAAACATATTATGTCTGATGGATGCAAGTGGATGCGAGTGTTAGCTATTAGTTGCCTGTGGACGCATATACATGCACATTAGGCACTAAGATTGGCTCAATCACTTTCTTTTTGCATATGGATGTGTGTGCATTATGTTTTCTTTTAAGGATGGAAATAGATGAAATAGCATATGGATGTCGCATTTGGATGAATGGGTATGCACACATATAGAACTTATATGATACAGTAGGTTTATTTGCATACATATTGGATTCATAGCACTAACATACATTGTATTAAGGAGGTCAACTGAATAAGTAGACTACCTAATCTTCGCATTAGTGTTGGGACATATACGCACACCTTTGCATATATTCATATAAGAATTATAAATCTTTAAGGACAATGGATGTCGGTGATTGGTAGATGAGTAGATGGATGATGGATAGTAGGATATGCACTCTTCTGAACTTAGAGATTTCAGGGACGAAATCCTTTGAGTAGGGGAGAATGTAACACCTCGAATTTTTAACAACATTAAAGAGAATTGATTAAATAATAATTAATTTAATGTTCAGAATTAGAAGAAACTGACTGCACCATTGCGTCCGTCTCGAAATTTTGGTCAAGATAGACTTTTGGTTTGCGTAAAACAGACATTGTATGAAGAAGTTATGAAGGTTTTAAGTTTGTATACACACAGAAATATTTTATATATATGCATGAGTCAGAGGTGAGTTAGAAATGAGTCAAATCCTATCCAGAGGATTCAAATTCGAAAAATTCCTCTGAGCGGCAAAATTCCCGCTCTAAGGGGTCGACCCCCTAGAGGAGTGTCAACCTTGGGGTCGACCCACCCACAGGGGTGTCGACGCCCCTAGGGATGAGGTGGAACTCGGTTTCAGGGGGTCTGGTAGCTATATATATGTGTCATATTTCTCATATTCTCTTCATTGGGAGTCATTAAGGCCATATGCTGCTGGAATGCGAACTGAACCATTTCTGCAACAACGTATTCTACAAATCCAATTCAGAAATTCTAGATCATTCTTCCTAAATTCTCTAAACCTAATGCTATGAGTTTCTAGATTACTTTTAGGTTTAGATAAATAAAAGTATGATTTGAAAGACTACGAATTGGACATGTTGTAAATTATGATTCTGTGTTAATGTGAAATTCTATGTCATGACAGATCTAATTTCCTATATCTAATAAAATTGTGGTGATTCGATTATGATGCTTATGTGGATCTTGACTTGTAACCATGTTAGGTGGATGTACATCTATTAATTTGGACAACCGTGACATTACTTGGATCTAAATCTTTGTGTTAATCACCTTTCACCTGTCATATTGATACACTGAGATGTGTTGTAAACTTGACATGTGAATCCACCTTTCGATCTAAACATGTTGCTATGTCACCCTAACTATGCTAGATCTAGGTAATTGGACACCTAATGTTTAATCTAGATCTCATTATGCTTGCTTAAACATCATAGTGATTGCCACAATTACTAGTTTGATGTCCACTTTATTATGATGTTAATCACATGTCCATTCACTTTGTTATTATGCCAGTTTATGTTCATATTTATGCCAAGACATGTTGAAACTATCACCCTTGTCATGTTCCCTTTTTATTGTCATGGCTAGGCTACTTTATAGCCTAGATGCCTCCAAAATACGTATGAATACGTAAGAGAGGAAACGAGGAAAAAGGGATTATAATTGGCATGATTTATGTAATGTTTAATAAGAAATGGGACATGTATTTCAAATGGGGAAAACATAGAAATAGTTAACTATAATGGCATAGGTAGATTTTGATTAATTTGGAATGTTTAGTAATTTACAATTAGGAATTGTAAATTGTACTGATGACACGAGGTTTGGTAACATTAGTGGTGAAAGTCCGCCTGGACCCGACCGACATATCCAGCAGCCACTAATGTTGAACCTAATGTGGGAGGTCTAAGTATGCAAATACGAATCAGGCTAAGACCGAGGTTTGGCCCAACTGTGGAATAAGACTGTCCGGACCCGACCGACATATCCAGCATCTACACGTTGTAGGCCTAATGTGGGGGGTCCAGCCCATTTTAACCGTAATTGGACATGGTAATGAAATGGACTGCTTAACCTAATTTAATATGACTATGGACTTAAGTTAGGGTTAAGTAAAATTGGAAGGGTAGTGGTGGGTTTACTAAATTCAAGGGGGTGGGTAATATATATACATACACACATATATATATATATACACATATATATAGGCCCATGAACTTAACCCAATAAGGTTATGTAATTAAAGACACCTAGTGGTATACATAACCAGTAGATAATGTAATGAGGTTATGTAATTAAAGACACGTAGTGGTATACATAACTGGTAGATAATGTAAGGAAGTTATGTAATTAAAGACACCCATTAGGGCAAGCATAACTAGTATAGGGCTATGTAATTAAAGACACCTAATGGTATACATAGTCGGTAGAAAACCTAATGGGGATACAAGACAAGGGGGAGAGCTTGTATCATATTGTGTGAGACCCATTTCAGTTAGTAACCCGGAGTTGGTATCAAGTAAAGAACTCCATACGAGGCAGAGATGGGGCACACTTACTGATTGATTGTAAGAGATCCAAACGAGGCGGATGGTGTGGGCGGCGCAAACCGACCGGGGACATGTGCGTGCATGGGTCGGGCAGAGAAGGATAAGATGACCATGACACCAGTAGGTATGGTTGTGCACACCATGGGTTGCCACTTTAGGAAGTGATACCTCCTACTGTGGGGCCAACACATGATATCTACAGGGTAGGGAGCCGATCGATTGCGGTAGTGGTTAGGGTAAACTTGGACGTATGACCTAAGCCTACCAACTCATAGTGGAAGGGATCATCTCATTTTAGTTATACTAGTAATAATGCAGAGTAATCATTAGTGAGGCACATACACCTTGACTTGCTTACCTTGTCACACCTGCCATTTATGTAGTGATCTCTCTTATCCACTTTATATGCCTATCATGTTGCTTTTATTTATCTACTGGCTAAAAGTAACTAGACTCGCCAGACTTTATGTCTGACCCTATTGTTTCTCCTTCTTTCTTCGGTTCCCCCCTCCTTCCCATGTGCCCAGGGAGGAAACACTCAGACTTAATTAGGAATCAGATATCATCTTGCTAGGAGCTACTTCTGAAGTATGGCTCAAGTTCTTGTCTCTACTATGGCTTAACTCTTTTTATTGGGAGAATGATGCTTTTAATTTACTTATGTACTCTAATGGTGCAAGACAGAAATTATTTTATTGTAATAGTTTTTGTGACTTATGAAATTGTGGACCACGGTATTATGACTTATGTTTGAAATAAATTTTTAAATTTTTTGCTGCTGCCTTATTTATATATGTCTTGTAATTATTCTGTGTCTGTTTACCTATAGCACTTCACGGAACTTAATGCATTCCCTTAGTGAGTGACATCAACGGATGTGGGGTGTTTCACATATAATCTTCCTCCGTCTATGTGCATGAAACTGGAGTTTTCAATGTTAACACTGTTGGTTTCTGGGACAAAACAACCCAGGAAGGATATTGATGTTTATTTAGAGCCGTTGGCAGACAAGTTAAAGCAGTCATGGGAAGGAGTTATTATATATGATTCATCAAATAAATTCGAGTTTACAATGAGAGCTAGGGTGTTGTGGGCGATCCATGATCACTCTGCTCTTGGAACTTTATCGGGATGTACAACACACGGTTACTTTGCATGTCCCGTTTATAGGGAAAATACTTGTTCTTATCATCTTCAAAAAAATAAGAAGATGTGGTCTATGGGACATTAAACGTATCTTCCTAACGGACACAGGTTTCGATATGACAAGACAAATTTCAAAAATGAACAAGAACTTAGTCGTCCTAAAAAGGCCATTGAATGGTTCTCAAGTTGAAAAGAGAGTAGCGAATGTCAAAATGAAAATCGGTAAACACAAAGAAGAATTTGGTCGAAAAAGGAAAAAGTCAGTCATTGAAGAAGGTGACAATGTTTCTGCTTGGTATAGGAGATCTATCTTTTTTTATTTACCATATTGGAAAGCAAATACGATTCGACATAATATTGATGTTATGCATATGGAGAAGAATGTCGTAGAGCATCTCATCAGCACCAATATAGACCATAAAGAGAAGTCAAAAGATGGTATCAATATACGTAAGGATAAGAATACCATGGCTATAAAACAAAAGTTGTGGATGAAGGTAGATCCCGAAATGAAAAAAAATAATCATACCAAAGGCAACTTTCACCTTGAGCAAAGAAGAAAAGATAAGATTTTGCACTGTATTGAAAATTTTGAAAGTACCTAACAAATTCTCCTCTAACTTCCGCAATAACGCAAGCATCAATCCTCCCAAACTAAGAAATATGAAGTCACATGATCACCACGTCATAATGCAACATCTGCTTCGGGTATTGCTTCAACATACTTATACACAAAATAAGGTTCTACAAAATGCTATTCATCGTATTAGTCTATTCTTTAACATTTGGTGCTCAAAGGTGATCAATTGGGAATACCTTATAAAAGAAAAGGCTATGTTGGTGGAAGCATTATGTGTTTTTGAAAAACATTTTCCACATGCATTTTTCGATATCAGTATCCATGTTATAGTTCATTTAGCCGATCATGCATTGGTTGGTGGCCCTTTCAGATATAGATGGATGTATCCTTTTGAACAGTAAATAAATAATTTCAGTTATGTACATTATTATTTGGTATAAATGGATATCGTGTGCAATATATAATTGTTTATAATCATAGGTTGATGAAAACATATAAAGGCTATGTGCGCAACAAAAGATACATTGAAGGGTGTATTGCAGAAGGATATATCATACAAGAAGCTAGTTATTATTGCATGGAATATATCCCAAATGGAGGTTATGGCAATCATAAACAGACCCGTGAAGCATTTTTAGATGAGGATGATGAGTTTGCTGGTGAGATACCTTTGGATAATGGTAAAGATATAACGTTAACCCAAGTGCAATTTGAATAAGTGTGTTGATGGGTCCTAAATAAGTATGAACGGTTGGATCCATGGAAGAAGTAAGTTCATGAAGTAGGTTTCGAATTTTCAATTTTTAATTCAATTTATATATTCATTTTGATATGTGTTTTCTACATATAGAAGGTACAACTCCTACGTGAAAAGCACTAAATGTCAACCACGAGGCAGAGGTACAACTGTCGAAGTCGTTAAACCTTTTACTATATGGTTACGTAATGAGGTATTACATCATCTAAATTATTTCATGTGTTTATAAGTTTGCAATACACCTACGTGAACATGCTTGATTTTCTTCTTGTGTTTTATGTAGTTGTTGAATTGCAGCGATGTAGACCCAACTCTTTGGCGGCTAATACACGGGCCGAAGTTCATGGCGCTTAGTTATACGAAGTACCAAGTGAATGGGTTTTTATTTTCCACGAAAATGTACGAAGACCATATGGTAACACAGGATAGTGGTTTATGCATGTGAGAAATTACAAAATTTAGAGCGAGCGGTAAAGATAAAAATTATAAGGAAGTAGAAACAATGTATTACGGAGTCATTCAGTAGATACTTGAGTTGGATTACATTGATTTCAAACAAACAGTTTTTTATTATGATTGGGTAAAAGTCGAGGATAAGATCAATGGTTGCAAAATAGATCCCTCTTCAAACCTGATCATGGTCAATTTAGGAAAAAAGTAAAGAAAAAAGACAACGTGAATGATGAGCCATTTATTCTTGCATCAGAAGCGAGTCAAGTATTCTACTCAAAACATTTTAAAAATGACGGCTAGTCTATTGTTCTGTATACACCAAAATGGTTGACTATAAATGTGGATGACATTGAGTCTCCTACCATTTATTAATCAGCTTTTGAAGATAATGAAAAACTAGAAGATCTAACCAAACTCATGTGTTAACCTATTAATTGTTGAATGCTATTTTTACCAAGGAATCATATGTATTTAGAATGTCATGACTTACACTTTTTGATCACAATCCATTATGCTTTTATTATTTCTTTTAACTATTTTAAAGTGAGTAAGACTTATAAATTGTTGAATGAAAATGTAAAAGAGAACACGATTAGTAACAAATGTGAATAATATTCTGATTCATGGTGTTTGTCCTGATCCTTAATGTTGCTTCTATTTCGTAGGAAAATACGTCGCAATATCCCACATCATCACATGCATGATGTTCGAAAGAGCAACAAGTTGAACAAAATCTACTTGGTATTCCAGTTTTAGAAAACGCTCCAAAAATCGCTACTATGCTTGGTAAACTAGTATGATCTTATGTGTCGATCTCTTACACAGGTTGGGATAAAGTACCCAAAACATATAAGGACGACGTTTGGAACCAATTGGTGATAAATTTGTGAAAAATAGCATATAAATGTTACAGTTTATTTTTATAGTCTCGTACTCTTAATTTTTTTGCAGAAAATGTATACGCTTGAGCCGCTTTCAAAGGAAATGTTTTCAAAAAGAATGGCCGAGGCTTTTAGGAGACATAAGAAAATTTTGAGAGCAAATTATTATGACACTTATGACAATGATGAAGAACGGATGAAAAATTGTCCACCTACAATTGCTCAAGATGATCGGAACGAGTTCATAAAGAATGAAGCAACGTCTGAAGCGAGCGGAAGAAGGGAGGAAGAGAAAAAATAGATCCAGTCTAAGTTATGCCCACCATGCAAGACGTAAAAGTCACGCTAGAGTAGAACACAAATTGGTAAATTATTTGATCATTTTCTTTCAACAGTAGTAAAAAACACAATTAAGGGAGATAATATACATGAAATGGAATATATTGCAGATCGTTGCAAGTCCATCTGCAAAAATCAACTGTCGTCAAGTACGGGAGAAGACACACAGGAGAAAAGACGGTAACATATCAGATGCCATGTCTGGGTACTTCTCAAGTTTTTACTTGTATTATGGTTATTATGGTTAACATCGAGCAGTTTATTGTTAAGGGACTTTCATTTCCCAACTCAAAAGCTCCTTTCCTTTCAGACTTTCCATAATTTTGATTAGTTTCTCATTACATTTTCTACATTACGTGTTTTTATTGTTATGGTGCTATTGTTTGGATTGAATTTATTCAGTTAGGAGTAACATACTATAGTTACAAGCTGTTACAAGTAAATGTTGGTGTAAACACATTTAACTTTTATCCCAGGATCAAATTGCCAAACTGAAGGAAAAGATCACTGATAGTGATGAAGAAAACTTGCTTGTGGATGAAGATATCTTATCACAAGTGTTGGGTAAGGATAAAAGGGGTAGGAGTCGCGTTGTTGGGAGCATCATACCAAAGATGCATATTAAGGATTGTGCCATTGGACAGAAATGATTCAACCATGTTCGTGAAGAGAATGATGAGTTGAAACTGAGGGTGGGAAGCTTGGAGGGTATGATGACTGGTATGAAGGGTACAGTGGGAAATTTGTCTGAAAAAATGGAGGTTCTGATCAACATGGTAGGAACTTTGGCTGATCAAGGAAATCACACACGTTAACTACATCGGTTGGAGGACGCAGCAGTGCACAAATCAGTGCGTCAAAGGGTGTTTCTTCTCTGATCCAGGATACGACCAATGTAGCGAACAATCAACGATGTGAAATTCTCAACTCTGATCTAGACATAGTAGCAACAGGTATTTAGCAGTAAGAAATCAAACTTCCCTTCAAATTTCAATCAACTTTTTAATATATAGTTAGGAGACACAATTTTTACGAATGGATGTTGCATTGTCAGCTCTAGTTCATATATAAATTAAAAAGAGTTTGATTGCATCTGGTTGCATAGAACTTGTTTGCAGGACTTTTTCGGATATGCACAATGGGTTGGTTTCATTTTCTTTGACCTTATTGCTAATAATTCTAAAGCAAGTGCTTAAAGTCTAATGGATACATACTCCAGTCTTCCTGTTTTAATAAAATTAAGCATATTTTATTAATATTGTCCTTCGACATTCTCGACTTTATTACAACAGGTACTGTATGTCGAGATCCTACGTCATCCAAATGCCATGGGATAGCTATACCACCTACATATGAAAAAGTGGTTTTGGATGGTATACTGCAACCAAATGAGAAAATCTCCAAAATGAATCGTCAATTTGCAGAGACCTTTGATGAAGTCACAGTGGGTGGGTTTGTGTGTCATGTGAAGTCCCTGTTTCGATATCTTTAGACGTTGGAGCAGGTATATATAATTTTACACTTGACTCTTGTTTTACTTATGAAATAAGAATTCCATGACACTTGTGTTTATATTACTTTCATGAACCCTCTTTGGAGGCATACACATGCATACGTGAGACACGATCTGCACACATGAACACAAAGCCATGATACTGACCAGACCT
The DNA here is from genome assembly GCA_030737875.1 of Allium sativum. NCBI lineage: Eukaryota > Viridiplantae > Streptophyta > Magnoliopsida > Asparagales > Amaryllidaceae > Allium > Allium sativum. The sequence continues at coordinate 453,829,397 of CM060920.1, read as the reverse complement.
TAACTGCCATGACGTAAGCAATAATACATCGGAGTGTTCACTCCGAATATCATGGCTTTGTGCTCCATTTTTGTTACTGTGAAAGTACTCTGAATATTATTTGTTAATGTTCTACAAACTGATTGATCCACTGCTAATTCATGTGTTTACAACTGCGGTTCATGAGGAATTGATCATATTGTTTGCCTTGATCATGTTGCCCTTGACTATTTGCCCATGTATTTGTTACAACACCAAACAAGCGACAACAAACTGTCCTTTGTTGGGCACATGGAAGGTCACAACACCAAACAAGCGAACAAAAGAAACAATTCCATAGACGACAAATACGTGGGCAAATAGGTCAAGATGATCAAATACATGTATAAGTTGTTATACATGTATTTGATCATGTTGACCTATTTGCCCATGTATTAGTTGTCTATGGAATGGTTACTTTTTGTTGCTTGTTTGGTGTTGTGACCATCCATATGCCTATTTCCACTTCCTGAACCTGAACTTTGTTGTGACCTTCCATGTAGTCGATCGAAAGTCGGTGGATACCCTAAAAGTAGCAATATATTTGTCAACTATAGTCTACGACTTATCGACGAGTCGACTAATTCTGGACCTCTGTCGACTCAATTATTGCCATAATAACAACGATAACTATGCATATGACTCGTGCACACATCAATATTTAGCATCTGGCTTATGCTCATCAATGCATGCTTTGAAACATATAAATTTTGTACATTTGATATCAGCATCTTCTCGTCACTGCTTTTATTTACAGCAACGTACATGGACTACACAACATGATCAACATGCTCAATCTTCGCAGTCTGATCCTGTAGTTTTATCACATATATTTTATCTTTAATTAAATTTGCTACTTTCAATAACCAACTCAGTTTTATCAGACTTTTTAATTAGATGAAAAATCCGTGACAGTTTCCGTTTCATAATTGTACGACATTCTATAAATTGTGTTATGAAAATTCTTGTTATGCTTTTTCTATAATTTGCGTTATGATTTGTATAAATTGTGATATGGTTTATGCTATGGAAAATGTGTTGTAGTTTCTGTTTATATATATATATATATATATGTATGTATAATGAGATACACATTTATATGTATATATACATATATATAATAAGATACGGTTTAAGACCGTGTCTGACTGACATCATAGAAACGGTTAAAAACTGTTCCTAAATTATGGCAAAGTAGCGTATGTTGTAAATTAGCTATGGTTTATATTCGTATCTAGTTGCCGTTTAGATACGGCAATGAGCTGTTTCTTTTTGAACTTTAGATACAGTGTGACGACCCGAACTTCCCCGGTCTCTGAAGAAAAGAGAAAGAACGGATTGTCTGAGAACACGGCAAATCAAAACATAAACAGAAGAACATTTCATTGCTTATTACAACAATTTCCATCAGACTACAAGAATATACAGAGTATGAATAAATAATATACATTTGATAAATATTAGAGATCTAAAAATTATAATGCAACGGAAAAAATACATAACATAACTGAAAGGAATACACGGATATAGAGCTTTCCAAGTATAGTTCCAACTGTAAATCAGGATCCTGTGAATATAACATCTGCAAAACCAAAACTACTAGCTGCCTGTGTGGAAAATAGGGGCACCCAGAGTTTAGGTTAAAACAATAAACTCCAGGCCAGTCATGTGACTGGTGTAAGAACTAAAACAGTAATTTAAAACTTTGCTTTAGAAATATGGTAAATCAAGGGACCACGCCATATAACACGGAACGGGTTTCCTCCTTAGAATACCAGTGCATATAACAAAACAGCACAATGCTTTTTGAAAAAATGAAGCTATTATAAGACTCAGGTCCCATCACACAATGCAACGCAAGCCGAAGGACAGAGTTTTACCTTATAATAGCCAAACATGCTTGGTACGTTAAAAACAAATCATTTGATACTATTATAGTGTAAAGTGTATGAATACAACTTCAAATATAAATGTATCAATCATAAAAGGCATAGTGCCTCATCCCACTATGTCGCCATATTAGTTCTACAATTAAAACCGCAATGTCACGTATTGGAAGTTGGATTTCCATCATGAACCAAGGCAAGGGATCGTCCTTACCGAATTCGAGACAATCTAGCCTACCATATCTTAGGCTACAGTCGCAACTGCACCTAGGAAAATGCAGGGCTGGTCCACATTTTAAGTGGATTAGTAATCTATGAACAATACGTTTCCCTGCCCTATGGGGCATAAATGAGCCAGCTAACTCAATATCCATCGGCTCCATAGTAACCGATATATCCGAGGCGCCTCACTATCCAACAACCACATCCAACAACCACATAAGTAAAAATTTTGGGGCGCCATACCATGACACCACTCCTAGCTAGAAAGTAACGCATATCCTCCTTATCGTCCTTCATCCCGTTTCTAGTTCATACCGGGGTGTGAAGCTCACGAATTAACGCTACATAAAGCTATGCTATATTAAAGCTGTGCTTTGATCATCAACCACAAGACTTTGCTTTTCAATAGAAGTCTTGATGCTTTGCATCTCAGCATGCCACACAGGCAATTCACGCCATGCGACTGATGTCTATCGATATATAACCTCTGAGCTCGTACGTCTCATAGAAGAGCGTTAAGCAAGAGAATAAATTCTCTGCCGCCAAACGGATATATATTTAATAGAGATCAAACAACACATGAATAAAATCTGATGTCAGACACACATCCATTTACAAGTTCGTTCTGGGTCTGAACGAAACCAGAGGCACCTTATTCCTCATCCCATATGTCCAATACAGGTGTAACAACCCGGGTCTCGACAGACCGATTTTTTTCCAAAAAACCAATCCATCGAAAACTGTGTTGGTTTCCTCTAGTATCCTGCAAAAAAAGACAGATACCTAAAACATGTCAGAGTTCAGAAAACATCTCACATCGAAAGGAACAAAATATAATATAATCATAACATAGCTTTACCTTAATAATAATACTGCCTAGCCAGTATCCAAAGCTATAACATCTCCGTCTCAAGCCTAACCTACAACTGTGTTATGAGGAGGGGGACTAAACATAAGTTCTGTGTGAATGAATTTAAAGTACACACTTTGGATAATCCTACATATACCATTCAGTTACATTTTCTTATTTATTAGTTTATTGGTGTCAACAGTGCTCCACGCTTGCACACACACTCATTGTACCCATCTACACCCTAGTAGATTAACCTAATATAATATATATGTATCCACCCCCAAATTAAGGTACACCCCATGGTACCCCACTAGCACGGTCCTTACCGTATCATCGTAGGAATATACGCAGTCCCTCATCCTACGTCCGAGTGACTTACAGATCTCTATATATAACGACGCTACGTTCGCATGGAACCATTATAACTATATTACGTAGGCGTAATGACTGCCATCATCGAATATTGCCCTCTAGTCTACGATACACCACCCAGAGCGGACTCGCATGAATCTTGACTTTCCCACGTACGTGTCATCAATGTATTTGATGCCTAACCCTCACACCTATCGTGCGTGCATGCCCGAGTTCTGTGGCTGGACTACACAAGAAACACGGAACTAGGTCGGGAGCTTTCTTCATATCTGTGCAGGCCCACCTTTAAGAGCCTCTCACACAAATATTCCTAGGGTCTGTTTTTCTATGGTGGCTATGGCCCTACCTCAGCCCCTCCCTCAACTAATAAAGACTACAAGAGCTAAGAGACAATCCCCGAAGCAACCAATCTAAACATCCATGCGGCATCTACCCTCAACCACCTCCCCGATAGTGAAAGGTCGATGGCCTCTTGGGTTTAGCTCTAGTCTTTCAGCATCTCACTGGTTGCCGATGGCAGGTTCTCGACAACCTATACTATCTTTGTTGGTCCTGACCCTCCGCCTCCGAAGTGAGGCAGCCGCCGAGCTACCCTTAAAGTCAACACGTCACAGCATTCTGACTGCCCCCTACTTGTACAGTCATGGCCCACCCACCTGATAGTTACGCATAGAACTAACCTCTGTGAGCACAGTCCGAAACTACACCACCACAGAGGACTATCAGGAGCACCTTTAATGTCTCAGGAAGCCGCGTACTTCCCCTTCTAATCCGTCAGAGCCGCCAGGATAATCAGATTAACGTGTGCTCCTCTCGTGTCTTACGACACAACGATGATATACCCCGTTTGGTTATTTATCCTCTAACATACGGACTATCCCAAGTGCCTCAGTTTACTGTGTCATTAGATCCTATGTCTAATCATCAATTACGCACTTGCTCCACCTCGACTGATTTCCCATTAACTTGGTCGTTTCCATTTTCCCTTGACTTCTTCTTCAAGTTACCAAGTTTCTCTTGCTTATTAACCTCATTCATAACTTAATTCATTTAAGTTCATTAATAAACCTACAACATGTTACTCTCTATATTGTAATTCAATATTCATAATTCATTCTCTTTACACTACTCTCTGTCCCATCTCATGGTTGCCATAACATGTTCTACTTAACTTATAATTAAGTACATCTTAATTTACATGTTTTCTTTCATTCAACATTTATGATTAAATACAACTTACTAATATCCATAAGTTTTCCTTCTTCTTTCTCATTTAATCATAATCTCGTCATACACCGTCATTACAATTTATCATAATTTACTTATTAACTTAGTTCTATCAACTAAGGTTTAGTAATAAGTTTCTCTTTTCCTTCATATAACTTATGTTATCCTCATTTATGGGTTTATTCTTTCTCTAGCTAATTACTTAATCTTTGATTAAGTACAACTTTATTACATAAGTTATTTCATCTTCCCCTATCGTTCATTATAACTTACCTTATTTTTTAGGTTATAATTCCCACTTGTCCCTAGGATAAGCCTACCTATTATCTTTCCTCTTCTTATTCGAGTTCATTCATAATAGGTTGTTATCATTGCCCATTTTGGCGTTAATTAAGATTTACTTTATCCTTCCCACTTCTTTAACAAGTATACTTAACCCCTACTCAATTGAATTAGTTCGTAATACCGCTACAGATTTAATTAGGTTAAGTATTCCAATTTAATGTATTATCCATGCTACCCACGTTACCCACTTAACCCTTTATTATTCTCATGTCTTACCACATGTCTTATCTTGGTTAATTGTTCATTAATTCATTATACTCGTAATTGTGCAAGACCTCCTACATTAGATTTCCATTTGCGGTTGCTGGATATGCCGGGCGGTTCGGGGCAGACTTCTACCGCAATCTAAATCTAACCTCGTGTCTTAGTACTATTACACACATAATTTCTGCCTTCGACCTCTCACATTAGATTACCGTTTGCGGTTGTTGGATATGCCGGGCGGATCCGGGAAGACTTATACCGCAATTTAAATCTAACCTCGTGTCTTAGGCATATAAGTTCTTATTATAACTTATACCCATAATTCAAATCTTGGATTATAATATATGTTAATTACCCTTAAACCCCAATTCACGTTTATGCTTATAATCCTATCAATAGATTATGCCTATAATCCCAATTCAACTTAAAATCCCAATTTGATTGGTATTCATAAATCCCACAATAGTTGTATACATAATTCCAATTTGATTTATATACATAAATCCCACTATAGTTGTATTCATAATTCCAAGCATAGTTATGCCCATAACCACATTGTATGTTTTGCCCCCAAACCTCCCAATCCCATGTTATACCCAAATCAACCTTTTCCCTTTTATTCCCACTATCGTTTCAATTACATAAATCCGCAATAGACGTAGGCTCGAAGATAGCCTAGCTATAAAAATAAAAAGGGAAGAAAGAAAGGAGGAAAACAAGCATAGGCATAAAACAACTGTTCATAATAACAAGTTAAATATGCAATGATAAAATTAGGCATAGGTGAATTTTAGATCTGATCTACAAACTCTGATGAACTGATATAATTCTAATCCAAATCTTAGATCCAATTACTTATTAGGTATTTTAATCTATAAATACCACAAACCCACTTTATCGGATTAGCTCTTCAATATGTTTATTATGTGTGTAAATGGGGAATGGCGAATGATAGATCTACTATTATACAAAAAATGAATTTTACATCCATTCACTTGTATGCTTTCCCACTTCTAGATCTGATCCACGGTTTTCTCCCTTTTTGCGCAGCATAGATCAAGGCATCTGAATTCTTTTCTCTTATTTTGGAGTAGAGGAATCCTAGATCTATCTTTTTATTTTAAGAAGAGATTGGAGAGAAAGAGAAGAGATTAGATTTGCTTGGGGAAGAAGAAGAACTAATTTAATTTGAGTAGAAGCAGCATTATAGTGTCACCATTATTTTTAGTGAAGAAAACAATAGGTTTAGGTTCCTTTATATAGCCTCTAGGTCAACGAATGGTGCCACAAAACTATCTAGAAACACAAAAATGCACCCAACCCAGATCTGGACTAGGGGTCCACACCCCTATAGGGGGGTGGACACCCCTGTCAACACCCAACACCCTTGAGCGGGAAATTTCCCGCTCAGACGTTTGGTCAGATTTGATTTTTGAACTGGTTTTGTTATATAATTATTATTTAATTAAATTCTGCTTCAAACTTGAAATCTTCTAAGTCTCATAACTTCTTCATACTGTCTCCGATTTATGCAAACTCGGACTCTATCCCAAGCAGAATTCCGAGACGAACGCAATGGTGATGTCCCTTTTACTTATTTCCTGATATTTAAATTAAGTATTTTTATTTTATTATCTATTATGTTACATAAATTGTTATCATATTAATTTAAATTGTACATCACCATTATTTATATATCTATATATATACACTTTTATTCGCATTAAAAATGTGGGGTGTTACATTCTCCCACCCTTAAAGAATTTCTTCCCCAAAATTTGATATGGGTAAAATAGATAATCCCTCGCATAATATCCAACCATCATGTGTGCATCCAATTTTTGCAAGCATTATGCACATGTGCAAAGTGAAGTACATCATAGTAATGCATATATGCCTAATTTGGTACCACCTATATGTATGAAAACTTTACAAAAACCTCTTTCAAAACATGATGCTCACATCGTAAATATATTTGCAGTTTTATATGAATGCAATATTTTTGAAAATCAAGACATTTTTCACCCAAATTTTCCCACACTCTTACAGAGTAAGAGCATAGTTCATCCAATTGTTGCATCCAAAACCCTACCAACCATCATTAAATTCGAAATTTAGAAAAAATCTAATTTTCTAAATTTGATTTCTTATGTTACAAAAAGGTATAAAACGGAAGAATTTACATTTTCTGTTTTTCTTTTATGTACCTTTTTTAATTGTGCTTGGATTTTATGTAACTATCCTATAAAGATCCCCTACTTTCATATCCAAGCACAACCCACATAAGAAAACTTCCTTTTCTTTTTCAACTTATCTTGGAAAAAGATTTCATTCTTATTTGTCTTTTCTTAAGATTTTCATTTTCTTTTCCCGTTACATTTGTTGTTTTTCTAAGTTTATTGTTTTCTTTTTAGTGAGGCTGTGACGACCCACCCCGCACTAGCCTGCATTTCCTCCGAAGGTGCGCTGTATACATGCCCGACTAGCACGGAACGGTCGCCAAAGAAAGGAAAGAAGAGAATGAACTAACAAGGAACCTGTAGAATGTCTCACAGCGCATGGAACAAAATATAATAATAACATAATCTTGATATAAAACAGGTGAGACAGTGCATAAGCTGAAAACTAAACCAACATAGCAGCGGAAATCCAAATACAGCTTATTGCAACTTTCCAAATTTACTATCTCTAAAACAAAAGAAAGCTAAAGTAGAAGATGCACTGCCAATGCCCAAGCAGTGATCTTCAACAACACAGGGAGAATACTATATATGTCATATGTGGAAGCCTCCTGCTCGTCTCCGGATCAGCTACCCGTGCATACCCAGCTAACCTGTCTCTAGTCTGCTCGTGAGAGCACCCAGAGTAATAAGAAGAGACATAAAACTCTGGGTCAGACAAAAAGTCTGGTATGAGCGATAAGCAGCTAAACAGAACAATAGCAGGTATACTGAATCATACCTGGACCTGCAACCAAAGAGTTAGCACTACATACTGTACAATACTCTAAGGTGCCATAACAAATAGTGTAAAGAATACGGGGGTGGGGTGCGCATGTCATAATGATGGCAAACAAATCAAGCATATCCACCATACTCACATCTCTCACTCAGTGCGTAAAGCATACGATGTCCACCACTGTCAATCACTAGACCCATCGAAGTAGTGACGGAGTTCGACTTGTACAACTACTGCTACTACCAAGCTTGCCACATGGAGTCATGACCAAATCTTTACAAATGACCCCACTTCATTGGTCTATTAGCTCTTTAGTCGTACCTAGGCCACTGTGGCCCTGAATCCGTTCATGTACTCCCTACACATAGTGATTCAAAGTTACAGACATCGACATCCCCTTAGCACACGTCCCGCAGCAAAGCCCAATCATGAAGCTCACTCATTGGTTCCCAACTGGATCCTGAGTTAAAGCTCCTCATTTGGACTTCCTTTGCATCTCGGGTTTTGGTCGAATTGGAGTTGGTCTTCAAAAGAGTCGTCGTGTAGTAGTAATAACACACGTGCAGTTCGGTTCGGATATGCATAGTGCTCCAGTCCTCATTGATTCGGTTCGGTCTAGTGTCTCTTAGTACGCTCCTGGGTGCGGCTCGGTTCGGTGTTCCCCTTCTAGCTCGGCTCGGTTCGGATGCTCTAAAGTGGTTCGGTTCGGGTGTGCCATGCTCCATTCGGTTCGGTTCGTCCCTCCTGCTCCAGCTTGCCTGCGCCGATCCGATCCCGCTTGCTTGCCTGCTCCGATCTGATCCCGCTCCCTAGCTCCGATCCAATCCTCTGCCCAACTCCAACTCTAAGCAATGGCCTTCCTTCTTTCCAAACTTCCTTTGTGCCAGACATCAGTTCGGTTCGGTTCAGATTCCTTGCCCAGCTCTCCTATCCGATCTGAGCCCCTAACCCGATCCGATCCGAAACCCTACACCACTTTCTGCAACTTTTTCCAGCGACTTGTTTACGCCATTCAACGACGTTTTCAACCAATCTAACTTTTCTAAACAACCACAAATCATTCCAAACAGTCATAGCAACGAATAGAAGTGACCTCAAACACCAAAACAACAATCTTAACATGTAAAATGGATCAAACATACCCAAAATCCCATATTTTCCCTTAAGCATATCTAGGCAAAACTAATGATATGATTATCAAAACTTAATCAAATTAAACCAAATTTCTAACAGAGGTCTAAAACATTATTTTAGAATTTATAAATATTTTTCCAGAATTTATTAGTGCATAAATTCGCTAATCTTCACTAATTACCCTTAATTAATCGTAACTAGTGCAAAACTATGCAAATCACTCGCCTTAGCCACAAATAAAACCCCAAAACTGAAATATTCTTCGATTTGGCGCTGTCCCCAATCTTACACAGCAGCTCTACCTCGATTCTCGTGCTAATCCGCCTTAATTTGATGTAGTTTAAGCCAAAACTTGATTAAGAGGTGTCTTTAGATGTTGGAGGCCATTGTTAGATTGAAGAGAGAGTTTGTGGTGGCTGGAAAATGAGTGAAAAACCGAAATCCTAACCCTAGCAGCACTCAAATACCTCTAATCCCGAAACCCCCCATTGGGCCTAGCTGCTAATCACCCGGTTAAGCCCAATTAAGCTGTTTTTCACTATCTGAAACTTGTTTCAGCCATATCTCCCAAAGGGTGAGTCCGTTTGGCTAATGTGACCACTCTTCGGAATTGTAAACCATAAAACAAATCTAATGGAAGTGGTTTCAGGTCAAAATTCATTTACAGTCAAAAGTTATGGCCAAAACAGTATTAGCTAGGGGCAAATCAGTCATTTAAAAATCGGCAAAAATCATGAACATGGGAAATGACCCCAACAGATTTCCCATTAACTTGCTTGTTTCCATTTTCCCTTGACTTCTTCTTCAAGTTACCAAGTTTCTCTTGCTTATTAACCTCATTCATAACTTAATTCATTTAAGTTCATTAATAAGCTTACAACATGTTATTCTCTATATTGTAATTCAATATTCATAATTCATTCTCTTTACACTCTCTTTGTCCCATCTCATGGTTGCCATAACATGTTCTACTTAACTTATAATTAAGTACATCTTAATTTACATGTTTTCTGTCATTCAACATTTATGATTAAATACAACTTACTTATCTCCATAAGTTTGTCTTCTTCTTTCTCATTTAATCATAATCTCATCGTACACCGTCATTACAATTTATCATAATTTACTTATTAACTTAGTTCTCTTAACTAAGGTTTACTAATAAGTTTCTCTTTTTCTTCATATAACTTATGTTATCCTCATTTATGGGCTTATTCTTGTTCTCGCTAATTACTTAATATTCGATTAAGTACAACTTTATTACATAAGTTATTTCATCTTCCCCTATCGTTCGTTATAACTTAACTTATTTCTTAAGTTATAATTCCCTCTTGTCCCTAGGACAAGCCTACCTATTATCTTTCCTCTTCTTATTCAAGTTCATTCATAATAGGTTGTTATCATTCCCCATTTTGGCGTTAATTAAGATTTACTTTATCCTTCCCACTTCTTTAACAAGTTTACTTAAACCCTACTTAATTGAATTAGTTTGTAATACCGCTATAGATTTAATTAGGTTAAGTATTCCAATTTAACGAATTATCCATGCTACCCACGTTACCCACTTAACCCTTTATTATTCGCATGTATTACCACATGTCTTATCTTAGTTAAGTGTTCATTAATTCATTATACCTGTAATTGTGCAAGGCTTCCAACATTAGATTTTAGTTAGCGGTTGCTGGGTATGCTGGGCAGTTCCGGGCAGACTTCTACCGCAATCCAAATCTAACCTCGTGTATTACGTATCCAATTTCTGCCTTCGACCTCTCACATTAGATTACCGTTTGCGGTTGCTGGATATGCCGAGCGGTTCCGGGCGGACTTGTACCGCAATCCGATGCTAACCTCGTGTCTTAGGCATATAATTTCTTATTATAATTTATACCCATAATTCAAATCTTGGATTATAATATATGTCAATTACCCATAAACCCCAATTTAGGTTTATGCTTATAATCCTATCAATAGATTATGCCTATAATCCCAATTTAACTTAAAATCCCAATTTCATATTCATAATTCCAGTTTGATTGGTATTCATAAATCCTACCATAGTTGTATACATAATTCCAATATTATTTATAGACATAAATCCCACTATAGTTGTATTCATAATTCCAAGCATAGTTATGCCCATAACCCCATTATAAGTTATGCCCCTAACCTCCCAATCCTGTGTTATACCCAAATCAACCTTTTCCCTTTTATTCCCAATATCGTTTCAATCGCATAAATCCACAATAGACGTAGGCTCGAAGATAGCCTAGCTATAAAAATAAAAAGGGAAGAAAGAAAGGAGGAAATGAAGCATAGGCATATAACAACTGTTCATAATAACAAGTTAAATATACGATGATAAAATTAGGCATAGGTGAATTCTAGATCTGATCTACAAACTCTGATGAACTGATATGATTCTAGTCCAAATCTTAGATCCAATTACTTATTAGGTATTTTAATCTATAAGTACCACAAACCCACTTTATCGAATTAGCTCTTCAATATGTTTATTATGTGTGTAAATGGGGAAAGGCGAACGATAGATCTACTATTATACAAAAAATGTATTTTAAATCCACTCACTTGTATGCTTTCCCACTTCTAGATCTGATCCACGGTTTTCTCCTTTTTTGCGCAGCATAGATCTAGGCATCTGAATTCTTTTCTCTTATTTTGGAGTAGAGGAATCCTAGATCTATCTTTTTATTTTAAGAAGAGATTTGGAGAGAAAGAGAAGAGATTAGATTTGGTTGGGGAAGATGAAGAAGTAATTTAATTTGAGTAGAAGCTGCACTACAGTATCATCATTATTTTTAGTGAAGAAAACAATAGGTTTAGGGCCCTTTATATAGCCTCTAGGTCAACAAATGGTGCCACAAAACTGTCCAGAAACACAAAAATGCACCCATCCTAGATCTGGACTACGGGGTCGACACCCCTACTGGGGGTTCGACACCACTATCGACACCCTTTAAAGGGGGTCGACACCCATGTCGACACCCCTTAGGTGGTCGACACCCTTGAGCGGGAAATTTCTCAGATTTGATTTTTTACTGGTTTTGTTATATACTTATTATTTAATTAAATTCTGCTTTAAACTTGAAATCTTCTAAGTCTCGTAACTTCTTCATACTATATCCGATTTACGCTAACTCGGACTCTATCCCAAGCAGAATTCCGAGACGAACGCAATGGTGATGTCCGTTTTACCAAATTCCTGATAATTAAATAAAGTATCTTTATTTTATTATCTATTCTATTACATACATTATTATCGTATTAATTTAAATTGTACATAACCATTATTTATATATCTATATGTATACATTTTTATTCGCATTAAAAATGCGGGGTGTTACAATAGGAGAGAGTTCCTCGCATATCTAGTCGATCTCCAAGTACGTCTGGACGATCACCACTTATTACGTCGTCTTGGATGTACAGCCCAATCAAGACATCAGTAATCATCTAAACAATGTGAAGACCTTTGATCTTCAACCACCGTCTTCATTGTCTACTTATCGTCGAATCAGTTATTTAGAATGGGTATAAACCGGCCTTTCTGAATAACCCGCATATATAATAAACAATTGCTATAAAAACACAACATAGGCCTCATTCCAATCTAGAATATTCTTTTATTCAAATATTCATATCATTTGGGAAAGGTTCCCATTAATTTTATCAAAGTTAAATTCTTTAAATTTATTCTTTAATCTTCCTTTGGATATAAATTCAAATTATATTAAGGTTTTCCAAACTAGTCAGGATTAACGCACCTTACCGAAGTAATCATTTATTTAATTTCCCAATCCCAACCAATTCACCCCATGGAGAAAAACTGATATTACTCCATAACTAACACTACAGTGTTATCGGTAAAATTAATTACCATTTCCGGTTCAAATCCAATTAAAGATTTAACTATCACTTGGAGCAAAACTGGTGCTACTCCATTCTCTTTTCAATCCAATTAAAGATTCATTAAAACTCCACTTAGTTTTAATCTTCCCTAAAATCAATTGAAACACCTCACCTCCGTTAAGGTCGCTCATAGAAGGAATGCATTAACTTTGGTGAAGCATTTTAGGTAAAGGCACAGATAATTTACAAGACAGACATATATAACAGCGAAAAACTAAAATCATTTCATAAATAGCATAGTTCAGTCAAAACATTACAAGCATTGTCTCAAAACCCAACTTCTAAGTTATTACAATAAAACATCTGTCTTGATTTAAAACTCCAAGTACATAAAGAAGCATAAAACAGTAGGAAAGCAGCATAAATCCCCAATAATAGTGTAACCACGGCCATAGCCCAAGAAAAGAGAATCCAAGCAATACATTTACTCTCTTAAAGCTGGAAAAGGTCTGCATTAAGCTGAAGTATTCCCTCCCTGCGGACCTGGAGGGGGGGGGGGACGGAAGAAAAGAAGGTGAAAGAAAATGGGTCAGACATAAGTCTGGTAAGTCCAGTGATTATTCAGCATGTAAACAAGTAAAAGAATCATGACATGAATAAACTGAACATAGGACAATACCATAGAAAGAAGATAACGTAAGATAAGGAAAGATAAACTAAATATACTATCGCACTCATTTCCATTTCTCTGCACCTACTAACGAATGTTTTAACTACCATCTTGTGCTCATAACAAAGTGATCCCTTTTCTCGATCGGCTTCTACTCGCATGCAATTATTACTTGTGTCATTTGGCCCCGCTTGATTGTAGATACCTGTGCTGGTCCCACCATGGGGTGTATCAATTCCTATGGTGGCAACCCGACACAAATTCTAGATGCACAGTGTATACTACTGATGCCTAATGCCTACTTTACCCACTCCGGAGTACGTGCACACCCATACTCCGCCGGAACCTACACTGCTGCTCCACCCGCCGCTATTTTGACCGCTTATTATCAGCCCAGTAATTGTGCCCCACCCGGCCTAGTTCAGGGTACTGTGATACATCTATGTGGGTTACTGCTGAAATGGGTCCCCGTTACTAGGGTTTCCTAATCATCATGTCATAATGGTTAAGTGTTCTCAAATTAACCTAACCCCACCCATATGTTTAATTAACATGTTGTATTGGTTAAGTGTTTCCATAATTAACTTAACCCTACCATTCTTGTCTTGTCTGTTCCTTAGCTTTTATTCATTCATTAAAGCACCAACCTCTCACATTAGATCTATATTGTTGTGGTCGTTGGATGTGCCGTGCGGTTCCGGGCAGTCTTACACCGCAACTCAATCTAACCTCGGGTTTTTGGGCTTAATGCGCTAACCTCTCCCATTAAATCTATATAGTTGTGGTCGCTGGATATGATGGGCGGTTCCAGACAGTCTTACACCACAACTCAATCTAACCTCAGGTTAGGCATGTTCATCTTTAGCTAATTTACAAATTTGTCATATGTGTCAAAGTTTATGTCTTTTTATGCCAATATATCCCAAGTGTAGTTAATACAAGTTTTATGCCACATTCACATGCTATGCCCAAAATAAAATTTTACCCAATTTTCCATGCGTTATAATCGCACATACAACGAGATTCAATCTAAGTTCCGAATGAACTTAGTATTCACAAAAGCAAGTAAAAAAGGGGGAAATAGAGAAGAAGCATAAGAATTGACATAAGGAAAAATAGGCATGTAAAGATATACTCAATTCAAGAATCATGTTTCAATGTTGTACATTAACAATAGGTGTGGACAAGCTAAGCAATTTACACCGTAGGTATAAATATTAGATAGAATTGGACTTAAGAGAATCACTAATTTTTGATGTACAACATGATAAGTCCCATTACATCAATCACAATAGTCTCATAGGCATATGATGTACAACATGATAAGTTCCATCATATCAATTACAACAATCTCATAGGCATGATAGGTTCCATTATGTCAATCCAACAGTCTCATAGGCATGATAGGTTTCATTATGTTAGTCACAACAGTCTTATAGGCATGATAGGTTTCATTATGTCAATCACAACAGTCTCATAGCCACGATAGGTTTCATTACATTAATCACAATAGTCTCATAGACATAGGCAAATTCAGATTTGACAAAAGGATAGGCATGAATCAGAATTAGGCATCATTCTAGATCCAATTATTATAGTCATGATTTCTATTATGTGTTTAAATCTAAATAATAACTGAACTTATAGAAAAAGGATGGATCTTGTATTCTGGGATCTGATTTCTGAATTTGTTAAGCTATCCTTTGATGTAGACATTTGATTCTCTAGTTTGGATTTTGTTTTGGAGCTTTCTAACTTGATTTCTAATTTGGAAAAGATGGAGGCTAGGCTAGCTTAGGGATGGACAACATTACGGCTTCATAGAATGAGATTGTGAGGTTTAGGGTTAAGGTTTGGGGTGTTTATATAGAAGTCTAGGATTAATTCTAGCCTTTAGATTAGTCTAGGAGAAATCAGAGCCATTAAACCAAAGAGATGTGTCATCCAGCCAACTATAGCACGACACATAAGCCCTAATAGCTCAGAAATTGGTCATCGGCCAATCAGAGAAGGCCACATCAGCTCAGGGTTTCAAAAATTCATCACTGGAAGTGGATCTCAAAGGGGTCGACTCCCTACAGGGGGGTCGACACCTATGTCGACACCCCTATAGGGGGTCGACACCTATGTCAACACGGGGGTCGACACCCCTGAGCAGGAAATTTCCCGCTGAGCTGTTTTGGCCGATTTTCGAATTTTAAACTATTTTCTGATTTTTAATTTAATTTCTGTTTATACTTGAAATCTTCTGAACTCCATAACTTCTTTATACGGAGTCCGATTCACGCAAACTCGGACTCTTTCTCAAGCAGAATTCCAAGACGAACGCAATGGCATAACCATTTCCCTTAATTCTTCTTCTAAAAATTAAGTGTTCTTATTTTTGTTAATTTTAATATTCACAGAAAATGCGCGGTGTTACATTCTCCCCTCCTTAAAGGATTTCGTCCCCGAATTCTCTAAGTTAAGAAGAATGTATCCTAACATCCAACATCCATCTACTCAACAATCAATCACAGGCATCCATTGTCCTTAAAAGATTTCTAATGTTTTCGTGATCATATTCATAGTGTGTGTATATGTCCTTATCTAATGCAAAATCAGGTGGTCTACTGATTCAGTTGACCTACTTGATGCGAATCATGTCGGTGCTATGAGTCCATCATGTATGCAATTATTCCTAATTGTATTTTGTAACTTCTACATGAGTGCACAATCATTCATACAAATGCAACGTCCACATGATAACACATCAAGTTTCAATCCATATATAAATACATATATGCTTATGCAATATGAAAGTGACTGAGCCGATCTAGTATCGTGTGTGTGTGTATATGCATCTGCAAGCAACTACTAGCAACCACTTGCAACCATCAACATAACATGTTTCAAATACATGTTTACATCTATTGGTTTCTACCTAAGGATTAAGAATAGGACTGAGTTAAAAGATAGATGCAAGCATGCAAAAACTTATGGAAAAAGAGATCAAGAATGTACCCTCAAAAAGATAAGGGTAGGTTGCGCGTATCTTGTCCTCAGTCTCCCACGTCGCGTCTTCCTCAGCATCACTCCATTGTACTTTAACTTGCTTGACCTCACGATTGCGTAGCTTTTTAACTTATGTACCCAAGATACGAGTTGGAACTCTCCTCAACGTTGCTTCTCCCTCCACTTCTAGTTCATCTAATATGCCTGGCTGAAAAACTTCCGCAGACTCATGTAAGCACTTTCGTAGATGAGAGACATGAAAGACATTAAGTACTCCAGCCAATCTTTCAGGCAGCTCTACTTTATAAGCCATCTTCCCAATCCTCTCAATGATAGGAAATGGCCCTACAAATCATGGTGCCAATTTTCCTACGGACCCAAAGAGAACGACATTCTTCAAAGGAGATACTTTAAGAAAAACTCTGTCTCCAACCTCAAACTCAAGGTCGGTCCTTCTTTTATCAGCGTACGACTTCTGTCTATCTTCTGCGGTCTTCATTCATCTTCGTATCAAGTCCACCTTCTCTGAAGTTTCTCTGATCATGTCAGGCCCAAGTACGAGCTTGTCTGTAGACTCCCACCAACAAGTTGGTGATCAGCACCGTCTTCCATATAAAGCCTCAAAGGGTGCCATGCCTATGGTGGCTTGGTAGCTATTGTTGTTGGCGAACTCCACCAAAGGAAGGTGATCCTCCCATGTTCCCCCAAAATCAAGAATGCACAATTTCAAGAGAACTTATAATACTCTGTTCACCCTTTCCGTCTGAACATCGGTTTGAGGGTGATAGGCAGTGCTTAAGCATAGCTATGTGCCTATGGCCTCTTGCAAACTCTTTCAAAACTTGCTCGTAAAGATAGGGTCTCGATCACTTACTATTCTAGGGGGTATTCCATGCAATCGAACCACCTCTTTAAGATAAATGGGTGCTAACGATGAGGCAGTCCTTCTACTCTTAACAGGTATAAAGTGAGCGCTTTTAGTGAGCCTGTCCACTATTACCCAAACACTGGTATGGCCCCTTCTTGACCTAGGCAGCCCATCAATAAAGTCCATCGAAATGCTATCCCATTTCCACTGTGGGATCTCTAGAGGATGAAGCAGACTACCAGGCTTCTTCTGCTCTGCCTTGACTTGCTGGCATATCAAGCATTTAGAGACAAACTCAGCTACATCTTTCTTCATGACATTCCAAAAGAAAACCCTTTTTATGTCTTTATACATCTTGTCCCCACCTAGATGTATGGTCAACTTAGAATGGTGTGCTTCTTCGAGAACGGTTTTCACCAAATCCCTTGCTTGTGGGACGCAAAGTCTTCCATCCCGTCTCAACCAACCCTTGTCATTGATGTAGTATCTGTTGAGGTGACTTGAAGTCTCACCTCTAATTAGCTTATCCATCATGTCAACTAGCTGAGGGTCTTCACGTTTCACTGTTCCAATTGAGTCCAAAAGAGTAGGCCGCACCTCTAGTGATGCTAATAAACCAGTTACAAATTCAAAGGAGGGTCTAAAGTCAAAGTTTGCAATGTACTCCAAGCTTTGCCTTTCTACAAAGAGAGGACTTAAGGTCAGCTTTTTCTTACTTAAGGCATCTGCTACCACATTGCCCTTGCCAAGGGTATAAGCAATCTCAAAATCGTATGAGGCAAGAAATTCCATCCACCTTTGTTGTCTTAAGTTAAGATCTTTCTGTGAGAAAAGGTATTTTAATGATTTATGGTCAGTAAACATTTCAAACTTTTCTCCTAGCAGGTAATGATGCCATGACCTAAGAGCGAAAACAATGGCAGCTAATTCTAAATCATGAGTTGGGTAGTTTTTCTCATGTACCTTCAACTGCCTTCCTCCATGACAAACTACTCTACTCTCTTGCATCAAGACAGCACCTAATCTTGTACTGCATGCGTCTGTGTACACTGTAAACATCTACTCCCATCGGGCAATGTCAGAACCGGGGATGTTGTTAGAGTTCTTTTCAATCATTGAAAGCAACATCGCAATCCAAATCCCAAGCAAAAGTTATGTTCTTCTTTGTTAACCTAGTAAGTGGGCTGAGATCATCGCAAAGTCATTAATGAACTTTCTGTAAAAGCCCGCTAGCCCGAGAAAATTTCGTACTTCGGTTGCATTCTGTGGAATCTTCCAATCTTGCACCGCAACTACTTTTGCGGGATCCACAGCTATTCCTTCTTTAGGCACAACTATCCAAGAAACCTTACTTCATCTCTCCAAAAATGGCATTTGGAGAATTTTGCTTTCAGCTGATGTGCACGAAAAGTATCCATGACTTTCCTTAAATGTAGAGCATGTTCTTCCTCACTTTTTGAGAAAATCAAAATGTCATCCACGAAGACCACTACAAATTTATTAAGGAACTCTCTGAACACCCTACTCATCAAGTCTACGGAATAGCCGGGTGCGTTTGTCAAGCCGAAAGGCATGACAAGCCATTCGAAGAAACCATCCGGGGTCCTGAACGCGGTCTTATCTATACTGTCCTCAGCCACTCTTAGCTGTTGAAATCAGATGGCCAGATCTAGTTGGGAGAAAAATGAGGCACCTACGAGCTGGTTGAACAAGTCATCTATTCCAGGAAGTGGGTGCCTATTCTTCTTGGTCAGCTTGTTTAGCTCCCTATAGTCCACGCACAGATGAAGTGAACCATCCTCTTTGGTTTCAAACACCACCGGAGCACCCCATTCAGAAATACTCTGCCTTATGAACCCCTTTTCAAGCAACTCTTTAACTTGCTTGCTGAGCTCCTTGCTTTCCCTTGGTGCAATGTGTCTAACGGGTACAGCAACAGGTTTTGCATTATCACCAAGGTATATGCGGAAGTCTATCTCTCTCTTTGGAGGCAAACCCTTCACCTCTTCAAAGACATCCGAGTATTCACGGACTACTCTAATAGATTGCAAGTTTTCAACAGATGCATCAAGAGATTATAGGTAGATAAGCATAACAGAATTCATGGGATTACAAGAGATTTCGAGAGTGTTACCGAGGCGAGTGATATGTCTAACCACTCTCTTTTCACAATCGAGGTTGGCACCATTGCTGGATAACCAATCCATGCCTAGAATCAACCCATAGCCCATGAAGCCCAAAACATAAGCATTACATCTAAACCCAACGCTTAGTATAGAAATTTCCAAATTCAAAGAAATCATTGATAAATAAGATGAACCCCCAACTGGATTTGAAACAACCATGGGATCATCTACTATATAAGTATTTAGGTGTAGAGATTCTACTAAAGTAGTATATATAAAAGAGTGCGATGTGCCAGAATCAAAAAGAGTACGAACTGGATGATCAGAAAGACAAACTAAACTCTCAACAGAAATAATTCTACCTCTTTCTTGCGGAGGTGCTATGAAAGCGTGAATTTGCCCTCCAGAAGTGGATCCAGTCCTCTGCCCTTGCCCTTGGCTTTTTGGGCAATCCTTAGCCATATGTCATGTCTCGCTGCATTGAAAGCAACCACCCATCTTCCTCTTCTTCTTCCTGCAGTCTTTGATTAGATGTCCAGGTATGCCACAAAATTTGCACTTCCTCTTGTCATAGGGTTTGTTATTCTTCCCATCTTTCTTGGAATCTGCCTTCTTATTCTACGATCCGTCCACTTTCTTGTCTAGAGGTTCTTCCACCTTTGCCCCTTTCTTGCCATCCTTGTCTTCCTCTTGTAACAGTGCCATGTCCACCAATCTCTCAAAAGTCGCACCCATAGGTAAATGGGACATAGCTAGGCTGTACAGTGGCTCATTTAACCCTTTAATGAATCGGAGAGTCTTTTTATGTAGAGTGTTTACTAACTCCAGTCTGAATCCAGCCAGTTGATTGAATTTGTTGACGATTCCTTAACCGATAGGCTTCCCTGTTTGAGTGCTAAGAACTTCTCCATCTGTAGGCTTCGTTCAGCTTGCGAGAGGAACTTCATTTCAAATCTCACCCTGAAATTCTCCCAAGTTTCAGCTGGTCTCTCAGCATTTGTAACTTCCCACCAGTAAGAGACTTCATCCTTAAGTAACCATACAGCCAATTGTATCTTCTACCTGTCCACTTCGAAGATAACAAACAAATCTTCTGTTTCCTTGAGCCAGTTTCTTGCATCCACAAATGACTCAGTCCCATTAAAGTTCTTTCTGCCCACAGCTCGAAAGTCTCTACATATCTTCGAGAAAGCATTCACACGCAGAGGAGGAGGAGGAGGAGCGACTACAGCTGGGGAGGAGGAACGTCTGCTGGGCCCGCGCCATTAGCCCTAGCCTCCAGATACCTTCTGAACCAGCTAGGTATCGGTACACCCTCAGGAAGATTAAGATCCCCAGACATGCTCAAACGAAAAGAAATGGTTCAAAACAAAGGGTAGAAAGATAGTGCATATTGCTTTGGGGATTATGCCTTTAAAATAAAACAACACTTTTCTTGAAAATGCTTCTTTAAACTTCTTTTGAAAAATAGTTTTCAAAAACTTTTATCTAATCTGGTAAACCATTGCTCTGATACCAAGTGAAACATCTCAACTCTGTTAAGGTCACTCACAAAGGGAATGCGTTAACTTTGGTGAAGCATTTTAGGTAAAAGGCACAGATAATTTACAAGACAGACATATATAGCAGCGGAAAACTAAAATCATTTCACAAATAGCGTGGTTCAGTCAAAACATTAAAAGCATTGTCTCAAAACCCAAATTCTAAGTTATTACAATAAAACATCTATCTTGATTTAAAACTCCAAGTACATAAAGAAGCATAACACAGTAGTAAAGCAGCATAAATCCCCAATAAAAGTGTAACCACAGCCATAGCCCAAGAAAAGAGAATCCAAGCAATACATCTACTCTCTTCAAGCTGGAAAAGGTATGCACTAAGTTGAAGTATTCCCTCCCTGAGGACCTTGGGGGGAGGGGAACGGAAGAAAAGAAGGCAAAAGAAAATGGGTCAGACATAAGTCTGGTAAGTCCAGTGATTATTCAGCATGTAAATAGGTAAAAGAATCATGACATGAATAAACTGAACATAGGACAATACCATTGAAATAAGATAACATAAGATAAGGCAAGATAAAATGAATATACTATCGCACTCATTTCCATTTCTCTGCACCTATTAACAAATGTTTTAAATACTATCTTGTGTTCATAACAAAGTGATCCCTTTTCCCGATCGGCTTCTACTCGCATGCAATTATTACTTGTGTCATTCGGCCTTGCTTGATTGTAGATACTTGTGCTGGTCCCACCATGGGGTGTATCAATTCCTATGGTGGCAACCCGACACAAATTCTAGAGGCACAGTGTATACTACTGATGCCCAGTGCCTGCTTTATCCACTCCGGAGTACGTGCACGCCCATGCTTCGTCGGAACCTACACCATTGCACCACCCGCCGCTATTTTGACCGCTTATAATCAGCCCAGTAATCGTGCCCCACTCTGCCTAGTTCAGGGTACTGTGATACATCTATGTGGGTTACTGCTGAAATGGGACCTCGTTACTAGGGTTTCCTAATCAACATGTTATAATGGTTAAGTTTTTTCAAATTAACGTAACCCTACCCATCTGTTTAATTAACATGTTGTATTGGTTAAGTGTTGCCTTAATTAACTTAACCCTACCATTCTTATCCTGTTTGTTCCTTAGCTTTAATTCATTCATTAAACCACCAACCTCTCACATTAGATCTATATTGTTGCGATCGCTGGATGTACCGGGCGGTTCCGGGCAGTCTTACACCGCAACTCATTCTAACCTCGGGGTTTTGGGCTTAATGCACTAACCTCTCACATTAAATCTATATTGTTGCAGTCGTTGAATGTGTCGGGCGGTTCCAGGCAGTCTTACACCGCAACTCAATCTAACCTCGGGTTAGGCATGTTTATCTTTAGCCAATTTACATATTTTTCATATGTGTCAAAGTTTATGTCTTTTTACGCCAACATTTCCCAAGTGTAGTCAGTACAAGTTTTATGCCACATTCACATGTTATGCCCAAAATAAAATTTTACCCAATTTTACCTGTGTTATAATCGCACATGCAACGAGATTCAATCTAAGTTCCGAATGAACTTAGTATTCACAAAAGCAAGTAAAAAGGAAAAAATAGAGAAGAAGCATAAGAATTGACATAAGGAAAAATAGGCATGTAAAGATGTACTCAATTCAAGAATCATGTTTCAATATTGTACATTAACAATAGGTGTGGACAAGCTAAGCAATTTAAGCCATAGGTATAAATATTAGATAGAATTGGACTTAAGAGAATCACTAATTTTTGATGTACAATATGATAAGTCCCATTATATCAATCACAATAGTCTCATAGGCATAGGATGTACAACATGATAAGTTCCATCATATCAATTACAACAATCTCATAGGCATGATAGGTTCCATTATGTCAATCCAATAGTCTCACAGTCATGATAGGTTTCATTATGTTAGTCACAACAGTCTCATAGGCATGATTGGTTTCATTATGTCAGTCACAACAGTCTCATAGGCATGATAGGTTTCATTACATCAATCACAATAGTCTCATAGACATAGGCAAATTCAGATTTGACAAAAGGATAGGCATGAATCAGAATTAGGCATCATTCTAGATCCGATTATTACAGTCATGATTTCTATTAGCTGCTTAAATCTAAATAATAACTGAACTTATAGAAAAGGACAGATCTTGTATTCTGGGATCTGATTTCTGAATTTGTTAAGCTATCCATTGATGTAGACATTTGATTCTCTAGTTTGGATTTTTTTTTTTGGAGCTTTCTTACTTGATTTCTAATTTGGATAAGATGGAGGCTAGGCTAGCTTAGGGATGGACAACATGACGGCTTCATAGAAAGAATTTGAGGTTTAGGGTTAAGGTTTGGGGTGTTTATATAGAAGTCTAGGATTAATTCTAGCCTTTGGATTAGTCTAGGAGAAATTAGAGCCACCAAAGAGATGTGTCATCCAACCAACCATAGCACAACACTTAAGCCCTAATACCTCAGAAATTGGTCATCGGCCAATCAGAGAAGGCCACATCAGCTCAGGGCTTCAAAAATTCGTCACTAGAAGTGGATCTCAAAGGGGTCGACTCCCTACAGAGGGGGTGACACCTATGTCGGCACCCCTATAGGGGAGTCGACACCTATGTTGACTCCCCCTAGATGGGGTCGACTCCCCTGTGTGGGAAATTTCCCGCTCAGTTGTTTTGGCTGATTTTCGAATTTTAAACTTTTTTCTGATTTCTAATTTAATTTCTGTTTATACTTGAAATCTTCTGAACTCCATAACTTCTTTATACGGAGTTCGATTCACGTAAATTCGGACTCTATCCCAAACGGAATTCCAAGACGAACGCAATGGCATAACCCGTTTCCCTTAGTTCTTCTTATAAAAATTAAGTGTTCTTAGATTTGTTAATTTTAACATTCACAGAAAATACGGGGTGTTACATCAATATTAATGATTATTTAACTTTGGAAACGAAAACATGTCGCATCGACAATTTACACCGTACTATTGATTTCTGTTGATATATAATCTCTAAGCTCGTATGTTCAAGAGAAGGTTGTTAAGCAACAGAATAAATTCTCCGCCACCAAATAGATATATATTTAGCAGAGATCGACCATACAGTTCGATATACAATGTTATGCATGTTATCCTATCTTTAACCAGGTCAAGGAATTAATGTCTTTTAAAACACATTTCACGATAAACCCAAATCACATTCCATTAATTATGGAATCTTCACAGAAAAACAAATCAATATATAATCGATATCAATTTCCGTATCCGACCAATAATATAAATGGAATAACGACAAAGCCTTTTAAATTCCATATATATTAACAGTCTTCATCCACAGAAGCTCATTTCGATTATTATTAAATCGAATTCCATTCAATTCCAATTTAATATATTAAATCGCAAAACTTTACTTTGGAAAATTTCCATTAAATCTAAATAAAAATATTTATAAATTCCAAATCACATTTCACTGTAAATCGGGTTAAAGAACGAATGTCGTTAAAAACACAGTTCATAATAAACCTAATTCACATCCCATTTTATTCCAATTAAATGTTAATTAACTGGAAACTCTCATAATCTTAATTAAAAGATTTATTCTTTTCACACGAGGTTTAAGAACAGTGTTATTTAAGACACCATTCATGACAAACCCAAAACCAATTCTTTTATTCAATTCCAATTAAATCTTTATTAATTGGAAAACTTCACTAAATCTTAATTAAAAGAATTATTCTTTCCTCATCTGGGTTTAAGAACAGTGTTAATGAAGACACCGTTCACGACAAACCCAAAATCCAATTCAATATTAAATACAAGGCTCTGAATGGAAATTATATTGGCTTATATTCAATATCAAATTCTGAAATCAACAAATATCGTATTGGGAATAACGATATATATAAACATCTTCCAAATTCCTCCACAATATCCGTATAATCACAGAGTCTAATATCGAAATATTCCGAAGATAATTTCGATTCAAATCAATTCCAATTCATATATTGGAAATTATGGTTATTTTTAAAACCATTACAAATCCAATTTATTTATTTAAAAATATTGGATTATAATTCTAGTTCACAACTAGTTCATTTTGATAAAAATATATTTTTATCTTTTCAAATATGGAATTTTTCATCCTAGTTCTTTCCAAATCAATTATTATGATTTTACACAAATTATTGATATTTTTAATAATTTTATCAAGGCCCGTACAGTCGATTTCCAAAAATGGTCATCGAACTGCATTTACATCGACCTTGTCCAAATTTGGTTTGGACATAATTCCAAATCCAACTGTTAGATTTCATATCTCTTATATTCGTTGGAAAGCTCTTTTCGACACGAATCCAACAATTCCAGTTTTTGGAGAATCCGACGGTCGAATCTCCCGTAATGCAAATTCGAAGTCAATGGTCGAAATTCGCGAACTACCGCGACGCGTTCTATTCAGTACATTAAATATATATAATATATTTATTATATATATTTCATCGATTTCCGTTTAAAATGTATTTTATAAATCGTTTTAAATTCGTTTTCAAAATGATTTCAACTTCAAATTCAATTTTAAATCAAAATTAAATATTCTATATCATTAATATATAAATGATAATATTTTCAAAACATTAAATTTTGAAACCATTTCCTTTTCGATATTCATTATAAAAATGAATAAAATCGATATAAATATAGTTCATGTCAAAATGGCGTTAATCTAATCAACATGGCTTTATATTTTTAAATATTTTTGTGTCCATCACAAATCGAACATCAAAATCATATTTTGATCCATTACTGAATATTATTTTAAAATATTAGTTATTTTAAAATATTCATTATTCACCATTTTAAAATATCAGTTAATTTAAAATATTCGTTCTTTCCAAATTGGAATCAGACACAATCAATTACCATATAATTTCATTTATATGGATTTCATACACACATGTACACAACAATAATCAAACACAGTCAACCATCATCCAGAGTGCATTACACAACTGAATAAGCATTAAATATAAATAATTAACGCTTACAACAGTCTATCAACCCATCGATTGACATACAACTACATATTAGGTTTAGTGTACGTCCAATACCATCCCAATACCCGTGTGGGGTTTTCAAACATCAAACACTGATTATTATTTGTGCAGTTGGGCGATGTGTAAAATATATCGTCCAAATCAGTATCAGATAATGGGTGTACATAAACAAATCATACGATTTGTTTATACATATTTATTTCAACACATGACTATGTTATACAGACCATATGTACAATAATAATGAGATTTTTATTGTTTAAATATTTTATTCCATAGACATGAATATTTTATATATTTTATATATACAGTATAAATGATATTTTTATTGTTCAAATATTTTATTCCATACACATGAATATTTCATATATTTTATATATACAATAAAAATGATATTTTTATTGTTCAAATATTTTATTCCATAAACATGAATATTTTATATAATTCATTTATTCAATAAAAAAGATATTTTTATTGTTCATACATTTTATTCAACACATGAATATTTTATTTTCATTTCACATCACAATCATAATCACTTCTACATCACAATACAATCAAATAAGTCGTCCATGGTCTGTGGACGATGGGGAGTTGTTCATAAATGCAGTTATAAAATAAATAACTGTATAAGAAATTGTAGTGAGAAATTCTCACATTGGGATCCATTCCGTCAGTTTTTATTTGAATTTCTGGATAATTAGGATTTGAATTTATCCAAAATTCTGGCGTGCTCCAAATTGGGCTCAGTTAGTCTTGTTGTGAAGCTCTCATCTCCACGATCGCAACGGATCCAGTTTCGCGCAATTTGGACCTCGTATGTAAAAGTTGTATATTTTTAAAATCTAATGACATTTTAAAATTAATTAACATGGTAATTAAATAAAGAAAAATAACCTTTCTTCCTAAATCAGGACAGGCCGACACTTACTTTCACCCCTTCCAAACTAGGGTTCGTATTTGTAGGAAATTGGAGGGGCTTGACGGTGATCAAACATCACCATGTAGGAGGGCTTGGAAAACCGGTGTAACACCCCGAATTTTGGTTAATGTTAAAATTCACAA
Source organism: Allium sativum (assembly GCA_030737875.1). NCBI lineage: Eukaryota > Viridiplantae > Streptophyta > Magnoliopsida > Asparagales > Amaryllidaceae > Allium > Allium sativum. Next base: position 453,802,002 of record CM060920.1, on the reverse strand, counting down.
ATTAAAGAATAACTAATCCCAGATGTGGGAATTAGGGGAAACGGGCTGCGTCATTGCGTTCGTCTCGGAAAAATACGCGAAATAGAGTCCGAGTTTTCGAAAATCGGAGTCCGTATGAAGGAGATATGGACGAACGAAGTTAGGCAGAAAAACCGGAAACAGGCCAGAAATGCACTGGCGCACCTGTGAAGTGCGCCAGCACAAAAATACACTGGCGCACTTGGGAAGTGCGCCCGTGTCGAGCCAGAAACCTGCACAGCCTTCTGGCTTGACCCTGGCTGGCCTGGTGCACCTGTTTTGGCCCTTGGTCTTGTTTTGGAGGCTTGTGACGATTTTTGAGGGCTGGGATCTATCCTAGGGTTAATCTAATGGCCTAAAACACTACCTAATCCTATAAATAAGACCCCAACCCTACCCTAATTCATTCATAATTAGATCTAGTAACTAAACTATGGCAAAATGAAACTTGGTCATGGCCTCCACAAATCAAATGAAGAGAGTTGCAAGCTAATCAACCCCTAATCACCTTCTTCTTCATATTTGGCAACTAGTTTTACTTCATTGATTTGCTAATCTTGGTTTTGGTGAGTTTCTATGGCTTTAATAATCAATTGTTAAATTGATTATGGTAGGATGTGATAAGACATGGCTATGTTTGTGGATAAATGTATTTATGCAAGTTTGTATGATATGTGATTTGCAAGTTTTATGTTAAATGCAAGTTAAGGCCATGTTTTATGATGCAAAACACCATGTTAAACATTTATGCATATGTGACATGTTATGCAAACTATATGTGAGAATATATGCAAGTTATATGTAACATGATATGCAAGTTATGCATGTGATTTTATGCATGCTAAGTAGTTGGTGTTATGCATGTTAAGTATTTGATGTTATTCATGCTAAAGTATTTGACGTTATGCATGATAAGTATTTGATTGTATGCATACTAAGTATGGGGTTTTATGCATGTTAAGTGTTTGGGTTTTATGCATGTTAAGTGGTGGGTTTATGCATAATAAGTATTTGATTTTATGCATAATAAGTATTTGGTTTTATACATAATAAGTATTTGATTCTATGCATAATAAGTATTTGATTCTATGCATGATAGGTAAGTGGTTTTATGCATGCTAAGTGTTTGGTATTATGCATAAATCATGACATGCAAGTTTACCCTTTTAAATATGGTATATACATATGCAAGATGGCACCCTTATATGCTATGCATGTTTACCCTCCTTTAAGATGCAAGTCATATATGTAAGATTCGACATATTATGCAAGTTATGCTTACATGCAAGCTCAACATGTTATGTAAGTTATGTGTATATGCAAGTTATGTGTATGAGGGTATGCAAGTTGTGTGCATAATGTTATGCAAGTTAAGTTTATGAGATTATGTAAGTTATGAGCATGATGTTATGCAAGTTATGTATATGCTTAAATGCAAGTTTAACGTGATATGCAAGTTATGCATGTTCATGCAAGTATGTGAATGCTCATGCAAGTATGTGAATGCTCATGCAAGTATGTGAATGCTTATGCAAGTATGTGAATGCTTATGCAAGTGTATGAATGCTTATGCAAGTTATGTGTATGCTTAAATGCATGATTAACATGTTATGCAAGTTATGAGAATGCCTACATGCAAGTTCAACATGTTATGCAAATCATGTGTATGATAATATGCAAGTTTGGGTTATATGTAGTTGGGTTAATATATGTTCATATATGCAAGTTGACATCCTCTTAACCCATGACAAAGTTATATGCTAAACCCATGATATTTGTGATGGATCTTTCCCTTTATTATGTCATGAAATGAGAACGATTTACGTGGGGAACGATGGGGTAATAAATATGTTAATAAAAGTATGATTGGGTATGATTAAGCATACCATAAAAATAAATTACCATAAGTGGGAATTTACCTATTGAGTTAGGTCTACCCCATGGGAATTTACCTATTGAGTTAGGTCTACCCATGTTATGGAAAAACTTGATATTAATTAGGGATAATTAATATGGGGGTGATTAATTAGGTGTAATTAATCAACTAAGACACGAGGTTGGACCCTTTTTGTAGCGGAAGTCTGCCCGGAACCGACCGGCCATCCAGCGGCTACAAATGATTGGCCCAATGTGAGAGGTCTTAGTCATAAATTAAATACATGATTAAAGTAAAGACACGAGGTTAGGCCCTTTTGATGACAGAAGTCTGCCCGGAACCAACCGGCATATCCAGCAGTCATAAAAGACGGTCTAATGTGAGAGGTCTTTATGAGGTCATGATCTTAATTAATGAATTAAGAAACACTTAACCATATTAGCATGTAGTGGGACATGAGGGGTTAAGTGGGTGCCTTGGGGTGGCATGATGAGACTAGTGGGTTGCCATGGGTGGCAATAGAAAAATACGATTAGAATACTTAACCAAGGTGGAACATGTAATTAAACATGATAAAAGGGTTAAGTAAGTGCCATGGGTGGCATGTGAGAATACGATTAAAACACTTAACCAAGGTGGAACATGTAATTAAACATGATTAAGGGGTTAAGTAAGTGCCATGGGTGGCATGTGGAAATCTAGTGGGTGCCCTAAGTGGCAATCGAAATATGATTAAAGGACTTAACCAAGATTTATAACATGTAAGGGGACATGGTTAAAGGGTTAAGTGGGATGCACTAGATTAAATGACAAGCTTAAGTAGTAGCTTGTGGGGGCCCATTTCAACGAATATCCCAAACGTATCTTTGTGGGCTCGACTCAAGTCGGGTGACGGGACACGCATATTGGGCTTGACTATAAGAGGCCAAAACGGGTTAGCGGTGGCAACGCGGGACCAACGGGTTTCATATGCGTGTGTGGGCCCGGGCTGGTTGGTAAGTCGTTGTTGCATCGTGTAGATATAAAGCCGTGCACTGTGATATTATCTGGTAGCCACTTTAGGGGAATGATACACCCCAATCGTGGGACCAGCACGGGTATCTACGGTAGGGAGCCGATCGATGGGTAGTAGTAGGTACACCTAGTAAAGATAGGCGCAGACGGCACCTGTGTAGGGGTACACGAAACTACTGGGTAAGATTACTAGGTACACCTAGTGGATGTAGGGGCAGACGGCACCTACGTGGTCAGTTATACACCTAGTGGATGTAGGGGCAGACGGCACCTACGTGGTCAGCTAGAAGTACCAGAAACTACTAGTTATATTTTCTAAGACTTTAGATGGGATCAACCTTTAAGTAGGAATTACCCTTGGTGGGTAGAACTGGTGTGGTGCAGTGTAGGGATTACCCTTGGGTGAATAAGTCTGGGGTGGTGTAAGAATTATCCTTGGGGGGATAAATGCGTCTTTTCGGTTATCGTAATACATCCGGTGTTTAGTTGGCTACTTTGTGTAGTCATTATCCCCAGAGGTACCGTACCTTATTTATGTCATACCCTAGTTACTTTAATGGTTGTATTGTTAGGGTTATAGGACTCACTCAGACTTATGTCTGACCCCGTTGTTTTTATCTTTTTCCCAACCCTCAGGTTATCAGAGTGGGCCTAGCACTAGTGGGCTTGGATCAGACCGCTATATCTATCTTTTGGACTTGGATCGTAGAAGTAAAGCTCGGTTTATCTTTTCTATTATGGCTATTGTCTATGTAGTGGGATTATGTACTTCTGTTTTATCAGGATGGATATTATGTACTTGACTTTTGTTATGGTTTTGTGATGTAACCAAACATGTTTTACTTTCCGCTGAAATGAAATGAAGATTTAAATTTTTTTCAAGTATTACTTATATCTGTCTTGTTGTAATTTTTCTGTTCTATACTCACTAAAAATACTCCACCAAAACTAAGGCATTCCCTTAGTGAGTGACCTTAGCGGGTGTGGGGTGTTACACGTGGTATCAGAGCTTAAGGTTACCGGAACAGATAAAATTTTTAGAAAAACTATTTTCTAAGAATATTTTTGGAAAGGAGTATTTTCAAAAACATGTCTTTTAAGAGAAAAGTTTTTGAAAGAAAAGCATAATCCCCAATAGCCGTATCTATATCTTTCGAATTCTCCATTTTGAATCTCTTCCTTTCTCTCGTTTTGAGTTTCCCCTCCGCGTATAGATGATCTTTCTAAGATAGATAAGAATGGAAAACCACTTCAAGGAACTTAGACGTTAATTAGATTAGAAGTTGGTTCAAGAAGGAGGAGGACTGGTAGGTACCTATAGAATAGACGATGAGAGGAAGGCTCAAATAGTTGTTTGGTTAATAAAGGATGAAACCTCATTGGTGGGAGGTTACGAGTGGAGAATAGGGAAGAAGAAGGCTAGTAGTTATCCTTTTGGGAGGAATAAGACACCTTATTAGGATTGTCCAAAGAAGCAAGGGCAAGGTATGGAATCTCCTGGAGGGTAGTTGTATTCCCTCACAGCTAGTGTACCAGATGGGGATAGGACCGTCTAGGTTGGAATTTGGATTTCTATATTATCCGGTTCAAACTTTATTTGATTATGATGCATCGAGTTCGTTTATCTCATCATTGTTAGTTGAGTCACTGCACTTAGACACCAGTTTGGTAGATGATCCCTTAGTTGTTTCAAACCCAATTGGGCTCCATGATGTGTTTGGGTTTGAAAGTTTCTATACTTAGCGTTGAGTTTAAGTGTGATGCTTGTTGGGCTTCACGGGCTATGGGTTAATTTTGGGCATGGACTGGTTATCCAGTAGGGGTGCCGTTCTTGATTTTGAAGGGAGAGTTGTTAGGCTTATGACCCGCTTGGGTAACACTCTCGAGATCTCTTGCAATCCCATAGAATCTGTTATGCTAAGTTATCTAGAATCGCTTGACACGTCGGTCTAGAGTTTGCGAACTGTTAGAGCGGTCCGGGAATACTCGGATGTGTGTGAGGAGGTGAAGGGTTTACCTCCGGAGCAGGAAATTGACTTCCAAATATATCTGGTAGACAAAGCCAAACCAGTGTTTTGGCCAGTGTGCCACGTGGCTCCTCGTGAGAGGAGGGAACTCCACAAGTAAGTAGGCGATTTGCTTGAGAAGGGGTTCATAAGACGAAGTATATCGGAGTGGGGCACTCCAGTAGTTGTTGCCACGAAGGCGGATGGGTCCCTCAGACTTTGTGTAGGCTAAAGAGAGCTAAATAAACTCACAAAGAAGAATAGACACCCATTGTCGAGGATTGATGATCTCTTTGATCAGTTAGTTGGCGCTTCAGTGTTGTCGTGGTGGACTCAGCCACGGAGTTTCATCAGTTGAGAGTGGCTGAGGATAGTATAGAGAAGACTACCTTCAGGACTCCGGACGGTTTTTATGAGTGGCTGGTGATGCCATTTGGTTTGACGTACGCCCCCGCATATTTTGTTGGTTTGATGAGAAGGGTGTCCAAGGAGTACCTAAATAAGTTGTGATGGTCTTTGTGGATGACATCTTGGTCTTCTCTAGGAGCGAAATAAGTTTTCGTATGTGCTCAATAGGCTGAGCAAAGCCAGTATGGGATAAACGATGGTTTTGGAGCGAGACTGGCGAGGACATCCAGAGCTGGACAAGGGCTTAATTATTTAGCCGTTTTTACTAGTATCGTCTCACGTAGCTCGTCTGAATTCGAAGGAGGTATCCCTTGGGTGTTTGTCTGATATTGGTTTAGGCCTTTGGGGCTTGCATTTGGGGGATGCCGAATTCGACTAGGGTGGTCTGCGTGGGAGATAGTTGTGATGATTTTGGATGATATTCTGGTGGAGAAAAGCATGCCCTACATCTTAGGGAAGTGTTGGAGACTCTTCGAGCGCATAGTCGTAGGACAGCAAAAGTGGATGGGATCCTTAGCATCCTATGAGTAAGGGTAACATGGTAACGGACACCTTAAGTAGAAAAAGGTTGTCCTTGAGTTCATTGTTCGTTGAACGACGGAGCTTAGAGTTTATTTCTAAGTTTGACTTTAGACCTTCCGTTGACTTTGTACCCGGTTTGCTAGCTTCTTTGGAAGTTAGACCTACTCTTTTGGGGCGGATTGGAGAAGCACAGAGGGGCGACCCACAGTTGGTTGAGTTAGTAGAGAAGCTCATAAGGGGGGGAGTCGTCCAGCCATTTGAGTAGGTACACCCTAGATGATAGAGGGTGCTTGCGTAGAGACGGTAGACTTTGTGTACCGCAAGATGAGGGTTTGAGGAAGGCTATTCTTGATGACACACACCGTTCTAGGATGACCATTCATCCCGGTGGGGGTAAGATGTACTAAGACATGAAGCGAGTTTTCTTTTGGGCCGGTATGAAGAAAGATGTGGCCGAGTATGTCGCTCGATGCTTGGTGTGCCAACAAGTGAAGACGGAGCAAAAGAAACCAGGTGGGTTGCTTCACCCATTGGAGGTTCCACAATGGAAGTGGGACAGCGTCTCGATGGATTTTATTGACGGGTGACCCAGATCGAGAGAGAGTAATACAGGAATTTGGGTAGTAGACAGACTTACTAAGAGCACCCATTTCATACCTGTGAAGAGTAAGTGGACTGCTCCATGGCTAGCTTCTGTATATCTTCGAGAGATAGTTCGATTGCATGGGGTACCCTCTAGCATAGTGAGTGATCGAGATCCTATCATCACTAGAGAGTTTTGGAAGAGTTTACAAGAGGCGGTAGGGACTCAGTTGTGTTTGAGTACCGCATATCATCCTCAGACGGACGGCCAGACCGAGAGGGTGAATCATGCTTTAGAAGACCTTTTGAGACTATGTATCTTGGATTTTGGAGGTACAGGGGAGGAGCATATTCCATTGGTGGAGTTGCCCGACAGACTTAGTGGTGTACATGATGTATTCCATGGGAGGAAGTGCCTACATAAGACCGCAGAGGTGGTAGAGCCAAGTTTGCTTAGAGAAGTGGAAGCAGAGCGTGATGCGACTATTCGACGAGCTCCTACTCGCATCCTTGGGTCAGAGACTAGGAAATTGAGGAATCGAGAGGTTCAGCTAGTCAAAGTGCAATGGGGAGAAGAGGAGAGCAACGCAACTTGGGAGACGGAAGCGAAGATGCGTTCTTTGTATCCATTTCTTTTTGAGAGTATGTCTTTTAACTTCTCCTTTATCGTTTGACTGGTACTTATCTTATCCTTAGTATGTCCTCTCGTTAATACCTTTGACCTTCAGATAGGATAGTCCTATGGTTGAAACATGTGTTTGAGACATGTTATGTATGATGGATGCAAGTGGATGCAAGTGTTTGCTAGTGGTTGCTCGTGGATGCATATACACACACTCTAGGCACTAGATCGGCTCAGTCACTTCATATTGCATATTGCATAAATTTGTGTGTAGGAAAATATATTTATGGATGTATAATGGTTGTGTTATCACATGGATGATGCATTTTGGTGAATGATTGTGCACTCATGTAGATATTGTATGTGTCGATAGGGTTCTCTCGCATACATAATGGATGCATGGCACTATCATGGTTTGCATATGTTCATACATTAGATAGGGAACATATACACACACTTTTTGCATATGCTCATACATCATTAGAAATTGTTTTAAGGACAATGGATGCCCGTGTTTGATGGATTGAGTAGATGGTTGTTTGGATGGTAGGATATGCATTCTCCTTAGCTTAGAGATTTCGGGGACGAAATCCTTTAAGGAGGGGAGAATGTAACACCCCGAATTTTGGTTAATGTTAAAATTCACAAATTAAAGAATAACTAATCCCAGATGTGGGAATTAGGGGAAACGGGCTGCGTCATTGCGTTCGTCTCGGAAAAATACGCGAAATAGAGTCCGAGTTTTCGAAAATCGGAGTCCGTATGAAGGAGATATGGACGAACGAAGTTAGGCAGAAAAACCGGAAACAGGCCAGAAATGCACTGGCGCACCTGTGAAGTGCGCCAGCACAAAAATACACTGGCGCACTTGGGAAGTGCGCCCGTGTCGAGCCAGAAACCTGCACAGCCTTCTGGCTTGACCCTGGCTGGCCTGGTGCACCTGTTTTGGCCCTTGGTCTTGTTTTGGAGGCTTGTGACGATTTTTGAGGGCTGGGATCTATCCTAGGGTTAATCTAATGGCCTAAAACACTACCTAATCCTATAAATAAGACCCCAACCCTACCCTAATTCATTCATAATTAGATCTAGTAACTAAACTATGGCAAAATGAAACTTGGTCATGGCCTCCACAAATCAAATGAAGAGAGTTGCAAGCTAATCAACCCCTAATCACCTTCTTCTTCATATTTGGCAACTAGTTTTACTTCATTGATTTGCTAATCTTGGTTTTGGTGAGTTTCTATGGCTTTAATAATCAATTGTTAAATTGATTATGGTAGGATGTGATAAGACATGGCTATGTTTGTGGATAAATGTATTTATGCAAGTTTGTATGATATGTGATTTGCAAGTTTTATGTTAAATGCAAGTTAAGGCCATGTTTTATGATGCAAAACACCATGTTAAACATTTATGCATATGTGACATGTTATGCAAACTATATGTGAGAATATATGCAAGTTATATGTAACATGATATGCAAGTTATGCATGTGATTTTATGCATGCTAAGTAGTTGGTGTTATGCATGTTAAGTATTTGATGTTATTCATGCTAAAGTATTTGACGTTATGCATGATAAGTATTTGATTGTATGCATACTAAGTATGGGGTTTTATGCATGTTAAGTGTTTGGGTTTTATGCATGTTAAGTGGTGGGTTTATGCATAATAAGTATTTGATTTTATGCATAATAAGTATTTGGTTTTATACATAATAAGTATTTGATTCTATGCATAATAAGTATTTGATTCTATGCATGATAGGTAAGTGGTTTTATGCATGCTAAGTGTTTGGTATTATGCATAAATCATGACATGCAAGTTTACCCTTTTAAATATGGTATATACATATGCAAGATGGCACCCTTATATGCTATGCATGTTTACCCTCCTTTAAGATGCAAGTCATATATGTAAGATTCGACATATTATGCAAGTTATGCTTACATGCAAGCTCAACATGTTATGTAAGTTATGTGTATATGCAAGTTATGTGTATGAGGGTATGCAAGTTGTGTGCATAATGTTATGCAAGTTAAGTTTACGAGATTATGTAAGTTATGAGCATGATGTTATGCAAGTTATGTATATGCTTAAATGCAAGTTTAATGTGATATGCAAGTTATGCATGTTCATGCAAGTATGTGAATGCTCATGCAAGTATGTGAATGCTCATGCAAGTATGTGAATGCTTATGCAAGTGTATGAATGCTTATGCAAGTTATGTGTATGCTTAAATGCATGATTAACATGTTATGCAAGTTATGAGAATGCCTATATGCAAGTTCAACATGTTATGCAAATCATGTGTATGATAATATGCAAGTTTGGGTTATATGTAGTTGGGTTAATATATGTTCATATATGCAAGTTGACATCCTCTTAACCCATGACAAAGTTATATGCTAAACCCATGATATTTGTGATGGATCTTTCCCTTTATTATGTCATGAAATGAGAACGATTTACGTGGGGAACGATGGGGTAATAAATATGTTAATAAAAGTATGATTGGGTATGATTAAGCATACCATAAAAATAAATTACCATAAGTGGGAATTTACCTATTGAGTTAGGTCTACCCCATGGGAATTTACCTATTGAGTTAGGTCTACCCATGTTATGGAAAAACTTGATATTAATTAGGGATAATTAATATGGGGGTGATTAATTAGGTGTAATTAATCAACTAAGACACGAGGTTGGACCCTTTTTGTAGCGGAAGTCTGCCCGGAACCGACCGGCCATCCAGCGGCTACAAATGATTGGCCCAATGTGAGAGGTCTTAGTCATAAATTAAATACATGATTAAAGTAAAGACACGAGGTTAGGCCCTTTTGATGACAGAAGTCTGCCCGGAACCAACCGGCATATCCAGCAGTCATAAAAGACGGTCTAATGTGAGAGGTCTTTATGAGGTCATGATCTTAATTAATGAATTAAGAAACACTTAACCATATTAGCATGTAGTGGGACATGAGGGGTTAAGTGGGTGCCTTGGGGTGGCATGATGAGACTAGTGGGTTGCCATGGGTGGCAATAGAAAAATACGATTAGAATACTTAACCAAGGTGGAACATGTAATTAAACATGATAAAAGGGTTAAGTAAGTGCCATGGGTGGCATGTGAGAATACGATTAAAATACTTAACCAAGGTGGAACATGTAATTAAACATGATTAAGGGGTTAAGTAAGTGCCATGGGTGGCATGTGGAAATCTAGTGGGTGCCCTAAGTGGCAATCGAAATATGATTAAAGGACTTAACCAAGATTTATAACATGTAAGGGGACATGGTTAAAGGGTTAAGTGGGATGCACTAGATTAAATGACAAGCTTAAGTAGTAGCTTGTGGGGGCCCATTTCAACGAATATCCCAAACGTATCTTTGTGGGCTCGACTCAAGTCGGGTGACGGGACACGCATATTGGGCTTGACTATAAGAGGCCAAAACGGGTTAGCGGTGGCAACGCGGGACCAACGGGTTTCATATGCGTGTGTGGGCCCGGGCTGGTTGGTAAGTCGTTGTTGCATCGTGTAGATATAAAGCCGTGCACCGTGATATTATCTGGTAGCCACTTTAGGGGAATGATACACCCCAATCGTGGGACCAGCACGGGTATCTACGGTAGGGAGCCGATCGATGGGTAGTAGTAGGTACACCTAGTAAAGATAGGCGCAGACGGCACCTGTGTAGGGGTACACGAAACTACTGGGTAAGATTACTAACTACACCTAGTGGATGTAGGGGCAGACGGCACCTACGTGGTCAGTTATACACCTAGTGGATGTAGGGGCAGACGGCACCTACGTGGTCAGCTAGAAGTACCAGAAACTACTAGTTATATTTTCTAAGACTTTAGATGGGATCAACCTTTAAGTAGGAATTACCCTTGGTGGGTAGAACTGGTGTGGTGCAGTGTAGGGATTACCCTTGGGTGAATAAGTCTGGGGTGGTGTAAGAATTATCCTTGGGGGGATAAATGCGTCTTTTCGGTTATCGTAATACATCCGGTGTTTAGTTGGCTACTTTGTGTAGTCATTATCCCCAGAGGTACCGTACCTTATTTATGTCATACCCTAGTTACTTTAATGGTTGTATTGTTAGGGTTATAGGACTCACTCAGACTTATGTCTGACCCCGTTGTTTTTATCTTTTTCCCAACCCTCAGGTTATCAGAGTGGGCCTAGCACTAGTGGGCTTGGATCAGACCGCTATATCTATCTTTTGGACTTGGATCGTAGAAGTAAAGCTCGGTTTATCTTTTCTATTATGGCTATTGTCTATGTAGTGGGATTATGTACTTCTGTTTTATCAGGATGGATATTATGTACTTGACTTTTGTTATGGTTTTGTGATGTAACCAAACATGTTTTACTTTCCGCTGAAATGAAATGAAGATTTAATTTTTTTTCAAGTATTACTTATATCTGTCTTGTTGTAATTTTTCTGTTCTATACTCACTAAAAATACTCCACCAAAACTAAAGCATTCCCTTAGTGAGTGACCTTAGCGGGTGTGGGGTGTTACAACCGGACCTGCCCCTGTCCCAACGTTGAACTCGGTGGAGTCAAAGAGGAGAAACGGGGGCGCGAACTGCTGATGTTTGAGGGATCGATTCTCCCTCCACACTCCACCAGAGATCCTCATACCCGTATTGATTTACTCCCATCACTTAGCTCTCCAGTTTTTGCTTTGATTTCATCTTGAAATTATTCATGGATTGAAAGAAACCGAGATGGGAAATCGGGAGCAATTCTGGCCTATGAAATTGTGAATGACGGCGTCTCAAAATTTAGCTAGGGTTAGGGTAGTTATAATATATTTTAATTATTATTTAATTCATTTAAATTCCAAAAATACCCATTAATCCATACGAACTCCAAATCAAACCCAATGACTGTCGCCCCCAGCTAAACACCCCCATTCCGAACACAATAGGACATGTTTTGTAAGCAAATTCGACTGCTTCGAACAGTTTTAATCAAAATTAAAATATAAATCAATGTAATTTGAATTTAAATGTAAATTTTCATTTATTGGGGCCACATACTGACTCCAAAAATTCCAGAAAAATAAATCTAGCTATGTTTTGATGATACGGTCCTAACAAAACTAATTTCGTCGAATTTGGAGACCGATTGAAAAACGGTAATTTTCCAGTCGATTAAATTCAAACTGAATTGACCAAACATGTTTAAATTCGCCAAGCTCACATATTAATTCCAAAAATTATGAATTTTGGAATCTAGAAATAATTTGACATTCCAGATTCAACAAAAGTGGTCTTGTTGAAAACAGAGGTCATTTGCAAAGTCGCCATTTTTATATATTAAAATATATATAAATTCCATAGGGACTATTCTGAATTTTCAACTAGACATAACTTTTTATTCCTGTTATGAAATCTGGATTTTTCATATTTGTTGGGCAGATATTTTCAAATAGATTCTAATAATTCTGGTTTTGCTAAAATCCGATTAATTTTGAATCATGTACATTCATTTGAAATTTGAAATCGAATTTTCAAACTACCGTGCCATTTCTAATTCCTTTTATAATTAAAATAAATATTTATATTCTAATTTTGATTTAAACAAATTTATATGTTCTAATTCTATTCAAAATAAATTTCTAGTCATTATTATTTAAAATAAATCCTTTTAAATATTCAAAATTCATTAAAATTTTCAAAATAAGAATTTTAAATTGGTTCCGATTTTCCGGGTTGTTACAATCTCCCCCACTAAAAATCTTTTCATCCTCGAAAAGGAATGGAGCTGAAAGTTGTTTAACTAATCAACTCAACTTTCCTTCTGGCGTTCATTCTTCAACTTTTTAGTTTCTAAGAATTTCTAATTTTTCAAAAATTTGGCTAACACTCTAAATTTTTGAAAAATTTCGCCATAACCTCCTTTCTACGGGGAGACATTTAAAACCTCAACTAGCCACGCAGGGCCCTCATCATCCAAAAAGAAAAACAAAAAGCCGAACGGCTAGCCAATCGGCTCATAAAATCATCCAAGCCCAATAAATTAGTAAATATGTACCTATTTGTCGGGCACACAATTTTATTCCTCTTCTCTAGCCTCCTTGCTATGACCTGTTCATTGTATATGCATGTATAAGTATGCAACTTCAATCAATTTTCAATTCAGTTCAACATTCGACACAATTTGGTTATATTTACCATTCATTCACATGTTGGTTTAAATGAATAATCACATAACACAATCAACAATCAGCAATCACAGTTGATTATCGTTTCAAATATATAATTTTAATACATATTCAAAAATCATATTTTTAGTGCCAAATCATAACAATAAACCCTATCTAATTTTGGTTCTCACACCTGCCAATTGGAAATATATAGATATCCCACTTTTGAAACTCAAAAATATACTACTGTGTCGTACATCATCAGTAGAATCATCTCTGGGCGACTAGAGTGTGATTTATATCTATCCAGTATATTAAAACTTCGAATATATGTTTGCAAGGCATATATGCAAAATCTTTATATACTCGATTGTCCAAATTCAATATAAAATAAATAATCAAATACGTATTATAAGATTTAAATTTTCAAAGAAAAATTTGTTTTCATTTTTATTTTAAAAATAACACTCTTCGGACTCATTCTAGGATACTACTGATCCCATCTCTAACGATTCATTCTCATTAGATATTACTAATCCAATCAATGATGAATTCTTTCGTTTGGTTCTAATGTGTCTTGTTCTCGAGCTTTGTAAACCAAAGCTCTGATACCAACTGTGACGACCCGTACTTCCTCGGTCTCCGAAGAGAAGAGAAAAACGGATTGTCTGAGAACACGACAAATCAGAACATAAACAGAAGAACATTTCATTGCTTATTACCACAATTTCCATCAGAGTACAAGAATATACAGAGTATGAATAAATAATATACATTTGATAAATATCAGAGATTTACAAAGTACAATGCAGTGGAAAATAATACATAACACAACTGAAAGGAATACATGGATACAGAACTTTCCGAGTATAGTTCCAGCTGTAAACTAAGATCCTATGAATATAATATCTGCAAAACCAAAACTACTAGCTGCTAGTGTGGAAAATAGGGGCACCCAGAGCTTAGGTTAAAACAATAAACTTCAGGTCAGTCATGTGACTGGTGTTAGAACTAAACCAGTAATTTAAAACTTTGCTTTAGAAATATGATATATCAAGGGTTTCCTCCCTAGAATACCAGTGCATATAACAAAACAGCGCAATGCTTTTTGGAAAAATGAAGCTATTATAAGACTTGGGTCCCATTACACAATGCAACGCAAGCCGGAATATAGTTTTTTAACTTATAATAGCCAAACATGCTTGGTACGTTTAAAACAAATCATTTTGATACTATTATAGTGTAAAGTGTATGAAAAGAACTTCAAATATAAATGTATCAATCATAGACGGCATAGTGCCCCATCCCGCTATGTTTCCATACTAGTTCTACAATTAAAACCGCAAAGTCACATATTGGAAGTTGGATTTCCATCATGAACCAAGGCAGGGGATCATCCTTACCGAATTCGAGACAATCTAGCCTACCATGTCTCAGGCTACCTTCGCAACTGCACCTAGGAAAATGCAGGGCCGGTCCACATTTTAAGTGGATTGGTAATCCCTGAACAATACGTTTCCCCGAACTATGGGGCGTAAATGAGGCAGATGACTCGATATCCATCGGCTCCGTAGTAACTGATATATCTGAGGCGCCTCTCTATCCAACAACCACATAAGTAAAAATGTCTGGGCTCCATACCATGACACCACTCCTAGCTAGAAAGAAATGCATGTCCTCCCTGCCGTCCTTTGTCCCGTTCCTAGTTCATACCGGGGTGTGAAGCTCGCGAATCAATGCTACACAAAGTTATGCTATATTAAAACCGTGCTTTGATCATCAACCACAAGACTCTGCTTTTCAACAGAAGTCTTGATCCTTTGCATCTCAGCATGCCACACAGGCAATTCACGCCATGCGACTGATGTCTATCGATATATAATCTCTGAGCTCGTACGTCTCAGAGAAGGGCGTTTAGCAAGAGAATAAATTCTCCGCTGCCAAACAGATATATATTTAATAGAGATCAATCGACAGAATAAAATCCAATGTCAGACAGACATTCATTTACAAGTTCGTTCTGGGTTTGAACGAAACCGGAGGCACCTTATTTCTCGTACCATATGTCCAATACAGGAGAGAGGTCCTCGCATATCCAGTCGATCTCCAAGTACGTTTGGACGATCACCACTTATTACCTCGTCTTGGGCATACAGCCCAATCAAGACATCAGTAATCATCCAAATGATGTGAAGGCCTCTAGTCTACAACTACCATCTTCATCGTCGACTTATCGTCGAATCAGTTATTCAGAATGGGTGTAAACCAGGCCTTTCCGAATAACCCACGTATATAATAGACAAGTGCTATAAAAAACATAACATATGCCTCATTCTAATCAAGAATATTCTTTTATTCAAATATTCTTATCATTTGGGAAAAGTTCCCATTAATTTTATCAAAGATAAATTCTTTAAATTTATTCTTTAATCTTCCCTTGGATATCAATTCAAAGCATATTAAGGTTTTCCAAACTAGTTGGGATTAACGCACCCTACCGAAATAATCATTTATTTAATTTCCCAATCCCAACTGATTCATCCCATGGAGAAAAACTGGTATTACTCCATAACTAACACCACGGTGTTATCGATAAAATTAATTACCATTTCTCGTTCAAATCTAATTAAAGATTTAAATATCGCTTGGAGCAAAGCTGGTGCTACTCCATTCTCTTTTCAATCTAATTAAAGATTCATTAAAACTCCACTTAGTTTTAATCTTCCCAAAAATCAATATTAATATTATTTAACTTTGGAAACACAAACACGTCGCATCAACAATCTACACCATACTATTGATTTCTGCCGATATGTAACTTCTAAGCTCGTACGTCCTAGAGAAGAGTGTTAAGCAAGGTAATAAATTCTCCGCCACCAAACAGATATATATTTAGCAGAGATCAACCATACATTTCAAATTTCAATGTTTGACATGTTCTCCTATCTTAACTGGGTCAAAGAATTAATGTCTTTTAAAACACAACTCACGATAAACCCAAATCATATTCCATTAATTATGGAATCTTCACAGAAAAACAAATCAATATATAATCGATATCAATTTCCGTATCCGACCAATAATATAAATGGAATAACGACAAAGCCTTTTAAATTCCATATATATTAACAGTCTTCCTCCACAAAAGCTCATTTCGATTATTATCAAATCGAATTCAATTCAATTCCAATTTAATATATTAAATCGGAAAACTTTATTTTGGAACATTTCCATTAAATCTAAATAAAATGATTTATAAATTCCAAATCACGTTTCTCTGTAAATCGGGTTAAAGAACGAATGTCGTTAAAAACACAGTTCACAATAAACCCAATTCACATCCCATTTTATTCCAATTAAATGTTAATTAATTAGAACTCTAATAATCTTAATTAAAATATTTATTCTTTTCACATGGGGTTTAAGAACAGTGTTATTTAAGACACCATTCACGACAAACCCAAAATCCAATTCTTTTATTCAATTCCAATTAAATCTTAATTAATTGGAAAACTTCACTAAATTTTAATTAAAAGATTTATTCTTTCCTCATCTGGGTTTAAGAACAGTGTTAATGAAGACACCATTCATGACTAACCCAAAATCCAAATCAATATTAAATACAAGGCTCTTAATAGAAATTATATCTTCTTATATTCAATATCAAATTCTGAAATCAACGAATATCGTATTGGGAATAACAATATATATATATATACACATCTTCCAAATTCCTCTATAATATCCGTATAATCACGGAATCCAATATCGAAATATTCCGAAGATAATTTCGATTCAAATCCATTCCAATTTATATACTGGAAATTTTGGTTATTTTTAAAACCATTTCAAATCCAATTTATTTAATTAAAAATATTGGATTATAATTCTAGCTTATAACTAGTTCATTTTGATAAAAATATATTTTTATCTTTTAAAATATGGAATTTTTCATCCCAATTCTTTCCAAATCATTTATTACGATTTTACACAAATTATTGATATTTTTAACAATTTTATCAAGGCCCGTACAGTCGATTTCCAAAAATGGTCATCGAACTGCACTTACAGCAACCTTTTAAATTTTATTTGGACATAATTTGAAATCCAACCATTAGATTTCAAATCTCTTATATTCATTGGAAAGATTTTTTCGACACGAACCCAACAGTTCTGATTTTAGTAGAATCCGACTGTCAGATCTCCCGTAATCTCAATTCGAAGTCAATGGTCAAAATTCGCAAACAGCCGCGGCGCGACACGTTCTATTCAGACCATTAAATATATATAATATATATATTATATATATTTCGTCGATTTCCATTTAAAACATTTTTTATAAATCGTTTTTAATTCGTTTTCAAAATGATTTCAACTTCATATTCAATTTTAAATCAAAATTGAATATTCCATATCATTAGTATATAAATGATAATATTTTCAAAACATTAGATTTTGAAATCATCTCCTTTTCGATTTTCATTATAGAAATGAATAAAATCGATATAAATATCGTTCACGTCAAAATGGTATTAACCTAATCAACACGGCTTTATATTTTTAAACATTTTCGTGTCCATCCCAAATCGGACATCAAAATCATATTTTGATCCAATACTGAAAATTATTTTAAAATATTAGTTATTTTAAAATATTCATTATTCACCATTTTAAAATATTAGTTAATTTAAAATATTCGTTCTTTCCGAATTAGAATCAGACACAGTCAATTACCATATAATTTTGTTTATATGTATTTCATACACACATGTACACAATAATAATCAAACACAGTCAACCATCAACCAGAGATCATTACACAACTGCATAAGCATTAAATATAAATAATTAACATTTACAACAGTCTGTCAACTCATCAGTTAACATACAACTAAATATTGGGATTATGTATGTCCAATATCATCCTAATACCCATGTGGTGTTTTCAAACCACAAACACTGATTATTATTTGTGCAGTTGGGCGATGTGTAAAATATATCATCCCAATCAGTATCAGATAAATGGGTGTACATAAAAAAATCATCTGATTTGTTTATATATTTATTCCAACACATGACTATTACAGTCCATATATACAATAAAAATGATATTTTTATTGTTCAAATATTTTATTCCATACGCATGAATATTTTATATATTTTATATATACAATAAAAATGATATTTTTATTGTTCAAATATTTTATTCCATACACAAGAATATTTTATAAATTTTATATATACAATAAAAATGATATTTTTATTGTTCAAATATTTTATTCCATACACATGAATATTTTATCTAATTCATTTATTCAATATTCATACATTTTATTCAACACATGAATATTTTATTTTTGTTTCACATCACAATCACAATACTTCTACATCACGATACAATCAAACAAGTCGTCCATGGTCTATGGACGATGGGGAGTTGTTCATATATTCAGTTATAAAATAAATAACTGTACAAGAAATTATAGTGAGAAATTCTCACATTGGGATCCACTCCATCAGTTTTTATTTGAATTTCTAAATAATTTGGATTTGAATTTGTCCGAAATTCTGACATGCTCCAAATTGGGCTCAGTTAGTCTTGTTGTGAAGCTCTCGCCTCCACGATCGCAATGGTTCCAGTTTCGCACGATTTGGACCTCGTATGTAAAAGTTGTGTATTTTTAAAGGCTAATGACATTTTAAAATTAATTAACATGGTAATTAAATAATAAAAAAATCTTTCTTCCTAAATCATAATAGCTCGACATTTGCTTTCTCCCCTTCCAAACCAGGGTTCAGATTTGTAGGAAATTGGAGGGGCTTGGCGGTGATCGAACATCAATACGTGGGAGGGCTTGAAAAACCGCACCCGCCTCTGTCCCAGCGTTGAACTCGGCTGCATCAGAGAGGAGAAACGACGGCGCGAACTGCTGATGTTTGAGGGATTGATTCTCCCTCCACACTCCACCAGAGATCATCCTACCCGTATTGATTTACTCCCCTCACTTAGCCCTCCAGTTTTTGCTTTGATTTCATCTTGAAATTTTTCACGGATTGAAAGAAATCAAGATGGGAAATCGGGAGCAATTCTGGCCTTTGAAATTATGAACGACGGAGGCTCGAAATTGAGCTAGGATTAGGGTAGTTATAATATATTTTAATTATTATTTAATTCATTTAAATTTCAAAAATATCCATTAATCCATACGAACTCCAAATCAAACGCAACGACTGTCGCCCCTTGCTAAATACCCCCATTCCGAACACAATGGGATATGTTTCGTAAGGCAATTCGACTGTTTCGAATAGTTTTAACCAAAATTAAAATATAAATCAGTGCAATTTGAATTTAAACATACATTTTAATTTACCAGGGCCACGTATGACTCCAAAAATTCAAGGAAAATAAATCTGTCTATTTTTTTACGGTGCGGTCATAACAAAACTAATTTCATCGAATTTGGAGACCGTTTGAAAAACGGTCATTTTCCAGTCGATTAAATTCAAACTGAATTGACCAAACACATTTAAATCCGCCACGCTCACATAATAATTCCAAAAATTATGAATTTTGGAATCTAGCAATAATTTGACATTCCGAATCAAGAAAAGTTGTATCGTCGAAAATGGTGGTTGTTTGCCAAATCACCATTTTTATATATTAAAATATATATAAATTCCATAACGACTATTCTGAATTTTCAACTGGACATAACCTTTTATTACCGTTATGAAATCTGAGTTTTTCTAATCCGTTGGAAAGATATTTTCAGACAAATTCCAATATTTCTAGTTTTGCTAAAATCCGTTTTATTTTGAATCCTGTACATTCATTTGAAATTTGAAATCAAATTTTCAAACTACCACGCCATTTCTAATTCCTTTTATTATTAAAATAATTATTTATATTCTAATTTCAATTGAATAAATTTATTCGTTCTAATTCTATTCAAAATAAATTTCTATTCGTTATTATTTAAAATAAATCATTTTAAATATTCAAAATTCATTAAAATTGCCAAAATAAATTTTTAAATTGGTTTCGATTTTCCGGGTTGTTACATACGGCTGCGTGGGCTTATCACATTTTCAGTTGGACACGGCTTATAGTCGTTTCTAATAATTAGACATTCCACTTTTTTATACGGCTTAAAGGCGTGCCAAATCGGGTTAGATACGGCAAATAGCACAGTCTAATTAGCTTATATGGTGTAGTAATAGCATGGATGATGGGAGGAGCAGATGATAGATGATCAAACCAGGGTCGTTGTAGATGGAGTTGAACTCTGTCAAGATTAACTAAGTTATCTTATTTTAAATTAAATGAATAGAGTTAAATTATTTATTTCAAATTAAAGTATTCGCTTAGATTTTGTTAATAAGTCCAAGTAGTATTTGTTAAACTGTAACTAACAATATGTAAAAATTAAATAGATAATGGAAGATTGTCAATAACATTATGATAAACTTAAATATGTTAAAACAAAATATTTTTTAAAACTTAATCGACTTATGTCGATAATTTAATTTAATGGAGAAATGATTTCAAACTCGAATTAATGGTGATCAATATAAATATTAAAATTCATGTGAAATTATATAATAAATGAAATAAATTAAAAACTAATAACTAACTTATTTCTTTGTCAAAAAAGGTCAAATTTGAATAGAAGGTACACAAGAATGTTTTATCAATGAAATCGAGTTGAGATAATAAACGAGCCCTGGAAGGATGATATTCACAATCCAAAGGGAATGTAGTTAGAAGCAAATGTTGTACAGAAGAGAATGTTAGTTAGAGATGTTGGTTGACCAGTAACCATAAAATTTATTCTGAAGTTCAAAAAATAAATGGAGATAGAGATAAATTGGAAAGAGGTACTGAATCGGAGATCGACTAAGTTGAATTCAAAGAAAGTATGATTCACTTTCTGTTTTTAAGTAAAGATTTAAATAAATATTTAATTATTTATAAAGAATAAAATAGTAGTTATATTTATAAGTTGTATATATATTGAAATATGGATTATGACAACACTGTTATAGTCGAGAAGAGAAAAATTGGAATTTTAAAAACTATATTACTTGGGAATATTATTCTCCAAGGTCAACCGATTCATGAATGACGATTATTTGAATTATTGAATTATGATGGATCTGTGTGATAAAAGTTTGTTTGAGTGAAATGTTGTGTTATGACCCAATAGACTTATTCAGTTTTAATTTAATCATTTGCATGTTTTATTTAGATAATATCAAACTACTGTTTAAATCTGGCATTTTATACATAAGTCCTGATAATTAACAAATAATACTGCAATTTATTGAATATGATAACTTGAACATTTAAGTGTCACTTGTCCCTAAAAGATATTAATGTTCATCGATTCAAAGAGACCGGAATTTGTTTTCTAATGAAATCCAATACCACTTTGTTTCGAATTAGGCAGTGTTTAACTTGAAATTGAAGACCCTTGACGATGGAGTTTATGCAAGGGCTGTTCTGTCGATCCTCGGTAGAAATTGCCTAGGACGGATTTACAGGATAGTGCATTCGGTTTGTCCAGTCTCAGGATAACTTGTGTGGACGAATGTTTAACAGAGTATTCCTAATAGATCGCGTAAGTTGATCTCTTATAAACTATGTCAGGTGGCGGAGGAATTCGTTTCTCTTAGCATTATACCCGTGGTTTTAGGGAAATCAATTTGTGATTTGATGGGTTTGACGATGTGGCACTCAAAGGGAATGAAGATGTGATATATCTAAAGGTAAGCTTTGACCTCAAGCCTCACAATCAGGAAATGACAAAAATCGCGCAGACAACATGGCTAAGTGGGTCGCTCCCAATTACGGTGTATTGTCACCATCTAGAGAATATTCATTTGCTACTTCTTTCGCTTCTTTATCTAGGGGGAAAGGTTATGTTGGTACCAACCGTAAGGTGACAATATATTCGATACACTCAATAGAAATGAGTGGTCGATCATGTGTGCGCCAGGTTGCAAGACGTTCTTGTTGAACCCAATTTATTCCCCTCTAGAGATACACTATCGGAAGGTGGTTCCATACCTTGTCATAGTTTGAAATTCATTATCCATAAGCGTCAAGCGGTTTTGTTTGTATACTATGTATGTGGAGCATGAGCTGCAAGCGTTCCGCTAAATTCTAGTTTATATTTGAAAACCTAGACACTATTATTATATCAGAATAGTATTGATTTCAAAGATGTTTTGGGTTATCGTAAGGTAGAAACCATCCGTGTTTATGTGTGGATCGGTCTTACGATTATCTTTTCTTTCGAAATTTTTTGAAAGTTAAATCAAGTATTATGGATTCTCATAAGGGAAAAACCCGTTCCGTTTTTATGGCGTAGTCTTATAAGATATTGTTTATAAATCAAACTATTTTAAAATCATTTACTTATACTAGTCCCATGACTGACCCAGAGTTTATTTTCTATGTTTTACCCCAAACTCTTGGGTGCCTAAATTTGTATGGGCAGTCAAGTTTTCAGGATTTTACAGATTTACTAGAGGAGCATGGAGCAGGAGGCTTCAACGATAGTTATATCAAGTTTAATTCCGCTGTATTGTATATATGTTATGCTCTGACGATGTATGTATGTTCAAATCAAGTTGTATTTCAAAAGAGATAATTTATCTATTACATTTTATCCATTTCATTGTGAGATTCGTGTTTACTCTGATTTTGTGTATGTTCTTCCTTTTCTTATTCTAACTTTTCAATCTTATCTTCTCTCATCCTCTAATTTCTTTCTTTGGCATCTGAGTTTTAGTGTTCTTTGAGTTGGACTTGGTTTGTATTTGGTCGGCTAAAAGGGTACCGAAATTTGGGTCGCCACAATAAATGTATCAATCTTAGATGGCATAGTACCCCATCCTACTATGTCGCCATATAGTTTTACAACTAAAACCCAAAACTCACGTATTGGAAATTGGATTTCCATTATTAGTAAAGGCAAGTGATGGTCTCCTTACCGATTCAGATCACCTCTAGCAAGATGACTCAGGATCACATCTATGGGAAACCATTGGATCCTGCAGGGACGGTCCACACCTAACGTTTGTGGATTAGTTATTCCTGAACAATACGTTTCCCGGTCCCATCAGACCTACAATCTTGTCAGTACGTAGACCATATGAGCCTTTTAGTCGGCTCTATATCTGAGGTGCCTCACTATCCATCATCCACATAAGTAAAAATGCCTGGGTCACTGCACTCCCTGCGTCCCATATCCCGTTTTTGACTCATACCGGGGTGTGAGTCGCGAATTAACATTATACACAAAGTTGTTCTAATTAAAGTCGTGCTTTGATCATCAACCACAAGGTCTTGCTTTTCAACAAAAGCCTTGATTATTTACATCACAACATGCCACATCGATAATTCATGCCATACAACTAATATCTATCAATATATAACCTCTAAGCTCATACGTCTCAGAGAAGGGTTTTAAGCAAGAGAATAAATTCTTCGCCACCAAACAGATAAATACTTAATAGAATTCGATCGACACGGAAAAAATATAATGTTAGACATACAATCCATTTTCATGTTCGTTCTTGGTCTGAATGAAACCGGAGGCACCTTATTCCTCGTCCCATATGTCCAATGCAGGAGAGAGAGGTCCTCGCATATCTGGTCGATTTCCAAGTATGTCTGGACAATCACCACATAAAACCTCTACTTGGGTGTACTTTCAAAGTGAGTAATCAGCAATAGCCCAAACGATGTGAAGATATCTGGTCTTCAACCACCGTCTTCATCATCGACTTTTAGTCATCGCAAGTTAAACCGGTCTTACCGAATAACTAACGTATCTTTATAATCATGTGATAAATACACAAAATAGCACACATCTCATTCCAATCCAGAATATTCTTTTATTCAAATATTCGCATCTTTGGGGAAAGGTTCCCATTAATTTTATCAGTGATAAGTTCTTTTAAACTTATTCTTTAATCTACCTTTGGATATCATTTTCAAAAGATTTTATTTTATCTTTCCACAACTTAAACAAAATTAAGGTTTAAGAACTAAGCTGGATTATCGATCCTTACCAATGTAACCATTTATTTTGTTAGTCCCAATCCCAACCTATTCATCCTATAGAGCAAAACTCCATATCTAACACCCACTGTGTTATCGGTAAATTTAATTACCACTTAATGTTTTAAATCTAATTAATGATTTAACTATCGCATGGAGTAAAACTGGTGGTACTCCATCTCGAACAATTCTCGAATTTGATAAATTTAATTATCCCATTCTCATTTCAATATAATTAAAGATTCATTAAAACACCAACTTAATTTTAATCCCAACAATCATTACTTAATCATTATTCATCTTAGGAAAAAAATTATGTCTTTAACCAAGTTAAAAAATAAATGTCGTTTAAAACATTGCTCACGATAAACCCAAAATCATCTTCCATAAAAATGGAATCTTCGCGGAGATCATATCAATCGTAATTGATATAAATTTCCATATCAAACTAATATTATAAGTGGAATAACGATAAAGACTTTTAAATTCCATAAATAGTAACGGCCTTCCTTCATAGAAGCTCATCTCGATTATTAAATCGAATTCTATTCAATTCAAATTTAATATATTAAATTTGAAAACTTTACTTTGGAAAATTTCAATAAATCTTAATTAAAAGATTTATAAATTCTGAATCACAACTTCACTATTAATTGGGTTAAAGAACTAATGTTATTTAAATATCGTTCACGGTAAAATCAAAATCCAATTTCAATTCAATTCCAATTAAAGTAATTAATTGGAAACTTCCCTAAATCTTAGTTAAAAGATTTATTCTATTCTCTACTGGGTTTAAGAGCAGTGCTATAGATGACCCCATTGATGACAAACCCAAAATCCAATTTGATACTAAATAGTAGGCTCTGAATAGAAATCATATCGGCTTATATTCAACATCAAATTCTGAAACCAATAGATATAGTTTTTGGGAATAACGATATATATATCCTCCAAATTCCTCAACGATATCCATATAATCACGGAATCTTGTATCGAAATATTTCGAAGATTATTTCCATTTAAATCCTTTCCAACTCATACGTTGGAAAATTCTAGTTATATTAAAACCATATCAATTCTTTATTCTAGTTGTTGACTATTTCATTCAGATAAAAGTATCTTTTTTCTTTACAACTATGTAATATTTCACCCAAAATCATTTCTAATCATTTATTATGATTTTACATAATTTATTCATATTTTTAATAATTCAATTAAGGCACTTACAGTCGATTTCCAATGTCGGCCAACGAACTGCATCCATAACGACCTTTTCCAAAACTAATTTGGACATATTTAAAATTCCAACTGTTAAATTTTAAATCACTTATCATCATTCGAAAGATCTTTTCGATATGAACCTAACAGTTTCGGTTTTAGGAGAATCAGACGGTCGGATCTCCCGATACATCAATTTGAAGTCAACGGTTGAAATTCGCAAACGGTCACTGAGTGGCACGTTATATTTAAACCATTTAAATATATAATATATTTCATCGATTTCCATTTAAAACATATTTTATAAAACATTTATAAATTCGTTTAAAAATGATTTCAACTTCCATTTCAATTTCAAATCAAAACTGAACACTTATATTATTATAATCACAAAATAATAATATTTTCAAAATGTCAGATTTTGAAATTCAATCTTCTCGTTATTCATTATAAAATGAATAAAATCGATATAGAAATCCGTTCGAGTTAAAATTGTGTTTTTATACTTAACTTGGCTTCATATTTTCATATTTTTGTGTCCACCCAAAATTGGACATCAAAACCAAACTTATAATCTTCACTGAATACTATATTACTAAAATATTCATATTTATTCAGGATTGGAATAAAATATCAACCAATATCCATATAAATAAATTTATATGGATTACATTCATCATATACACCCAACAATAGTTGCAAACAACTATCAACATCCAAATTGACGTGCAACGTGCATTTTATTTTCGTATAAGCTTCAGCAAAATAATTGATGCTTATATAAATCTGTCAATCAATCGATTAACCACAATTTCACATAAGGGAGATGTGTGAGTCAAATACCATCTCAATACTCATGTGGGGTTTTCAACCAACAACAATCCATTTAAATCGATCACTAGTTAATAAATTTAAACAATTCTAATTCGATTCGAATTATTTTTCTAGCTGGCCAATTTTCACTGTTCAAATTAAAAATGGATATTTTATACCAATTATAACTACCACAATAATATTAACATTATTTTGACATGTTTAAAATCACAATCAAAACATAAAACAATGAATCAAATCCCCAATGTGAAACGACCCAGACTTCCCCGATCCCTGAAGAGACGGAGGAGCCCGGATTGCTTTGAGAACACGACGCATCAGAACACAAACATTAGAACACTTCATTGCTATTACAACAATTTACATCAGAGTACAAGAATATATCAGAGTATGAATAAGTATTACACAACGGAAATACAATATCAGAGATTAAAATTACATTTTAAATACATAAACATAATGTGCAGTAGAAAAGATCAACAACCACAACTAAATGAAATACACAGATACAAAACATTCTGAATATAGCAACAACTGTAATCTAGGATCTTGTGAAAAGAAATATCTATGAGAACCAAAACTACAAGCTGCACGTGTGGAAAATATGGGCGCTCAGAGTTTAGGTGAAAACAATAAACCCCGAGTCAGTCATGGGACTGGTGTGAGAAACAAAACAGTTATTAATCTTTATTTTAAAGTTAGGTAAATCACGGGATCACGCTGTATGACATGGAATGGGTTTCTTCTCATGAATACCATAAACAAAACTCGTAATGCTAAATAAGAAAAATTAAGCTATTAAAAGACTAAGGTCCCATCACGTAAGCCGGAGGATAGAGTTTTACCTTATAATAGCCAAATATGCATGATACGTGAAATTTATCTTTTATTACTAAGTGTCTAAATCAACTTCGAAAGTAAATGTATCAATCCTAGATGGCACAATACCCCATCCTATTATGTCTCCATATATATACGTATACAACAAAAACCGAAAAATGTCGTATTAGAAGTTTGGATTTCCATCATGATGGCTGCTGATTCGAAAGATCTATCGCGTAGTGCAATACTCAACGGCTTACGTTCCAACTAGAGAAAACACCGTAATGCACATCCGCCTTTTTGGGAAATCAAGTATCACTGCAGCTTATGTCCCAGCAAGAGAAAACACCGCTTACTCTATCCCTTTGGGAATCAGGGGGTGTGCCCTATCCATCTAAGTGCTCATCTCGGTCGACCGAATCCATGACAACCCTAAGATCGTCTATCCTCATCTCAAAAGCATACTGACCTGACCATCAGTTCACCATCATACCGGTGTGTGAGGTTCGCGAATTAACGCTACACAAAGCCATGCTAATTAAAGCTATGCTTTGATCATCATCCACACGGATCTTCTTTTCAACAAAAGCCTTGATCCATGCATCTCAGCATGTCACATTGTCAATCCATACCATTGATTTATGCTAATATACAACCTCTAAGCTCGTACATCTCAGAGAAGGGTGTTAAGCAAGAGAATAAATTCCCCGCCACCAAATAGATATATATTTACCAGAGATTAACTAATACAACATAAAGGAATACAACATCAGACATACCATCCATTTGCAAGTCCGTTCTGGGTCTAAACGAAACTGGAGACACCTTATTTCTCGTCCCATATGTCCAATATAGGAGAGAGGCCCTCGCATATCCGTACAATCAACAAGTACGTCCGGACAACTACCACTATAACCCCTTTCTGGGAGCAAACCAATCCAGGGCATTAGTAGTAATCCATTTGATGTGAAGATCGCCAGTCTTCAACCACCGTCTTCAATATCTTCAAATCAATTATTCAGAACGAGTTAAACCTGGTCTTTCCCAAAAACTCGTGTATCTTATAATCAAGTGCTATAAAAACACATCATACGCCTCATTCCAATCCAGAATATTATTTTATTCAAATATTCTTCACATTGGGAATTATTCCTATAAATCTTATCAAAGATTTAATTAATTTAAACCTCTTGTTTAAATCCTCACTTGGAAACCACTTCAAAAGATTTTGTATTATATTTTCACAACTTTAAAGCAAATTTAGGTTTATCAAACTAGTAGGCACTATTGAGCCTTACCGAAGTAATCATTTATTTTATTTTTTCAATCCCAACCTATTTATCCCATGGAGAAAAACTTGTAGTACTCCATATCTAACACCCAGTGTCTTATTGGTAAATTCAATTACCATTCTACGTTCAAATCTAATTAAAGATTTTACTATTGCATGAAGTAAAACTGGTGATACTCCATTTTCGAACCCTTCTCAAATTTGGAAAATTTAATTACCACATTCACCTTTCAATCTAATTAAAGATTCATTAAAAATCCACTTAGTTTCAATCCCCAAAAATCATTATTTAATGATTATTCAAAGCTAGGAAATAAATCCTATCTTTACATCGGTTAAAGAACCAATTTTATTTAAAACATCGTTCACGATAAACCCAAATCATCTTCCATCAAAATGGAATCTACACGGAAATCATAAAAATGTATAATCGATATAAATTCCCGTGTCTGACTAATAATATAAATGGAATAACGGCAAAGCCTTTTAAATTCCATATATAGTACCGGCCTTCCTTCATAGAAGCTCATTTCGATTATTACCGAATTGAATTCCATTCAGTTCCAATTTAATTTATTAAATTGGAAAACTTTACTTTGGAAATTTTCCATTAAATCTTGATTAAAAGATTTATAAATTCCAAATCATATCTTCACTGTTAACTGGGCTAAAGAACAAATGTCATTTAAAACATCGTTCACAATAAACCCAAAAATCCAATCTTAATTCAATTCTAATTAAATATTAATTAATTGATAGACTTCTCTAAGTCTTAATTAAATGATTTATTCTTTTCTTAACTGGGTTTAAGAACAGTGTTATTTAAGACGCCATTCACGACAAGCCCAAAATCCAATTTGATATCACATACAAGGCCCTGAATAGAAATTATATCGGCTTATATTCAATATTAGATTCTGAAACCAACAAATATCGTATTGGGAATAACGATATCTGTATCTTCCAAATTCCTCAGTAATATCTATATAATAACGGAATCCAATATCAAAATATTTCGAAGATAATTTCCATTTAAATCCATTCCAATTCATACATTGGAAATTTCTGTTTATATAAAAAAACATTGGATTATTATTCTAATTAATAACTAGTTCATTCCGACAAAAATGTAATTTTATCTTTTCAAACTTGGAATTTTTAATCCAAAATTTTCCCAAATCAGTTATTCTAATTTTACATAATTTTCCATATTTTTAATAAATTTATTAAGGCCCTTATAGTCAGTTTTCAATATCGGCCACTGAACTGCATTCATAGCGACCTTTTCTGGAATTGATTTGGACATATTTTAAAATCCAACCGTTCAAATTTAAATCTCTTATAACCCAACGATTCTAGGTTTAGGAGAATCCGACGGTCGGATCTCCCGTTACATCAATTTGAAGTTAATGGTTGAAATTCGCGAACGGTCGCTGTAATAACCTGGAAATCTGGGCCAATTTAAAATTTTTATTTTGGCTAATTTAAGGAATTTTGAATATTTAAAATGAATTATTTTAAATAATAACGACGGAAAATTTATTTTCAATGAAGTTAAAACGAATACATTTATTTTAATTATATAACGAGCCTAAAATGGCGCTGCAGTTCGAAAATTCGATTTCGAATTTCAAATGAATGTACAGGATTCAAAATAAATCGGATTACAGCGAAACAAGAAATATTCGAATCTGTGTGATCATATCTTCCTAACGGATGTAAGAAACTGAGATTTCACTTTATAGAGTGTAAGTTACGTCCATTTTAAAATTCAGAATAGTCGCTATGGAATTCTGGCCCTTAAAAATGGAAATTTTGCAAACGACCTCGGTTTTCGATGAAACCTCTTTTGTTGGATTCGTGATGTCAAGTTACTGTTAGGTTTCAAAATTCGTAATTTTTTGAATCAAGAAGTGAGCGTGGAAAAGGAAAACGTGTTTGACCAGTTTCAGTTGATTTTAATCGACTGGAAAATTGCCATTTTTCAAACGGTCTCAGAATTTGACGAAATTAGTTTTGTTAGGACCGTATCGTCAATACGAAGCTAGAAAATATTTTTCAGGAATTTTTAGATTTCATACGTGGCCCCGGCAAATTGAAATGTGCATTCAAATTGAATATATACTGATTTATATTTTAAATTTAACGAAAACAGATCGAAACGATAGAGTTGGCTAACAAAACATATCCCATTGTGTTTGGAATGGGGGTAATTAGCTATGAACGACAGTCGATGAGTTTGGATTGGAGTTCGAAATAAAAACGTACCTTTTTGAAATTAAATAGAGTTAAATATATATTTTTATAATCACCCCCTATACTCTTCAATTGGAAGTCAAACCCCCCTTAGGCCATTTTCTCTCCCCGACAGAATTAAAAAAAGGGGGGATCCATCGCGTAGCGCGCGGCAGCCACCACCGCCGCCTCAACCAGCGTCAGCGCCGCCCCCCTCCACAATGCTCCCCTCTTCCGATCCTTCCCTTCCGAGGTGCCTCCCCCTCTTCGATTTGAAAGTCGCGCCCCCAAAGCCTGACGCCGCCTGAGACCTCCAACCACCGCACCGGCGAGCGCAGCACCCACACCTCCGTCCCCTGACCACCTCCGTTCGACAAAGACCCCCCCTTACGCAGGCAACAACGAAAACTGTAAGTTTTTTTTATATTATTTATTTTAAATTCAGTTTTAATTTAAGTAAATTGTTTTAAATTCGATTTCTGTTTTTATAAAAAAGAAAAGAAAGTTAAGATTTTTAAATAAAGAAAGTTAAGACTTTTAAATAAAGAAAGTTAAGATTTTTAAATAAGGAAAGTTAAGATTTTTAAATAGAAAAGATTCGATTTTTATAGAATAGGGATAATGAAAATATGATTTTTATATAATAGAGAATATAAAAATGTGATTTTTATATATATAGTGAAATTATAAACATGTGATTTTTATAGCGATGATATAAAAATTCGATCTTTATATATGCAGTAGAAATATAAAAATATAATTTTTATATATAAAGAAGCATTGCAAAAATATATGAAGTAGAAATAAAATATGATTTTTATTTATTGAAATGAAGCAATAAAAATATAATTTTTATTATGAACAACGGGGCAAGGACTACATTAGAATTTCAAACAAATCAAGACGGTTCAGCAATTCAAAATTAAAGCACGGCGGAGTGGAACCCTTGGTGAGAACTCCTCACTTTTAATTTATTTTCTAGTTGAAATATATACTAGGATGCGGACGGTGCTTAGCAGCACCCGACACCCGTTGTCCACAGACCATGGACGACTTGTGTGATTGTTTGTGTTGTGAAATTTGACTGTTGATTGTGTTGAAATAAAATAATTTCATGTGTTGAAATAAAATAATATCATGTATTGAAATAAAATAATTTCATGTATTGAAATAAAATATAATTTCATGTGTTGAAATAATATATATATATATTCATGTGTTGAAAAAAAAAATATTCATTTACAAATCGAACGATTTGTTTATGTACACCGATTTGACTGATATTGATTGGGACGATAAATTTTACACATCGCCCAACTGCACAAATAAAATTTGTGTTTGATTGTTTGAAACCCCACACGGGTGTTGGGATGAAATTGGACATACACTAATCCCAATAATTAGTTGTATGTCGATCGATTGATTGACAGGCTGTTATAAGCGTTGAATATTTATATTTAATGCTTATACGGTGTAGAATGCACTCTGGATGATGGATGATTATTTATCATTTCTATTATACATATGTTTTTTATGGAAACCATATAATTAACCTTATATGGTAATTGATTGGGCCTCATTCCAATTTGGAAAATAAGGAATGTTATAAAAGAAAATTCATGTGTTGAATAGAAAGTAAATTCGTGTGTTGAATAGAAAGAAAATTCATGTGTTGAATAGAATAAAAATTCATGTGTTGAATAGAAAGAAAATGCATGTGTTGAATAGAATAAAAATTCATGTGTTGAATAAAATATATATTCATGTGTTGAATAAAAATATATATTCATGTGTTGAAGAAAATATTCATTTGTTGAATAGAATAACAAAGTTATTGAAATTTATAAAGCCATGTTGATTAGATATGCGCCATTTTGACGCGAATGATATTTATATCGATTATATTCATTTTTATAATCAATATAGAAAAAGAAGTGATTTCAAAATATAACGTTTTGAAAATATTATCATTTATATATCGATGATATGGAATATTCAATTTTGATTAAAAATTGAATATGAAGTTGAAATCGTTTTGAAAACGAATTTAAAACGATTTATAAAATACATTTTAAAAGGAAATCGACGAAAAATATATAATATATATATATTATATATAATGGCCTGAATAGAACGCGCCGCACTACGGCAGTTCACGAATTTCGACCATTGACTTCGAATGGATATTACGGGAGATCCGACCGTCGGATTCCCCTAAAACCGGAACCGTTGGGTTCGTATCGAAAAGATCTTTCTAATAAATATTAGAAATTAGAAATCTAACGGTTGGATTTGGAATTATGTCCAAATCAAATTTGGAAAAGGTCGCTGTAAGTGCAGTTCGATGGCCATTGGTGGAAATCGACTATACGGGCCTTGATAAAATTATTAAAAATAGTAATAATTTGTGTAAAATCATAAGAAATGATTTGTGAAGAATTGGGATGAAAAATTCCAAATTTGAAAAGATAAAAATAGATTTTTATCGAAATGAACTAGTTTTGAACTAGAATTATAATTCTATTTATTTTTAAAATAAATAAAGTGGATTTGAAATGGTTTTAAAGGTAACCAGAAATTCCAATAATTGAATTGGAATGGATTTGAATTGAAATTGTCTTTGGAATATTTCGATGTTGGATTTCGTGATTGTACAGATATTGTTATGGAAATTTGAAAGATATATTGATATCGTGATTTCCAATACGATATTTGTTGGTCGTAGAACTTGATATTGAATATAAGACGATATATTTTCTATTCAAAGCCTTGTATTTAATATCAAATGGGTTTGGGTTTTTTGTGAATGGTGTCTTCATTAACACTGTTCTTAAACCTAGTTGATAAAAAGATTAAATCTTTTTATTTAGATTTAATGAAGTGTACCAATTAAACGGTATTTAATTGGAATTGAATTTGAATTGATTTTTGGATTTATTGTGAACGGTGTTTTAAATAACACTTGTTCTTTAACCCGATAATTAGTGGAATGTGATTTTGGGTTTATAGTGAACTGTGTTTTAAATGACATTGGTTCTTTAACCCAATTAAAGACATGATATGGTTTCCCAAGTTAAACAATCATTGATATTGATTTTTGGGAAGATTAAAACTAAGTGGAGTTTTAATGAATCTTTAATTAGATTGAAATAATCGAGAATGGAGTATCACCAGTTTTGCTCCAGGCGATAGTTAAATCTTTAATTAGATTTGAACGTGAAATGGTAATTGAATTTACTGATAACACTGTGGTGTTAGATAGGAAGTATGACCAGTTTTGCTTCATGGGATGAATAGGTTGGGATTGGGAGATTAAAACAAATGATTACTTCGGTGTGGTTCGCTAATCCCGACTAGTTTGAATTGATATTCAAAAGAAGATTAAAGAATAAATATAAAGAATTTATCTTTCAAAAAATTAATGGGAACCTTTCCCAAAGTATAAGAATATTTGAATAAGAGAATATTCTTAATTGGAATGAGGCGTATTTTGTGTTTGTGTAACACTTGTTTATTATATACGCGAGTTATTCAGGAAGACTGGGTTTATCCCATTCTGAAGAGCTGATTCGACGTGGTGTCGAGGAAGACAGTGGTCGAAGATCGGAGGTCTTCACGTCATTTGGATGATTACTGATGATCTTGATTGGGCCGTACACCCAAGAGGAGGGAATCAGTTAGTGATCGTCCAGATGTACTTGGAGATCGATGGATATGCGGGGTACTAGGTGCCTCCGGTTTCGTTCAGACCCAGAACAAACTTGTAAATGGACTGTGTGTCTGACATTGGATTTTATTTTGTGTGATTGATTTCTATTAAATATATATCTGTTTGGCGGCGGATAATTTATTCTCTTGCTTAACTCCCTTTTCTGAAACGTACGAGCTCAGGGGTTATATATTGATGGATATCAAACGCATGGAGTGAATTGCCTGTGTGGCATGCCTAAGTGGCAATGTTATCAAGGCTTCTGTTGAAAAGAAGAGTCTTGTGGTTGATGATCAAAGCACGGCCTGCGTGGCATAGCTTTGTGTAGCGTTGATTCGCGAGCCTCACACCCCGGTCGTGAACCAGAAACGGGAGAAGGACCTCAGGGAGGGCATGCGTTTCCTTCTAGCTAGAAGTGGCGTCAGTGGTTTTACACGCCCTCACAAGTTT
Organism: Allium sativum; assembly: GCA_030737875.1. Lineage (NCBI taxonomy): Eukaryota > Viridiplantae > Streptophyta > Magnoliopsida > Asparagales > Amaryllidaceae > Allium > Allium sativum. Next base: position 453,767,161 of record CM060920.1, on the reverse strand, counting down.
GACTTATGTGGTTGTTGCTGTTGCGAGGCGCCTCGGAGATATCGGCGACTGTGTGGAGCTGATGGAGTCATTGGACTCATTGACACCCCATAGGGTGGGGAAACGCAGTGTTCAAGCATTTTAATCCACATCAGTGGACCGGCCCTGACGATCCAAAAGTCACTCGAGCTCTGACCTGAGGGGCGGGCTAGAGCGTCTCGAATTCGGTGGAGGACGATCCCTTAGTATGGCGACATGATATATGGTACCCATGCCGTCTATGATTGATACTTATGATTGAAATTGTTTTAATACTATACACTTATAGTAATAATATAACATGAAATTTAGCGTATCAAACATTCTTTGGCTATTATAAGGTAAAACCCTATCCTCCGGCTTGTGTTGCATTGTGTGATGGGACCTGGGTCTTATAATAGCTTCATTGTTCTTTATTTAGCATTGCGCTATTTGTTTTATGCACTGGTATTCTTGGGAGGAAACCCGTTCCGTGTTATAAGGCGTGGTCCCTTGATTTACCTAACTTTAAAATAAAGATTAATAACTGTTTTAGTTCTCACACCAGTCCCATGACTGACCTGGAGTTTATTGTTTTAACCTAAACTCTGGGTGCCCTTATTTTGACATGGGCAGCTTGTAGTTTTGGTTTTGTAGATTTATATTCACAGGACCCTGGTTTACAGCTGGAACGATATCCGGAAAGCTCTGTATCCGTATATCTCCTTCAGTTGTGTATTGTATTATTTTTCCGTTGTAGTAATGTATTTAAATCTCTGATATTTTTTGTGTAATATTTATTCGTACTTTGTTTATTCTTGTATTCTGATGGAATTGTTGTAATTAACAATGAAATGTTCTTCTGTTTGCATTCCGATGCGTCTTGTCCTCAAAGAAATCCGTGCTTTCCTTACCGGGGAAGTTCAGGTCGTCTCAGTCGCAGCACGGCGCATTCTATTCAAACCATATATATAATATATATTTCATCAATTTCTATTTAAAACATATTTTTTAAATTCGTTTTTTAAAAACGATTCCAACTTCCATTTCAATTTTAAATCAAAATTGAATATTCTGTATCATTATAATATTAAAATGATAATATTTTCAAAATATCTGATTTTGAAATCCATTTCCTTTTCGTATTCATTATAAAATGAATAAAATCGATTAATAAACCCATTCGAGTTAAAATGGCATTTAACTACTTAACTCGGCTTCATTTTCATTTCCGTTATGAATATTTCAATATTTTCATGTCCATCCAGAATCGGACATCAAAATCATATTTTGATTATTTACTGAATTTTATTTTAAAATGTTCGTTATTTTAAAATATTCGTTATTTCTGTATCGGAATGCGACTCAATCAATTACCATATAATTTCAGTTATATGGATTTCATACATCACATGTATTCAACAATAATGATAAATAATCATTCAACATTCCAGCATCATCCAGAGTGCATTCTATAACTATATAGGCATTAAAATGAATAAATAATACTCAATACAGCCTGTCAACCCATCGATTGACATACAACTAAATATTGGGATTAGTGTATGTCAAATATCATTCCAATACACGTGTGGGGTTTTCAAACAATCAACAGTCTATTTAAATAAATCATTGGTTTATAAATTTAACCAATTCTATTTTAGTTTGAATTATTTTTCTACTTAATAAATTTTCACTGCTCATATTATAAATGAATATTTATCATTAAATTTCAACAACCTCAAAGTGTATCCACATTGTTTGAAATACGAGCGTCGTATATTCAAACAACGCTTCTTGTGCAAATGAGTCGGGAATAGTTCATGTGTTGAACTCAAGAAATGTCACATACAATCAGATAAAAATCAACACAGGCAATTCATATATTTTCAGATATAAAATAAATAACTATACAAAAATTTTAGTGAGAGAATTCTCACTTTCGTTTCCACTCCGCCATTCTTTAATTCTGAATTTCTGTTTTTACAATGAATTAAATAACCGTTTAATTTAGCTAAAAATCCAATTTGCTCTGTTCCCGTTCTGGTCAGTTCCATGTTGTAGTGTTCGTTGTCACGATCGCAACGGATCTGAAATCGTTAGATTTCGACCTCGTATGAAGAAGATGTGATATTTATTACACTTCATTACAAAAATTAAAACAAAAATTAATTATTAAATCTTAACCAATCACTTTTATTAACCGTTCTTTATCTTCTTTCAATATCGTTCCAGGCCGACATTGTTCAAACCCAAACGTCGCCATTAGGGCTTCAACTTGCCACCTATGCAGTTAAAGTCCCGCTAAATCCCCGCAAAATATCCGCTATAGCCCGTAGCGCCCTTCAACTGCTACGTTATTTCTGTTTAGCCTCGATGAACTGTAGATCTGCTTCTAGCCCCGCTATTTTATGCTGCACCCGCTAAATCAAGGCTTTTTAGCACCCGCTTTAGCAGTATTAATATACGAAGCTTGATTTGACTAGTTCTTTTTTAATAATTTCAATAAAATTGGTCTAAAGAACTAAATTTAAGGAATAAGAGCAAAATATATTGTAGAAATCTATTATATTCAGTAAATCTAATATACAAATCCATGATATTGTTTGATTTTGTTACATAAGATTAGTTAATATTGATTTTTTTCTATACACATAATGTGAGAATGATAATTAATTAATTTTTAAATATTTGGTTTTACATCAAATGAAACTTTTTGTGCCTTCGCTACATCCTCGCTATTTCCCCTCTTTATCCCCGCTATACCTTTTTGCATCTCCACCGCTATAGAATCGCTAAGCGCTTTAACTGCACAGCTTGGCACCAATATAGTCGACCGGACGTCGATCAGAGATTACCCCACCGTCGCCCTCCATCCTCTCCACCTTCGGCAAGAGACGCACCCCATTTGAAACCCCTGGCGGCCCCTAACCTGCTTTAAGCACCACCTATTTAGAGCCCAATTTCTGCCACTACATCCATCTATGTTCGGTCTTAGCGGTTTATATTGAAGAGCACGTTGAGCTGAGGATAATTGCAGAAGAAAATTTCCCATTTAATTGCATGGAGAAGGAGTGATTTGAAGGGAAGAATCGAACGATTCTGTCAATTAGACCGGGCTGGAGGCGAACAAAATTTCCGGGTTGACCATTGAATGAACTTGACTTAGGGTTTGACTGTATAAAGGAATATATATTTATTTTATTTAATTCATTAAAGCGAGATTTTGCATTCGAACCCCAAATCAAACCCAATGACTATCGTTTCTTAACCAAACACCCCCATTTCGAACATAATGGGATATGTTTTGAAAGCAATTCTACTATTTTGATCAGTTTTTATCAAAATTAAAATATAAATTAATATAACGACCAATATTGAATTTGAATGTACCTTTTAATTTATCAGGGACACATATTGACTCCAAAAATTATAGAAAAACTAAATCTAGCTATGTTTTGACGATATGGTCCTAACAAAACTAATTTCATCGAATTTGGAGGCCATTTGAAAAATGGCCTTTTTCTAGTCAATTAAATTTAAACTGTAACTACCAAACACGTTTAAATTTACTAAGCTCACATATTAATTCCAAAAATTATGAAAATTTAAACCTGAAAATAATTCGACATTCCGGATACAACAAAAGTGGTTTCTTCGAAAACGGAGGTCGTTTGCTAAATGGCTATTTTTAGGCGTTATATTTTAAATTTTAAATAAAATTCATAGCGACTATTTTAAATTTTAAACTGGACATAACCTTCAATTTATATTATGAAATCTGAATTTTTCATGTTCATTAGAAAGATATAATTAAACAAATTCTAACGTTTCTAGTTTCGTCCAATTCTGATTTATATTGAATTCGATACATTCATTTGAAATTAAAAATCGAATTTTCAAACTACCACGCCATTTCGAGTTCGTTTTATAATTAAAATAAATTTATATGTTCTAACTTCGATTTAAATAAATTTTTATCGTTATTATTTAAAATAAATCATTTTAAATTCTTAAAATCCATTAAAATAGCTAAAATAAAAAAAATTAAATTGGTTCAGAAATTCCGGGTTGTTACAGTCTCCCCCACTTAAAATCTTTTCGTCCTCGGAAAGGAACGGAGCCGAAAGTTGTTTAACTAACCAACTCAACTTTCATTTTGGCTTTCATTCTTCAACTTTCAGTCTCTAAGAATTTTCTAATTTCTCAAAAAGTTGGCTAACAACCTAAATTTTTGAAAAATTTCGCCATAACCTCCTTTGTACGGGTTGATCGGTAAAACCACAACTTGCCTCACAGGGCCCTCATCAATCAAAAAGAAAAAGAAAAAGCCAAGCGGCTAGCTAATCGGCTCATAAAATCATCAAACCCAATGAATATAGTAAACATGTACCTATTTGTCTGGCATACAATTTTATTCCTCTTCTTAGCTCCCATGCTATGACCTGTTCATTATATATACATGTATATGTATGCAATTCCAATCAAATTTCAATTCAGTTCAATATTTTGATTCACTTTCGCTAAATTTACCTTTCATTCTCTTAATGGTTTGGTCATTCCAATATTTTATTAGTTGAACTAATAATCGCACATCACAACGAGCAATCAATTAGTTGATTAGCTTTTCCAAATATATAAATTTTCTATATATACAAAAAAAAACATATTTTTAATGTCAAATCACAAATAGTAAACTCTAACTAGGTTTTTGTTTCTCACACCAGTCAATTAGAAATATAGATATATCCCACTTTCGAAACTCGAACAAAGACACTAATGATGAGGCCTCATCATCAGAATCATCTCCGGGCGGCTAGATTGTGATTCTATATCTACCCAGTATATTTAAGACTTCGTATACACGTGGATCAGACACATATGCAAAATCTTTTTATACTCACAAGTCCAAATTCGATATAAAATAAAATACTCAAATACGTATAATAAGGTATAATTTTCAAAGCTAAATTCGTTTTTTAGGAATAACACTCTTCTAACTCATTCTAGGGTATTACTAACCCTATCTCTAATGAGTTATTCTTATAGAATGTTGCTAATCCTATCTCTGATGAATTCTTTTGTTTGCTTCTAATGTGTTTTGTTCTCGAGCTCTGTGAACCAAAGCTCTAATACCAACTGAAACTACCCAAACTTCACCAATCCCCGAAGAGATGGAGGAGCCCGGATTGCTTTGAGAACATGATGCATCAAAACACAAACACTAGAACACTTCATTGCTATTACAACAGTTTACATCAGAGTACAAGAATATATCAAAGTATGAATAAATATTACACATCGGAAATACAATATCAGATATTTCAATTACATTTTAAATACATAAACATAATGTGCAGCGGAAAAGATCAACAACCACAACTAAATGAAATACACGGATACAAATCATACCGAATATAACTCCAGCTGTAATCCAGGATCTTGTGAAAAGAAATATCCGCGTAAACCAAAACTACAAGCTGCCCGTGTGGATATTGATCTTCAGATCCTGTGAAAAGAAATATCTTCAGATCCTCAAATCGAATTGACGATGTGATAAGAATGCTCTGGATATTGATCTCTGAAGGCTTGAGTCTTTGTGACTTTCTAATGTCGATTGGCTTGAGCTCTCTCTTGAGCGAAACCCTAAAAATTGTGAGTTATTTGAATTTAAATCTTTTCTTGAAATTGTGATGCTTGGTTTCGATCTCTATCTCTATATTTTCTTGTGATGTAATTGGTGATTATATTGGATTATTAAATCCTAATTTTGCTCTCTGATTTCATATAAATGACTTGAATTGGTTTGCACGTGTTTCCTCTTTTGGTTGCGTGATTTGTTGTGATGAATCCACACTTGATTTTGATCTTCGATGCATGTGGAAAAAATAATTTACCACCTCGACTTTACATTGTATATTTTTGGAAAACAATTTGAAACCAGAAATTAATGTTTTTCCTAAAAATGCTTGCTTTTAAATTGTTGTGCCATTCATGTTGACTTGAATTGGTATTCGATTCGAAAACTGGAAACACTTGAATTTCCTGTTACTCATCCATGCTAATTTTAACATTTCTTTGCCAAAAATGTTCTTGCCGAAATAACCATTCTGTACATCCCTGAAACTGATTTCTTGCCAAAGATGTTGCTTAGTTCTGGAGACTATGTGAAATGCAGAATTTATATCATCCCAAAAATAGTGATCTTGATTGAATTCATTCATGCACTCTGATTTCAGGATAGATTTAAAAAAGAACTTGCTAAAAAATCTTTTGCTAAAAATAATACTCCTCAAACCTGGAAATAAAAACCTTGTCCCACTTTGCTTGATTTTTACCATTTCATTTTTGGAAATCCATTTATTAGTTTCTTCCTGGAAACTGGAATGCACACTTTTGAATTCTTCCAGAAAAAAATTACCATTTCTTTTTGCATAAATATGTTTTTTCAAACAAAAACTTGTTGACCAGTTTTGTCCTGAAACAAATGTCCATGACCATTTGCCCTTGCCTGAAACTGATTTGTTGTATACATACATGTCTAGCCGAGATCCCAAACATTGTCTTGATGATCACTGAGTTGTGTATTGTTGTGCACTCTCTTGCTCATGTATACCTTTTGCTAACCACTTATCTTGTGCTTCATATATGTTGGCTCTTGCGTCGACATTGTAATTGTGCATATGATGTACATGGTACCCCTTAGCTGCAATCTGAGATATTGAACTGCTGAACATTGGTTCCTACTCCATATTATATGTTGCTCACTGTCCTTGAGTTCCTAATGGTCTGTGTATACATCTTGGTATGACCATTCTGTTTGCTGTGTAGATTTGGGTTGTGAAGTTGTGTCACCATTTATATTTGCTCTTCCATTTAGAGAAGTCTGAACAGACTTGGTTGATTTACTTCCTCTTGCTGCTTGTATAACACTATGTTGACTTGAACACTTGCTGTTGGCTTTTCATTGTTGTTCCATGTTGTTGCCATCATGTGTGATCTTCATGTATTATTGGCACCTGACTTGTACTCTTTGCTGCTTTCATATGATTTACTTGACCATTGTATACACCATTGTTTCCATATACATATGTATATAATATATAGAGTAGTATGTATATTATATATGTATGTATGTGATCATTTTGGAGAACATGTCTGGACCTTGTTGCATTGGTGCATGCTAGATTGTTGCTTTCATGTTGACATATGCTGGTTGACTATGTTTGATCCATGTCTTCATTACTGTTTTCTTTCTTATTTGTTGTGCACTTGTTCATGTTGGCACACATCAGCTCGGCCCCTTGCTCGACTTGTAATGATCTATCCATGTTGAGTTTGAGCTTGTACATGGCTTGCATGTATTTAGGTAGCCTCGGCCATGTTGCTGTGTACTTGACATACTTTCACTTGCACTGGGTCGAGTTTGTCCACGTGGTTATTCCTCAGTTGCACTTTGATTGGCGAGGCAGTGCACACGTGTATATTTATACATGTGTGTATATGCAGCCATTCAAAATTATTTTCCTGTCCCTATACTGTAATATGTGTATATACATACTATCTGCCTTGTGGTATTTACAGTGAATCACTGTGAATATCACAAGCTGTCTAGACACAGATGGATGGATTAATAAATCAGATCAAGTCATGAAAAATGATGAGAAACACACCAAAATTCTGAGGCAAATAAAATATAAAAATAAATTTATATTTGCATGTATTCAGGTTTATTTCTATTGCAGTCTACTGTGTGTGTTTTTAAATGCGACAGGTATGGATGACTGGACTGACTGAAAGATGCTGTGAAGACAGAAGACAAGAACATCAGTGTGTATATGTTAGAGAATGTATATATATGAAATTGTATAGAGTGACTGAGTGACTGAGAGATGTAGTGAGGTGTTTTGTATATGAAAATGAAATTGAACATGAAATGAATTATATATCAGTGATGCGTTCAAATAGTGGAGTTGTAAATTTTTACTGTTTAAATGTTGAAATAAAATATTATATTCAAATAAAATACTGTGTGAATAGTTGGATTTCTATACAGTCGTATTTTATTTAAATATAAATATTATATTCCTGTCTTGATGTATATATGAAACAGTACAATAACAAAAACATTTATAATAATGTATATTTGGTTGTTATCATCAAATAAAAATCATATAATTGTTTAGACAACAACGTTATATACAACAAAACCCGTTCGAGTTAAAATGGCGTTTAACTACTTAACTCGGCTTCATATTCATTTCCGTTATGAATATTTCAATATTTTCGTGTCCATCCAAAATCGGACATCGAAATCATATTTTGATTATTTACTGAATTTTATTTTAAAATATTCATTATTTTAAAATATTCGTTATTTCTGAATCGGAATGCGACTCATTCAATTACCATATAATTTCAATTATATGGATTTCATACATCGCATGTATTCAACAATAATGATAAATAATCATTCAACATTCCAGCATCATACAAAGTGCATTCTATAACTATATAAGCATTAAAATAAATAAACAATGCTCCTTACAGCCTGTCAACCCATCGATTGACATACAACTAAATACTGGGATTAGTGTATGTCAAATATCATCCCAATACCCGTGTGGGGTTTTCAAACAATCAACAGTCTATTTAAATAAATCATTGATTAATAAATTTAACCAATCCTAATTCAGTTTGAATTATTTTTCTACTTAACAAATTTTCACTGTTCAAATTATAAATGGATATTTATCATTAAATTTCAACAACCACAAAGTGTATCCACATTATTTGAAATATGAGTGTCGTATATTCAAACAACACTTCTTGTGCAAATGAGTCGTGAATAGTTCTTGTGTTGAACTCAAGCAATGTCACATATAATCAGATAATGATCAACATAGGCAATTCATATATTTTCAGTTATAAAATGAATAACTGTACAAAAATTTTAATGAGAGAATTCTCACTTTCGTTTCCACTTCGCCATTCTTTAATTATGAATTTCTGTTTTTACATTAAATTAAACGACAATTTAATTTAGCTCAAAATCCAATTTTCTCCGTTTCTGTTCTGGTCGGTTCCATGTTGTAGTATTCGTTGTCACGAACGCAGTGGATCTGAAATCGTAGGATTTTGACCTCGTATGAAGAAGATATGATATTTATTAAACTTCACTACAAAAATTAAAATAATAATTAATTATTAAATCTTAACCAATCACTTTTGTTAACCGTTATTTATCTTCTTTCAATATCATTCCAGGTCGACATTGTTCAAACCCAAACGTCACTACTAGGGCTTCAACTTGCCACCAATACAGTCGATAGGACGTCGATCGGAGATTAACCCTCCATCGCCCTCCAGCCCCTCCACCTTCGGCTAGAGCCGCACCCCATTCGAACCCCCGTGGAAGCCCCTAACCTGCTTCGAACGCCACCTGTTTAGAGCCCAATTTCAGCCACCATATCCATTTATGTTCAATCTTAGCAGTTCATATTGAAGGGCTCATTGAGCTGAGGTGAATTGCATAAGAAAATTTCTCAGTTAATTGTGTGGAGAAGGAGTGACTTGAAGGGGAAGAATCGAACGATTCTATTCGTTTGATAGGGCTGGAGGTGGAATAAAATTTCCGAGTTAACCGTTGAATGAACTTGACTTAGGGTTTGACTGTATAAAGGAATATATATATTTATTTTATTTAATTCATTAAAGCGAGATTTTGCATTCGAACTCAAAATCAAACCTAACGACTGTAACGACCCAACTTTATGACTTGTTTTCGCCGGTATTTAAACCAACTTAAACCGTTCACGAATGTGGATTGTTATGGGTACTTACATATTTGCACAAAAATATCAAAACTTTTTCATTTCATTTCATCGATTACATCAAAGATTACAAGGAATATTAGAGTACCATATGCTCAGCGGAAATAAAATCTCCAACGGAATACGAAACACCCAAATCATAACTTTAGCTTCAAATCTGAATCCAGCTCTAAAATCTGAATCCAGCTCTAAAATCTGAATCCAACTCTAAAATCTGAATCCAGCTCTAAAACTCAAACCAAACTTCTGACTTCCCATGCAAAATATGGGCACCCAGAGTTTAGGTATGGGAAACAAACTCCAGATCAGTCGTGGGACTAGTGTGAGAACTCAAAACAGTAGTTACTTAGGATTCATTTTAAAGTTGGGTAATTCAGTGGACCACGCCGCTAACTCGGAACGGGTTTATTCCATATGAATTCCCGTGCATAGAATTTCGCAATGACTTTTGAAAAATGAAACTAAAGTAAGGTCTCGCGGCACACACACACATAATGAAAACGCACACATGGGCGAGGTTTCTCCTTATGATAGTCAAAAATGCTTGATACATGAAAATCCTCTGTTATTATTACAAGTGCATAGTGTGAAAACAATTTCGCAAACAAATGTATAAATCCTAGCCAGCATAATGCCCTATCCCATTATACTTACAATCGTGCTAGTAGCAGGCTATACAAATAAAATCGTACAGGCTCGTAGTGGAAATTGGATTTCCAACAAATGGCCAGGCAAAGGAACTTCCTTACCGAACCGATGGGTATGCCTCTAGAGGGACGCCCCGAGAACCAAATCGGGCTCTCTGCCAACACGAGGCCGGTTACCCCTTAACTGGGTAACTTAGAGCACGCCTGAGTATTTCACCTCCCGCTCGTTACCAACCTTTAAACCGGGTACCCGCAACATCAACATCCACAAAGTATAAGTTATCCACATAGGTTAATACCAGGGCTCCATACCATAGTACACCTTTTATCTAGAAGGAAGTGATTACCCTTAACCTCGCTGCATCTTTCCTGTTTTAGCCATTTACCGGGTTGTGAGGCTTGCCGAGGTTACGATGCACAAAGCTACGCTTAAATAAGACATGCTTTGATCATCCATAGCTCATCACATATCTTAAGTATGCCACATTATCAAATAACAATGCATCACTGATTTCCAATATATAACCTCTAAGCAGATATGTCTTAGAGAAGGGTGTTAAGCAAGAGAACAATTCTCCGCCTCCAAACAGATATATATTGATAAAACAATGCTACGCAGTTAATTACAATGTCAGACATACAATCCATATATGTCCGTTCTGGGTCTGAACAAAACATCATCCAAAAATCTTCAAATATATTCAAACCTCATGCCACTTATAACCTCGTATCGGGGGATCAGCCCAATCGAGACATTAGCAATCAGTCCAAACAATTCAAAGAATCCTGGTCTTCATTCGTTGCTTCTCAGGTCTTGAATTGTTTCATAACATCGTATTATTACTTGGAATGGTTTTCGAACATATATTCGATCCCGGTCTTTCCAAATAATAAGAGTACTTTTAAAATTAGTAGCTATGGACTATATAAGTTTGTCAATTCAAATATCCTTCCCAAATAGCTGTGAATTCATTTAAAATTCAAAGTTGGATTTACTTTAAATTCCATAAATCGATTTCCATCTTAACTCTTCTTGGAAATCAAATATACATCTTAGATCCTTATATTTCAAAAGCATAATTCTTCGTTCCCTTTATGTTATTCCTTTACTTTGAATTAAGGTTGGATTTATTCAATTCCATAAACCCGTTATCAATCTTAGCCCTTTCCTTGAAATTCAATATTCATTTCCAACCTTATATTAAAAAACAAATCCATTTATTCGTCATTATCTCTTCCCTTATGCTTCAAAACCACCAAATATTAATTTGGATTTAAATCTCCATTTATCGTAATTCAAATGATTGATATTTCAAATATAAGTTTAAAATAGAATTTAATCGACTTATATTTGATATCGATTCACAAACTTGGGCAAACACCATCAGAATTTGGAAATGAATATGGTTTGCTAATTTTGATAGTATTCGTCCAAACATGGGATTCTATATTGAATATCTAACGACCAATTCTATCCCAACTCATTTGCTTTCAAATTCAAATTTATCATATCTTACTTATAATTTAAATTAACTTCATACCATTAATTTAAATATCTTTTAAATCTCCCAATACATTTAACAAATCCTTTTTCATAACGGTTCATGGTTTCAAATCTTCAAATTCCAGTCATTTCAAAGAAATAGTATAATAATGTTGAAAGTGTTACTAAAAGCGCTGTGAAATGGTTATTAAATCAAATATATCCTGAATCATTCCAAATTCACATATTTTAACTCAAATCATTTTTTAATAATAAAATATGATTTATCATATTTTTCTAGATTTTTAAATAATTTTATAAGCTTATTTTATTTGATATTACGGTCGTCGAACTACATGTATAGCGACCTTTTCCAATTTCGTTTTAAATATATCTTGAAAATCATGTGTTGGAATTTGAAAATTCCTTTTCTATTCAAAAGCTGTTATCATTTGAAATCCAATGTTTCTTATTTCAAGTCAAACCGATTTCAAACAATCAAGTTATAACACTTTGAAAATTAAAATCGACATTTACAAACTATCGCATCACAACGTGTTATATAACAATTTAAATATAAATTGTTCAAATTCTTTTCAAATTGAATTTGTATTTCCAATTCATTTGGAAAACAGTTTCTTATTATATTTCAAATTTTATTTCGAATTAACAATCCCGTTTGTCGGATTAGTTAGGGATAGCCAGGCAGAGTAGGAAACTATATTTCCAAACCCAAGCCTAGGCACTATCCTCTCTGTCATCCTAGAACGTTCTTGGTATATATTATAAACAAAACATTGTCAGTATATATTTAAAACCATTTTCAAATCTCATTTTAGTTAAACATGACTTAAAAATAATATTTTAAAAATCAATCTTCATTTATATCGGTGGAAGATTCAATCAATCACCGGTATAATTGCACCACTACAGTGTATGTGATTTCATACAATCATAATGAATCAACCATCTAAATCAGATAAACATGACTTATAATCACAACCAATAAGCAATCATTTTAGTTGTGCATAAGCGTTACTGACAATAATGCTTATCAGTGTTCAGTGTGCTATCTACACATCCATTTAGACAATAACATACATAACCAACCAATTATAATTTATCACAACTAATTATAATTATTCAACCACTATCCATTTAAATAAATAATTTTAAATTAGTTCTCACCATAATAGCTCCAAAATCTTCATTACCAGAGTGAATCAAGCCAACGAACACTGCCATCGCTACTCGTACTTCTTTCGGTCCATTTCTATTAGCAGCTGGTAATTTTTCTGCTAATTTACATATATTGGAATTAAATAAATAATGATGTTCATTATATATATTCATATATAAGGACATTTTTTATATAATTTATAACTAACTAAAATTATTAAAATTATATACCAATTGGTTCTATTTTCTGATACGATTCTAATGGACCCAATAGCGAGTCAATCTGATTTAAAACGAATGAGATATAGGTGTTTAAACTAATATAACTTAAATAGTAAATAAAATAAAAACATACCAAGAAAACTCAAGTCAGCCCAAAGCCCATTTACTTTCCACATTCAAGTCCGCGGTCCATTTCCTCTTCTTCTTCTTCTTCTCCCTCCTATCCTTTTGCGTGAAATTCTGGAAACCCATAAACCCGTGTACACATAGTGCACGTGCACACACAAATCACACCACCGAACTTCAATCCGAACCCACCAGCAAACTTCTTTTCGCCTCCTTGTCAATTTGCACCCATTCACTTCAACTTCGGCACCCCTTAGCGGAATCCGATCATCAAAGCCAAGGTCAGGAACCTCACAATAAAACGCGTCATGTTATATGTCGCACCCCTCATCAATACACCGAAATTCGCCAAAATTCGCCAAAAATAGTCCTACTCCATCCTCATCGTTACGCCATCCTCGGATTCGCCAATCGTTGCTCGATTCTCCGATTATCCTCAACCCTAATTTTGAACATTTCCGATCATCAACATGGAATAGCACCATTTTGCATCAAAAATACTACACTCTCTACTGAACGTAACGGCGTAGACGACGTCAAACGATTCTACCTGGTTTGAGAGATATGATTTTTCGAATTTTGGAACCCATTTCTTCCATTTACTGTAATTCTGCGATATTTCTCTCGATACTCTGAATTCGTCAATTTCTAAAAATTAGAAATGACGATCCGGACAACTTCCGTGCATATTATATTAGCTAAAAATCAACGGATTGAGGGATTTGGATTTTTGAATAAAGAGAAATGTATATTTTCTTTTATTGGAATGAACAAACAAAAAGAAGCAGTGTTTTATATGTGAAGTTATGAATGGCTGAAGTGATCAAAGGGGTTTGGCTCTCCTTATATAGGATGGTTTCGAGGTCAAAATCGTCGTTTTACTCATGGACACATGTCCTTGCCTAAATCTAATTACATACATGAATTACACCTATATGGCTACATGGCTTCATGTTAAATCCTTCTCCATGCATCATGACATGTAGGAGGACATCTCATCTTTGATCTTATCTTAAGGAAATTTTTAATTGGGTGCGTTTTTTACAGGTCCCTATTAAGTTTCAAAATATAAAAAAAACCCGGCGATAAAAGTAATATAGAAAACATCCCTATTTTTGAATTACCGCTAAAAAAATTCCAGATCTACCCTTACACACCTAAAAAACTATCCAACAACTCTTTGTCCTCATTTACTTAGTCTATCGCTCCTATTATCTTGCTCATAAACCTAATCCAACAATTCTGGAAAACATTCGATCACACCAACGGGTTTTTTTTTTTTTTTCGAAAAACTAGACAAATATATACATAAATTACGTAAAATGATTTTTTTTATTAATTCTTTTTTCTGATTTTTACGAAAAACTGGCCAATTATATACATATATTACGTAAAATTGCATACATTTATGCAACTAAGTGTAATAATTGCATAAATATAGTAATATTATGCAGAAAATAAATTATTAGTTTTGCGCAACTAAGTGAAATAATTGCATATATATATACAGAACTGTACTGCATAATTGCTGAAACAAAAGAAATGACAAAAAAGTAAATACAGATAATTATAACAAAATGCATATATATATATATATATGCAAATAACAGAAATATGTGCATACTTACATGAAAATTTTCATAAAATTTACATGTACTACCTCAAAAAATAAGTACAGACCATATTTACATGTACTACATCAAAAATTTCAGAACATTTACAAAGCAGAGATGATGGTCTTTTGAAGAACAAGTTATTTTGTTAAGACCCAGCTTATTGCGCAAACCACATCTAGTAGTCTCTGTAGAAACAACAAATGTGTTCAATCATTTGGAAAAAGATGGACGACCGAGCTTCAACAACACCAATACACCAATATCCGCTGGAACACTGTTATCAAAAAAAGAAAATCAATATCAATGTTTGCATGTTTGTATGATTTGGTTGTATGTGTAAATAATAGCTGCACAATTTTGTGCAAATTAAAGTAATAGTTGAAAAGAATTGTGCACATATCAATTAGATGTCGAGCCTGTGAAGTAATAATGGAATCGTGTTATTAATTTTAGTTGATGATTATGCAACATTAGATACATATGTTTTGAAATGTTAAATGCAACTAAATTGCATCTGCACACATGTATATGCAGCAGTCTGTGTTAAAAATAAGAATAATTGCATATGAAAAAAATTTGATCAGTTATGTAAATTTTTTACTACATTAATGTTTGTTGATTTTTATTCATGCAAGTACATGCTTACATGTGTGCAAATATATAAAAATACATGCACACATTTGTGCAGGTTTATGTTCAGATTTCCAAAACGAACACAGTTTTTTGAAAAGTTGCATACATATATGAAATAGTCTGTAATTTGTGCATAAATGTATGATTTTTTTGTTTTACGTGTTATCCTGAAATTATTTACAGAATATAGATTTTTTTGTTTGTTAAAGAAGAACCGATTTTTTTTTTTTTTACAAAACATACATGTTGTAGTCAGAAAATAGGGGGCGCGTTTTAAGTTTATTTTTTTTTTCATAAATTAGGTACCTACTTTAAGCTAACGTGTCAGCCTATAATAATGTTGCACACATGTGTGCATATTTTCTGAGATATTTGCACAATTGGATGCAAATAAAAATGAAGATTAAATATGTGGTTAAATCTAGCCGATGTAAGAACTGTAATAATTGCACATATGCATGCAATGAACTCAAAAACGTGCATAATATTATGCATTTAAATTCAGTATTTTTTTTTTTGCTGTTATCTTGTTTATGACATGATTTTGGAATTTAGTTGAAATGAATTTTTTTGTGTAACGCATAATTTATTTTACTACTAATTTACATAATTTGATGCGAAAAGTTTTATTATAAATTGCATTGGTTACAAGAATGTTAATTGAATATTTATGTTTAATGTAAAAATTTTGAATGTAAATATGCAAAAATAACCAATTATTTACATGTTTTCGTGCAAAGAAAAAGATAATTTGCATAATAATGTACAATTTGAGCATGTTAGTTGAATGAGTACATGTATTTGTTTCCAAAAATGTTGAGATGGCACTGATCATTGATGCATGCAGGTCTTCACGGTACAATGAATATTTATATTAATAGCATGAATGTAATACCAGTCATGTATGCAATATTTCAAAACTTTAAAGTACGTAAGCGCAAATTTGTAAAGAATTGTTAACAATAGCACATGACATATTTATATTAATTACATCCTGAAATACATGTAGCTTCACAGGTATGTGATAATTTAAGTGTAAGCAATCTTCATTGAAATATGCATATATGTAGAAATTTTGCATATATATGTGTAGGTTTTCTTAAATAAATGAATATGGTATTAAAAAATTGTGCACACATGTATGTACTTGTTAGTAATTTTTTCGTTGATGCATGCAGGTCTTCACCATATAATGCATATTTGCTATGCGTACCATGAATGGAATACCACTGATGTATGCAAAATTTCCAAATATTTAACAACATAAATGCAAATAATTACCGAATTTTTTTTTTTACAAAACATACATGTTGTAGTCAGAAAATAGGGGGCGCGTTTTAAGTTTAATTTTTTTTTCATAAATTAGGTACCTACTTTAAGCTAACGTGTCAGCCTATAATAATGTTGCACACATGTGTGCATATTTTCTGAGATATTTGCACAATTGGATGCAAATAAAAATGAAGATTAAATATGTGGTTAAATCTAGCCGATGTAAGAACTGTAATAATTGCACATATGCATGCAATGAACTCAAAAATGTGCATAATATTATGCATTTAAATTCAGTTTTTTTTTTTTTTTTTTTTTTTTTTTTTTTTTTTTTGCTGTTATCTTGTTTATGACATGATTTTGGAATTTAGTTGAAATGAATTTTTTTGTGTAACGCATTATTTATTTTACTACTAATTTACATAATTTGATGCGAAAAGTTTTATTATAAATTGCATTGGTTACAAGAATGTTAATTGAATATTTATGTTTAATGTAAAAATTTTGAATGTAAATATGCAAAAATAACCAATTATTTACATGTTTTCGTGCAAAGAAAACGATAATTTGCATAATAATGTACAATTTGAGCATGTTAGTTGAATGAGTACATGTATTTGTTTCCAAAAAAGTTGAGATGGCACTGATCATTGATGCATGCAGGTCTTCACGGTACAATGAATATTTACTATTAATAGCATGAATGTAATACCAGTCATGTATGCAATATTTCAAAACTTTAAAGTACGTAAGCGCAAATTTGTAAAGAATTGTTAACAATAGCACATGACATATTTATATTAATTACATCCTGAAATACATGTAGCTTCACAGGTATGTGATAATTTAAGTGTAAGCAATCTTCATTGAAATATGCATATATGTAGAAATTTTGCATATATATGTGTAGGTTTTCTTAAATAAATGAATATGGTATTAAAAAATTGTGCACACATGTATGTACTTGTTAGTAATTTTTTCGTTGATGCATGCAGGTCTTCACCATATAATGCATATTTGCTATGCGTACCATGAATGGAATACCACTGATGTATGCAAAATTTCCAAATATTTAACAACATAAATGCAAATAATTACCGAATTTTTTTTTTTACAAAACATACATGTTGTAGTCAGAAAATAGGGGGCGCGTTTTAAGTTTAATTTTTTTTTCATAAATTAGGTACCTACTTTAAGCTAACGTGTCAGCCTATAATAATGTTGCACACATGTGTGCATATTTTCTGAGATATTTGCACAATTGGATGCAAATAAAAATGAAGATTAAATATGTGGTTAAATCTAGCCGATGTAAGAACGGTAATAATTGCACATATGCATGCAATGAACTCAAAAATGTGCATAATATTATGCATTTAAATTCAGTTTTTTTTTTTTTTTTTTTTTTTTTTTTTTGCTGTTATCTTGTTTATGACATGATTTTGGAATTTAGTTGAAATGAATTTTTTTGTGTAACGCATTATTTATTTTACTACTAATTTACATAATTTGATGCGAAAAGTTTTATTATAAATTGCATTGGTTACAAGAATGTTAATTGAATATTTATGTTTAATGTAAAATTTTTGAATGTAAATATGCAAAAATAACCAATTATTTACATGTTTTCGTGCAAAGAAAAAGATAATTTGCATAATAATGTACAATTTGAGCATGTTAGTTGAATGAGTACATGTATTTGTTTCCAAAAAAGTTGAGATGGCACTGATCATTGATGCATGCAGGTCTTCACGGTACAATGAATATTTACTATTAATAGCATGAATGTAATACCAGTCATGTATGCAATATTTCAAAACTTTAAAGTACGTAAGCGCAAATTTGTAAAGAATTGTTAACAATAGCACATGACATATTTATATTAATTACATCCTGAAATACATGTAGCTTCACAGGTATGTGATAATTTAAGTGTAAGCAATCTTCATTGAAATATGCATATATGTAGAAATTTTGCATATATATGTGTAGGTTTTCTTAAATAAATGAATATGGTATTAAAAAATTGTGCACACATGTATGTACTTGTTAGTAATTTTTTCGTTGATGCATGCAGGTCTTCACCATATAATGCATATTTGCTATGCGTATTTCATAATATGACTCTCACTAAAATATATGTTGACTATTATGAGGTTCAGCGTTATATTTTGGACGTTAAAATACACATCGTTAAATTTACATGCTACAATCATCAAAAATGTATTACCAGCACATAATCACCGAAATTCCCTAAAATTTTAGAAAAATAAAAGGATAAAATTAAAAATAATGGATTTCAAAGGGGAATTTCTACTGACAGTTTCATTATGTGCGAGCAAAGTAGAACTAAGACAGGGAACACCTCAGCCAAGTCGAACAAAATAATCTAAAGAATTGCAAAGATATGCTGAACAAATGAATAGCAATTCGTGCAAAAAATATTGTACAATATATTAGCAGGAAAAAAAATCAGTAATTGAAAAACTTACTAACATGATCCAATGTTGAAGCCAACTTCGCCCTTTCCCATGTTCTCTACAGAACACTAATTGAAAAATAGTATTAATACAATTTATTGACCAACAAATTCAAACCAATCTATTAAATAAGATTTCAAATGCGAACGAAGAAATTCGTGTGTACCTGAATCATAGGCTTGCCAAGAATAAGAACGAGAGGCTTCCCCTCGAACCGGGATGAAGCGAACCGGGCCGGAATGACGCCGACAACTCTGGACCAAGTCCTCCTGAAGCGGAAGAAGGCGAAAGCTGCGTGGGCCCCAGCAGCCACCGCTATTGCGGTACCAAGAAGAAGGCTATGCACGATCCATGTTTTTTTGGTTCGATGGATGAAGAAGACGATGGATCTGAAATACAGATCGTCATCGCTGTATTCCCCGAGTGTTGTGTTTTTTGGTTTAAACTTGGATGGGCTTGGGATTTAGTTGATGTTCCGGGATTTAGTTGATGTGCTACTGACAGATTCGATTTCAAATGGGAATTTCTCTTGCAAAGGGGAATTGAGGCGGAGCAGGGAAAATTTCGATTTCAAGACACCGCCGCCATGAATTAGAAAATTAGGTTTCTATAAAAAATAAAAACCTAATACGTAGCATATAGTGAAAAATGAAAAACACACCGTAAAAATCTTATGAGGGCATTTCCGGAAAAAAAAAAGCTGCGTTTTAAAAATAAGGATGAAATTTATATGTTTCAAAAGGGGAGGATGTGAGCCTAATTAACTTTAGTTTTAAGGATGTGAGAGTAATTTTCACTTTTTAATTTATTTAAATTAGCAACACTTTTGTGATACATATAAATGTAACCAAACTTTGCCATACATATTAGTGTAACATTTATATATATCTTAACTACATAAATATCAAAATTATAAGTTATCAAAATTAAATAAATTATATTTCAATTCAAAAGTAACATCATTAAAAAGTCCAAATCATATTCTTACATTAATATAATTAAAATCAGAAAATATCATTACTCATTAATATTGAAATACTATAAAATCTTAAAAACTAAATATAACTTTTTAGAATAAGTTTTCTTATACAAAATCATATTTATAAAATAAACCATGTACTAATTAAAATTCAAAATTGAAATCTATATTTAAACCTTGTAAAAATCAATTAATATTAAGAAAATCTAAATTATCCAATAAAAATTCAAATTGAACTTAGGTAAGAATTTCGGGATATTACAACGATTATCATTCCTAACTAAATACCCTCATTCTGAACACAATGGGATATGTTTCGGAAGCCAGTTCTACTGTTTTGATTAGTTTTTATCAAAACTAAAATATAAATTAATATAACGGTCAATATTGAATTTGAACGTACATTTTAATTTACCGGGGCCACATACTAACTCCAAAAAATTACAGAAAAATTAAATCTAGCTATGTTTTGATCCTAAAAAAATTAATTTCATCGAATTTGGAGGCCGTTTGAAAAATGGCCTTTTTTTAGTCGATTAAATTTAAACAGGAATTACCAAACACGTTTAAATTTACTATACTCGCATATTAATTCCAAAAATTATGAAAATTTAAACCTGACAATAATTTGACATTCCGGAACTTACAAAGTGGTTTCCTCGAAAATGAAGGCCGTTTGCAAAAAGGCTATTTTTAAGGGCTATATATATTATAAAATTTAAATAAAATGCACGGAGACTATTTTAAATTTTAAACTGGACATAACTTTCAATTTATATTATGAAATCTGAATTTTTCATATTCATTAGAAAGATATAATTAAACAGATTCTAACGTTTCTAGTTTCGTCCAATTCTGATTTATATTTAATTTTATATATTCATTTGAAATTAAAAATCAAATTTTCAAATTACCACGTCATTTTGAGTTCGTTTTGTAATTAAAATAAATTTATACGTTCTAACTTTGATTTAAACAAATTTTTAGTCATTATTATTTTAAATAAATCATTTTAAAAATTTTAAAATCCATTAAAATAGCTAAAATAAAAAAAATTAAATTGTTTCAGAAATTCCGGGTTGTTACAATAGGTTTGCAAACAACAGTGAGGTGAGCTAACATATACCGTATAACTTTTTATGATATTTAAAACTGATAAAATTCAACATCGGCAACCTATATATGTTTTTAAACATGATTACAATGACATAACAAAAGAATGAGTGAGAAAGAGCTCTCACAGTGCTCAAATAGAAATCATTAAATAAACGATTGTTCTAGTCGAATTGAACAACACATTTAATTTGAACAAAAATATCAACTAGCTCCATTTCCGTTATGGGCAGTTCCATATTGTAACTCTTGTCAAGGCGAGTCCAACGCAAGTTGTTTCTGATTTCGTATGCAAAAGATACAATGGTTTAAATATTAACTACATGAGTTTATAAACTAAATATAATCAATTAAATTAATTACATCATTAAGGGATTTAATCCACTTTCTCCTTCGTATACGCTGAACCCATGCTCCACCGTCCTCTTTGCTTGCGCAACACCCCATGGCCCACCGTCGACCGATCAACTACCACGGTGTAACGACCCAGATTTTTGAACGCTAAATTCAGAATATTTAAATTGTATTAAATGTTGAAATGGAATAATATAATGGATTATAATAACAAATTTAATTATTAAATGAATGCTGAACGTATTAAATTTTATTTAAATTTAAATCGAGCTCGTAATGTCGTGATAGTTCGTAATTTATGATTTAAAACTTCAACTAAATATACATAATCCAATACAAATCAGAATTCAATGAAACAAGAAATGTTAGGTTCTATTTGATTATATTTTTCAAATGGAAAAGAAAAATCAAGATTTCATATTGTAGATTTTGTTTTAAGTCCAAATCAAATTTCCAAATAGTCGCTATAGAATTTGTTATTAAAACTATAACAATTTATTATATAAAATAAAAGGTATTTTTAATATATTGAATATCAATTTGGTTTGAAACTCAACCGGAAATATTTTATCCTGATATTGTACGAAATTCTAGTCAAGTATGGTCAATAATAATATTTTAATATTTTTATAGTGAGGTATTTTAAAATTTAATTTATTTTAATTTAAATTGGACCATTAAAAAGGGCTACTATTCAAACGATCTCCGTTTTCGATGAAACCAGTTCCATCGTGCCCGAAATAATTAATTATTATTAGATTTCGAGTTTCGACCCCATTGGAGTTGTTACGTAAGCGTGCGAAAAATTAACGTGAATCAAATAGTGATTTTAATATTAAAATTTTGCTATTTTTCCAAATGGACTCGGAATTCGACGAAACAAGCGTCATTTGGTCCGGAATGCTAAATTATAGCTGCGGTCCATTTTCATCGTAGTTGGAGTTCGTCTACGATCGAACAGATTTGATACATTCAACGTAAATTAGCAGTGGAATATACTCAGTATATTCTGAAATCTTACTATAAATTATCTTAACACCCCTCTTTCCACCGTAACCCTCAAGACAATTCTTCCGTTCGATTTTCAGGCCGCCACCAAATCTTCTTCAAAAATCCATTATAAAATCATAATAATTCAAACCATCAATGAAATTTAGGGCTATTCGATTCGTTGAGTTCCTATCAGCCTGAGCTTCGAGTTTGTATCTGTTTCATGGGGTTCGAACTTCACAGGCGGTGTTCGATTTCATCACAGTGAACCTAGGGTTCTTGTTTTTGGGGCTTTTGTCATAAAGATGTTGGATTGAATATCGCCATTTTGCTCAGGGGAATGATAGGCTTTATTTGGGTTATTCTTGTGGAGTCTGGTAACAAGAAGTGATGCAAGTCACTGTGGCAGTTCGTCTCGGTTAAGGGCGTCGCATTGATGATAAGGAAGGCGTGAGATGAGGTGAGGGATCATATGATTGATACAAGCACATTTGGTAGATGTGCTTATCAGGAGTGGATGACCAGATGTTATATTTTGGGGTAGTGTGTTTTTTCCTTTTCTTTTGAGGAGCCGCCGGTATGTTGGGAAGGAGTAGCACTTGGTGGAAGTGGCCATAGGAGATAATAGTGTATTCAGTAGTATGTTAGGGTATGATACATACATACATACATACATATATATATATATATATATATATATATATATATTTAGTATGTTGATTAATGAAGTAACAGTGATTATTAATTGGGCTAAGAACGAATGGTGAAAAGGGCATGACAATTGTTCTTGAAATGATTTCGGACTATTTTGGGAGGAAGATGATTAAGCGTAGGGGTTAAGGCATTAATTAAGTGAAAACGTGACTAGTGCTTTGGGAAAAATTCATCAAGAACCTCAAAGGTAATTTCCGAAACATAATGACCTTGAAACTTTAACGCCAGTTGTTTCAACTGATATACATTTACTTATGGAGGATGTATAACTGATGCAATCAATTATTCACCACCAAGGGTCATTTTAATTCTACCGGCCGTAGTCTCCAATCTCAAATCTTGAATTACGTCTAGCCTTCTATGGTAATTAATACCATTGCGAAGGGATGTGTTTTTCTTGGCATCAAGCAAAGCATTTGTATTCTGTATGCCTGATATAGAATACTGTTTCACTCCATTTTTGGGAGTTGATCTTATGCGTCCTTTGCTTTGCATATTTGGGTGAACCTTTTTAAGAAGTTGAGAAGGCTGTTCCGAGTGCTAACAAGAATGATGTGAAAGGTCGTGGATGAAAGGAAGGAAAAATTTCAATGTTATTAGAGTTTTAACATGGTAATTAATATAATTGGTAAAATATTTAAGTATCATAACTTGTAATAACCATAACTATTGCATATGTTAACAGAAACAGACAAAATCAGTCACGTTGGAATCATAACGATGAGATCTTGTTGTGGAAATAATATGGCTGAGAACTGAGCTACAGAAATTCATCATAAAATCAAACGCTTGTTTGATTGTAAACGAAATAGAAGAAGAATCATCAACTGCAAAACAATGTGAGCAAACTCACTAACTCTGACTCGTTTATATTTTTATATAAACGAGTTTTAAATTTATTTGTAGTAATTTTATACCGTGTGACGGTTGTTTGGATGAATGGTTGGTAAAAATGGTTGAAATGGTTGATGTAGTTATATCGTTGATCGATTATTAGTTCTATTTACTATTATATTTCATATTGATGTGAAATTAATATTATTGATATGATTAACATCTGTGGATGCAGGGAAATAGGTTGGAGGGATCCAACTTGATCCCTCAACATTTATATTATTGTTTTTTATTTACTGTGATTGATTATGCTGTGTTTAATTACCATGGCCCGAGAATTTTGGTATTTAAATGCCATAAAATATTTTTGAATATAGAGAATGAAATATGAGTTTTAAAAAGGAAATTTATTTCAGAAAAACAATAGAAATGCAATTTCAAATAGAGTTGAAATTAAAAAACATGTTAATGGAGAAAACAAGAAATTGCGTATAAACGAGAGTATGAATTAAGTGAATAATTTATCATTGGACAAATTGAAATATAAATTCAAATTTGAATTGAGACGGAAAGGTGGAAGTCAATTTTGAACCAATATTTGAAATGAGATTTGAACTTAGCAAATTATAAAGGAAATTATAAACGAGATTATAAGTGTTTGAAATTAGTAATGAAATTTTCTATAAACAATTGTAAATAGAAGTTATAAATGGAATTTGGATTTAATATGGTAAAATCTAACGGATTTGATTATATAAAAAGAAATATTATCCACAATTAATGCGAATGATTGTTTAGAGCAGATATTTTGCAAATGAAAGCATCTATAAAGTAAATCTGGGTTGAAATGTGAATTCAAATAGAAATTTGAATGATAAGGGAAATGGAAATCGTTTTCGAAAGGAAACGTTGAATTTTATTCCAAAGTTCGGAATATAAAACAAATCGAAATAAAATCCAAGGGATTTATGATTATACTTTGATTAGGTCGAATTTATTATAATGGTTTAGTTCAGGGAGGATATTTGAATTATATTTAGTATAAAACTATGATTTAAATGACATATATTAAGAAGTGAATATTTCAATATTTATAGTTATGGAATTACAATTCCATGTGTAATGACTCGCATTTTTCATGGTCGAATAATCAATTAATTTAATTATTAAATATTGATTTGGCGATATCGATGACTTGAATTAAATAATATTGAATATTTAATTAATATTAAATAATAGAATAATAATATTCTAGATGACATTTTGGAAGCACATATAAATTATAATATCCCAAATCATTTTGCATCAATTTAATTATAAATAGGAGTCCATATGAAAGTCTCTACGGACGAACATAACTAGAAGAAAAATGATAACACCAAGAAATATTTTCTCCAACAAAAATATCACAGGCTACGTGAATCGTGAAACAAGCAAATTTCGGATATGTGATAATGGACAAACATACAACATAGCAACTGCAACTTTAATCATTTTAAATTCCTAGATCCTTCATGCCTAAGGTAACCAAAACAACATGTATACAAAACACATGGAAATAAATAAGGGTACGTACCCTAAAGGCAAGACTTAATGAAATATATGATCAAACAAAGCCCATGTTCACTCCTTCTCAGCCACACAGATCGGATCAAGGAAAATCAAAAGGAAACACTATAAATACCACTTATCCCCCTGTAACCTGGAACTAAAAAAACCATCTTCTGCAATCAAAAAGAAGAACCGCCGCAACTCTTATCTCTTCAATCCAAATAAAACCGATCAAATGAAGATCAAAATGCAAGTTATATATTTCCGAAATTTGGTGTAGCTCGAGAGATTCAGTGAGGCCATGGACGGAAAACGTGAAGAAGGGATGGACGGTTCTAAAACCGCAGTAGGGTCGTTCCCTTTTTGTTCTCGGTATGTAAATGACGAAGTGAAGAAGAGCAAGGGGGTCTTGGATGAACTGGACAGTGACTCGGTGAAGCATCATCGGAGAACGGGATCTGGAAAAGGGGACGTTGGTCTTGCTGTGTAAAACGTGATGGGTATGGAGGGCGGGGCTTGCTGTGTGGATGCAGGAAATGTTGTATTGCATGCGGGATGAATGTTGTGAAGGAGGTTTGGAAGGAAAATTTGGTGTGGTAATGTTACTGTATGATTCGGTGATGCAGGTGGGGTGCGTGGCTTTAAGGGGGAAGATGACGGTGCTGAGACAGAGAATTTAGGTGGAGTGATTTTGTATGAAGTCCCGTTGGTTGGAGAAGCAAAATCAGTAGAAAAAGAGTTCGGTGATGGTGGAAAGAAGACAGGTGAGTTTCGGAATAGGTTGGAGAAGGAAAGAGGGACGTGGTGGTATCTGTTCGAATTTGTTGTGAAGTAATCGAAGGATTTGAAGTTTGGAAATCGTTAAGAGGTAAATCAATTAATTTGTGGTGTTGGTTAAGCATGTTGATTAAGTGTAAAGTTAGTTGAATTTTTACTGAGCTGAAGGAGAGAGCAATGGAAGATGGAACGAGGGATAAACGTGATGTGTTAAGGAATGAAATCAGTAGAACAAAAAGGGAAAAGCACTGTAGCATGCGGGTGGGTGCAGAATAGTTTGGGTCAACAATCTTGTGGGTGAGCCCAATTAAATAGTAATGAAATTTAGTAATATAAATTCTCGTTTAAATTTGTATAATGCATAATTTTTACATACATAATCAGAATTGTGCAAAACAAGATACGATGGGATCATAGGGACAGACACTACAACATGGAATTGACTGGGAGTGGATTCGACCTCGTTGCAATTTATAGCAAAATAAATTGCCCATCTGAATCAAGTGATGGTTATCGTTATAAACGATGATCATCCATGGTGAGTAAAACTCACCAACTCTGAACAGTTCTATTTTTGTAACGTATATTTAGAACTGATAAATGATGACTGATTATTGTGTGCTAACAGTTTGGTCGAATTGCTTGTGTATTGGTTGAAATTATAGATAACAATATGTGTTATCCTACTTTGTGAACTAGGCAACACAAAGTCGAAATGTAAAACATTGAAGAACTTAGAAAGCATCATAGCGGATCGGATCGGAGAGATATCGCTGTTCGGATCGGAGGGATACTGCTATTCGGATCGGAGAGCTATCACCAGTCAAATCGGAGAGCTGTTACGATTTGGATCGAAGAGATGCTTCTCGGATCGGGGAGCTACCTACTACCAGGTCGGAACGGAGCAGAGCGAAATGGATGAGAACTTAGTTTCAGCTTAATTCAGGTCGGATTGGATACACCGATCTGAACCCCTCCTGCATGCTCCTCCGATCCGAACCCATATTCCACATCACTTTCCCCCATGATCGCCTTGTTATTCGGAGCGGTTATGACCAGTTCCAACCCACGAAAGCCACTACTCTGATGCGCTGTCAGCACTAGAATCAATCCGAACCCAAGGACGATGGGATGGAAGACACGTGGCTCCGATCCGGATCGGGTTCTGACCAAATTTTCACCTATAAATACCCTGTTTGGAGACAATCAAAGGGATCTTCTTTTTGGCACTTTGAGAGTTCAACCACTTTCAGAAACCGAATTCCAACACTCCCGGATAATCCAAATCGTCTTTCAACAATTGTTTTGAGACAATTGAGTGAATGTATGTGAGTTGTGAGTGAAATTGAGTGAATATCTCATTGTAATTGCAACTATATCATCGAGAATAGTGATTGACAAGTGGACGTAGGCTTTTCAACGCCCAACCACTATAAATTATGTGTCTCTATATTACTTTTGATCTTATTTCACTCTGATTTTATTTAATTTGGGTGTTAGAACCACTTTTTGGTCTAACATTTTGGTGCTTTCATTGAGAATACATCTGAATTCTCTGTTTTTCGGGATTATCGTTCTACTTTTTGGACCGCCGAGTTCAAAGAAGTTAATCCTCAAGTTTCGACGCTCCTGAATATTTGTTGATTAATTGCTGAAAAACTATGGCCAAAGGAAAAGGCAAGGAAGTTCAAACTAGTCGAGGGAACGGAGTTGGTGAAGATCAGCAAAATGCAGTTGTGACAAGGTCTCGTGGGCAGAGCTCAGCAGCAGAACGGACTGATACAGGAAATCCGAACCGCACTCAAGGGGAGAGCTCTGATCCGATCCGGGTAGGAGAATCTGAAGCAGTGCACTCCCCCAACCTGAACCGACCCGAGCAACTCGCCCTACACTGATCCGACCTGGCTTCCCAGCTCCGACCCGAACAGGTCTCCCAGCTCCGACCCGACCTGATTACAAATCTCTGTTCCGACCCGACACTTGGTGATATTGGAACCTCTACTCGAGCCCCTACAAATGCTCCGACTCCAGCCACCAGGGTCAATGATCAGGTCAATCCATCTACGCCTATTACTCAAGGAGATTTCTTGCGCCTACTTGACATGCTTGAGAGTACTAGGGAGGCTATGAAAATCCACGAGCGCACCAATCTCATGATGCAAGAGAACATGAGACTCATGAGCAGGGAAATCAGCGAACTCCGTAGACAGAGAACCCCATCCCCGGTTCGTCACTCACCAATGGATCAGTCTTCATCTTCCAAGGAAGAACGGCCCCGTGAAAGAAGGCCGCTCGAGCGACCTCAGAATTTGGAACAGCTGACGTTCAGATCTTTGGGGTCCCGCGAGGATGCTGCATGAGTACTAGGACCCAATGATCCAAGCTTGAGAGAGCCTATGTTGTTACCGATGCAAGGATCCCATGTATTACCTAGAGACCCTAACCTCACCAATCCCACTCAGGGGCAGATGCTCCAGCCCCTTCCTCCCGAGATCGACCGGGAGCGTAGGGAACGAAGCAGAGCAGAAGCAGCTCGAAGAAGAAGGGCGTCTCCTGAGCTAGAGCCCAGAGGAAACCCAAACATCAGAAGAAGGGCATCTCCTGAACAACAGCCCAGAAGGAACCCGGATACCAGGGCCAGGGAGCCTGAACGGCCCCTGACTTATGCTGACGTATGGCCAATGGTACGCCAGATTATGTCCGAAAGCCGGAACTACACCAATGAAGATTATGGCATTGAGCGAAGCCATACTCCTTTCACTGATGACATCCTCAACTTCCAGTTTCCCCGACGTTTTAACCTGCCGCAGATGGACAAGTACAATGGGAGAACTGATCTGGGACAGCATTTGATGCGATACTCATGGCTCATGAATGCTGCTGCTCCTGATGCAGTGAAGTGTAAAGCATTCCCGATCTATTTAGAAGATGTGGCGCTGCTATGGTTTACCCGACTTCCCCCTCGTTCGATATCGAATTATAGGGAATTGAGCGAACGTTTTATGAATCAGTTCCGACTCCATACCCGAAAGTCTAAAAGCGTAATTGAATTATCAAGAATTAAGCAGGCACCGGGAAAGTCTCTGAGGTCATATCTCGACCGTTTCAACTTAGCTGCGACTGAAGTTAGTGACCCGCACGAGCCCACCATCTTGATGGCTTTGATGGAAGGAGTCGATCCTGACTCCGAGTTTGGAGATTACCTTTCTGGGAAGCCACCCCCCACGAGAGAGTTATTCTATGAAAAGGCCGATATTCAGTTAAGACGAGAGGAGGCCAGGGAAAACTGAAAGAGAAAGTCTGGGGCGGCTTCAAAAGAAAATGTTCAAAGTAATGTCGCCGTGAAGCAGTCTGGAGAAAGTTCCGGAAAAGTTGAGGTGAATGTGGGAAACAAAAGTTGAAACGACAATAATGGAAACGGGAGCAACAACAACAACAACCGTAACACGAATGGTAACAAAAGAAATAGAAATAGGGGAAGTGATCCTAACAAAAGACCCCGGTTCCAGACTTATGAGAATTATACACCGTTGAACGACACTCTAGAGAATATTTACTTGGATACCTACAATGTTTTGCAATATAAAAGACCGCCACCTCGCGACTCAACGGAGAAAGAAATGGCAACTGGAAAGTTTTGTTTGTTTCATGGAACTCATGGGCATTCAACCAATGAATGTCGACATTTGAGAGACGTGATTGAGAAGCTGCCGCGCGAAGGGAAATTGGATGAATATAAGGTTGCCCCGAGAGACAGGGGGCAAGGAGAACAGGCTCCAAAACAGATCCAATCTGCTCCCAAGCCTACACCGCAGCAGAAAGGCAAGGGAATTGTTATCAACTCCATAGTGGGTGGACCCCACCCAGCGATCCACAGTTTTAGAGCAATGGATCAATATGTAAATGCAGCTAAGCACGTAGATGTGGATGAATGTGATGATTTGGAAGATATCGCCCCCATAAAGCAACAGAAGACAATGTTTGACGACGTGGTATTCCGTAGTAGAGATAATACCGGGATCCAGTCACCCATCGACGATCCGTTGGTCATTACCACCACCATTGGGCCGGCCTTGGTTCATAAGGTGTTAGTAGACAATGGAAGCTCTGTTAATATTTTATTTAAAAAGTCATTCGATTAGATGAAGCTTGAATCTGAAGATTTGAAGCCATGCGAAGGTTGGATCTGAAGCTTTAATGGAGCATCGACAACTCCCATGGGGTACATAGAATTGCCCGTAACCTTAGGGAAAGGAGAACGTCGAAGAGTACGGATGCTTCAGTTTGTAGTGTTGGACGCAGATTCGCCTTATAATGCATTTTTGGGAAGGCCTGCCCTTGCTGAGTTCAAGGCTTGCATCGCCCCTTGGTGTTTATTGCTTAAGTTCCCAACTGAAGCCGGAACTGGAGTAGTGAGAGGAGATCAAGTTTCTGGACGTGCCTGCTACGTTGCTGAATTAAAGATGTTGATGAAGGGACTTAACATCGAGAGTAAAGGTGCCTCGCCTCCTCCAAAGGAGGGCTCGGCGTAGCAATTAGAGGGATCAGCCCCGAAGGAGTTGCCCAAAGGAACGCCTGAAGACCTGGATCCCAGAAAAGACGAGGAACCAGAGACTAGAAATGCAACTCCTAATGAAGCGACAGTGGACATTCCCATTGATGACGCTGATCCGACAAGAGTTTTGAAGATTGGATCCCAATTGGATCCACATCGGGCCAAAGAACTAACTGACTTCCTGAAGGCAAACTTGGACGTGTTTGCCTAGACCCACGCCGACATGTGTGGAATATCGCCATCCATCATAAGTCATTCACTAAATGTAAACCCGAAACACCGGCCTGTAAAGCAAAAGAGACGTATGCTGGGCCCAGAGAGGTCGGCTGCTCTGAAAGAGGAAGTGGAGAAGCTGAAACAGAATGGATTTATTCGAGATTCGACATATCCCGACTGGATATCGAATCCCGACTTAGTAAAGAAGCCAAATGGAAAGTGGCGGACTTGCATTGATTTTTCAGATTTGAACAAAGCTTGCCCGAAAGATAGTTTCCCACTCCCCGGAATTGACCAGCTTGTAGATTCGACAGCGGGACACGAACTTCTTTCTTTCATGGATGCATATTCCGGGTACAACCAAATTCCTATGCACGTGCCAGATCAAGAACACACGAGCTTCATTACAAATTTGGGGTTATATTGTTACGTGGTCATGCCGTTCGGATTGAAAAACGCCGGAGCCACTTATCAGCGTTTGGTGAACAGAATGTTTTATAATCAAATAGGGAAGACTATGGAAGTTTATGTGGATGATATGCTTGTCAAATCGAAACAGTCCTCCAGCCATAGGCAAGACTTGGCAGAAATGTTCGGTATCCTGCGAAAGTATCAGATGAAGTTGAATCCTTTGAAATGTTCATTTGGAGTGGCATCGGGAAAGTTTCTAGGCTTCATTGTGAGCTCCCGAGGAATTGAAATCAATCCCAGCCAAATAGCAGCGATTAGAAACATTGAAGAGTCGAGGAGAATTAAAGATGTCCAAAGTCTTGCGGGGAAAGTAGTCGCGTTGAGTAGGTTTATCTCCAAAGCCACGGACAAATGCATCCCGTTTTTTGATTTGATTAAAAGGGGAAAGAAGAACTTCGAGTGGACTCCGGACAGTGTTGAGGCCTTTCGAAATTTATTGGAATTGCTAGAAAAACCACCGATTTTGTCAAAGCCAGTGGACCACGAAGAGTTATTTGTTTACTTGGAAGTTTCGGCTCACGCTGTTAGCACAGCCTTGGTTCGAGAAGAAGACAAAGTGCAAAGGCCAGTATATTATATAAGCAAGAAATTGGCAGCGGCAGAACGCAACTACCCAAAGATTGAGAAGCTCGCTTACAGCCTCCTAATCGCCTCCCGAAAACTTCGTCACTATTTCCAAGCTCACCCAATAACCATATACACTGACCAACCTCTGAGGCAGGTGTTGCAGAGACACGAAGCATCGGGACGGTTGATCAAATGGAATATTGAATTAAGTCGGTTTGATTTAAATTTTCAGCCACGAAGGTCGATCAGGGGGCAAGCTCTGACAGACTTTATAGCAGAGTTCACAATCCCAGAGGAGGAAGTAATCGATGACAGAGTGGTCAAGTCCGAAGATGAGTTAAAGATAGATCCATGGAAGCTATACATAGACGGAGCCAAGAACGACCGAAGGTCCGGAGCTGGAATCGTCATAGTCACTCCTGAAGGTCGGTCGTTATATTACGCTCTACGATTAGAATTTTCGGCGACTAACAATGACTCTGAATATGAAGCCCTGATTGACGGGCTGAAGCTTGCTAAAGACCTCGGAATAAAAACGTTGGACATATTCTGCGACTCTAAGATCGTTGTTTGCCAAGTGCGAAAGGAGTTTGTGGCTCGGGGACCTCGACTTATCGCCTACCTCGGGAAAGTGAAAAAGCTATTGAGAAACTTGGAGAGGTATAACATAACGCATATCCCAAGAGCCGAAAACCAGAAGGCAGATAGGCTGGCAAAGCTAGCTAGTTCCGACAACCCGGAAGAAACTGAAATAATTCCAATTGAAACGTTGGAATCGCCAAGCTTTGAGTCGATGGAGATTGAGTTCACTTTCGAAGAGGAACCGGAGAAGGAGTCGTGGATGACCCCAATTAAGAACTTCCTTAAGAATGGAATACTCCCATCAAAGAAGAGTGAGAGACGGGCTATAGTTCGCAAGGCTACCAGATACATTCTTCAAGATGATACTCTTTATAGACAAGGATTTTCTATGCCCCTGTTACGATGTATAGCACACGACGACATCAAACGTGTACTAAGAGAAGTACACGAAGGTGAGTGTGGAGATCATACAGGAGGTCAGACTTTAGCAAAAAAGATATTGCGGTATGGATACTTCTGGCCCACAATTAATAAAGATGCGGCTGATTATTCACGATGCTGCGATAAGTGCCAGAGATTCGCTAAAATCCCCAGAGCACCGTCGACCCAACTCAAATCGATGGTGAGTCCTTGGCCTTTTTCCACGTGGGGAATTGATATCATCGGAGTTCTACCAATTGCTACAGGAGGAGCGAAATATGCAATAGTCGCTGTGAACTATTTTACGAAGTGGGTGGAAGCTGAGCCCCTAACCAAGATCACGGCGAGAAAGGTGATAAGTTTTGTGGTTAGAAATATTATATGCCGATTCGGGATCCCAAGGACCATTATAACTGATAACGGAACCCAGTTCGATGGTGCTGAATTCAGAAATTTCTGCCAGAAATATAAGATCGACAAACGGTACACTGCGGTTGCCTATCCGCAGTCGAACGGGCAAGTAGAAGCAATAAACAAAGTTATAAAATCCATCGTCAAGAAACGGTTAGAGCGCGCAAAGGCAAAATGGGTTGACGAATTGCCCTTAGCTTTGTGGGCATATCGAACAACATTTAAGACAGCTGCTGGTCACACCCCTTTCTCTCTCTCTTTTGGTTCATAAGCAGTAATTCCAGTAGAGCTTGAGGTTCCCTCCCACCGGGTGACGTATTATGACCCGATGACGAATCAGGCACTCTTACTCGAGTCTCTCGATGAAATCGAAGAAAAAAAGGGACGAAGCAGATTTGCGCGCGGCAAGACATCGACGTCAGATGGCACGCTATTACGATAAAAAATTTCGCCTTAGGACTTTTGAACCAGGGGATTTGGTGTTAAAGAGAGTTTTTCCATCCCTTCCTCACCTCGGTCCGAAGTGGGAAGGACCCTTTGTCATCCAACGGAAAGTTGAAACAGGAACATTCAAGTTAACGACCGTAGATGGCGAAGAGATACCTAGAGCATGGAATGCCCAACACTTGATGCGATATTTGGATTAGAAATGTTGTACTCTTTGCTATTTTTCTTATGAACTCTGTAAAAAGGCACGACTTGCCTTAGGAAAGTCTGATGATATGAATAAAGAACTATAAAGTGGATGTAGGCTATGACTTAGCCGAACCACTATAAAAATATCGTGTGTCATTTACTTTCATGCATTATATATATACCTTCATCTACTATTCTATTGCGATTATGGAATATAAGATGATTTAAAACCTGAAAGGTTGAAAACAGTTTTACGCAAGAAAAAGCACAACGACTGTTTGTGCGACAAGACATAAAAGAATGGGAAGACGACATTCTTAACTCTAACTCTCGAGAATTGAGAGAGAGTATAAAGGACGGGAAGACGACGTCCTCTGAGGCGTGAAGGTGCACCCAGACAAGAGACCGCCTCAGTAAGAACTCTAACCTGAGTATAAGACATGAGAGTATAAAAAATGCCAGAAAAAACGACAGGCATTGACGGCACGGAGAATGCAATCCCATCGAAAAATCGGGGACATTTAGACTACTTGATTAAATCTTGAATAGTTTTTTGAGATTGACTGGGGGAATATATGTATACATGTATTTCCCCCCACCATAACTTCATTACACAACTATAGTAAGACATGCATGCTTACATAAGTGCAAAACTAATGACTAACAGACATTGCAGAAAATGAATTATTTTCTATTTACAAATGAATGAATTTGTACAGGAAAACAAGCAAAAAGAAGGTGCAAGGGCCACCCTTACAGCAACAATTATTGGTCAATCAAACGCTAAAATAACGCAAGACACTTCATCATTTAGACTTTGAAGGAGGCTTGGACTTCTTGGCGGCTTTCTCCGCATTCTTCGCCTCTTTTTCGGCCTCCGTCAAGATGCGCTTTGATTTTTTCTTCCCTGAAGCTGAGGTGCTGGAACCAGTCGACTTCTTCCCGGAAGGCGGAACGCTGGAATCAAGAGAAGACTTTTTAGCGAGTTCCTCAGTAATGGATCTAGTCGAAAGCTTAACAACTAACCTTGATCCCGCATCCACTACTGCGAGGGGCTTAAGGTTTTCAGGGTCTAAGTCTTCAGATTTAAGCTGCATGCGTTTATCTTGGTCAGCTTTCAGTGCAGCTAAGGTAACATCATCAGCGCTTTTCGACTCCCCGACTATTGCCACCTCCGGATCTTCCTCATGTCCCCCATCGCAGCAAT
The DNA here is from genome assembly GCA_030737875.1 of Allium sativum. NCBI lineage: Eukaryota > Viridiplantae > Streptophyta > Magnoliopsida > Asparagales > Amaryllidaceae > Allium > Allium sativum. The sequence continues at coordinate 453,731,296 of CM060920.1, read as the reverse complement.
CGTCCTTTAAGGCATCTATCATTTCGTCATCACGAGGAATGTCAGCCTTAGACGGTTCGCTTCCTTCTCCCAAATCTATGGGAGCAGCCTTGTCCTTTCCCCCTTTTGCCTTCTCCGTAGGCTCCACCCCAGAGGTGGTTCCCTGGGACACATCTGTCTTTCCGGACGGCTCAATACCTACAGAGTGAGAAGCAACAGTTATCAACTCAGAAGAAAATAATGGGTGTTTCATCGATTGCTCAATCACGTGGCGAAAGGTAGAGATAGCCTTGATGAATTGAGGTGAAAATGTAGAGATACCTTCCGAAGACTTCTCTGCTGGAGTAACTGCTGTCTCCGATGCAGTTTCGGGAATAGGGGATAAAAGAGTTGTTCGAGGGATCCCCGGGTTTTCGGGATCATATCCCTCTATTTCAGAAGTTGCGGGGGCAGTAGAAGAGGATCCAGCCTCGGGAATGTTCTTTTGCTTAGTCCTCCGCCTCTCTTCATCCATAGCAGCAGCAATGAGGCGGCGCCCTTCAGCTAGGCGTTCTGGCTCATCATCTCTTAAATATTTCTCCATTAGCTTGTCCTCGTCAATGGAATCAACCTTGAGCTCCTCTTTCTCCCACTCAACGATTTGACTCCATACTTGGACGAGAGTAGATGGATAATCTTCAATCCAAGAAATGTTTCGGCGGCGGATGATGTGCGCAAAGAATTCAATCATTAATTCGCCGAAACCCTGAACCTCTCCCTCAACCTCCGATAGTTGTTTGCGGGCTTCTTCAGCGGATTTGATAGCACACTCAACGTTACCCTCCGCTAGGGCAGCCCTGTTCTCCGCCTCCACTAGCTTAGAAGCCAAGTCAGCATTTTTCTTTTCCAGTTCAGCATTCCTCCTTGCTAACTCGGTATTCTTCCGCTCAAGGTCAGCGTATGCAAGTCACGTCCTGGCAGCATCTGACTTGGCATCTTCGGCTTGTTTTTTCAGTTCCGAACGCTCTTGGGTACGGGACTCAAGCAAATCATGATAGCGTTTTTGCATATCTTCAAATTGTTGTTTGAAGCTAGTAGCATCCCGTTGAGCAACAGCAAGCTGGGCCTGTGTATCCTCCAAATCTTTCCCTAGATTCTTTAAGGCCTTTGCATCCTCTTCAGCGGTTTTTTGCATTGAGTCAGCATTCGTGATTAAAGTGCGGATGATTCTGGAAAGGTTGCGTGAATACTTGAACATTTCAGAATACTGTCTCTCGACCGCATCTATCTTTGCTTTGGCCTCGTCTTCCCACCTTGAAGAAATAGGCTCAAGAGCAGGTAAAAAAGTCAAGTTTTCGAAGTAATGTTTGGGAAATTGCTCCTCCAGATACGCCCGCTTAACTGCAGTTTCAGCATCTAGTGGTGGAGGGGCGGGGATCGTCAGCTCAGTATCCCTGTGTGTGGAAGATTCAACAGCCTCTTTATCTGTTTTAGGCCGTTTAGCAGAGACCTTGCGTTTGCTTCACGACTCAGTATCTTTTGGCGGACTTCTCTCCCTGCTGCGTTTTTCTTGAGAAGAGGTTGAGTCTTTTGGTTGCGGCCTGTCCTCTTCCCGACGACCTTGGTAACCTTTATATCTCTATGGGTCCGTCTGGACAGGAGGGCGAGAGCGTGAGGTTCGAGAGCGATAGGGTTCATAGGGCCTTCTCTCCTCCCTACTGCGATCATCGCGGCGATCATACTCAGTATCATGGGGTGGATTAGACATGCTGCGACGGAGTTTCCAGATATCATAGTAAGATCGGGACATCGTGCCTGCATAATAAGACAAATGAAATTCAGGATCAATATTTTCACAAAGAGAAAGATGCAATGAGTGGTAATGTTTTTGTGTAAAGTGTGTCCTAAGTGGTGTTTCCCCCAACCAACCCGAGTCCGAAGCTAGACTAGTACGAGCGGGCTCTTTGGCTTTAGCAGGAGTGGTCTCTTCGGAGGAAGTGAAAACTAAAGGATTCTTCCTAAAATCCTCTGAAGTGTAAATGGTTTCAGGTAAGGGGAGATCCCCCAAACCCTGAAATAGTGGGTCATCAGTGCTAGGGACATCTCCCTCAGAAGCATCGATCGGAGACTCTTTGGAAGACGTTGACCTCTCCGGTGAAATGGCAGCCTCGGGAACAGTATACCCTTCGCGATGCTTTTCGGCCATGTTAGCCTATTCATCATCTTGGGTAGAAGAAGGAGAGGGTGAAGATTGAAGAGGCACTGTAGGAGCTCTCGAACTTTCGCCCGTTTCAGGAATTACCTCCACTGGGGGAATATATACATATGGAGCCGTCCCATGACCAATGCTACGAGTAATAGATAGCAACCCATGAAAATGAAGATATTCATCCTTAAGGACTTCATCAATAGTTAAACATTTCTGATCGCCATTAAGGAGCTGGTGCATCCGGTGAAAGAATACTTGGTCTGATATTTGTTTTGGGTTATCGACTGCAAACAAAAAGAAAAATGAGTTAAGGCGATGACTTGAATGTATAGAGTCGAGATTTAGAAAACCAGTGCTTTACTTGATTTCGTCCACCTCCTAGCACACCCTGGCTGTCGCTTCACATAAAACCATTCCAGCCTGGAATCCCCGGCTTTACTACTGAATGGTACTGGAATTATCTTCCTCTTAGGGACAGACTCGAAGTAACAGAAAGAAGGGGTTTCTCGAGTCTGGTGCTTGAAGTTGTAGAAGAAGTGAACATCGTCAAAAGTGAGCTCTATGCCTAAGATCTCACGATACGCTACATATAGGGTGTGCAAGTAAGCATATGAATTGTGATGCAGCTGCATGGGGGCAATCCGCATTTGTCTTAGAAATCCGACGACGAAAGGAGAAAAGGGAGGAATAGCCCCGACCATGCACATCAACCGTGTGATTGTCATATACCCCTCTGGGGGATTGTGAGGACGGTCAGTTTTCGAAGGCACCAGGGTGTCCCTTTTTATTATCCCATACTTTAGACAGATGCGGACAAGTCTGTCATTGTCGACCGTCGATTCAACAGAATCTTAGGGTGATTCCAATATGACGGCAGATTCAAATTCATTAGGAGCTCGGTCGTCGCCAACCCCTCCTTCCTCTTCACAACCTAAGGAAACTCCCCCCTCCGAAGACACATTGTCGCTTTCCCGAGTTCCAGCCTCATAGTCTGAGCCCTCGTCATTCCATTCTGGGTCCGAGGAAGAAGATATGTCCTCAAGGGTAATTTTGTTGGATGTCTCCGGGGCCTCCTTCTTCTCTACTAGTCTAGAGGAGCGTCTGGATGTCATGGTCACAAAACTATTAAAGAAGCAATAGCACAAGTTAGAGTAAATTAGCCCGTATCCCCCGTGCATGTGTGCAGACTAAAGTGTAAATAGTGTATGCGGAAAGTGTAAAGTTAATGTTTGAAAGTGCGACGCAAAATTTTGGCAAAGTAATAAGGATCAAGGCAGTTCTTGATGTCTAGTTATGTTCGCAAGGCACTATCCTAACTATCCATTAAGTTGAATATTATGCCAAGAGTTGATTGGGCCAGTTAAACGAGTTTTTATGCCTTAAGATGGACTGCCCTTCGGTTCGGTTCGGGCGCATTCATTGGGATCGGATCGGGGGCGTAGCCTCGCCTTGGGCTCGGATAAACATTGAAGCTCAGGAATCAAAATCGGATCGGCTCGGAAGTAGATTCCCCTAACGGTTCGGGTCGGATCACGTAGTCATGCCTCTCCTCCTTTATCTTACAGTCCGACCCGATCCGGTTAGGTGAGCTCCATTCCCCCCTTCTTTAACTACTTGCCCCGACCCGATCCGACCTTCTGGACTTCTTTTCTTTTTCCCTTTCTCTACTTGCCCCGACCCGATCCGACATTCAGGACTTCTTTTCTTTCTCCACTTTCCATACTCCACCGCCCGAACCGACTCCCTGCGATCTTCTTCTTCTTCCTCTTCTTTAGTTTTAGACCCAATATCATCTCCAATGCCCCAGTCATGATCGAACGAACTAGAACTCGCTCTCCCAACGTCTCGAAGCAGCAATGAAGCCACCAACAACAATAATGAAGGGAGAGGGCGTTGTAGCATGGAAGCCACATCTAAGTCGGTCGAATCGACCGTAGATTTCGATTAAAACCCATTATCATGAAGTCGATCAAGGATTCAAACCTACCGAGGTGTATAAGCTGGAGATTCGCACGAGAATGGTAAAGAGTTTCTTTTTCTCTTTTGAATCCTGAAGTTTCCGAGCAGAACTTATAAAACGATAGAGTAAAAAGAAAGTGGGAGGAAAATGAAGGCTGAGTTTATATAGAAAAACAGGGTGACTATTCGTCTCCCCGTTCGGACCGGCTCGAAGGCCCAGTAGTGTAGCCTGGCCCACTAGTCCAATGTGCAATAGGAGAAGAAGGGGATCCGTTCGGGTCGGAATCCGAACCGAACAGGATGTCATATCTCAGCTTGGCATATGAATTAAATTAAAATTTAAAGAAGAGGATGAAAGCACGAGGAAAGTCACAGGAAAGATTACCTAGCAGACGATATGCAATGATAATCAAAGCATGCTCCGTTTCCAACAGGAGCATCCTTTGAGGGGGCAAAATGTTAGCCTACTTTGTGAACTAGGCAACACAAAGTCGAGATCATTGAAGAACTTAGAAAGCATCATAGCAAATCGGATCGGATCGAAGAGATATCGCTGCTCGGATCGGAGGGATACTGCTGTTCGGATCGAAGAGCTATCACCAGTCGGATCGGAGAGCTGTTACGATTGGGATCGAAGAGATGCTGCTCGGATTGGGGAGCTACCTACTACCAGGTCGGAACGGAGCAGAGCGAAATGGATGAGAACTTAGTTTCAGCTTAATTCAGGTCGGATCGGATACACCGATCCGAACCCCTCCTGCATGCTCCTCCGATCCGAACCCATTTTCCACATCACTTTCCCCCACGATCGCCTGGTTATTCGGAGCGGTTATGACCAGTTCCAACCCATGAAAGCCACTACTCTGATGCGCTGTCGGCACTAGAATCCATCCGAACCCGAGGACGATGGGATGGAAGACACGTGGCTCCGATCCGGATCGGGTTCTGACCAAATTTTCACCTATAAATACCCTGTTTGGAGACAATCAAAGGGATCTTCTTTTTGGCACTTTGAGAGTTCAACCACTTTCAGAAACCGAATTCCAGCACTCCCGGATAATCCAAATCGTCTTTCAACATTTGTTTTGAGACAATTGAGTGAATGTATGTGAGTTGTGAGTGAAATTGAGTGAATATCTCATTGTAATTGCAACTATATCATCGAGAATAGTGATTGACAAGTGGACGTAGGCTTTTCAACGCCGAACCACTATAAATTCTGTGTCTCTATTTTACTTTTGATCTTATTTCACTCTGATTTTAGTTAATTTGGGTGTTAGAACCACTTTTTGGTCTAACAATATGTATATAAATCGTTAATCAAATATTGATTCTGTTTAGCAGAATATTTCATATTGAAATGAAATAGATGTTAATTATACTGTTTAACATCTGTGATGAAGGGAACAGGTTGGAGGGGTCCAACTGGACTCCTCAATATTTATAATACTGTTTTGTTCATATATTATGTTATATGATGTGATATGAAATTGGTTGATGATTTTATATGTTTGAATGATACCGATCATTATTATATGGTACGTTAAATACCATAAGAAATATTGGGATGAAAAAAGGAGATTTTCAAAGTATATTTTGAAAATAAATTATTTATATAAAATCAATGGATTTTATATATAAAATAAAAAGGAATTTATAAAAGGAAGTAATAATAAAATCAAAACGAATATAAAGGATATATTTTTGAAATCAAATATAAAGGAATTTATTTGTCAAATCAAATATAAAGGAATTTATTTGTGAAAATAAATATAAAGGAAATTATTTGTGAAAACAATTATAAAGGAATATATTTGTGAAATCAAATATAAAGGAACTTATTTTTGAAATCAAATATAACGGAACTTATTTATGAAATCAAATATAAAGGAATATATTTGTCAAAACAAATATAAAGGAAATTATTTGTGACAACAATTATAAAGGAAATATTTATTTAGAAAATAAATAGAATCGAAAGGGAATAGTTATTTGTTAAGTAAACAAATAGAAAAGGAATTATTTATATAAACAAACAGAAAAGGAATTCATCAAAGGAGTTAATTCAAAGAAATAAATCGACTAGAGTTAAATCGAGTTAGAGTTAATCAATTAGAGTTAACCAGTCAGAGTTAATCAGTTAGGGCTGACCAGTCAGAGTAAATTAGTCAGAGTTAATCAGTTAGAGTTAACCAGTTAGGGTTAATCAATTAGGATTGACCAGTTAGAGTTGATCAGTTAGAGTTAACCAGTTAGGGTTAATCAATTAGAATTGACCAGTTAGGGTTGATCAGTTAGAGTTAACCAGTTAGAGTTAGAATTAACCAATAGAGTAATTAAATAGAGTTAATCAAATTAGAATAAATTGATTAGAGTTAGTCGAAAAAGGAGTTATCGAATATTAGTTATTCGAATTGAGTTAAAAGGAGTTATCGAATCTAGATATTCGAAAGGAGTTAATCGATGTTAGTTTAATCAAAAGGAGTTAATCGATGTTAGTTTAATCGAAAAGAGTTAATCGAATTTAGTTATTCGAAAGTGAAATTATCGAATATAGTTATTCGAAAGGAGATTATTGAATATAGCGTATTCGAAGAAAGAGATTGAATGTAGTTCATTCGAAAGAGTGAGTTAATCGAATATAAGTTATTCGAAGAAAGATAATCGAATATAAGTTATTCGAAAAGAGATAATCGAATACAAGTTATTCGAAGAGAGATAATCGAATATAGGTTATTCGAAGAAGAGTTAATCAAATAGAGATTTCTTAAAAGAGAATTATACGTCAAATTCGATTATATCGATTTCGGGAAAGTACTTATGCTTTTTAGTTTTTAAATCAAGAGAATATATTAATGAATTAGTGTTTGTTTAATTATTCGAATTAAGTAATAAATGGGAGTTATAATTTGAAGTTAGATATTTCGAAAGTAGGGATTATAATGTTATCGTTATAACCAATGTTTTCAATAAAGAAGGGGATACGTAAATAGAAGCCGAAAGTTACGTAAGGAAGTTTGTTAAAGATTAAAAGATAAACTTTGACCATTTCGAAGTTAAAACGTTGTTCAGTAAGGTCTGAGAGGTAATTATACCCCAACTTGATTGACTTCCTTCTTAACTAAGGAATGGTAAGGTTTGATCGTGAAGGAGAATTGGAAATGTTTTCCAAATAAGAATCAGAAATGTTTTCTGATAATAGAAAATAAGAATTTAGAATATATGGAAACAGGAGATAAGTAAATTAATGAACTAAAGAGATAAATGTTAAATGATGATTGATCGATATAATTTCCATCTGGAAATAATATCGTTGTTTGCACACTGACATTTTTCCTTGATAGTTAAATCATAGACTATCAAAGTTTTGACCATTTTAATGTTGTTAATATGGAGAGACCAGTTGGATTATTATCCAAAGAACCACTCTGTATTGGCATAAGCGTTGCGAATCATATATGCCAAAGATAATTGAAAACGGAGAAAAGTGCAAGGGCTGTTGTATAAATCTTAGATAACAATTGACTAAGATGGATGTACTGAATAGTGCCTTCGGTTTGTCCAGTCCCAGGACGACCTGTATGGAAGAAGGTCTGATAGAGTATATTTGATAGATTGCGTAAGTTGATCTCTTCAAACGTATTTACGATTGGTGGCGAAGGAATTTGTTTCTCTTAGCTGTATACCCGTGGTATTTTTGAGGAAATCAATTTGTGATTTGGCGGGTACGACGATGTGACATTCAAAGTGAATAAATGTGTGATATGTCAGAGATAAGTGAGGCCTCTAGCCTCACAAATGGGAAATGACAGAAATCGGGCAGGCAACAAGGCTATGTAGGTCGCACCTATTAGGGTGTATAATCACCTGATCTAGAGTTTCATTTACTTCTAAAAATCTATTGTAAATGCTGTCCCATTCGAGAAACGGTTGCTGATCCCAACTGTTGGTGATATACATTCGATACACTCAAGCAAAATGAGTGGTCGGTCATGCATGGCCGGGTTGCAAGATGTTCTTGTTGAACCCAGTATATTCCTCTCGAGAAGTACACTACCGAAAGGTGGTTACATACCTTTTCATAGTTGGAAATCCATTACCCAATATGTGCTTGTGGTTTTGATTGTATACTATATATGTAGAACGTGAGATGAAAGCATTTCTGCTAGATGATCATTATATTGTGGTTGATAGACATTATTATAATATCAAAAGGTTTTTGATATGAAGATATTTTGGATTCTCATAAGGGAAAACCCCGTTCCGTTATACGGCGTGGTCTTATGAGATATCTTTTACTTGTTTGAACTGTTTTAAACTATTTTACTCATACTAGTCCCATGACTGACCCGGAGTTTATTTTCCTTTTTTTTCCCTAAACTCTTGGGTGCCCAATTTTATACGGGCAGTCAAGTAGTCAGGATTTTACAGATATACTTGAAGAGCTTGGAGCAGGAGGCTTCAGGATTATATAGCTATAGTTATTTCCGCTGTGTTGTAAGTGTTGTACTTTGATAATGTTACTGTATACATATACTAATTTTATATCAAGGATATGTTATCTATTATATGTTGTTCGTTCCGCTATGAGATTCGTGTTACTCTGATGTTGTGTTCTTCTTTTTCTTCTATTCTAAGTTTCTATCTTATCTATCCTCACCCTCTAACTTCTTTCTATTAACTTTCCAGTATTTTTCGATGTTTGGTTAGTCATCATTGAGTTTACGGCGATAACCAAAGTCGACAAAAAAACCGGGTCGTTACACCATGTTTTGAAATAGTTTAAGATTTATTTCGAATTAGAATTATTAAACACGTCTAAATTCCTATTAAATAAAGATACTGATAATTGGAAATGAATAATGAATAAATTAAATGTTTTGTGAATGGAAATAATCATAAGGGAAATTGAGTTAACCTGAAATGATAAGATTTATTCTAAAGTTCGAAATATTAGTCGAATATAGAGTATTCAAATGAGAGTTATTTATTGGAATTCGATTATATCGAATTTATGGAAGTAGTTATTTTTACTTTCCGTTTGAATCAAATTTATTTATTTATTGAAATTAATAAGAATAAGTTATATTTTTATAAACCAAATATTTGGAAACAACGATTATAATGCTACCGTTATAATAAATGTTATAAATCTAAACAGTGATTTTAATGCTACCATTATAATTAATGTTTTATAAATCAGATCTTTGGAAACAGCAATTATAACGTTACCGTTATAATCAATGTTTTTCTGTAAAAGAAGTGGATTCTAAGATTGAATCTGAGAGTCGCGTAAGCGATGCTTTGTTTGAAGTAGTGAGATTTGACTATTTCAAAGTTGAGAATGTTGTTCAGTTAAGGTCTGAAAGGTAATTATAACCCAACTTGACTGACTTCATGATTGATGGACGAATAGTCAAGGTTCGATAGTGAAGGTGAGAAATACGGTTAGTAATGAATGATTAAATTGTGTTGGCTATAATAACGATGTTTTTATAACATCTGGTTAATTTAAAGGATTTTGAAACGTTTCCCAAATAAAATGAGAGATATTATCTATGCATAGAAAACGAAATAAATTGGTAAATGAGGAATTAAGAAAATGGGAATGTTTTTTTGATATTAATAATGTATAATTTCTGAATATAGAAAATAAGGATTTGTGGACATAAATTGTAACAACCCGGAAATGCGAGCCAATTTAAAAATTTTATTTTGGCAATTTTAGCGAATTTTGATTATTTAAAATGAATTATTTTAAATAATATCGACGAGAAATTTATTTTGAATAGAATTAGAATGTATATATTTATATACGTCGTCGTTAGAATATAAATATTTATTTTAAATTATAAAAGGAATTGAAAATGGCGCGGTAGTTCGATAATTCGATTTCAAAGTTCAAATGAATGTACCGGCTGCAAAATAAACCGGATTTTAGCGAAACCAAAAATAATAGAATCTAATTGTGAATATCTTTCCAACGAATTCGAAAAATCGAAATTTCATAGCGGGAATCAAAAGTTATGTCCAGTTGAAAATTCAGAATAGTCACTATGGAATTCTGGCCCTTAAAAATGGAAATTTTGCAAACGACCTCGGTTTTCGATGAAACAACTGTTATTGGGTCCGGGATGTCAAGTTATTGCTAGGTTTCAAATTTCGTAATTTTTCGAATCAATAGTTGAGCGTGGCAAAGGAAAAAGCGTTTGACCGGTTTCAGTTGATTTTAATCGACTGGAAAATGACCATTTTTCAAACGGTCTCAGAATTCGACGAAACTAGTTTTGTTAGGACCGTATTGTAAATACGAAGCTAGAAAATATTTTTCTGGGATTTTTCGAGTTAGTACGTGACCCCGTTAAATTGAAATGCACGTTCAAATTCAATATATAGAGTTATATGTTGATTTTGACGAAAACTGTTCGAAATGATCGAATCAGCCTATGATACATTTCCCATTGTGTTCAGAATGGGGGTAATTAGCTATGGACGTCTGGCGGTGGGTCTCGTTTCGAGTTCGAATGAAAAAGTTACTTTTTAAATTTTAAAAATAAATAAAATAATATAAAAATTTCATATAAGCCCCCTTTTTTTCTTTCTTTCCCTCATAACTCTCAAACCCCTTTTTTTTAGAACCCATTGACCGACGCCTCCCTCCCTTTTTCCTCATCGCGACCGCCGCCTGCCCCTGGAGTTGGCCACCACTTCTCCGACCTCCGATGGGAGCGCCCCCCCCTCACGATTCTCTTCCCTCTTCCTCCCTCTTCCTTTAGTAAAACCCCTTTTCCCCGATCGATTTCTCATGTCGCCTCCTCCCTCCGTCACACCCTCGACCAAACCCCCCTTCCCTCGCCTCCTCTCTCCTCTGTGTCGACGGGAAGCTCCCCTCAACAACGATCGACGCGCCCAGCCCCTGAACGGGCGCCACCATCGCCAGAAGGCCGCCCGACCACCTGGAAGGCGCCGCACATCCTCCCCCCTTCTCGCTAACCCTCCATCGTCTGCTTCCCCTTCCCCCTCGATTTCCATTGTAATTTGTTATTTAATTTATTTTTATTTCTTTAAATTTATTTATATAAAATAATTCGTTATATAAAAACGAAAACCAGTTCTATGTAGGATGTTAGTGGACAAAGATTTGGGTTATAATCGAACAAAGGTTTGATTTTTAATGTGAGGAAAGATTAGGTTTCTATATGTTAAAAGATTATATTTTTAAACATGAAAAGATTTGATTTTTGATCCATTAAAAATGTAATCTTTATTATGTAGAAGACGTAAACATGTGATTTTTATAGCAATGAAATAAAAATTTGATTTTTACATGTGTAGTAAGATAAAAATTCAATCTTTATATAAGAAGTAGAAATATAAAAATATAATTTTTATATAAGGAGAAGCGTTGTAAAAATATATAAAGTAGAAATAAAAATATGATTTTAATTTATTGAAATGAAATGATAAAAATATAATTTTTATTATAAACAGCGGGACAAGGACTACATAGGAATTTCAAAGGAATCCAGACGGTTCAGCTGTTGAAAAGCAAAGCACGGCGGAGTGGAACCCTCAGTGAGAACTTCTCACCTTTTAATTTTATTTTCTAGTTAAAATATATTCTAGGATGCAGACGGTGTTTAGTAGCACCCGACACCCGTCGTCCACAGACTATGGACGGCTTGTATGCTTGTTTGTTTGATTTTGATGTGTAGTTGATTGTGTGATGTGAAACGAAATAAAATATTTTATAGTGGAAAATATTATATAGTTAAAAATAGAATTTTTCACGTGTATATGAATTGAAATAAAATATTTATGTAGTTAAAAATATTTTATAGTTGAAAATATAATTTTTAACATGAATGTGAATAAATATTTATAAACAAATCGGAGATTTGTTTATATACACTGATTTGATTGATATTGATTGGGACGATAAATTTTACACATCGCCCAACTACACAAATAAAATCTGTGTTTGATTGTTTGAAACCCCACACGGGTATTGGGATGATATATGACATACACTAATCCCAATAATTAGTTGTATGTCGATCGATTGATTGACAGACTGTTATAAGCGTTAAATATTTATATTTGATGCTTATACAGTGTAGGATGCACTTTGGATGATGGTTGATTATTTGTCATTGTTGATATATACATGCGTTGTATGGAAATCCATAGAAATAAAATCTATGGTAATTGATTGGGCCTCATTCCAATATTTGAATAGAAATATTTGAAATAAGAAATATTTGAAAAGAAATATTTGAATAGAAATATTTGAATAGAAATATTTGAAAAAGAAATATTTGAAAATAGAAATATATGAAGTCGTGTTGATTAGATTGACGCCATTTTGAGTTGAACGATATTTATATCGATTTTATTCATTTTACAACGAATATCGAAAGTGATATCAAAATCTTATATTTTGAATTGGATAGAAATTGAATTTGAATTGAAATTGAATTTGAATTGAATTTGAATTGAAATTGAATAGAATTGAATTCGAATTGAAATTGAATAGAAATGAATTCGAATTGAAATTGAATTGAAATGAATTCGAATTGAAATTCAAATAGAAATCGTTTTAAAATAAATTAAAAATCGAATATAAATTGAATCGAATTGAAAACGAACTGAAATTGAATTAAAAATCGATTTGAATTAAAATCAATTTGAAATGGATTTAAAACGAATTTATGAGAAAAAAAATTTAATTTTGATTTGAATATGAAATGAAGTTGAAATCGTTACGAAAACGAATTTAAGACGATTTAAAAAATATGTTTTAAAAAGGAAATCGACGAAATATATATACTATATATATATATTATATATATATAAATGGCCTGAATAGAACGCGCCGCGCCGCGGCAGTTCACGAATTTCGACCATTGACTTCGAATGGATATTGCGAGAGATCCGACCGTCGGATTCTCCTAAAACCAGAACTGTTGGATTCATATCAAAAAGAGCTTTCTAACGAATGCAAGAAATTAGAAATCTAACGGTTGGATGTGGAATTATGTCCAAATCAAATTTCGAAAAGGTCGTTGTAAGTGCAGTTCGATGGCCGTTGATGGAAACTGTACGGGCCTTGATAAAATTATTAAAAATATAAATAATTTTTGTAAAATCATAAGAAATGATTTGTGAAAAATTAGGATGAAAAACTCCATTTTTGAAAAGATAAAAATAGATTTTTATCGAAGTGAACTAGTTTTGAACTAGAATAATAATTTGTTTATTTTTGAAATAAATAAATTGAATTTGAAAAGGGTTTTAAAAGTAACCAGAATTTCCAATAATTGAATTGGAATGGATTTGAATCGAAATTGTCTTTGGAATATTTCGATGTTGGATATAGTGATTATACGGATGTTGTTATGGAAATTTGAAAGATATATATATATACATATCGTTATTTCCAATACGATATTTGTTGGTCGTAGAATTTGATATTGAATATAAGCCAATATATTTTCTGTTCAGAGCCTTGTATTTAATATCAAATGTGATTTGGGTTTGTCGTGAGTGGTGTCTTCATTAACACTACTCTTAAGCCCAGTTGAGAAAAAAGATTAAATCTTTTTATTTAGATTTAATGAAGTGTGCCAATTAAATAATATTTAATTGGAATTGAATTGGTATTGATTTTTGGGTTTATCGTGAATAGTGTTTTAAATAACACTTGTTCTTTAACCCGATAATTAATGGAATGTGATTTTGGGTTTATCGTGACCGTGTTTTAAATGACACTAATTCTTTAACCCAGTTAAGGATTAAAACTAAGTGGAGTTTTAATGAATCTTTAATTAGATTGAAAAGATCGAGAATGGAGTATCACCAGTTTTACTCCAGGCGATAGTTAAATCTTTAATTAGATTGAAAAGATCGAGAATGGAGTATCACCAGTTTTACTCCAGGCGATAGTTAAATCTTTAATTAGATTTGAACGTGAAATGGTAATTTAATTTACCGATAACACCGTGGTGTTAGAGATGAAGTATTACCAGTTTTACTTCATGCGATGAATAGGTTGGGATTGGGAAACAAACGATTACTCCAGTGTGGTTCGCTAATCCCGACTAGTTTGAATTGATATTCAAAGAAGATTAAAGAATAAATTTAAAGAATTTATCTTTGATAAAATTAATGGGAATCTTTCCCAATGTATAAGAATATTTGAATAAAAGAATATTCGGAATTGGAATGAGGCGTATGTTGTGTTTGTGTAACACTTGTTTATTATATACGCGAGTTATTCAGAAAGACCGGGTTTATCCCATTCTAAATCACTAATACGACGTGGTGTCGAAGATGAAGACGGTGGTTGAATACCGGAGGTCTTCACGTCATTTGGATAATTATTGATGATCTTGATTGGGCCGTACACCCAAGAGGAGAGAATCAGTTGGTGATCGTCCAGACATACTTGGAGATCGATGGATATGCGGGGTACTAGGTGCCTCCGGTTTCGTTCAGACCCAGAATGAACTTGTAAATGGACTGTGTGTCTGACACTGGATTTTAGTCCGTGTGATTGATTTCTATTAAATATATATCTGTTTGGCGGCAGAGAATTTATTCTCTTGCTTAACGCCCTTCTCTGAGACGTACGAGCTCAGGGGTTATATATTGATGGATATCAAACGCATGGAGTGAATTGCCTGTGTGGCATGCCTAAGTGGCAATATGATCAAGGCTTCTGTTGAAAAGCAGAGTCTTGTGGTTGATGATCAAAGCATGGCCTTTGTGGCGTAGCTTTGTGTAGCGGCGTTGATTCGCGAGCCTCACACCCCGGTTGTGAACCAAAAACGGGAGAGGACCCCTGGGAGGACATGCGTTTCTTTCTAGTTAGAAGTGGCGTCAGAGGTTTTACACGCCCTGATGAGTTTGACTTATGTGGTTGTTGTTGTTGCGAGGCGCCTCGGTTAGATCAGACGATCCGGGTCTGATGGAGTCATTCGTTGGCTCATTTACGCCCCAAAGTGCAGGGAAACGCAGTGTTCAGGCATTTTAATCCACATCGGTGGACCGGCCCTGACGATCCAAGGGCCCACCTGAGTCTGGGTCCTGAGGGGCGGTCTAGAGCGTCTCGAATCGGTGAGGACTATCTTTTGCCTCGGTTCACATATGGAAATCCAACTTCCAATACGTGACTTTGCGGTTTTATTTGTAGAGCCTAGTATGGCGACATAGTGGGATGGGGCGCTTATGTCGTCTATGATTGATACTTATGATTTGAATTGTTTTGACACTATACACTTACAGTAATAATAAAATATGAAATTTCAAGTACCAAGCATTCTTGGCTATTATAAGGTAAAAACCTTATCCTCCGGCTTGCGTTGCATTATGTGATGGGACCTGGGTCTTATAATAGCTTCATTTTTCTTTATTTAGCATTGCGCTGTTTGTTTTATGCACTGTTGTTCTTGGGAGGAAACCCGTTCCGTGTTATACGGCGTGGTCCCTTGATTTACCGAACTTTAAAATAAAGAATTATAACTGTTTTAGTTCTCACACCAGTCCCATGACTGACCTGGAGTTTATTGTTTTAACCTAAACTCTGGGTGCCCTTATTTTAACGTGGGAAGCTAGTAGTTTTGGTTTTGCAGATATATATTCACAGGATCCTGATGTACAGCGGGAATGATATCCGGAAAGCTTTGTATCCGTATATCTTCTTCAGTTGTATTTTGTATTATTTTCCGCTGCTATGTAATTTATTGTAATCTCTGATATTTTGTAATGTATAATATTCATTTATACTCTGTATATTCTTGTATTCTGATGGAATTGTTGTAATTAACAATGAAATGTTCTTCTGTCTGCGTTCTGTTGTGGCTTGTTCTCAACTCAATCCGTGATTTCCCGTGAGGGGGATTTCGGGTCGTTTCATTTTGGTATCAGAGCTTTGGTTTACAAAGCTCAGAGAACAAGACACGTTAGAACCAAACGAAAGAATTCATCAGAGATTGGATGAGTAATATCCAATGGGAATGACTCGTTAGAGATAGGATCAGCAGTATCCTAGAACGAGTGTGAAGAGTATATTTTTGAATTGTAAACGAATTTTTGTTTTGAAAATTTAAATCAATTATACGTATTTGATTATTTATTTATATTGATTTGGACAATCAAATTTATAGAGATTTTGGTATACGTCTGATCCACGTGTATTGAAGCCTCAAATATATTCGATAGATATAAAATCACACTCTAGTCGCTCGGGCATGATTCTAATGATTGACGCGTCATCATTAGAATTTATTTTCGTGTTTCGAAAGTGAGATTTCTATATATTTCCAATTGACTGGTGTGAGAACCAAAATTAGATAGGGTCTATTGTTGTGATGTGGCATCAAACATGTGATTTTTGACTATATATCAAAGTTATGAATTTGAAATGATAATTCACTAATTGATTGATGGTTGCGTTGTTTGATTATTGGTTGATTAATTAAAATTTGAACCTTTAGCCAAATTGAACCAAATAGTGAACTGTATTAGAAAATGATTACAATTGCATGCATATACATGTACTTATATTGAACAGGTCATAGCAAGGAGGCTAGAGCAGAAGAATAAAATTGTTTGCCCAACAAATAGGTACATGTTTACCATAATTTACTATTTTGTTTGGGTGAAGATGATTTTATGAGCAGATTGGCTAGCCGCTTGGCTTTTTCTTTTTCTTTTGGATTGAAGAAGGCCATGGGAGGCTATATGAAATATCCCGAAGTCCCCGGTGCAGGGGAGGTTATGGCAAAAAATTTCGGAAATTTAGGGTGTTAGCCAATTTTTTGAAAATTTTGAAAAGTTCTTAGAAACTGAAAAGTTGAAGAACTTAAGCCGTAAAGAAAATAGTGAAAATTGAGTTGATTAGTTAAACAACTTTCGGCTTCGTTCCTTTTCGGGGACGAAAAGTTTTAAGTGGGGGAGAATGTAACAACCCGGAAATGCGACCCAGTTTAAAATTTTTATTTTGGCAATTTTAGCGAATTTTGATTATTTAAAATGAATTATTTTAAATAATATCGATGAGAAATTTATTTTGAATAGAATTAGAACGTATATATTTATATACGTCGTCGTTAGAATATAAATATTTATTTTAAATTATAAAACGAATTGAAAATGGCGCGGTAGTTCGATAATTCGACTTCAAAGTTCAAATGAATGTACCGGGTGCAAAATAAACCGGATTTTAGCGAAACCAAAAATAATAGAATCTAATTGTGAATATCTTTCCAACGAATCCGAAAAATCAAGATTTCATTTCGGGAATCAAAAGTTATGTCCAGTTGAAAATTCAGAATAGTCGCTATGGAATTCTGGCCCTTAAAAATGGAAATTTTGCAAACGACCTCGGTTTTCGATGAAACCACTTTTGTTGGGTCCGGAATGTCAAGTTATTGCTAGGTTTCAAATTTCGTAATTTTTCGAATCAATAGGTGAGCGTGGCAAAGGAAAACGCGTTTGACCAGTTTCAGTTGATTTTAATCGACTAGAAAATGGCCATTTTTCAAACAGTCTCATAATTCGACGAAACTAGTTTTGTTAGGACCGTATCGTAAATAAGAAGCCAGAAAATATTTTTCTGGGATTTTTCTAGTTAGTACGTGACCCCGGTAAATTGAAAAGCACGTTCAAATTCAATATATAGAGTTATATGTTGATTTTGACGAAAACTGGTTGAAACGATCGAATCAGCCTATGATACATATGCCATTGTGTTCGGAATGGGGGTAATTAACTATGGACGTCAGGCGGTGGGTCTCGTTTCGAGTTCGAATGAAAAAGTTGCTTTTTAAAATTTAAAAATAAATAAAATAAAATAAAAATTTCATATAAGCCCCCCTTTTTTCTTTCTTTCCCTCATAACTCCCAAACCCCTTTTTTTTCAGAACCCGTTGACCGATGCTTCCCTCCCTTTTTCCTCATCGCGACTGCCGCCTTTCCCTGGCGTTGGCCACCGCTCCTCCGACCTCCGATGGGAGTGCCCCCCCTCGTGATTCTCTTCCCTCTTCCTCCCTCTTCCTTCAGTAAAACCCTTTTTGCCCGATCGATTTCTCGCGCTGCCTCCTCCCTCCGTCACACCCTCGACCAAACCCCCTTCCATCGCCTCCTCTCTCCTCTGTGTCGACGGGAAGCTCCCCCTCAACAACGATCGACGCGCCCAACCCCTGAACGGGCCCCACCATCACCAGAAGGCCACCCGACAACCTGGAAGGCGCCGCACATCCTCCCCCCTTCTAGCTGACCCTCCATCGCCTTCTTCCCCTTCCCCCTCGATTTCCACTGTAAGTTTTTATTTAATTTATTTTTATTTCTTTAAATTTATTTATATAAAATAATTCGTTATATAAAAACAAAAACATGTTCTATGTAGGATGTTAGTGGACAAAGATTTGGGTTTTAATCAAACAAAGGTTTGATTTTTAATGTGAGGAAAGATTAGGTTTCTATACGTGAAAAGATTAAATTCTTAAACATGAAAAGATTTGATTTTTGAACCATTAAAAATGTAATCTTTATTATGTAGAAGACGTAAAAATGTGATTTTTATAGCAATGAAATAAAAATTCGATTTTTATATGTGTAGTAAGATAAAAATTCAATCTTTATATAAGAAGTAGAAATATAAAAATATAATTTTTATATAAGGAGAAGCGTTGTAAAAATATATAAAGTAGAAATAAAAATATGATTTTTATTTATTGAAATGAAATGATAAAAATATATTTTTTATTATAAATAGCAGGAAAAGGACTGCATAGGAATTTCAAAGGAATCCAGACGGTTCAGCTGTTGAAAAGCAAAGCCCGACGGAGTGGAACCCTCGGTGAGAACTTCTCACCTTTTAATTTTATTTTCTAGTTAAAATATATACTAGGATGAAGACGGTGTTTAGTAGCACCCGACACCCGTCGTCCACAGACCATGGACGGCTTGTATGCTTGTTTGTTTGATTTTGATGTGTACTCGATTGTGTGATGTGATGTGAAACGAAATAAAATATTTTATAGTGGAAAATATTATATAGTTAAAAATAGAATTTTTAACATGTATATGAAATAAAATAAAATATTTATGTAGTTAAAAATATTTTATAGTTGAAAATATAATTTTTAACATGAATGTGAATAAATATTTATAAACAAATCGGAGATTTGTTTATATACACGGATTTGATTGATATTGATTAGGACGATAAATTTTACACATTGCCCAACTGTACAAATAAAATTTGTGTTTGATTGTTTGAAACCTCACACGGGTATTGGGATGATATATGACATACACTAATCCCAATAATTAGTTGTATGACGATCGATTGATTGACAGACTATTATAAGCGTTAAATATTTATATTTGATGCTTATATAGTGTAGGATGCACTTTGGATGATGGTTGATTATTTGTCATTGTTGATATATACATGCGTTGTATGGAAATCTATAGAAATAAAATCTATGGTAATTGATTGGGCCTCATTCCAATATTTGAATAGAAATATTTGAAATAAGAAATATTTGAAAAGAAATATTTGAATAGAAATATTTGAATTGAAATATTTGAAAAAGAAATATTTGAAAATAGAAATATATGAAGTCGTGTTGATTAGATTGACGCCATTTTGACGTGAACGATATTTATATCGATTTTATTCATTTTACAATGAATATCGAAAGTGATTTCAAAATCTGATATTTTGAATTGAATAGAAATTGAATTTGAATTGAAATTGAATTTGAATTGAATTTGAATTAAATTGAATAGAATTGAATTTGAATTGAAATCGAATAGAAATGAATTCGAATTGAAATTGAATAGAAATGAATTCGAATTGAAATTCAAATAGAAATCGTTTTGAAATAAATTCAAAATCGAATAGAAATTGAATCGAATTGAAAACGAACTGAAATTGAATTAAAAATCGATTTGAATTAAAATCAATTTGAAATGGATTTAAAACGAATTTATGGGAAAAAAATTAATTTTGATTTGAATTTGAAATGAAGTTGAAATCGTTTCGAAAACGAATTTAAGAAGATTTATAAAATACGTTTTAAAAAGGAAATCGACGAAATATAATATATATATATATATATATATATTATATGTATATAAGTGGCCTGAATAGAACGCGCCGCGCCGCGACAGTTCGCGAATTTTGACCATTGACTTCGAATGGATATTGCAGGAGATCCGACCGTCGGATTCTCCTAAAACCTAAACCGTTGGGTTCGAATCGAAAAGAGCTTTCTAACGAATGTGATAAATTAGAAATCTAACGGTTGGATTTGGAATTATGTCCAAATCAAATTTGGAAAAGGTCGCCGTAAGTGCAGTTCGATGGCCGTTGATGGAACTCGACTGTACATGCCTTGATAAAATTATTGAAAATATAAATAATTTGTGTAAAATCATAAGAAATGATTTGTGAAAAATTGGGATGAAAAACTCCATTTTTGAAAAGATAAAAATAGATTTTTATCGAAATGAACTAGTTTTGAACTAGAATAATAATTTATTTATTTTTGAAATAAATAAATTGAATTTGAAAAGGGTTTTAAAAGTAACCAGAATTTCCAATAATTGAATTGGAATGGATTTGAATCGAAATTGTCTTTGGAATATTTCGATGTTGGATTTAGTGATTATACAGATGTTGTTATGGAAATTTGAAAGATATATATACATATCGTTATTTCCAATACGATATTTGTTGATCGTAGAATTTGATATTGAATATAAGCCAATATATTTTCTATTCTGAGCCTTGTATTTAATATCAAATGTGATTTGGGTTTGTCGTGAATGGTGTCTTCGTTAACATTATTCTTAAGCCCAGTTGATAAAAAAGATTAAATCTTTTTATTTAGATTTAATGAAGTGTGCCAATTAAATAATATTTAATTGGAATTGAATTGGTATTGATTTTTGGGTTTATCGTGAACAGTGTTCTAAATAACACTTGTTCTTTAACCCGATAATTAATGGAATGTGAATTTGGGTTTATCGTGACCGTGTTTTAAATGACACTGATTCTTTAACCCAGTTAAGGATTAAAACTAAGTGGAGTTTTAATGAATCTTTAATTAGATTGAAAAGATCGAGAATGGAGTATCACCAGTTTTACTCCAGGCGATAGTTAAATCTTTAATTAGATTAAAAAGATCGAGAATGGAGTATCACCAGTTTTACTCCAGGCGATAGTTAAATCTTTAATTAGATTTGAACGTGAAATGGTAATTGAATTTACCGATAACACCGTGGTGTTAGAGATGAAGTATTGCCAGTTTTACTTCATGGGATGAATAGGTTGGGATTGGGAAATAAACGATTACTCCGGTGTGGTTCGCTAATCCCGACTAGTTTGAATTGATATTCAAAGAAGATTAAAGAATAAATTTAAAGAATTTATCTTTAATAAAATTAATGGGAATCTTTCCCAAAGTATAAGAATATTTGAATAAAAGAATATTCTGAATTCGAATGAGGCGTATGTTGAGACGACCCCAAACCCCGTACTGACGGCGGCAAGGGTAATCTTTAGAATATAACACAGAAACAGATAACAGCAGAGTAGAATTAAATAAATACACCGGATAATGAACAAATAATCACTGGATAAACGTAATCATTAGAGTTGCACAGTATACAGGATCATACTTAGTACAAATACAGTTCAGCTATACATAAATATCAACAGCGGAAAACAAACATAATATGTACAATAGGAGCTGAACAGCATAAAAAGAGATAAATGATAGAATCCATCTTCAGCTCCAGCTATCCAGAAAGAGCCTGCTAAAACCTGAATACAAAGATGCCCGTATAGAAAAAGGGGCACCCGAGTTTTCAAGTGAAACAAACTACGAGTCAGTCATGGGACTGGTATGAGAAATCTACTTAACACATTTATAATATGGCTAATCACAGGACCACGCCACTTTCATGGAACGGGTTTACTCCATTGGATTGCCAGTGCTTTAAAACAAATAATTCTTTTAAACATCGCAATGCTTTTTATAAAAATGAAGCCATTATAAGACTCAGTTCCCATCATACAATGCAAAGCAAACCGGAGGATAGAGTTTTACCTTATAATGGCCAAAATATGATTGATACGAATAAAACAAAAGCATTTGTTATTATTGCTAGTGTTTATATGTTTCAAAAACAATTTCAAATCATAACTATCAATCATAGGCGGCATGGGTACCATATATCATGTCGCCATATATATATATATATATATATATATATATATATATATATATACAATCAAAACCGCACAATCACGTATTTGGAAATTAGATTTCCGTCATGAACCAAGGCAAAAGATAGTCCTTATAGACTTCGAGATGCTCTAGTCCGTGTCTCAGGAGCAGCCGCAACTGCACCTTGGATCGTCAGGGCCGGTCCGCACGGAGTGGATTATAATGCCTGAACAATGCGTTTCTCCGCCCTTTGGGGCGTAAATGAGCCAAAGAATGACTCCATCGGTCCCGGATCGACCGATATAACCGAGGCACCTCGCAACAGTAACAACCACATAAGTCAAACTCGTCAGGGCGTGTAAAACCACTGACGCCACTTCTAGCTAGAAAGAAAACGCACGTCCCCCCTGAGGTCCTCTCCCGTTTCTGGTTCATACCGGGGTGTGAGGCTCACGATTTCACGTTATACACAAAGCTATGCCACACAGGCGGTGCTTTGATCATCACCACAAGACTTTGCTTTTCAACAGAAGCCTTGATCACTGCATCTTAGCATGCCACACAGGAAATTCACACCGTGCAACTTGTAACACCCCGTGTTTTCTATGAACGTATAAGTAACAAATCAGAGGATAATTAATTTTTAAAATAAGAATCAAGGGAAACGGGTTGCGCCATTGCGTTCGTCTCGGAATTCTCCTTGGAAACGAGTCCGAGTTTGCAAGAATCGGAGTCCGTATGAGGGAGATATGACCCTCCGAAGTTTCAGGAATTTTCAGAATCGAAAACAACTCGAAATTCGAATTCAAAATTCGTATTCAAACCCAGAAGCGGGCGGGACCCAAGTCGACTGGGGAGTCGACTGGGTAGTCGACCCCCAGTACCCAGGTCGACTGGGGAGTCGAATGGGTAGTCGACCCCCAGTACCTAGGTCGACTGGGCAGTCGACCCCCCCCCCCCCCCGACCAGGTCGACTGGTTAGTCGACCTGGGGGTCGACCTGGTCTCCGAACCTGGTTTTGAGCCTTGGTGCAATCTTATGTATCTGGTCCGATTTCTATCTAGATTCGTTGACTTGACCCTGTTTAAACAGCCCCAAACCCTAGCCTTCTCTACAAACAATTCTATTCTGCTTCTTCTCTGCCTCCGTTCTAAATAAAAATAAAAATGGCGTCGCTACTCTGCTGGAATCAAAAATAGAAGCTAATCAACATCAACCTAAGAAACTCAATTCAAATTAGAGATTAAAGCTTCTGCAACGATTCTACAATAACTAAAGTTCTTTCTTTAATTCAATCAAGGCAAGTGCAGTTATTTTCCGATATAAACGTTAATTCTGATTGTGACATGAATTGTAAATCTGAATCTGAGGTTATATCTGTTCTGTTCTGTTTAGATCTTATTTTGTATCTCTTTCCTCTTTCTGTTTTATAGCCAGGCTACCACGAGCCTGAGCCAATCTCATATGAGATTAACGTACGCTAAAATGTTTGGGACAGTAAAATGAATAATGCATAAATTGGGCATGACCAATAGGTGACTGATTTGAGGAAAGAACATGGACTGTAGCTAGAACGTAAATATGAGACATATGACCAGACATGTTATATTTATAACATAAAGGGGATTGAACATATGATTTGAGGACACGACATAAAAAGGCATATAATTGGACATAAATATAGACTGTATTGAACATATGACTTGAGATAAAGAGAATATGGCTTAGGTATAAAGCTTTACATTAAAGTAGAATATCTATCAAATGTGAATAACACCTAAGTAGGAGATTTTTGAACATATGACATGCATTGAAATCGATGGCTATATTTGGTATAATTTATATATGAATCTTTTGTACTAGGCAAGTTGAACTAAATTGGGACATGTAAATTATGACCATAATCTGTGACATGTAAATTCAATGCAAACGTGGGGTGTATGATCATAGTGTGAATCATGACAACTATTTAGGCATGCAAACTTAGGCCAAATTTATAATTAGGCAAGATATGTTTGTGAAACTTTAAGGAATGATTAAATCTGTTATATTTGCCTAATTTGCTAGTTCTGCTATATTTGCCTAATCTGCTACTTCTGTTATATTGTCTTTCTGTTATATTGCTTAATCTGCTAGTTCTGCTCTACTGCCTAGTCTGCTAGATTTGTTCATCTACCAAATCTGTCATCTGCTAAGTCTGTTGAAAATGTCAAATCTGCTAAACTAAATCTGTTGAGATGCCTAATCTGTTGTCTGCTAAATCTGCTAGTTTGCTTAATCTGCTAAATCCATTTGGTCGCCTAATCTGCAAAATCTGTTATCTGCTATAATTAGTCTGTTATTGACATAATCTGAATTGGCTATAATTATGAATAATTGACATGTATATTAGGCATGGGTGTAAATGGTAAATCATTAATTAATTGGCCGCAAAGATAAACATGGCTAACTCGAGGTTAGAATGAGTTTGCGGCGTAATTCTACCCGGAACTGCCCGGCATATTCCAGTGGCCGCAAACAATAGGTTCTAATGTGAGAAGTTAGTCATAACGTGCTTGAAACCCGAGGTTAGACTCAGTTTGCGACAGAAACCTTCCCGGAACCAACTGGCCTAACTAGTAGCCGCAAACTGTTAGTCTAAAGTGAGAGGTCTGGGCATTAATATTTAATTAATGAAAATCTAAGATAAATATGATGTCTAAGACGTGTTGGGTGGGTAAGGTTAAACCAATTGGACCAATTAATCTGATAAACCCGTTTCGTGAATCTGTAGGCCCAATACAAAGTTAGACAATCTATAACCGGTTAATCTGTAACCGGTTAATCTGTAATTCTGTTAATCTGTAACCAGTTAATATGTAAGTCTGTTAATCTGTAACCAGTTAATCTGTAAGTCTGTTAATCTGTAACCAGATAATCTGTAAGTCTGTTAAATCGGTATATCTGATCCGTTAGTCTGAAAACGTGTCTATGAACTAGTTGATCTCAATTCTGTATGTCTGAACTTGTAAACAAGATAATCTGAAATCTGTTAGCCTAGGGACACAAGGATAGGAAGGGAATTACTTGTGTCATCTGTTGTTTGGGACCCATATTAGTCAGTAACCCTTTGTGGTATCAAAACTTTGACCCAACAGTAGGTAGGGTCCGGGCACGCTTACTGAACTAATTATAAGCGGTTCATTCTGATAATGGCCAGGGGTGTTGATGGTGCGTTCCAACCGGGTCATGTGCGTGCATGGATCTCGGTCTGCCTCTGAGGATGTAAGACGCCGTGACATCTGTAAATAGGTCTGTGCCAATTGGTTGTCACTTTAGGGAGTGATACACCCTACTGTGGGGCCGACACAGGGTATTTATGTAATAGGGAGCCGATCGCTTGGGGTAGGGTTTTAGGGTACACTTAGTTCTGTCTGTTTCTGTTGGTACCGTCTGTTTCTGTTGGGTGGCAACACCTGTCTGTTTCTGCGTGGTACCATCTGTTCAGGTGGTAAAGGCCCAATTACTAGTGTACACCTAATGCTACATTCTGTTTCCGTAGGGATTAATCTGTTTCTGTTTCGGTTCGGGTGGTAAAGGCCCATTATCTGCATTATGCTTCTGTTTGTTTCTGTTCGGGTGGTAAAGGCCCATTACTAGCACTCTCTTCTGTGGAAATTATTCTCTACCCGTTTCTGTTTTAGTTTAGACATTAGGGTGACACCTAATTCTGTTATACTAGTATTAGTGCAGAGAAGTGTAAAGAAATAGCTTATGTCATTCTGTTCTTCTGTAATATCCGCTACACCTATTACTGTTATCTCTCATCTAGTTTTATTTTCATGTCATGTTATTATTATCTGTTCATAACGGAAAATCACCGGACTTGCCTGACTTTTTGTCTGACCTTACTTGTTTTCGCCCCTTTTTCTTCCGTTTCCCCCCAGGTTATCCAAGGAGGGAATACTTTAGCTTGATCTGGATTCCTTCTGCTTGAAGTGCTTAAAGTATGGCTTGGCTCTGTATAGCTTCCGTTCTGTGGGGATTATGATTTTAAAGTTTTGTACTCTGATGGCTTTTGAACAAGGCTGATATATATGTACTTGAGACTTTGGTAAAGTTGTAACCAAACTGATTTCTGTCCGCTGCAATAAAGTTATAAAGTTTTTCAAGTACTATTTTTATATCTGTCTTGTAATATTCTGTTATGTTTACTAAAATGCTCCATCAAAGTTAAGGCATTCCCTTTGTGAGTGACCTTAACAGAGGTGGGGTGTTACACAACTGATAGCTATCAATAACACAGAATAAATTCCAATGTCAGACACACTGTCCATTTGCAAGTCCATTCTGGGTCTGAACGAAACCGGAGGCACTATATACCTTGCAAACCCATCGATCTCCACGTACGTCTGGACGATTACCACTCATTATCCGTATTTCGGGATGCCTCCTAATCAGGACATCAGTTACCATCAAAACGAGGTGAAGATTTCCGGTCTTCAACCACCGTCTTCATCTTCAATTTCTTATCGTCGATTTAGTTATTCAGAATGGGATAAACCCGGTCTTTCTGAGCAACCCGCGTATATAATAAACACGTGCTACACAAACACTACATACACATCATATCAATTCATTAGTCACTAACCGTCAATCAGTAAGAGAACGATTTCCCAAATATTAACCCCGAAGGCCGAAACCAACATCAGATCAAAATCCAGGAAACCATTCGACTTAGTTAACCTTCAGTTAATTTCTAAATTTCACATCCATATCGTTTATAATATTTTATAACGATCTATCGCTATTTTTATTTATTTTAAAATAGCCAATTTATTCAAACGATGCTTCGGGCCATAACGCGGCCATGGCGCTGTTTTTCTTCAGATTTGATTTGCACATATTTGAAAATCTAACTGTTGGATCTTCACAAAATTTACATCATTAGAAAGATCTTTTCAAAACGAATCCAACGGTTCCATTTTTGGGAAAATCCGACGGTCGGATTTCCCTGTATAATCGTTTGAAGTTTCGTTTTCAAAATACGAACTGCAGCGTCGTTATTCGATTTAATTTAATTATATCTATATATATATATAATTGATTCTGGCGCTGGTTTTCTTCAGATTTGAATTAAACATTCCAGACAATCCAACCGTTGGATCTTTGCAAAGTTGGTGTCGTTTGAAAGATATTTCCAAAGCGAACCCAACGGTTTCGGTTTCGGGAAAATCCGACGGTCGGATCTCCCGCACTAATCGTTTGAAATCATGGTTTCAAAACACGAACTGCAGCTTCGTTATTCAATTTAATTTAACTATATTTACATATATATATATATATATATATATATATATAATCGATCCTTCGATTTCGAAACCATTTCCTTTTCATACATTTGATAAAAATGATATTTTTATCCAACTGACTTCCATTTCAACACTTCACTATTTTTAACTATTCATGTATATGATAGAAAGGTGATTTTTATTGTAAAACAATTCATTTCAAAATGCGATTATTTTATATAGTTCATATAGGTAATAAAAATATGATTTTTATTATAAAACAATTTATTTCAAAACAAGAGTATTTTATATAGTTCACATTGATGATAAAAATAGGATTTTTATGTAATAACCCGGAAATTCTGGGCCAGTTTAAAATTTTTATTTTGGCAATTTTGGCGAATTTTGATTATTTAAAATGAATTATTTTAAATAATATCGACGAGAAATTTATTTTGTATATATTTAGAACGTATATATTATATACGTCGTCGTTAGAATATAAATATTTATATATAATTATAAATAGAATTGAAAATGGCGCGGTAGTTCGATAATTCGATTTCAAACTTAAATTGAATGTACCGGGTGCAAAATAATCCGGATTTTAGTGAAACCAAAAACATTAGGATCTAATTGTTAATATCTTTCCAACGAATCCGAAAAATCAAAATTTCATAGCGGGGATCAAAAGATATGTCCAGTTGAAAATTCTGAATAGTCGCTATGGAATTCAGGCCCTTAAAAAAATGGACATTTTGCAAATGACCTCGGATTTCGACGAAACCAGTTTTGTTGGGTCCGTGGTGTCAAGTTATTGCTAGATTCCAAATTTCATAATTTTTCGAATCAATATGTGAGCGTGGCAAAGGAAAACGCGTTTGACCAGTTTCAGTTGATTTTAATCGACTGGAAAATGGCCATTTTTCAAACGGTCTCAGAATTCGGCGAAACTAGTTTTGTTAGGACCGTATCGTCAATACGAAGCTAGAAAATATTTTTCTGGAATTTTTCTAGTTAGTATGTGACTCCGGTAATTTGAAATGTACGTTTAAAATTCAATATAGTGATTTAAATGAAAATTCAACGAAAACTGATCGAAACGATCGAATCAGCTTACGATACATATCCCATTGTGTTCGGAATAGGAGTAATTAGCTAAGGGCGATAGTCGTTGGGTTCCAATTGGTGTTTGTATCAATAAACAGCAAATATTGGAATTAAAAGAAAATTTAATAAAATAAAAATAACTATAAATAACCCTAAAAAAACGGGCCAACCCTAATTCCCCCCAAACCCAAAATAACCCGCCGCCACCCTGAGATATACGGTCAAAACCGTCCCTTTTGAAAAAAAATCGTCTAACATAATTCGAATTACATAATGGCCCTCAATCGAAAATTAAAAAGGAGCTCGAGATCTTTTAATGGGTATAAGGAAGATGGGTTATGGGGTTCTGTAGTGGGAGGATTTGGGGCTCGAAGTAGCCGACTGCGTGGGGGTTTTCGGGTCTGAAGAAGCCACCGAGTTCGGCCTGGCTGCCGGAGGTGACAGAGGGCGGTAGGGGCTGTCGAACGGTGGATGGCGATGGTCGTCACGACGACTAGGGGAGGCGCGGGGGGATGGTGAATGAAGTCGACGTGGGGGGGGGGGGGGGGGGGCTCTGGAAAATCACCGTCGGCAGTGAATTTTGGGAAGAAAGGTTATATTTTTTTCTTTTCCTTTTCTTTATATTAGTTTAATTAATTTAGTATATTAAACAGTAATTAAATTCTAAAATAGAAAATGTTTTTTAATATATATATAAACATTGTTTTAAATCTATTTTTGAAATTATATAAAAATAGCATTATTTTTTTTATAGAATAAAAAGAGCATTGTTTCTCGTTGTTTTTGAAAAATAAAAATAACATTGTTTATATATATATGTATGTAACTTTAAAGTAAAAATATGATTGTTATATAAAATAAGCATCGTTACAAAAATATGATTTTTATATATATCATAGCAAAATAAAATATAATTATTTCTATATAAAATAGTATGGTAGATAAAAATTGGATCTTTTATTTGTATGAAGCGTATAAAAGTTGGATTTTTCCTTATATGAAGTAGCGGATAAAGTTTTGATTTTTACTTAACATAAAGTTTTGATTTTTAAATATGAAAAGCCTTGATTTTTATATATGTAGAAATCAGATTTTTGTAAACAAAAAGATTGGATTTTTATTATATGGAGTAGCGTGTTAAAAATGAGATTTTTGTATGTATGGCATTAAAGTAAAAATATGATTTTTATATATTGAATAGCAAAGTAAAAATTCGATTTTTATATATATTGAATAACGAAGTAAAAATTCGATTTTTATATATATTGAATAACGAAGTCAAAATTCGATTTTTATATATATTGAATAACGAAGTCAAAATTCGATTTTATATATTGAATAACAAAGTCAAAATTCGATTTTTATTTATTGAATAGCGAAGTAAAAATGGGATTTTTATATATGTAGTGAATACGAGCAACGGAAGTAACAAAAGAGGCGAGAACGATGAAGATTTCTATCAAAGAAGAGTCAAGATGCTTGGATAGCTATATGTGAGAACTTCTCACCTTTCAAATTCTTTTTCTAGTTATATATATATATATACTAGGATGCAGACGGTGCTTAGTAGCACCCGACACAATCGTCCACAGACCATGGACTTGTTTGTTTGGTTGCATAGATTAGTTAGATGATTTGATTTGAAATTGAATTGTTTGGTGAAATGAATAGATTTGATTGATGTGTGAATGGCGTGGGCCTTCACTAGACCGGGGATAAGGCTAGGCCTCGTCCCGTTTCTAGTATCGTGCCGTTATGCCGCCGAAATTTTCTAAAATATGTTAGAAAAATAAAAATAACATTTTATTGAATAAATGAATCGAATAGAATATTCATAGGTTGAATAAAATGTTTTATCGTTAAAAATATAATTTTTAACGTGAATGTGAATAAATAAATATTCATTTACAAACCGGACGGTTTGTTTATGTACACCTATTTGAATGACATTGATTGGGACGATAAATTTTACACATCGCCCAACTGCACAACTAAAATCTGTGTTTGATTGTTTGAAACCCCACACGGGTGTTAGGATGTAATTTGAAGTTCACTCATCCTGATTGATTTAATATGTCGATCGATCGATTGACAGGCTGTTATAAGCGTTAGATATCTATATTTGATGCTTATACAGTGTAGTGCACTTTGGTTGATGGTTGATTATTTTTCAATGCTCTTATATGTGTGTGTAATGTATGAAAATCCATATAATTAACTTTATATGGTAATTGATTGGGCCTCATTCCAATTTGAAAAATAAAGAATATTATAAAATAAAAGTTCATGTGTTGACAGTACTCATCCATTGAGATTGGTCATGTGTTGAACGAAATATTTTAGTAATAAAATTTACATCTTTATCGATATAAAATAAAGGTTCATGTGTTGACAGTACTCATCCATTGAGATTGGTCATGTGTTGAACGAAATATTTTGATAATAACAACTATTTTGAAAAAAAAGAAATATTTGAAATAGAATATTTGAAAATAGAAATTTATGAAGCCGTGTTGATTAGATTGACGCCATTTTGACGTGAACGATATTTATATCGATTTTATTCATTTCGAAATGAATTGAATTGAAAACGATTTCGAAATGAATTGAATTGAAAACGATTTCGAAATGAATTGAATTGAAAACGATTTCGAAATGAATTGAATTGAAACGATTTCGAAATGAATTGAATTGAAAACGATTTCGAAATGAATTGAATTAAAAACGATTTCGAAATGAATTGAATTAAAAACGATTTCAAAATGAATTGAATTGAAAACAATTTCCAAATGAATTGAATTGAAAACGATTTCGAAATGAATTGAATTGAAAACGATTTCGAAATTAATCGAATAGAAAACGACTTTGGAAATGAATTGAATTGAAAACGAATTCAAATTGAATTGAAAGCGAATTGAAATGAATTCAAATTGAATTGAAATTTGAATTGAATAGAAATGAATTTTAAAACGAATTTATAAAGAAGAATTCAATTTTGATTTGAATTTGAAACGGAAGTTGAAATTGCTTTTGAAACGAATTTAAAACTATTTATATAATTCGTTTTAAATAGAAATCGACGAAATATATATTATATATATTATATATATAATATAATGGCCTGAATAGAACGCGCCGCGGCAGTTCGTAAATTTCGACCATTTATTTCAAATGGACATTACGGGAGATCCGACCGTCGGATTCTCCTAAAACCGGAACCGTTGGGTTCGTATCGAAAAGAGCTTTCTAAAGAATATTAGAAATTAGAAATCTAACGGTTGGATTTGGAATTATGTCCAAATCAAATTCGAAAAAGGTCGCTGTAAGTGCAGTTCGATGGCCGTTGTTGGAAATCGACTGTATGGACCTTGATAAAATTATTAAAAATAGTAATAATTTGTGTAAAATCATAAGAAATGATTTGGGAAAAATTGGGATGAAAAACTCCATATTTGAAAGGATAAAAATAGATTTTTATCGAAATGAACGAGTTTTGAACTAGAATTATAATTCTATTTATTTTTAATTAAATAAATTGAATTTAAAAAGGGTTTTAAAAATAACCAGAATTTACAATGATTGCATTGGAGTGGATTTGAATCGAAATTGTCTTTGGATTATTTCGATGTTGGATTTCGTGATGATACAGGTATTGTTATGGGAATTTGAAAGATATATATATATCGTTATTTCCAATACGATATTTGTTAGTCGTAGAATTTGATATTGAATATAAGCCGGTATATTTTCTATTCAGAGCCTTGTGTTTAGTATCAAATGTGATTTGGGTTTGTCGTGAATTGTGTCTTCACTAACACTGTTCTTGAACCCAGTTGAGAAAAGATTAAATCTTTTTATTTAGATTTAATGAAGTGTACCAATTAAATAATATTTAATTGAAATTGAATTGATATTGATTTTTGGGTTATCGCGAACAGTGTTTTAAATAACACTTGTTCTTTAACCCGATAATTAATGGAATGTGATTTTGGGTTTATCGTGAACCGTGTTTTAAATGACACTGATTCTTTAACCCAGTCGAAGATTAAAACTAAGTGGAGTTTTAATGAATCTTTAATTAGATTGAAATGATCGAAAATGGAGTATCACCAGTTTTGCTCCAGGCGATAGTTAAATCTTTAATTAGATTTGAACGTGAAATGGTAATTGAATTTACCGATAACACTGTGGTGTTAGATATGAAGTATTACCAGTTTTACTTCATGGGATGAATAGGTTGGGATTGGGAAATTAAAACAAATGATTACTTCGGTAAGGTTCGCTAATCCCGACTAGTTTGAATTGATATTCAAAAATAGATTAAAGAATAAATTCAAGAAATTTATCTTGGATAAAATTAATGGGAACCTTTCCCTATGAATGTGAAATTTAGAAACTAACTGTCGGTTAGCTAAGCAGAATGGTTTTCTGGATATTGATCTGATGTTGGTTTCGGCCTTCGGGGTTAATATTTGGGGAATTATTCTCTTGATTAATTTACGGTTAGTGACTGATGAATTGGAATGAGGCGTATGTTGTGTTTGTGTAACACTTATTTAAAATATACGCGAGTTATTCGGGAAGACCGGGTTTATCCCATTCTGAATAACTGATACGACGTTAAGTCGAAGATGAAGACGATGGTCGAAGACCGGAAGTCTTCACGTCGTTTGGATAATTACTGATGATCTTGATTGGGCTTTACACCCAAGAAGATGGAAACAGTTAGTGATCGTCCAGACGTACTTGGAGATCGATGGATATGCGGGGTACTAGGTGCCTCCGGTTTCGTTCAGACCCAGAACGGACTTGTAAATGGACTGTGTGTCTGACATTGGATTTTAGTCCGTGTGATTGATCTCTATTAAATATATATCTGTTTGGCGGCGGAGAATTTATTCTCTTGCTTAACGCCCTTCTCTGAGACGTACGAGCTCAGGGGTTATATATTGATGGATATCAAACGCATGGAGTGAATTGCATGTGTGGTATGCCTAAGTGGCAATTGATCGAGGCTTCTGTTGAAAAGCAAAGTCTTGTGGTGATGATCAAAGCACAGCCTTTGTGGCGTAGCTTTGTGTAACGTTTACTTCGCGTGTTTCACACCCGGTATGAACCAAAAACGGGAGGGGACCTCAGGGAGGGCATGCGTTTCTTTCTAGTTAGAAGTGGCGTCAGTGGTTTTACACGCCATGACGAGTTTGACTTATGTGGTTGTTGCTGTTGCGAGGCGCCTCGGATTGATCGGTCGTTCTCGAACCGATGGAGTCATTTAGTTGGCTCACCTACGCCCCATAGGGCGGGGAAATGCATGTTCAGGGTTTAAGTTTAATCCACATCGGTGGACTGGCCCTGACGATCCAAGGGTCACTCGAGCTCTGATCCTGTGGCTCGGGCTAGAGAGTCACGAATCGGCAGAGGACTATCTTTTGCCTCAGTTCATAGACGGAAATCCAATTTCCAAATACGTGACATTTGCGGTTTTATTTGTACAGCCTAGTATGACGACATAGTGGGATGGGGCGCTCATGCCGCCTATGATTGATACTTATGATTTGAAGTTGTTTTATACACTATGCACTTATAATAGTATCAAACGATTTGTTTTAACCGTATCAAGCATTCTTTGGCTGTTATAAGGGAAAACCCTATCCTCGGCTGCGTTGCATTGTGTGATGGGACCTGGGTCTTATAACAGCTTCATTTTTCTTTATTTAGCAATGCGCTGTTTGTTTTATGCACTGGTATTCTTGGGAGGAAACCTGTTCCGTGTTATACGGCGTGGTCCCTTGATTTACCTAACTTTAAAAATAAAGATTAATAACTGTTTTAGTTCTCACACCAGTCACATGACTGACCTGGAGTTTATTGTTTTAACCTAAACTCTGGGTGCCCTTATTTTGACACGGGCAGCTAGTAGTTTTGGTTTTGCAGATTTATATTCACAGGATCCTGGTTTACAGCTGGAATGATATCCGGAAAGCTTTGTATCCGTATATCTCTTCTAGTTGTGTATTGTATTATTTTCCGCTGCTATGTATTTAAATGTAATTTAAATCTCTGATATTTCTGTGTAATATTCATTTTTACTCTGTATATTCTTGTAATCTAATGCATTGTTGTAATAAACAATGAAATGTTCTTATGTATGCATTCTGTTGTGGCTTGTTCTCGAACTATCCGACCCTTTCCTTTACGGGGAAGTTACGGGTTTTCACAGTTGGTATCAGAGCTGAGGTTTACAAAGCTCAGAGAACAAGGCACATTAG
The DNA here is from genome assembly GCA_030737875.1 of Allium sativum. Lineage (NCBI taxonomy): Eukaryota > Viridiplantae > Streptophyta > Magnoliopsida > Asparagales > Amaryllidaceae > Allium > Allium sativum. The sequence continues at coordinate 453,696,273 of CM060920.1, read as the reverse complement.
AACCATACGAAAGGATTCATCAGATATTGGATTAGTAATATCCAATGGAATGACTCGTTAGAGATGGGATCAGTAGTATCCTAGAACGAGTGTGAAGAGTATATTTTTCAAATGAAAACAATTTTTGTTTTGAAAATTTAAATAAATTATTCGTATCTGATTATCTATTTATATTGAGTTGGACAGTCCAGTATATAAAGATTTTGCGTATACGTCTGATCCGCGTGTATTCAAAGTTTTAATATATTGGATAGATATAGAATCACATTCTAGACACCCGGAGATGGTTCTGATGATTGATCGATCATTATCAGAATTTATGTTCGTGTTTCGAAGATGTAATATCTATATATCTCCTATTGACTGGTGTGAGAACCAAAATTAGATAGGAACTATTGTTATGATTTGGCATCAAAAACATGATTTTTGTATATGTATCAAAATTATGAATTTGAAACTCTAATTCACTAATTGATTGATGTTTGGGCTGTTTGTTTATTTGTTTGCTAATTTTTAGCCATTTAGCCTAATAGCATCAAATATTGAATTGTATTGAAAATTGGTCGCATTTGCTTGCATATACCTATACTTACATTGAACAGGTCATAGCAAGGAGGCTAGAGCAGAGAATAAAATTTGTTTGCCCGACAAATAGGTACATGTTTACTACATAATTTATTGTTTTGTTTGGGTGATGATGATTTTATGAGCCTATTGGCTAGCCGCTTGGCTTTTTCTTTTTATTTTTGAGATCTGAAGGACCGGGGAAGCTATTTGAAATTCCCCGATGCTCCCGGTGCAGGGGAGGTTATGGCGAAATTTTTCGAAAATTTAGGGTGTTAGCCAAATTTTTGAAATTTTTGAAAATTCTCAGAAACTGAAAGGTTGGAGAATGGAAGCCAGATCGAGCGTAGAGTTGAATGATCAAACCACTTTCGACTTTGTTCCTTTTCGGGGACGAAAAGTTTTAAGTGGGGGAGATTGTAATAACCCGGAAATTCTGGGCCAGTTTAAAAATTTTATTTTGGCAATTTTGGCGAATTTTGATTATTTAAAATGAATTATTTTAAATAATATCGACGAGAAATTTATTTTGAATATATTTAGAACGTATATATTATATACGTCGTCGTTAGAATATAAATATTTATATATAATTATAAATAGAATTGAAAATGGCGCGGTAGTTCGATAATTCGATTTCAAACTTCAATTGAATGTACCGGGTGCAAAATAATCCGGATTTTAGTGAAACCAAAAACATTAGGATCTAATTGATAATATCTTTCCAACGAATCCGAAAAATCAAAATTTCATAGCGGGGATCAAAAGATATGTCCAGTTGAAAATTCTGAATAGTCGCTATGGAATTCAGGCCCTTAAAAAAATGGACATTTTGCAAATGACCTCGGATTTCGACGAAACCAGTTTTGTTGGGTCCGTGGTGTCAAGTTATTGCTAGATTCCAAATTTCATAATTTTTCGAATCAATATGTGAGCGTGGCAAAGGAAAACGCGTTTGACCAGTTTCAGTTGATTTTAATCGACTGGAAAATGGCCATTTTTCAAACGGTCTCAGAATTCGGCGAAACTAGTTTTGTTAGGACCGTATCGTCAATACGAAGCTAGAAAATATTTTTCTGGAATTTTTCTAGTTAGTATGTGACTCCGGTAATTTGAAATGTACGTTTAAAATTCAATATAGTGATTTAAATGAAAATTCAACGAAAACTGATCGAAACGATCGAATCAGCTTACGATACATATCCCATTGTGTTCGGAATAGGAGTAATTAGCTGAGGGCGATAGTCTTTGGGTTCCAATTGGTGTTTGTATCAATAAACAGCAAATATTGGAATTAAAAGAAAATTTAATAAAATAAAAATAACTATAAATAACCCTAAAAAAACGGGCCAACCCTAATTCCCCCCAAACCCAAAATAACCCGCCGCCACCCTGAGATATACGGTCAAAACCGTCCCTTTTGAAAAAAAATCGTCTAACATAATTCGAATTACATAATGGCCCTCAATCGAAAATTAAAAAGGAGCTCGAGATCTTTTAATGGGTATAAGGAAGATGGGTTATGGGGTTCTGTAGTGGGAGGATTTGGGGCTCTAAGTAGCCGACTGCGTGGGGGTTTTCGGGTCTGAAGAAGCCACCGAGTTCGGCCTGGCTGCCGGAGGTGACAGAGGGCGGTAGGGGCTATCGAACGGTGGATGGCGATGGTCGTCACGACGACTAGGGGAGGCGCGGGGGGATGGTGAATGAAGTCGACGTGGGGGGGGGGCTCTGGAAAATCACCGTCGGCAGTGAATTTTGGGAAGAAAGGTTATATTTTTTTCTTTTCCTTTTCTTTATATTAGTTTAATTAATTTAGTATATTAAACAGTAATTAAATTCTAAAATAGAAAATGTTTTTTAATATATATATAAACATTGTTTTAAATCTATTTTTGAAATTATATAAAAATAGCATTATTTTTTTTATAGAATAAAAAGAGCATTGTTTCTCGTTGTTTTTGAAAAATAAAAATAACATTGTTTATATATATATATGTATGTAACTTTAAAGTAAAAATATGATTGTTATATAAAATAAGCATCGTTACAAAAATATGATTTTTATATATATCATAGCAAAATAAAATATAATTATTTCTATATAAAATAGTATGGTAGATAAAAATTGGATCTTTTATTTGTATGAAGCGTATAAAAGTTGGATTTTTCCTTATATGAAGTAGCGGATAAAGTTTTGATTTTTACTTAACATAAAGTTTTGATTTTTAAATATGAAAAGCCTTGATTTTTATATATGTAGAAATCAGATTTTTGTAAACAAAAAGATTGGATTTTTATTATATGGAGTAGCGTGTTAAAAATGAGATTTTTGTATGTATGGCATTAAAGTAAAAATATGATTTTTATATATTGAATAGCAAAGTAAAAATTCGATTTTTATATATATTGAATAACGAAGTAAAAATTCGATTTTTATATATATTGAATAACGAAGTCAAAATTCGATTTTTATATATATTGAATAACGAAGTCAAAATTCGATTTTTATATATTGAATAACAAAGTCAAAATTCGATTTTTATTTATTGAATAGCGAAGTAAAAATGGGATTTTTATATATGTAGTGAATACGAGCAACGGAAGTAACAAAAGAGGCGAGAACGATGAAGATTTCTATCAAAGAAGAGTCAAGATGCTTGGATAGCTATATGTGAGAACTTCTCACCTTTCAAATTCTTTTTCTAGTTATATATATATATACTAGGATGCAGACGGTGCTTAGTAGCACCCGACACAATCGTCCACAGACCATGGACTTGTTTGTTTGGTTGCATAGATTAGTTAGATGATTTGATTTGAAATTGAATTGTTTGGTGAAATGAATAGATTTGATTGATGTGTGAATGGCGTGGGCCTTCACTAGACCGGGGATAAGGCTAGGCCTCGTCCCGTTTCTAGTATCGTGTCGTTATGCCGCCGAAATTTTCTAAAATATGTTAGAAAAATAAAAATAACATTTTATTGAATAAATGAACCGAATAGAATATTCATAGGTTGAATAAAATGTTTTATCGTTAAAAATATAATTTTTAACGTGAATGTGAATAAATAAATATTCATTTACAAACCGAACGGTTTGTTTATGTACACCTATTTGAATGACATTGATTGGGACGATAAATTTTACACATCGCCCAACTGCACAACTAAAATCTGTGTTTGATTGTTTGAAACCCCACACGGGTGTTAGGATATAATTTGAAGTTCACTCATCCTGATTGATTTAATATGTCGATCGATCGATTGACAGGCTGTTATAAGCGTTAGATATCTATATTTGATGCTTATACAGTGTAGTGCACTTTGGTTGATGGTTGATTATTTTTCAATGCTCTTATATGTGTGTGTAATGTATGAAAATCCATATAATTAACTTTATATGGTAATTGATTGGGCCTCATTCCAATTTGAAAAATAAAGAATATTATAAAATAAAAGTTCATGTGTTGACAGTACTCATCCATTGAGATTGGTCATGTGTTGAACGAAATATTTTAGTAATAAAATTTACATCTTTATCGATATAAAATAAAGGTTCATGTGTTGACAGTACTCATCCATTGAGATTGGTCATGTGTTGAACGAAATATTTTGATAATAACAACTATTTTGAAAAAAAAGAAATATTTGAAATAGAATATTTGAAAATAGAAATTTATGAAGCCGTGTTGATTAGATTGACGCCATTTTGACGTGAACGATATTTATATCGATTTTATTCATTTCGAAATGAATTGAATTGAAAACGATTTCGAAATGAATTGAATTGAAAACGATTTCGAAATGAATTGAATTGAAAACGATTTCGAAATGAATTGAATTGAAACGATTTCGAAATGAATTGAATTGAAAACGATTTCAAAATGAATTGAATTAAAAACGATTTCGAAATGAATTGAATTAAAAACGATTTCAACATGAATTGAATTGAAAACAATTTCGAAATGAATTGAATTGAAAACGATTTCGAAATGAATTGAATTGAAAACGATTTCGAAATTAATCGAATAGAAAACGACTTTGGAAATGAATTGAATTGAAAACGAATTCAAATTGAATTGAAAGCGAATTGAAATGAATTCAAATTGAATTGAATAGAAATGAATTTTAAAACGAATTTATAAAGAAGAATTCAATTTTGATTTGAATTTGAAACGGAAGTTGAAATTGCTTTTGAAACGAATTTAAAACTATTTATATAATTCGTTTTAAATAGAAATCGACGAAATATATATTATATATATAATATAATGGCCTATATAGAACGCGCCGCGCCGCGGCAGTTCGTAAATTTCGACCATTTATTTCAAACGGACATTACGGGAGATCCGACCGTTGGATTCTCCTAAAACCGAAACCGTTGGGTTCGTATCGAAAAGAGCTTTCTAAAGAATATTAGAAATTAGAAATCTAACGGTTGGATTTGGAATTATGTCCAAATCAAATTCGAAAAAGGTCGCTGTAAGTGCAGTTCGATGGCCGTTGTTGGAAATCGACTGTATGGACCTTGATAAAATTATTAAAAATAGTAATAATTTGTGTAAAATCATAAGAAATGATTTGGGGAAAATTGGGATGAAAAACTCCATATTTGAAAGGATAAAAATAGATTTTTATCGAAATGAACGAGTTTTGAACTAGAATTATAATTCTATTTATTTTTAATTAAATAAATTGAATTTAAAAAGGGTTTTAAAAATAACCAGAATTTCCAATGATTGCATTGGAGTGGATTTGAATCGAAATTGTCTTTGGATTATTTCGATGTTGGATTTCGTGATGATACAGGTATTGTTATGGGAATTTGAAAGATATATATATATCGTTATTTCCAATACGATATTTGTTAGTCGTAGAATTTGATATTGAATATAAGCCGGTATATTTTCTATTCAGAGCCTTGTGTTTAATATCAAATGTGATTTGGGTTTGTCGTGAATGGTGTCTTCTCTAACACTGTTCTTGAACCCAGTTGAGAAAAGATTAAATCTTTTTATTTAGATTTAATGAAGTGTACCAATTAAATAATATTTAATTGAAATTGAATTGATATTGATTTTTGGGTTTATCGCGAACAGTGTTTTAAATAACACTTGTTCTTTAACCCGATAATTAATGGAATGTGATTTTGGGTTTATCGTGAACCGTGTTTTAAATGACACTGATTCTTTAACCCAGTCGAAGATTAAAACTAAGTGGAGTTTTAATGAATCTTTAATTAGATTGAAATGATCGAAAATGGAGTATCACCAGTTTTGCTCCAGGCGATTGTTAAATCTTTAATTAGATTTGAACGTGAAATGGTAATTGAATTTACCGATAACACTGTGGTGTTAGATATGAAGTATTACCAGTTTTACTTCATGGGATGAATAGGTTGGGATTGGGAAATTAAAACAAATGATTACTTCGGTAAGGTTCGCTAATCCCGACTAGTTTGAATTGATATTCAAAAATAGATTAAAGAATAAATTCAAGAAATTTATCTTGGATAAAATTAATGGGAACCTTTCCCTATGAATGTGAAATTTAGAAACTAACTGTCGGTTAGCCAAGCAGAATGGTTTTCTGGATATTGATCTGATGTTGGTTTCGGCCTTCGGGGTTAATATTTGGGGAATTATTCTCTTGATTAATTTACGGTTAGTGACTGATGAATTGGAATGAGGCGTATGTTGTGTTTGTGTAACACTTATTTAAAATATACGCGAGTTATTCGGGAAGACCGGGTTTATCCCATTCTGAATAACTGATACGACGATAAGTCGAAGATGAAGACGATGGTCGAAGACCGGAAGTCTTCACGTCGTTTGGATAATTACTGATGATCTTGATTGGGCTTTACACCCAAGAAGATGGAAACAGTTAGTGATCGTCCAGACGTACTTGGAGATCGATGGATATGCGGGGTACTAGGTGCCTCCGGTTTCGTTCAGACCCAGAACGGACTTGTAAATGGACTGTGTGTCTGACATTGGATTTTAGTCCGTGTGATTGATCTCTATTAAATATATATCTGTTTGGCGGCGGAGAATTTATTCTCTTGCTTAACGCCCTTCTCTGAGACGTACGAGCTCAGGGGTTATATATTGATGGATATCAAACGCATGGAGTGAATTGCCTGTGTGGCATGCCTAAGTGGCAATTGATCGAGGCTTCTGTTGAAAAGCAAAGTCTTGTGGTGATGATCAAAGCACGGCCTTTGTGGCGTAGCTTTGTGTAACGTTTACTTCGCGTGTTTCACACCCGGTATGAACCAAAAACGGGAGGGGACCTCAGGGAGGGCATGCGTTTCTTTCTAGTTAGAAGTGGCGTCAGTGGTTTTACACGCCCTGATGAGTTTGACTTATGTGGTTGTTGCTGTTGCGAGGCGCCTCGGATTGATCGGTCGTTCTCGAACCGATGGAGTCATTTAGTTGGCTCACCTACGCCCCATAGGGCGGGGAAACGCATGTTCAGGGTTTAAGTTTAATCCACATCGGTGGACTGGCCCTGACGATCCAAGGGTCACTCGAGCTCTGATCCTGTGGCTCGGGCTAGAGAGTCACGAATCGGCAGAGGACTATCTTTTGCCTCGGTTCATAGACAGAAATCCAATTTCCAAATACGTGACATTTGCGGTTTTATTTGTACAGCCTAGTATGGCGACATAGTGGGATGGGGCGCTCATGCCGCCTATGATTGATACTTATGATTTGAAGTTGTTTTATACACTATGCACTTATAATAGTATCAAACGATTTGTTTTAACCGTATCAAGCATTCTTTGGCTGTTATAAGGGAAAACCCTATCCTCGGCTGCGTTGCATTGTGTGATGGGACCTGGGTCTTATAACAGCTTCATTTTTCTTTATTTAGCACTGCGCTGTTTGTTTTATGCACTGGTATTCTTGGGAGGAAACCCGTTCCGTGTTATACGGCGTGGTCCCTTGATTTACCTAACTTTAAAAATAAAGATTAATAACTGTTTTAGTTCTCACACCATTCACATGACTGACCTGGAGTTTATTGTTTTAACCTAAACTCTGGGTGCCCTTATTTTGACACGGGCAGCTAGTAGTTTTGGTTTTGCAGATTTATATTCACAGGATCCTGGTTTACAGCTGGAATGATATCCGGAAAGCTTTGTATCCGTATATCTCTTCTAGTTGTGTATTGTATTATTTTCCGCTGCTATGTATTTAAATGTAATTTAAATCTCTGATATTTCTGTGTAATATTCATTTTTACTCTGTATATTCTTGTAATCTGATGCATTGTTGTAATAAACAATGAAATGTTCTTATGTATGCATTCTGTTGTGGCTTGTTCTCGAACTATCCGACGCTTTCCTTTACGGGGAAGTTACGGGTTTTCACATTTTATTATAAAACAATTTCATTAAAAATATGAATACCACTCAACACATGAATTTCAATTCAACGAATGAATTTCGATTCAACACATGAAGGTTTCCTATAGTTTATATATATATATATATAAAGGTGATTTTTATATTTAAAACACGAATACCATTCAACACATGAATTCTATTCAACGAATGAATTTCAATTCAACACATGAAGGTTTTCTATAGTTTATATATATATATATATATATATATATATAAAGGTGATTTTTATATTTAAAACACGAATACCATTCAACACATGAATTCTATTCAACGAAGGAATTTCAATTCAACACATGAAGGTTTTCTATAGTTTATATATATAGATAAAAAGGTGATTTTTATATTTAAAAACACGAATACCATTCAACACATGAATTCTATTCAACGAACGAATTTCATTTCAACAAATGAAGGTTTTCTATAGTTTATATATATCAATAAAAAGGTGATTTTTATATTTGAAAACACGAATACCATTCAACACATGAATTCTATTCAACGAATGAATTTCAATTCAACACATGAAGGTTTTCTATAGTTTATATATATCGATAAAAATGTGATTTTTATATTTAAAAACACGAATACCATTCAACACATGAATTCTATTCAACGAATGAATTTCAATTCAACACATGAAGGCTTTCTATAGTTTTTATATATAAAGTAATAAAAATGTGATTTTTATTGCAAAACAATTTATTTCAAACATGAATGTCGTTCAATAGATGAATTTCTATTCAACACACGAATATAGTTTCAACACATGAAAATAATTCTAACACATGAATATTATTCAAAATTTCGGCAGCATAACGGCAGGGTAGTTAAAACCGGGGTCGTCCCTAGTACGGCTCCTCGCTCTACCTTAAAGCCTCGCAGCTTTTGACAATGGGGAATCATGCATCTAGTTCGCACGCAGGCGGCATGTATATAATTTTCATTTCCACAAACTAATCCTATGTGGTTTCAACCAAATATTTCAACCACAAACGGGTATTTTTCAACCACAATCAATCAATTTCAACCACAAACAATTATAATCAACCATTCGCTATCAACCAATTTTCACACCAATCTCAACCAATAAATATCGTCCATGGTTTGTGGACGAGGGGCGTGTGTGTGTGTGTGTATATATATATATATAAGGAAATCATTACTGAAAAATGGCGACCTCACCCATCCCCCCAGAAACCCTAGCCGCCAGAAATGAAGAAGATGACGGTGGTGGGTGGCAGGAGGCCAGGCGCAGAGGTAAACAGTCTTTTGCCGAAGTTCTCAGACAATCTCCACGCATTGCTCGACAGCCAACCCAAAACCCTAAAAACTGGGCTGACGCGTTTGATTCGCAAATGAAAATCTCAAGTGAGCTGCAGTACTTTGAACCGCTACAGAATGGTGATTCCAAATACCAACTCATTGATGATCTAGACTACGACGAATCGAACAAGATCTGGGAAAACTCAATCTACGTATATATGGCAGGTAAAAGGCCCTATTTTGTATACTTTAATGCGTACATCAAAAGGTCGTGGCGACCCAAAGGGGCATGGGATGTTTACCCGAGAGAAAATGGTTTCTTTCTAATCAAGTTTCAATTGAAAGAGGATTACAAAAGGGTTCTCAAGGGTGGTCCTTGGTTTATGGATAGCAAGATCATTTTTATAAGAAAATGGGTAGCTGATTTTAACTTTGAAAAAGATATGCTCACATCCTACCCAATTTGGGCAAAGTTCCCAAACCTAAACCTAGCTCTTTGGAATGCTAGATGTATTAGCAAGCTTGCCAGTCTCATCGGGAAGCCGTTGGAAATAGACGAAAACACTAAACTGGTAAAAAAAATCAAGTATGCAAAAGTGCTGATAGAAATTACAGCGGAGTCGGAGTTGCCTAAGACAATAACAGCATATGATAAGCATGGTAACATATATGAGCAATCAGTAGAGTACGAGTTTGTCCCACCCAGATGCACTACTTGCAAATGTTTTGGGCATTCAGTTACATATTGTTCAGTAGACAAAATGTGGGTTAGAAAGACCCCTGAAGCTAACACAGCCAAAAAGCAGGCTTCGCCAAAAGGTGCTATACAAAATGAAGTCAGCACGTCATCAGTATCTACAAATTTGCATACTCCCCCTAATGAGACGGTGACTGCAACAGCAGCAACATCTCGTACAGATCCAGATCGAATTCAGGTACAGCCTCAGGTAGAGGTGGATAGTTCAAGTCCAGCTCATCAACATGGGGAGCCCAGTCATGCGGTGGTGGAGGATAAGGAACCAGAGTCTCTGGATGATATTCAGGGGCTGGAAATTCACCTGGATGAATCTGAAGAGGAAAACAATGAGGAACCAGAAATTAGTGGACTCACTGAAGCTAACAACAACTACAATGCACAATTTAAACATAAGGATACGAAAGTTGCTACTGCCAGTAGCCTGGTTGGTACTGCTCCAGTCACTAGGAGCAAAGCCAACAAACCATAATGTCGATCCTATGTTGGAATGTTAGGGGTCTAAACAATGGCACTCGTCAATTAGACCTCTACAACTTTAGGGAAAAGTATAAGCCCTCTATAATTGCAGTTTTAGAAAATAAATTCACTCAAGAAATCTTGGATTTTTTCAAAAACCGCATGGGAACACAATGGCATACCACAGACAATCTTAATACGTCTCTAAAAGGGCGTATAGTTATCTTCTGGGATGTCATGTGCTGGAAGTGTGTATGTGAGAAATATGATAATCAACAAATCACTATTAGGGCAATTAATACTGGTGGACTGGATGTTTACATCTCGTTTGTCTATGCAAGCAATTGGGCAACCGAACGAGTCCAGTTATGGAACACCATAAAAGAAATAGCCAAAACAATGAATTCACCATGGCTGGTTTTAGGAGACTTCAATGCAGTTTTACGTACAAACGAAAAAAAAGGCGGACTTACCCTTAAGCTATCCCAAGTTTCTGAATTCAATAAGTGCGTATTAGCAAGTGGATTATCTAAAATCCCCCATTCAGGTCTGCAGTTTACATGGAGAAGCGGTGAGGCCAAGAAAATATCATCAAGACTTGATCGAGCACTCGCAAATGCAAACTTGCTAAACCAGATCAATGGACTTAATGCTACTGTCTTAACCTCATCCACTAGTGACCACTCTCCACTGCTAATTAGATTCAATGACGATATAACCAATAAAGGCAAACCCTTCAGGTATGCTAACCATTGGCATCTCATACAGGGATACCACGAAGTAACCAATTTCAATGAATATCATGCCCCAATTGGAAACAGTATGTTCAAACTTGTTATGACCATCAAACATTTCAAACTAAAACTGAAAGAATGGAATAAAACAAGACCTAAAGAGGGGGATGCCATCCAGGAGCTGCAACAACAACTCGAACATGTTTAAAACCTTCTAGACGCTGACCCACTCAATGAAGGTCTTAATAGTGACTTTTATGAAGTTCAAAGGCAACTCAAGGATGCCCTATCACAAAAATCACTGGAAATTAAGAAAAAAGCTAAAGAAAAATGGCTGACGAAGGGAGATGAATGCAACAAATTTTTTTATACCAAAATGTCACAAAGGAAACATTATAACAACCTTTTTAATTGTTTGAATGAACAGGGGGATGCTACAAATTACATCAAGCAACTTGAGGACAAAGCTATTGCCTATTACGCTGACCTTTTCAATGGGGCCTATGATGAAGACTTACCCAGAACTGAATGTAGAAGGAAAATTTCTGCTGAGGGAAGGAGGCTGTTGAGTGTTGATATCAGCAAGAGGGAAGTGAAGACTGCTTTGCTCTCCATTCACAACGACTCCAGCCCCGGCCCTGACGGAATGGGGGCAGCCTTCCTCAAACTGCACTGGAAAAACCTGAAAAATCTCATGTTAGATGGTTACCAAGAAGCCTTAAACTCAGGTGAATTCATTAGAGAAATAAACCATACTTTTATTTCACTAATCCCAAAAGTGCAGAATCCTTCAAGAATTGAAGACTATATACCAATAGCATGTTGCAATGAGGTGTACAAAGTGCTTAGCAAAATCATTTGCAACAGATTAAATCTAGTGCTACCAGAGCTTATCTCTCAATGTCAAAACGCTTTCATTAAAGGAAGATTCATCTCAGAAAATTCCTTAATGGCTCATGAACTTGTCAGAGATTTCAACAAGAAAGGGGCTGATAAAATGTGCCTGAAAATTGACCTTCATAAAGCCTATGACAGGGTTAATAGGGGGTTCATTATTCACATGCTTAACTCAATGGGTCTTCCTGACAATCTGCTAAAACTAATAGGATTTTGTCTTGACTCCCCAACCTACTCTATCCTAATCAATGGTGTCCCCAAAGGGTATATTACCAGCACTAGAGGGATTAGACAAGGGGACCCACTTTCCCCATACTTGTTTGCAGTGGCAATGGAGTGGTTCACGTTGCAAATGGAGTTGGCCACTGAACAAAACCTGATTGCTCCAATTTATAACCATCAGCCTTTGGTAACGCATTTGATCTATGCTGATGATCTATTGGTAGCCTTTAAAGCAACTATCCCAGCCATCTCCCAGTTAAAACTCATCTTTCACAACATGGAAAAATGGGTGGGACTTAAAGTGAATGAACTCAAAACTAAATGCTACTTCAACAAATTTTGCAGAAGTAAAGGCATGCTCCTTGAAGCAATTGGAGTCCCAGAAGGTAACCTCCCTGTCAAGTACCTGGGAGTGCCTCTGTCTAATAATATCATTACTGATGCAGAATGTGGTAAACTGGTAAATAGTATTCGTGACAGACTACAAGGATGGAGATCAAAACTATTATCTTTTGCTGGTAGGGTGGAACTAGTACACACAGTGATCACCTCTAAAGTCAGATTCTGGCTTCAAACATTTCAAATACCAGACTGTTCCATTGCTAAAATTAATACAGTATGTGCAGACTTCATTTGGAAGGGGGGACTGCATAAAATTAGCTACAAGCTTTTGTGTAGGCCCAAGAAAGAAGGGGGAGTGGGCCTGAAAAATCTATTTGAGCTGAAGAAAGCCTATGGGTTGAAATTGGCCTGGAATTTAATCTCATCTAAGAATATGTGGGCTGAATGGATGAGGGCCAGGTACAACAAAAATAATTTTTGGACATCACCCATAGACAACAACTCATCCATCATCTGGAAAACTTGCCTCAAATTCAGAAATGATCTAAAACGTAGGATCCGGAGAGAAATTGCAAATGGCAACACCACTGACCTATGGCGGGACCCATGGCTAAATGGTCAAAGTCTTATTGATAGGCAAGGATGGGATAGTTACTCAGCTAATGGTGCCCCAACAGCTAAAGTAAGCACTATTATTTCAGATAACATGTGGGACTGCCATAATAACTTGGTGACACGTAACCTAGCAAACGAACTGCCTGAGATAACAATATATCAAGACAAAGAACAAGATGAGTGGGAGTGGGCAGACGACAAATTCATAATTAAAAAAGTGTGGGAGAGTCTCAGACATGAAAATGAACAGGTTCCCTGGTTCAAAGTGGTTTGGACCAGGTCCTAACCACCTAAATTCGCTCAAGTCCTATACAAAGCCATACTCAATAGACTCCCTACTAAAGAGAGACTGCATAGCTGGGGAATCATAGAAGACGACACATGTTTACTATGTAAGAGAGAAAGGGAGACCCTTCACCACATATTTTTGAGTGCAATTACAGTAGAAGACTGTGGGCCATTCAAAAACTGAAGTGCTTTAACACAGACCAAATCGGAAGCTTAGAGGAAGAAATTGAATACCTGAACGATGGGAGTAACATGTTGAAGCTGATGATAGAGATTGGAAAGGTTGGCCTCGCATCCACAGTGTGGCAGACATGGCGAGAACGCAATACCCGTGCTTTCAAGAAAAAGGAGAAAGATGCGTTAGCTAACGCCGCTTTGATTAACAGAGAAATTGCAATAGCTATTGAAAGAATCAAACCAAAGTACTTTACCAGTGCAACGAAACGAGAATTACTGTTATTGGAGAGGTGGAACTGGAGGGGAGTGAACGGAGGAAGGAGACGAGAGAACCTGCGGCCGCCATGATGATTCCGTCGTAACCCTAATTTGAACAAGGAGCCGCTTTTGTTACTTTTTCAGAGAATGAGAATGAACGAAAAGTGCTCTGTTGTTTGTATTATGTTTGCACCTGAGTGGATCAGGCTTTGCTTTGTAACATTTGGGCCGGGCTTGGCTTTATAAGCTGAAATAAAATTTACCCAATTTCATATATATATATATATATATATATAAGCATTTCACTTCTATTTCAACACATATATAATTTTTACAACGCATATACAACTTATACATCGAACGTACAACTTATACAACGCTTATACATGAGGTGTACAATGCTTATATAACTCATACATCGACTATATAATTTATACATCGTCGTTTTCCATATCGTTTATAAATTAGAAATCTCATATTGGGTTCCACTCCACCAAAAATAGCAGAAGGCTCAGAAAAATTAGCGGTCTCTTCTAGAATGTAGAAGACGTCCACATGAGTCCACTATCTCTTGTTTCACTGAATTTCGTCAAAAACGAAAAAGATATGATTTTTATAGTGAAATCAAAAACCGTAGCGCTTAAAACTGCTATAATATAGTTTATATTAAAATAGCCGTACCTCCTTTTTAAATCTTCAAAACTAGGTTTTGATTTTAATCCCAATCCGTAGCACTAGGTAGAAATCGAGTTCTACCATGCCATAGGGCTTCGAAGAAGCTTCCCACACGTGGTAGGGAGGTCAGGCGCGATGCACCCTGGTGGCAGCGGCGGAGCTCGAAACATGGCGGCTTTCAGGGCACGATTCTCGAGAACTAGAGCACGAGGGAGGGAGCAACGGGTATGGATTTGAAGAGCTCGGGGAGATCTTCAAAAAGTTCTACTGGGGCATGATCTAATTTGGCGTGGATTCACCAAAAAATGGACAGGAAGCGAGGAGGTGGTTTCCGTCGTCGATCGGGGGGTTTCTGAGAATTTTTTTTATAAATTATGATTGGCCGGGAGCTTTTAAAAGGGAGTTTTCTAACACGACCTCCAATCTGAACCCAACGACTGTCGTCCCTAGCCAAATACCTCCATTCCGAACACAATGGGATATGTTTCGAAGGCCCATTCGAATGTTTCAGTCAGTTTTCCCTCAAATTAAAATATAAAACATTCAATATTTAATTTGAAAGTACATTTCAATTTGTCGGGGCCACAAACTGACTCGAAAAATTCCAAAAAAATAAATCTAGCTATGTTTTGACGATACGGTCCCAACAAAACTAGTTTCATCGAATTCTGAGACTGTTTGCAAAAAGGCCCATTTCTGGTCGATCCAATTTAACTATAATTGACCAAAACACATTTTCCTTTGCCACGCTCACATACTAGCTTCAAAAATTATGAAATTTGAAACCTAGCAATAACTTCACATCCCGGATCCAACAAAAGTGGTTTCGTCGAATTCCGAGGTCGTATGCAAAATGGCCATTTTCATGGGCTATATAAATTCCATAGCGACCTTTCTGAAAATTCATTTGGCCATAACTTTTGCTTTCCGCTATGAAACTTCGATTTTTCAGATTCTTTAGAAAGGTATTCACTAACAGATTTAAATATTTTTGGTTTCACTCGAATCCGTTTTGTTTTGCACCCGGTACAGTCAGTCAAAGTTTGAATTGAAAATTTGAAACTGCCGCGCCATTTCAGGCCCTGTTTATAATTAGAATTAATTATATTCGTTTTCAAATGTCGATTCAAACTTACTTTTCATCGTTATTCTTTAAAATATTTATTTTAAATATTTAAAATCCACTAAAATATCCAATTAAATTTTTTTAAATTGGTTCAGATTTTCCGGGTCGTTACAATCTCCCCCACTTAAAACTTTTCGTCCCCGAAAAGGAACAAAATCGAAAGTGGTTTGATTAATCAACTCTATGTTCGATCTGGCTTCCATTCTCTAACTTTTCAGTTTCTGAGAATTTTCAAATTCTTCAAAAATTTGGCTAACACCCGGAATTTTCGAAAAATTTCGCCATAACCTCCTTTGTATGGGGAGGGGTTTGGAAATTTATTGGGCCATATTAGGTACCCAATAAATCCTATAAAGCATACACATATTTATAGAGATATATTCTGGTGTTTACAGGATAGCGTGTATTGATAATAACTCCAGAGAATAAATTCTCGTCACCCTGTCAAAGCCTGAGGGAGTGTGTATTTTAATTGCTCCAGAGGATAAATCCTCGTCACCTCATCCCGTGTGGGAAATAAATAGTCCATGTGTCATATCTAATAACTAGAGAGACGTGATTATTTTCAACTCCAGACCCGTGTGGGGTTTTTATTAATATGGCAATTTATCGTTACAATTTTATATGGTCCATATCAGTCATCAGTTCAACCTGTAATATATAGTCCATAGCTGTCATCAGTTCAACCTGTAATATATAGTCATCGCCATACAATCCTCTCGCTCGTATGGTAAATCTTCAACCTCGTCACACAAGCTCGAAATGCTTATGTGGTATATGATGAAGTATGCCTATCTTCAGAAGTATGCCATGTGATGTAGTTCAAAATTAATTGTTACTATCCTATGGCGACGTTTATTATTACACACAGAATAACCAGCACTTCGCATCCAATGGGACTCAGAGGAGTTGATATAATAATAAAATTGCGCATCCAACTCATTAAGGTTTACCTATTTGTCGGGCACGCAAATAATTTCTTTACTCGACAGCTAATCCAATTACCTGTTCAAACATATATAATGCACATGTATATATTTCTAACTATTTTTAAATCAGTTCAATGTGTGGTTCAATCGAATAAATTCTACCATTCATTCTATTATTGATTAAATTAACTATCGTTCTAGTAATTTAATTAATCAAGTTTACCATCACACAACACAAACAACCATCAATTTGTTTTTAACTTTTCAAATATATATCTTTTATATATGTTCAAAAATCATATTTCTAAAATCAGAATATAATCACAAATACGTTATTTATAAACATATAACTCTCGACTCGTTCTAGGGCACTTCTGACCCCATCTCTAACGAGTTATTCTGATTCTGCTTTACTCATACTAGGATATTACTAATCCTATTTGTAATGAGTTATTCATCCTAGAACACTACTGGTTCTATTTCTGACGAGTTCGTTAATGTGTTATATACTAGAGCTAAGCTTGACCAAAGCTCTGATACCAAATGAGACGACCCCAAACCCCGTACTGATGGCGGCAAGGGTAATCTTTGGAATATAACACAGAAACAGATAACAGTAGAGCAGAATTAAATAAGTACACCGGATAATGAACAAATAATCACTGGATAAACGTAATCATCAGAGTTGCACAGTATACAGGATCATACTTAGTACAAATACAGTTCAGCTATACATAAATGTCAACAGCGGAAAACAAACATAGTATGTACAATAGGAGCTGAACAGCATAAAAAGAGATAAATGATAGAATCCATCTTCAGCTCCAACTATCCAGAAAGAGCCTGCTAAAACCTGAATACAAGGCTGCCCATGTAGAAAAAGGGACACCCAAGTTTGCAAGTGAAACAAACTACGAGTCAGTCACGAGAGTGGTATGAGAAATCTACTTAACACATTTATAATATGGCTAATCACAGGACCACGCCACTTTCGTGGAACGGGTTTACTCCATTGGATTGGCAGTGCTTTAAAACAAATAATTCTTTTAAACATCGCAATGCTTTTTATAAAAATGAAGCCATTATAAGACTCAGTTCCCATCACACAATGCAACGCAAACCGGAGGATAGAGTTTTACCTTATAATGGCCAAAATATGCTTGATACGAATAAAACAAAAGCATTTGATATTATTGCTAGTGTTTATATGTTTGAAAAACAATTTCAAATCATAACTATCAATCATAGGCGGCATGGGTACCATATATCATGTCGCCATATATATATATATATATACAATCAAAACCGCACAGTCACGTATTTGGAAATTGGATTTCCGTCATGAACCAAGGCAAAAGATAGTCCTTACCGACTTCGAGACACTCTAGGCCGTGTCTCAGGAGCAGCCGCAACTGCACCTTGGATCGTCAGGGCGGTCCACACGGAGTGGATTATAATGCCTGAACAATGCATTTCTCCGCCCTTTGGGGCGTAAATGAGCCAACGAATGACTCCATCGGTCCCGGATCGACCGATATAACCGAGGCGCCTCGCCACAGTAACATCCACATAAGTCAAACTCGTCAGGGCATGTAAAACCACTGATGCCACTTCTAGCTAGAAAGAAAGCGCACGTCCCCCCTGAAGACCTCTCCCGTTTCTGGTTCATACCGAGGTGTGAGGCTCGCGATTTCACGTTATACACAAAGCTACGCCACACAGGCGGTGCTTTGATCATCACCACAAGACTTTGCTTCTCAACAGAAGCCTTGATCACTGCATCTTAGCATGCCACACAGGCAATTCACACCGTGCAACTGATAGCTATCAATCACACAGAATAAATTCAAATGTCAGACACACTGTCCATTTGCAAGTCCGTTCTGGGTCTGAACGAAACCAGAGGCACTATATACCTTGCAAACCCATCGATGTCCATGTACGTTTGGACGATAACCACTCATTATCCATATTTCGGGATGCCTCCCAATCAGGACATCAATTACCATCCAAACGAGGTGAAGATTTCCGGTCTTCAACCACCGTCTTCATCTTCGATTTCTTATCGTCGATTTAGTTATTCAGAATGGGATAAACCCGGTCTATCTGAGCAACCCGCGTATATAATAAACACGTGCTACACAAACACTACATACACATCATTTCAATTCATTAGTCACTAACCGTCAATCAGTAAGAGAACGATTTCCCAAATATTAACCCCGAAGGCCGAAACCAACATCAGATCAAAATCCAGGAAACCATTCGACTTAGCTAACCTTCAGTTAATTTCTAAATTTCACATCCATATCGTTAATAATATTTTATAACGATATATCGCTATTTTTATTTATTTTAAAATATCCAATTTATTCAAACGACGCTTCGGGCCATAACGCGGACGTGGCGCTGTTTTTCTTCAGATTTGATTTACACATATCTGAAAATCTAACTATTGGATCTTCACAAAATTTACATCATTAGAAATATCTTTTCAAAACGAATCCAACGGTTCCAGTTTCGGGAAAATCCGACGGTCGGATCTCCTGGTATAATCGTTTGAAGTTTCGTTTTCAAAATACGAACTACAGCATCGTTATTCGATTTAATTTAATTATATTTATATATATATATATATATAAATATAATCGATTCTGGTGCTGTTTTTCTTCAGATTTGAATTAAACATTCCAGACAATCCAACCGTTGGATCTTTGCAAAGTTGGTGTCGTTGAAAAGATATTTCCAAAGCAAACCCAACGGTTTTAGTTTCGGGAAAATCCGACGGTCGGATCTCCCGCATTAATCATTTGAAGTCACGGTTTCGAAACACGAACTACAGCTTCGTTATTCGATTTAATTTAATTATATTATATATATATAATCGATCGTTCGATTTCAAAACCATTTCCTTTTCATACATTTGATAAAAATGATATTTTTATCCAACTGACTTCCATTTCAACACTTCACTATTTTTAACTATTCATGTATATGATAGAAAGGTGATTTTTATTGTAAAACAATTCATTTCAAAACGCGATTATTTTATATAGTTCATATTGGTAATAAAAATATGATTTTTATTATAAAACAATTTATTTCAAAACAAGAGTATTTTATATAGTTCACATTGATGATAAAAATAGGATTTTTTATTATAAAACAATTTCTTTAAAAATATGAATACCACTCAACACATGAATTTCAATTCAACGAATGAATTTAGATTCAACACGTGAAGGTTTCCTATAGTTTATATATATAGATAAAAAGGTGATTTTTATATTTAAAACACGAATACCATTCAACACATGAATTCTATTCAACGAATGAATTTCAATTCAACACATGAAGATTTTCTATAGTTTATATATATATATAAAGGTGATTTTTATATTGAAAACACGAATACCATTCAACACATGAATCCTATTCAACGAATGAATTTCAATTCTACACATGAAGGTTTTCTATAGTTTATATATATAGATAAAAAGGTGATTTTTATATTTAAAAACATGAATACCATTCAACACATGAATTCTATTCAACGAACGAATTTCAATTCAACACATGAAGGTTTTCTATAGTTTATATATATATATAAAGGTGATTTTTATATTTAAAACACGAATACCATTCAACACATGAATTCTATTCAACGAATGAATTTCAATTCAAGACATGAAGGTTTTCTATAGTTTATATATATCGATAAAAAGGTGATTTTTATATTTAAAAACACGAATACCATTCAACAAATGAAATCTATTCAATGAGTGAATTTCAATTCAACACATGAAGGTTTTCTATAGTTTATATATATAAAGTAATAAAAATGTGATTTTTATTGCAAAACAATTTATTTCAAACATGAATGTCGTTCAATAGATGAATTTTTATTCAACACACGAATATAGTTTCAACACATGAAAATAATTCTAACACATGAATATTATTCAAAATTTCGGCAGCATAACGGTAGGGTAGTTAAAACCGGGGTCGTCCCTAGTACGGCTCCTCGCTCTACCTTAAAGCCTCGCAGCTTTTGACAATGGGGAATCATGCATCTAGTTCGTACGCAGGAGGCATGTATATATTTTTCATTTCCACAAACTAATCCTATGTGGTTTCAACCAAATATTTCAACCACAAACGGGTATTTTTCAACCACAATCAATCAATTTCAACCACAAACAATTATAATCAACCATTCGCTATCAACCAATTTTCACACCAATCACAACTAATAAATATCGTCCATGGTTTGTGGACAAGAGGCGTATATATATATATATATATATATATATATATATGTATATATAAGCACTTCACTTCTATTTCAACACATATTTAATTTTTACAACGCATATACAACTTATACATCGAACGTACAACTTATACAACTCTTAAACATGAGGTGTACAACGCTTATATAACTCATACATTGACTATATAATTTATACATCATCGTTTTCCATATCGTTTATAAATTAGAAATCTCACATTGGGTTCCACTCCACCAAAAATAGCATAAGGCTCAGAAAAATATGCGGTCTCTTCTAGAATGTAGAAGACATCCACACGAGTCCACTGTCTCTTGTTTCACTGAATTTCATCAACAAATGAAAAAGATATGATTTTTACAGTGAAATCAAAAATTGTAGCGCTTAAAACTGCTATAATATAGTTTATATTAAAATAGCCGTACCTCCTTTTTAAATCTTCAAAACTAGGTTTTGATTTTAATCCCAATCCGTAGCACTAGGTGGAAATCGAGTTGTACCACGCCGTAGGGCTTCGAAGCAGCTTCCCACGCATGGTGGTGGGGTCAGGCGCGATGCACCCTGGTGGCAGCGGCGGAGCTCGAAACACGGCGGCTTTCAGGGCACGATTCTCGAGAACCAGAGCACGAGGGAGGGAGCAACGAGTATGGATTTGAAGAGCTCGGGGAGATCTTCAAAAAGTTCTACTGGGGCACGATCTAATTTGGCGTGGATTCGCCAGAAAATGGACAGGAAGCGAGGAGCTGGTTTCCGTCGTCGGCCGGGGGGGCGGGGGAGGGGGTTTCTGAGATTTTTTTTTTTAATAAATTCTGATTGGCCGGGAGCTTTTAAAAGGGAGTTTTCTAACACGACCTCCAATCCGAACCCAACGACGGTCGTCCCTAGCCAAATACCCCCATTCCGAACACAATGGGATATGTTTCGAAGGCCCATTCGAATGTTTTAGTCAGTTTTCCCTCAAATTAAAATATAAAACATTCAATATTTAATTTGAACGTACATTTCAATTGGTCGGGGCCACAAACTGACTCGAAAAATTCCAGAAAAATAAATCTAGCTATGTTTTGATGATACGGTCCCAACAAACTAGTTTCGTCGAATTCTGAGACTGTTTGCAAAAAGGCCCATTTCTAGTCGATCCAATTTAACTATAATTGACCAAAACACATTTTCCTTTGCCACACTCACATACTAGCTTCAATAATTATGAAATTTGAAACCTAGCAATAACTTCACATCCCGGATCCAACTAAAGTTGTTTCGTCGAATTCCGAGGTGGAATGCAAAATGGCCATTTTCACGGGCTATATAAATTCCATAGCGACCTTTCTGAAAATTCATTGGGCCATAACTTTTGCTTTCCGCTATGAAACTTCGATTTTTCAGATTCGTTAGAAAGGTATTCACTAACAGATTTAAATATTTTTGGTTTCACTCGAATCCGTTTTGTTTTGCACCCGGTACAGTCAGTCAAAGTTTGAATTGAAAATTTGAAACTGCCACGCCATTTTAGGCCTTGTTTATAATTTGAATTAATTATATTCGTTTTCAAATGTCGATTCAAACTTACTTTTCATCGTTATTCTTTAAAATATTTATTTTAAATATTTAAAATCCACTAAAATAGCCAATTAAATTTTTTTAAATTGGTTCAGATTTTCCGTGTTGTTACATATGTTGTGTTTGTGTAACACTTGTTTATTATATACGCGAGTTATTCAGAAAGACCGGGTTTATCCCATTCTGAATAACTAATTCAACGTGATGTCGAAGATGAAGACGGTGGTTGAAGACCAGAGGTCTTCACGTCGTTTGGATAATTATTGATGATCTTGATTGGGCCGTACACCCAAGATGAGAGAATCAGTTGGTGATCGTCCAGACATACTTGGAGATCGATGGATATGCGGGGTACTAGGTGCCTCCGGTTTCGTTCAGACCCAAAACGAACTTGTAAATGGACTTTGTGTCTGACATTGGATTTTAGTATGTGTGATTGATTTCTATTAAATATATATCTGTTTGGCAGTAGAGAATTTATTCTCTTGCTTAACGCCCTTCTCTGAGACGTACGAGCTTAGGGGTTATATATTGATGGATATCAAACGCATGGAGTGAATTGCCTGTGTGGCATGCCTAAGTAGCAATATGATCAAGGCTTCTGTTGAAAAGCAGAGTATTGTGGTTGATGATCAAAGCACGGCCTTTGTGGTGCAGCTTTGTGTAGCGTTGATTCGCGAGCCTGACACCCCGGTTGTGAACCAAAAACGGGAGAGGACCTCAGGGAGGACATGCATTTCTTTCTAGATAGAAGTGGCGTCAGTGGTTTTACACGCCCTGACGAGTTTAACTTATGTGGTTGTTGCTGTTGCGAGGTGCCTAGGTTAGATTGGACGATCCGGGTCCGATGGAGTCATTCGTTGGCTCATTTAAGCCCCACAGGGTGGAGAAATGCAGTGTTCAGGCATTTTAATCCACATCGGTGGACCGGCCCTGACGATCCAAGGGCCCACCTGAGTCTGGGTCCTAAGGGGCGGGCTAGAGCATCTCGAATCGGTGAGGACTATCTTTTGCCTCGATTCACAGATGGAAATCCAACTTCCAATACCTGACTTTGCGGTTTTATTTGTAGAGCCTAGTATGGCGACATAGTGGGATGGGGCGCTTATGCCGTCTATGATTGATACTTATGATTTGAAATTGTTTTGACACTATACACTTATAGCAATATTAAAACATGAAATTTCATGTACCAAGCATTCTTGGCTATTATAAGGTAAAAACCCTACCCTCCGACTTGCGTTGCATTGTGCGATGGGACCTGGGTCTTATAATAGCTTCATTTTTCTTTATTTAGCATTGCGCTGTTTGTTTTATGCACTGGTGTTCTTGGGAGGAAACCCATTCCATGTTATACGGCGTGGTCCCTTGATTTACCGAACTTTAAAATAAAGAATTATAACTGTTTTAGTTCTCACACCAGTCCCATGACTGACCTGGAGTTTATTGTTTTAAACTAAACTCTGGGTGCCCTTATTTTGACACGGGCAGCTAGTAGTTTTGGTTTTGCAGATATATATTCACAGGATCCTGATGTAAAGCTGGAACGATATCCGGAAAGCTTTGTATCTGTATATCTTCTTCAGTTGTATTTTGTATTATTTTCCGCTGCTATGTAATTTATTGTAATCACTGATATTTTGTAATGTATAATATTCATTTATACTCTGTATATTCTTGTATTCTGATGGAATTGTTGTAATTAACAATGAAATGTTCTTTTGTCTGTGTTCTGTTGTGGCTTGTTCTCAACTCAATCCATGATTTCCCGTGAGGGGGATTTCGGGTCGTTTCATAAATATAAGTGTTTATAACTTGAATAAGAGACATTTTCTTGAATAAAGGAATTATGATATTGGAAATGTTTTCTAAGAACAGATAGAGATAAATAAGCTTTGAAAATAAATGGAAGATGGGAAATGAGAATTTGGAATGATAATATAATCAGGAAGTAATTTAAAAGAGGCCAGTGTTGTTTGATGGTTGATCGGTAGAATTTCCATTTGGAAATAGGACCGTTGATTGTATGGATATCTCCTTTGATAGTTAATTTACCGATTATCAAAGTTTTGATTTATTTTATACCTCCATTGTCAATACGGAGAGACCGGGATCAGGTTTAATATATGAAAATCACTCCGTATTGGCAGAAGTGTTACAAATCAACTTATGCTGAAGATAATAGAAGACGGAGTAAAGTGCAAGGGCTGTTTTGTTAATCCTAGGTAGAAATTGCCCAAGATGGATTAATAGAATGGTGCCTTCGGTTTGTCCAGTCCCAGGAAAACGTATATGGATGAATGTCTGATGATGTGGAATTCGAATAAAATAATGGCAGGATGTTCCAAGAAGATAATCTTGACCACAAGCTTCATCAACCGGGAAATGACAGAAATCGAGTAGGCCGCATGGCCAAGTGGGTCATTCCCATTAAGGGTATTATCACCTAATCTAGAGAAATTCCATTTACTTCTTATTCTATTCACTGCTATATGCTTTCGATAACGGTTGCTAATCACAACCGTTGGTGATAATATGCTCGATACACTGAAGTTAAATGAGTGGTTAGCCATGTGTGGTCGGATTGAAAGATGTTCTTGTTGAACCCCAATGTATCCCCTTTAGATCGGAAGGTTGTTCCATACCTTGTCATAGTCGGAATCCAATCTCCAATAAGCGCCCTGCGGTTTTTGATTTAATATTATATATGGAGCGTGAGGTACGAGCGTTTCGCTAGATTTCTATTTATTTGATTTAGACACTATTGTACTATCACTGGAATTGATGTCAAAAATATTTTTTGTTATCTTAAGGTAAAAACCATCCATGTTTATGTGCAGATCGGTCTTACGGTTATCATTTCTTTCAAAAGGATTTTGAAAGTTAAACAAATGGTTGGAGTTTACTCACACCAGTCCCATGACTGACCCAGAGTTTATTTTGTTTTTTTCCCTAAACTCTTCGATACCCAAATTTGTACGGGCAGTCAAGTAGTCAGGAGTTTACAGGTTCACTTGAAGGAGCTTTGAAACACCCCACCTCCGTTAGGGTCACTCTCAAAGGGAATGCCCTAATTTTGGTGGAGGTTTATAAGTATAAGTCACAGATATACAAGACAGATATAAGAACACATATTTGTAAGCAGCGGAAAAACAAACAACTTTTATTTCATAAAAGCAAATACGTGTTACAACATCATCACCATAATTGTCTTACATCTTTTCCAAAAACATAACATAACACCTTCATAATCTGTCTTGATTACATTATTTAAAGAAGCATAAAGAAAACATAGATAAACTGCAAAAGCCCCAAAGTGGTTTTCCAAAGCCATAGTTCAAAATGAAAAAGGTCCAAGCAATACATTTCTCTTCTTCAAGCTGGATGTTTATGCTGGTCAAGCTGCAGTGTTCCCTCCCTGTGGACCTGGGGGGGGGGGGGGGGGGGAAACGGAAGAAAAGAAGACGAAAGAAAAGTAGAGTCAGACATAAAGCCTGAGTAAGTCTAGTACTATTTTGTCTATGAATAAAGAACTGGGTATGATAAGTATAATCAAGAAGTGGGAAAGCTCTATAAACTTAGTTAAGTTGTCCAGGGTCGAATATACTATCGTACCCCTTGTTAATCTCTGAACCCATATAAACTAGTTCCCAACTGGCACCCCATAATCAGGGTGAAGTGATCCATTCTATGATGATCGGCTCCTACTCGCATAGTTACAT
This sequence comes from Allium sativum, assembly GCA_030737875.1. NCBI lineage: Eukaryota > Viridiplantae > Streptophyta > Magnoliopsida > Asparagales > Amaryllidaceae > Allium > Allium sativum. The sequence goes on along the minus strand of CM060920.1, from coordinate 453,669,985 downwards.
GTGTCTTACGGCCCCCGATGTTGTAGTTACCTATGCTGGTCCCACCATGGGGTGTATCAAGTCCCATGGCGGCGGCCCGACACAACCTTAGAATGCACAGGTATGCTACTGGTGCCCAGTGCTTTATTTTTCTGCGCCGGAGTGTGTGCACGCCCGCACTCCGTTAGAACCTACACTGCTACACCACCGCCGTCGATTTGACCTCTTACAATCAGCCCAGTAATCGTGCCCCACCCTGCCTAGTTTCAGGGTATCCTGATACACCTTCTAGGGTTACTGCTGAAAAGGGTCCCCCGTTACTAGGTTTTCTATCTCTAGCCAACATGCTAAGTTGGTTAAGTGTTTTCTAACCTAACCCCCACCAGTCCGTTTAGTTTAGCATGTTTCATTTTGATTAAGTTTTTAGTTCACTTAATCCTAACAATCCTGACTCAGCCTTAATTGTCTTATTAAGGCCCTGACCTCTCACATTAGATAGGTATTGTTGTGGCTGCCTGTTGCCGGTTGGTTCCGGGCAGTCTTACGCCACAACTCAGTCTAACCTCGGGTCCTTATTGGGCTCCAGGTTTAACCTCCCACATTGGATAGGTATTGTTGTGACTACTGGACAGCCGGGCGGTTCCGGGCAGGTTTACATCACAACTCAATCCAATCTCGGGTTAAACCCATCGTATGTTCTACATTTACATATTTTTGTCTTTCTCCTTTATGTAAATATTTGCGGCCCATTATTAAGTTAATGGTGTAAAGGTTACACCAATCATGGGCCCAACCCATACTTGAATTTGGGCCCTTCTATTTTATATTTTCATTCATTAGTAATTTTAACCCAACGTTATTTTCCCCCGTTTAACACGTCCGTTTATTATATATATGTTGGGCTTAGCCTTTTAAAGCCCAACTTAGCCATGTGAAAAGGGGAGGCTTAAAGCATGACTACACACACAAAGAGGGGAAGGTGAGCGCATGAACTTGCAATATGACGTTGGAAATATAAAATAGAAACTGGTGTACTTGCATAGTAGTGACATATACTTTGTTCATAAAGCATAAGTGACATGAATCAAAGCATGTAAACTTGTAGTTATGTTAAGAATATCACTATTGACACATAGGCCTAACTACAACATGAACCTATATTTTTATTTCAGGCATAATGTCAAACATAAGCATGGCATAAATATTTCTAACATAAGCATGGCATAATGTTAAACATAAACATGGCATAAATATTTCTAACATAAGCATGGCATAATGTTAAACATAAGCATGGCATAATGTCAAACATAAGCATGGCATAAGTATAGTTAAATTTGTTCACATAACCATGTCATAAATATTTCTAACATGAAATCATGATTTTTACTTTAGTCATGTAAACTTGCAAAAAGGGATTTTGAATCTAACCTAGCTATGTATCACATATGACATCATATAATATAGACTTAACATGGATTTCAATTGTGCCAAATATCAATCATAGCCTAGTCCTATTCATAAGTTTGCAAATAGGTTTTTCTAGTACAAAAGCATGGCTTAATACATGATGCCAAATTTTCAACATAATTCCAAACTTATTCCAATTACTTCAAAAATGATGTTTGTATAAAAATACACATTATGATGGCATAATAGCAAAGCCCCAAACTTGCATGAATTTCAATCAACTACATACATGTAGCTTCAACATGGATTACATAATTTGCGAATATTCCAAACGTATATTTGCATAGAACTACCGCATGTAGTTCTTTATAATGAATAACATAATTCAAGAATATCCAAACGTATACAATATTTCAAATCGATAAGAATCATAGTAACGCACAAATTATGAATTATTTATCACCACAACCAAGTATACAAATCAACACAGTTATTTGTTCATACCAAAGTAATACTCTACTTACAATTGCGTGGCGAATTCTCAAATTTAGGGATTTGAAGATGCGGTTTGATTTGATTGAGTTGCTTTATGCCTTAGAATTTTGCCTCCTAATCCTCTCTCCAATTGGTGGCTACCCCTAGTCGTTCCTCAGCAACATGGCGGCTTTGTTCTTATTTTTGAATGAATAGATTAGGGTTAGTCTAGGGTTGTTTTTATAGAGGTAATGAACTGATTAGGACCATTGATGTTGCTTGGTTTGATCGTAGCCATTCATCCTAAGGAGAGACCAATTAGAGCCTGCCACCTAGCCCTAATGACAAAGCAGACCACAGAAAATCGACCAACATAGAACAGGCCAGCCAGGTTGGACTGGGTTCGACCTGGCTCTGGACCAGGTCGACATGCCTGTCGACAGCCCTGTCGATAGCCCGGTCGACCTGGTTAGACCAGGTCGACAGCCCGGTCGACCTGGGTGCGTCAGGCGGGTTTTTTTCCGCCCTGGCCCATTGGGCCCCATTTTGGAAATTAAACTTGATTTTCTGAGATATTTTATTCTGTTTGAATTTTAAATTTAATTCAGAAACTTCCGAAGGCCATATCTTCTTCATACGGACTCCGTTTTTCGAAAACTCGGACTCTATTTCGCGTATTTTTCCGAGACGAACGCAATGGCGTATCCCGTTTCCCTTAGTTCTTTGATTTCAAGTTAATTATACTTTAATTTGTTAATTTCACAGTTATAGAATTCGCGGGGTGTTACATTCTCCCCCACTTAAAAGGATTTCGTCCCCGAAATCTTCAAGTTAGGAGGAATGTATATCCTAACATCCAATCATCCATCTACTCATCCATCAAACACGAGCATCCATTGTCCTTAAAAGACTTCTAATGCTTCATGATCATATGCGAAGTGTGTGTGTACATGTACTTATCTAATGCAAAATCAGGCGGTCTACTGATTCAGTTGACCTCCTTAATGCGAATTATGTAAGTGCCATGAATCCATTATGTATGCAAATTTTCCTATTCTTGATTCTACATGAGTGCACAATCATTCAATACAAATGCAACATCCACATGACAACACATTAATGTTCAACCATATACGAAGGCAAACATATATGCATATGCAATATGAAGTGACTGAGCCGATCTAAACCCTAGATTGTGTGTGTATATGCAACCACGAGCAACCACTAGCAATCACTTGCAACCACTTGCAATCATCATCCATAACATGTTTCAATTACATGTTTCCTTCCAAAGGGTTTCTACCTACAAGATAAGGTCGAGGAAATATACCTAAAAAGATAGATAAAAGCGCAACTTAAGGAAAAGAAAGATCAAGGATGTACCCTCGAACAGAAAAGGGTAGGCAGTGCGTATTCTAGCTTCAGTTTCCCAAGTCGCGTCTCCCTCGGCGTCGCTCCACTGAACTTTGACGAGCTTGACTTCGCGGTTGCGTAGCTTCTTCACTTCCGTTCCTAATATGCGGGTTGGAACTTTTCTTATGGTTGCTTCGCGTTCCACTTCGGCCTCTTCGAGGATATTTGGCTCTACCACTTCAGCAGACTCATGTAGACATTTTCGGAGATGTGAAACGTGAAAAACGTTGTGGACTCCAGCCAACTTCTCGGGTAGCTCTAATCTATAGGCCATTTTCCCAATTTTCTCGATGATAGGGAATGGCCCTACGAACCTTGGTGCTAGTTTTCCTATGGTTCCAAAACGAACAACGTTTCTTAGCGGTGATACCTTGAGAAAAACTCTGTCTCCAACTTCAAATTCAAGGTCGGTCCTTCTCTTGTCGGCATAGGACTTTTGTCTGTCTTGGGCCGTCTTCATCCTTCTTCGTATTAAGTCTACTTTCTCTGAAGTCTCTCGGATCATATCTGGTCCAAGTATGAGCTTATCAGTAGACTCCCACCAACAAGTGGGCGATCGGCACGGTCTTCCATATAAAGCTTCGAAGGGCGCCATTCCGATGGTTGCTTGATAGCTGTTGTTGTAGGCGAATTCCACCAAAGGAAGGTGGTCTTCCCATGTCCCTCCGAAGTCAAGGACGCATAGTCTTAAAAGGTCTTCCAAAACTCTGTTCACTCTCTCTGTTTGGCCGTCGGTTTGGGGATGGTAGGCTGTGCTCAAGCATAACTGTGTTCCTACTGCTTCTTGCAGACTCCGCCAAAACTCGTTGGTGAAGATGGGGTCTCGGTCACTAACAATGCTAGATGGTATTCCATGGAGTCGAACGATTTCCTTGAGGTAAAGTGAAGCTAGGAATGAGGCGGTTCTTTTACTTTTGACAGGTAAAAAGTGGGCGCTTTTAGTAAGCATATCCACTATTACCCAAATGCTAGTGTTGCCTCTCCTAGACCTAGGCAGCCCATCGATGAAGTCCATTGAGATGCTATCCCACTTCCACTGCGGGACCTCTAGAGGATGTAGCAGTCCGCCAGGCTTTTTCTGTTCCGCTTTAACCTGTTGGCACACCATACACTTAGAAACGAATTCTGCCACGTCCTTTTTCATGCCGTTCCAGAAGAAAGTCCTTTTTATGTCTTTGTACATTTTATCTCCGCCTGGGTGTATCGTCATCTTGGAGTGATGTGCTTCCTCGAGAACCTTCTTTACTAAATCTTTTGTCTGTGGGACGCATAGTCTTCCGTCTCGCCTTAGCAAACCCTTATCGTCGATGGAGTATCTGTTGAGGTGACTTGAAGTCTCACCCCTAATTAGCCTATCAATTATTTCCACAAGCTGAGGGTCTTCGCGTTGTGCTGTCCCTACTGAATCCACTAAAGTCGGGCGCACTTCGAGAGATGCTAACAAGCCTGGTACGAAATCGGAGGAAGGCCTAAAGTCGAAGCTGGCTTTAAACTCTAGGCTTTGTCTTTCAACAAACAACGGGCTTAGGGTCAATTTCTTTCGGCTCAGCGCGTCTGCTACTACGTTGCCTTTGCCCGGAGTGTAGGAGATTTCGAAATCGTACGAGGCAAGAAACTCCATCCATCTTTGTTGCCTCAAGTTAAGATCCTTCTGCGAGAAAAGATATTTCAACGATTTATGGTCAGTGTAAAGTTCGAACTTCTCACCTAGGAGATAGTGTCGCCAAGACTTGAGTGCAAAGACGATGGCGGCTAACTCAAGATCGTGGGTTGGGTAGTTCTTTTCGTGCACTTTCAACTGCCTCCCGCCATAAGCTACTACCCTTCCTTCTTGCATTAAGACGGCGCCTAGCCCTGTCCCACATGCATCCGTATAAACAGTGAACATCTTGCTCCCATCTGGCAGCGTCAAAACTGGGGCTGTTGTAAGAGCCCTTTTCAGTCGTTGGAAAGCAAACTCGCAATCCAAGTCCCAATTAAACACTAGATTCTTCTTAGTCAATTTCGTGAGCGGAGCTGAGATTTTCGCAAAATCCCTTATAAACTTTCGATAGAAACCTGCTAGTCCTAGAAAGCTTCGGACCTCAGTTGTATTCCTTGGTGTCTTCCAATCCTGTACCGCCACTACCTTAGCAGGGTCCACAGCTAACCCTTGCTTGGATACTATGTGCCCAAGGAACCTCACCTCTTCTCTCCAAAAGTGGCATTTGGAGAATTTGGCTTTTAGTTGATGGACTCGCAAAGTTTCCATGATTGCCCTTAAGTGCTGAGCATGTTCCTCTTCACTCTTTGAGAAGATAAGGATATCATCTACGAAGACCACTACGAATTTGTTGAGGAAATCTCTAAATACCCTACTCATTAGGTCCACGAAGTAAGCAGGTGCATTTGTCAAGCCGAAAGGCATGACAAGCCATTCAAAGAAGCCGTCTGGGGTTCTAAATGCCGTTTTATCGATGCTATCTTCAGCCACCCTTAGCTAATGAAAACCGGTTGCTAAATCGAGTTGGGAGAAAACAGACGCTCCTACAAGCTGGTCAAATAAATCGTCAATTCTAGGGAGAGGGTGCCTATTCTTTTTCGTTAGCTTGTTGAGCTCCCTATAGTCAACACATAGACGGAGTGAGCCATCCGCCTTTGTAGCGAACACCACTGGAGCGCCCCATTCTGAAATGCTCCTCCTAATGAACCCCTTTTCTAGAAGCTCTTTAATCTGTTTACTGAGCTCTTTCCTTTCCCGTGGAGCCATGTGTCTAACGGGCAACGCAACGGGCTTTGCATTATCTACAAGATATATGCAGAAGTCTATCTCCCGCTTCGGAGGCAAGCCCTTCACCTCTTCGAAGACATCCGGATATTCCCGGACCACTCTAACTGATTGCAAATTTTCAACAGAGGCATCTAGCGATTCAAGATAACTAAGCATAACTGCATACGAGGGATTACAAGAAATTTCCAAAGTATTACCGAGCTGGGTTAGGAGCCTAACAACCCTTTTTTCACAATCAAGGATGGCCCCATTACTGGATAGCCAGTCCATACCCAAAATCAAACCGTAACCCGAAAAGCCCAAAACAAAGGCACTACATTGAAATTCTACACTCAGAATAGAAATTTTCAATCCCACACAGATCATAGACAAATGAGCTGGGCCCCCAATTGGGTTTGAAACAATTAAGGGGTCCTCTACCATACTAGTTTTTAGGTGCAGAGATTCTACTAAAGCAGACGAGATAAAGGAGTGTGATGCGCCAGAATCAAATAAAGTGCGAACGGGTTGATCATAAAGATAAACTACACTTTCTACAGAAGTATTTATACCTCGCTGTTGCAGAGGTGGCGCTTCCAGCACATGAACCTGTGCCCCTGGGGTGGATCCAGCCCTCTGCCCCTGTCCTCGTTTCTTTGGGCAGTCCTTAGCCCTGTGGCCTGTCTCACCGCAAGAAAAGCACCCACCATTCTCCTTGGCCTTCTTTTTCCGGCAGTCCTTTACTAAGTGCCCCACTTTGCCACAGAAATTGCACTTCCTCTTCTCTTTGTTGCCTTTCCCGCCTTTCTTAAAGTCTGTCTTCTTAGGCTGCAAACCCTCTTTCTTCCCTTGAGAGCTTTCTGCCTTCTTGCCCTTATCCTCTTCATTCAGCAATGCCATTTGCACCAATCTTTCATACGTGGCTCCCATGGGTATATGGGTCATGGCCAAACTGTGTAATGGCTCATTCAACTCTTTGACGAAACGGAGAGCCTTCTTGTGCTGGGTATTGACTAGGTCAAGCCCAAACCTAGCCAGCTCATCAAACTGATTCACATACTCTTTGACTGTCTTGTCCCCTTGCTTAAGGAATAAGAATTTTTCCAACTGCAAACTTCTTTCCGCATCTGAGAGAAATTTAGTCTCAAACCTTGCCCTAAAGTCCTCCCATGTCTCCACTGGTCTTTCAGCATTAGTGACTTCCCACCAGTAGGAAGCCTCGCCCTTCAATAGCCACACCGCCAATTGTACTTTTTGTCTATCCTCTACCTCAAAGATGATGAATAGGTCCTCAGTTTCTTTCAGCCAATTTCTAGCTGCCACGAAGGACTCAGTTCCATGGAAATCCCTTCCTCCCATAGCTTTAAAATCTTTACATATCTTAGCAGAAGTGTTTCCCCGTGGAGGAGGTGGAGGAAAAGGTGCTACTGCAGCTGGATGATTTCCCGCAGCTGGGGGAGGAGGAACGGTAGGACCTGGCTGGGTGGCCCTTGCTTCTAAAAACCGTCTAAACCAACCAGGTATTGGCACCCCTTCCGGCAAGTTAAGATCTTCGGACATGCTGAAACAAAAAGGATAGATTCAAAACGAGGGATAAGAGATAGTACCTATGGCTTTGGGGAGTGGACTTTGCCTTTTTAAAATAGAATAACATTTTTCTTTTAAAAATGCTTCTTTAAATTTCCTTTTTGAAAATAAATTTTCAAAACTTTTTATCTTATCTAGTAAACCTATGCTCTGATACCAAGTGAAACACCCCACCTCCGTTAGGGTCACTCTCAAAGGGAATGCCCTAATTTTGGTGGAGGTTTATAAGTATAAGTCACAGATATACAAGACAGATATAAGAACACATATTTGTAAGCAGCGGAAAAACAAACAACTTTTATTTCATAAAAGCAAATACGTTTTACAACATCATCACCATAATTGTCTTACATCTTTTCCAAAAACATAACATAACACCTTCATAATCTGTCTTGATTACATTATTTAAAGAAGCATAAAGAAAACATAGATAAACTGCAAAAGCCCCAAAGTGGTTGTCCAAAGCCATAGTTCAAAATGAAAAAGGTCCAAGCAATACATTTCTCTTCTTCAAGCTGGATGTTTATGCTGGTCAAGCTGCAGTGTTCCCTCCCTGTGGACCTGGGGGAGGGGAAACGGAAGAAAAGAAGACGAAAGAAAAGTAGAGTCAGACATAAAGCCTGAGTAAGTCTAGTACTATTTTGTCTATGAATAAAGAACTGGGTATGATAAGTATAATCAAGAAGTGGGAAAGCTCTATAAACTTAGTTAAGTTGTCCAGGGTCGAATATACTATCGTACCCCTTGTTAATCTCTGAACCCATATAAACTAGTTCCCAACTGGCACCCCATAATCAGGGTGAAGTGATCCATTCTATGATGATCGGCTCCTACTCGCATAGTTACATGTGTCTTACGGCCCCCGATGTTGTAGTTACCTATGCTGGTCCCACCATGGGGTGTATCAAGTCCCATGGCGGCGGCCCGACACAACCTTAGAATGCACAGGTATGCTACTGGTGCCCAGTGCTTTATTTTTCTGCGCCGGAGTGTGTGCACGCCCGCACCCCGTTAGAACCTACACTGCTACACCACCGCCGTCGATTTGACCTCTTACAATCAGCCCAGTAATCGTGCCCCACCCTGCCTAGTTTCAGGGTATCCTGATACACCTTCTAGGGTTACTGCTGAAAAGGGTCCCCCGTTACTAGGTTTTCTATCTCTAGCCAACATGCTAAGTTGGTTAAGTGTTTTCTAACCTAACCCCCACCAGTCCGTTTAGTTTAGCATGTTTCATTTTGATTAAGTTTTTAGTTCACTTAATCCTAACAATCCTGTAATGTCCCGCATTTTTATCGGTTTGTATGTGGATATTTAAATCAGTTTAAATATTGAATTCGTAATATAAGTGAATTTATATATTAATTAAAACGAAGTTGAACGTATAGAAATATATATTAATTATAATCGAGGCCGTAATATCGCGGCAGTTCGTAATTTAACGTTCTAAACTTCAACTGAGTATACTGGACCCGTTACAAGTCGGATTTCTGCGAAACAAGAAAGGTTGGAATCTGTTGAACTGTATCTTTCTGACAGAAGTGAAATATTGAGATTTCGTCGTATAGATTGCAAGATATGTCAAAATCAAATATTCAGAAAGTCGCTATGAAATCGTATATCGACCATAACGGTTTATTTGAAATAACTTCTTATCGGTTTCGAATTTAGACAAGGTTCTTTTGGGGCGCAGTGATAATTTAATTTTTAGAATTTTACTGTAATTTTTAATTAATTAAATATACAACTTTCTATTTGGAGTATTTTGCACCCTATATCGATATTTTGGGTTTTCAAAATATGAGTTAACCTACCGATATTATTAAATTTTTGGGATCGTGGCACCTCGCTGGACACGTCTGTATTTTTGTTTCAGTCTGCAGCGCTTGTACATGGATAAAATTCTCATAGTAGAGTATGTTAAACCTTTAAGACTTAAAACAAATATCTCCACCCATCTGAAGCCTACTCTAAAGTACTCCAAGTCAATTCAATGTAAACTCAAAGGCAGACCTACCTAGCTACATGAGTTGTCACCATCTTTGTCAACCTATACATATGCCGCTACTTTCATTTGCCAAGTAATCTTTACAAAAGTACAGTTATCTTTTACCCTAAAAACATAGACTCTCCCATATTCAAGTACTTCAGAGCAAACGATCAGTAAAAGAGAAATATAAAATAAGAGAAATATATATTATAACATTCCTTAATTCCAAAGCAAATTAACTGCGCATACACTACCTGTGTAAAATAGGAAACGAAAGCTCATAGTAGCTACCCCTAATATCATACCAACGTGACAATTGATTGAAGGGAAAACTCAAATTCCATACTTAGGCCATACCGTCCTTACAAGCGCAGACGATACGCAGATCTATATTATGTGTTGTCCATCCTAGTAGTTGTTTCTGTTCATGTAGACAATACGTGCTAGGACCTCAACATATTGGTTCATCATGCTGACTAAAATGAATTGCCCCTTTCCTACAGCCTACCCTGTATCACTTTTTCTAGCTTAAATGAATTGTCATCGTCCTTTGAACATGACAAGGAGGTGAAAGCTCAACACAGACTTACCTGTTAAAGCAGCTGTTCTACGGCCTAATACTTGGGTACTAAGTAACTTAAAACTATAAATAAACAATTCACCTCACTAGTTTTTCCTTCTTCTGTAAAACGATAAAGCACAACGCTCGCTCACTTCTAAAAACAAATAATACACTCCGAAATAGATACCGAAACTGATATGTATGAAAGTGTAGCGTTGGCAAACTTGAAGGGAAGAGAGGAGTTCAAGGAAAGAAGCGTGAGTGCCTGCGTTTTTAACAAGAGGAGATGAATGGCTTTCCTTCATTTGAGAGGAAGAGTATATGGAGTGGGCTTGTTAAAGTGGACCGCGAGCTGTTTGTTTAAACGGGGTACAGGTGTTTACGGGTCATTGTGAAGAGAGAGGTGGTTGTTCAAACATGCTTTGCCTGATGTGCACATATTATATTATGTGGAAGCTGAAATTGATAATGGACGGCATCAGGTTCGGTTTTAAATGAAGGAGGATCATTCGAATTTCATGAATGGGGTAGTTATTTGTCTGGAGCGGGTTAGTAATATATATAGTTGTTCTGTCGGTGAACTTGAAGGAGTGATGAATGGTGGCACTCTCAGTTTGAAAGGTATAAGGTGAACGCTGTGGGGTTTTGTGGGCATTTGGGAAGAAAGCACAAAAGTGCTACTGTGTAGGAAGGTTTAATTTTGTACGTGACATGTGAAGGATTGCTGGAGTACACGTGGTGTACAGGGGAATACACACAGACATAGAGAAGTATGGACATCCATTGGCAAAGGAAATTGAAGCATATATATAATAAGGTGCGACAGTCATGTATTTGATAAATGGAAAGGAGTAATTCAAACAAAGAAAGATGGAGTATGAAGTGGGATTGAAGTAGTAACGCAGGGACCATGTTGGTTTGCGGACTTTGAAGAAGCCGTGGAGTTGTAGTTGCAAAAGAAAATAACGGAAGTAGATGACCTAAGTGAGTTCATGGGCGTGTGAAGCATGCATTGGTGTAAGAGTGGATGGGAAACAACTGACGCCAGAAGGAAGTGAAGAGGGAACTGATTTGTATGGGGAACGCATGAGAAGTTCATGTAATGCTGTGAAGAGGTTTACATTGGTAATGAAGTTGATCAAAGTGCGGACTGGAGTGGACAGATGATCAGGGAACAACGCTGAAAAGGAGGGTAACCGAGGTGAGCGGTGTAAAGTGAATGGCGATAAACATTGGAGCGGGTATCTGAATCACCGACGCAAATCGTTATTTAACGGTTAACGCGCCAAAGTGAGTAAATTCACTGACTTTGATCTATTTTAAAATATTATAATATTGGTTGAATGCTTTGTGATGATCGCTTCGGTAGATTACAATCAAATTGGTTGAATTATATATCGTTGCATATATACACATCATGGTTGAACTGATTCCATCAATTTTAATATTCCCTAGGATGGAACCAGTGTTAATTGTTGACTAACATCGGTGGATGCAGGAAACCGGTTGGTGGAATCCAACCGGATTCCTCAGTATTTATATATACTGTTTGTTTTATATAGATGCACTGTTTGAACCCAAATGACTTTTGAAACCTTGTGTTGATATTAGCGTTGAATGGAAATTCGAACGTTATTTTGATTTAATCAATAGATGATATCGATTAAGAAAGTGGCAACAACCAACCATAAATGTATCATTTGTTTTAACCGCTATTGTTTTACCAAAATCCCACCGTGTGCGAAGCACGTGTTTCACAATACTTACTAAATGATTTGGTAAAGTGGATTCTTACATCAATAAGATTAATAAGTAGGTAGGCGGAGTTTAACTTGATGATTAATAACCTGAATTTATTGTTTTAAGAACAATTAAATGAGATATTTACAAATAGATTATGGTTGATTTCATATTAAGTAAGATTAGTTAGAATCGATTATTGTTTTTAAATAGTAAATGAGATTATTTAGAAATAAATTATTATTTTTATAGTAATCGATACAAGTGAAATTATTTGGATTAATTTATTCAAAATGGGAAGCTTTGTTAGAATTGATTAGTGGGTAAATCATGGCTAAATATTTACCAAGCAAACTGTTTTGATCAATAATTGGTTATTTAATTAAGTTAGATTAGGTCGATTTATCTAAGGTAATTAAATTGACGAATAGTTGATTTAATTTAAATAAGATTTTGGTAACAGTAAAAGATATCAAGATTTTTGTAACAGAAGGAGATGTTAATATTTTGTAACAGAAGGAGATGTTAATATTTTGTAACAGAAAGAGATGTCAAGATTTTTGTAACGGAAAGAGGTGTTGAGATTAAATATAAAGTGGAATATAGTAGCGTACTACTATAGCAATAAAATAACGCTGTTGACTAGGCTTAAGCGTGACTATTGTGTCGAGATTAGTTATAAAGGGGAGTATTACAGCGTATGACCAGTTATTTTGAACTATAACGATAAATTAGCGCTGTTGACCAAAATTAAGCGTGATTGTATGATGGTTAGTTATACATTGGAATGGATGTTTGTTTTTACTTCGATAGTAAATAACCGACTATCGAAGTGTCTTGAACCCTCGTTGTCGATACGGAGAGACCGGTTGGATATATTATCCGAAAACCACTCCGTATAGACATAAGCGTTGCGAATTCGATTATGCTGAAGAAAATTGAAGACGGAGTGAAATGCAAGGGTCGTCAGGTTCCAGAATGGTGTTTTCTGTTTGTCCAGTCCCAGGACAACTTGTATGGACGAATGTCTGACAGAGTATTCCTAACGGTCACATAAGACGATCTTTTCAAGGTATTACGTCTGGTGGCAGAGGAATTAGTTTCTCTTAGCTTTTATACCCGTAATATTCTTGGGAAAATCAACTAGTGATTTGACGGGTTTGACAATGTGACATTCAAAGTGTATGGTGGCCAGATGTTCTAAAAGGTAGGCGTAGCCTCAAGCTTCACAACCGGGAAATGACAAAAATCGGGCAGGCAGCATGGCTATGTGGGTCGCTCCCATTAGGGTGTATAATCACCTATCTAGAGAAATTCCTTTTGTTTCTAAATCTATCGATTCTGCCCATTCGGGAACGGTGGTTTGAGTCCAACCGTTGGTGATATACATTCGATACACTCAAGCGAAATGAGTGGTCGGTCATGTGTGGGCCGGGTTGCAAGACGTTCTTGTTGAACCCAGGTGTATTTGCCTCTAGAGATACATTATCGGAAGGTGGTCCCATACCTTGTCATAGTTGGAATCCAATCTCCAATAAGCGCCCTGCGGTTTTTGATTTTATACTATATATGTAGAGCGTGAGATGCAAGCGTTCTACTATTTGGTTATTTATTTGATTAGACATTATTATAATATCACTGGATTTTGATATCAAAATATTTTGGGTTATAGTAAGGTAAAAACCGTCCATGTTTATGTGTGGGCTGGTCTTACTATTATCCTTTTTGTTTCAAAAGGGATTTTCAAAGTTAAGCCATATGGTTGGAATTTACTCACACCAGTCCCATGACTGACCCAGAGTTTTTTTTGTTTTTTTTCCTTAAACTCTTGGGTGCCCAAATTTGTACGGGCAGTCAAGTGTTTCAGGCCTTTACAGATACGCTTGAAGGAGCTAAAAGCAGAAGGCTTCACCGTTAGAGACTATTTCCGCTGTGATATGATGTATTGTACTCTGATAATGGTATGTATACACAAAACAGTTTTGTATTTTAAAGTTATGTTATATAATATATTTTATTCGTTCCGCTGTGAGATTCGTGTTTACTCTGATTATGTTCAGCTGTGTTCTTCTTCTTCTCCTATTCTATTAGTTCTATCTTTTCTATCTCATCCTCTAACTTCTTTCTATTAATGGTCCGGTATTTTCGATGTCTGAACAGTCGACGCTGGGTTTTGTGTCGGTTTTCGGAGTCGAAAACCCTGGGTCGTTACAGTTGGTATCAGAGCTAAAGGTTAAGTGATTACCTTGGCTCTGTGGCGTGACTCAATAGAGATAAGGTTAGCAGTACCTTAGATTGAGGTTGAGTGTATATATATGAGCGCGTATTTGTAAATTAATATAAAAACTGTTTTATATCGTGTTGACTGGTCAGTCGAGAGGTTTATGAATTCTGGTCGAAGCAGTAATGCAAACTGTATCGATAGGTGTTTCTAAACTCTTGAATAGAGCAATTCGACACAGTATGTTTTGAATAGAGGGTAAATGGGATAATTTTACCCAAAATATATTTTGATATAAAAGAGGTATATATCTTGAGATTAATGTAGTATATTGGATGTGTTAGATTTATAGTTGAGTTGGTTATATAAATAACCATTCGAAATATTTTATACATATAATATGTAAAATCAGATATATTGAATCTGAATGTAAACCAGAATTGGAGTTAAAATCTCGGAAACTGGAATTGGTGTTTGAAATTGAATTTTGAATTAAATATATGAAATTTTAAGATCCTGGGGAAATTTTGAAATATTATCCAAGTTTCGAAAAGATATTTTTGAAGTAATTTCAAATAAAAGTATTTGAATATGGGTTTTGAAAGTGATATAGTATTGAACTCACTTTGATCGCTGGGAAATGAATTCCGATGATGAAGTCGACCATTATCGGTGTTCATTTTCGAGTTTCTAAGTGACGGATTACTACCAAAGATTTTGTTTTGAATTATTTTGAGAAAGCGAGTTGGTTTTGAACCCGAAAGAGGAATATCTGGTTTTTGAGAAAATAAACTGTTTAAAGACTCCCAGGACAGGTTTTGAATTAAAAACAGAGGTTACACTAAATTTTGTGAAACAAATTGGAATTGAACTGAAGAAAGTTAAGTTGAAATTGAATTGAATTAGGGAGATATCAAGTGAAACTGGACTTTGGAATGAAATTAGACTCGGGTGAATTAAAATGGTTTGGAAATCAGATTAGAGTTATGATGAGGTGAAGACAAGTGATGAGGTAAATAAATTAGTTAATATAATTGGTTCGAGAAATTAATTTGAGAATGGAATTGGATTGTTGAGTAGGAGTTTGGGGTCGAGATTTGAAGTGGATATGGAAATGGAGTTTGACTTGAGTATAAAAGAATGATTGGATTGAGGGTACAGTCAAGAGAGATGGATTGATATGGCATTTGTATAAGCTGAACTGATAGCAGGTGGAAGAAATAGGGTTAAATGCCAACAGGTTCGACGCAAGGGTTGAGTTATGAGGATGTGAAGTATGAAATTTCAACAAAGCAGGTTGTGAGGAGTTAGAATTAGAGCATCTTCACTTCTTAGCAATTTCGAGGACGAAATTATTTTAAGGGGGAAGGAATGTAATGTCCCGCATTTTTATCGGTTTGTATGTGGATATTTAAATCAGTTTAAATATTGAATTCGTAATATAAGTGAATTTATATATTAATTAAAACGAAGTTGAACGTATAGAAATATATATTAATTATAATCGAGGCCGTAATATCGCGGCAGTTCGTAATTTAACGTTCTAAACTTCAACTGAGTATACTGGACCCGTTACAAGTCGGATTTCTGCGAAACAAGAAAGGTTGGAATCTGTTGAACTGTATCTTTCTGACAGAAGTGAAATATTGAGATTTCGTCGTATAGATTGCAAGATATGTCAAAATCAAATATTCAGAAAGTCGCTATGAAATCGTATATCGACCATAACGGTTTATTTGAAATAACTTCTTATCGGTTTCGAATTTAGACAAGGTTCTTTTGGGGCGCAGTGATAATTTAATTTTTAGAATTTTACTGTAATTTTTAATTAATTAAATATACAACTTTCTATTTGGAGTATTTTGCACCCTATATCGATATTTTGGGTTTTCAAAATATGAGTTAACCTACCGATATTATTAAATTTTTGGGATCGTGGCACCTCGCTGGACACGTCTGTATTTTTGTTTCAGTCTGCAGCGCTTGTACATGGACAAAATTCTCATAGTAGAGTATGTTAAACCTTTAAGACTTAAAACAAATATCTCCACCCATCTGAAGCCTACTCTAAAGTACTCCAAGTCAATTCAATGTAAACTCAAAGGCAGACCTACCTAGCTACATGAGTTGTCACCATCTTTGTCAACCTATACATGTGCCGCTACTTTCATTTGCCAAGTAATCTTTACAAAAGTACAGTTATCTTTTACCCTAAAAACATAGACTCTCCCATATTCAAGTACTTCAGAGCAAACGATCAGTAAAAGAGAAATATAAAATAAGAGAAATATATATTATAACATTCCTTAATTCCAAAGCAAATTAACTGCGCATACACTACCTGTGTAAAATAGGAAACGAAAGCTCATAGTAGCTACCCCTAATATCATACCAACGTGACAATTGATTGAAGGGAAAACTCAAATTCCATACTTAGGCCATACCGTCCTTACAAGCGCAGACGATACGCAGATCTATATTATGTGTTGTCCATCCTAGTAGTTGTTTCTGTTCATGTAGACAATACGTGCTAGGACCTCAACATATTGGTTCATCATGCTGACTAAAATGAATTGCCCCTTTCCTACAGCCTACCCTGTATCACTTTTTCTAGCTTAAATGAATTGTCATCGTCCTTTGAACATGACAAGGAGGTGAAAGCTCAACACAGACTTACCTGTTAAAGCAGCTGTTCTACGGCCTAATACTTGGGTACTAAGTAACTTAAAACTATAAATAAACAATTCACCTCACTAGTTTTTCCTTCTTCTGTAAAACGATAAAGCACAACGCTCGCTCACTTCTAAAAACAAATAATACACTCCGAAATAGATACCGAAACTGATATGTATGAAAGTGTAGCATTGGCAAACTTGAAGGGAAGAGAGGAGTTCAAGGAAAGAAGCGTGAGTGCCTGCGTTTTTAACAAGAGGAGATGAATGGCTTTCCTTCATTTGAGAGGAAGAGTATATGGAGTGGGCTTGTTAAAGTGGACCGCGAGCTGTTTGTTTAAACGGGGTACAGGTGTTTACGGGTCATTGTGAAGAGAGAGGTGGTTGTTCAAACATGCTTTGCCTGATGTGCACATATTATATTATGTGGAAGCTGAAATTGATAATGGACGGCATCAGGTTCGGTTTTAAATGAAGGAGGATCATTCGAATTTCATGAATGGGGTAGTTATTTGTCTGGAGCGGGTTAGTAATATATATAGTTGTTCTGTCGGTGAACTTGAAGGAGTGATGAATGGTGGCACTCTCAGTTTGAAAGGTATAAGGTGAACGCTGTGGGGTTTTGTGGGCATTTGGGAAGAAAGCACAAAAGTGCTACTGTGTAGGAAGGTTTAATTTTGTACGTGACATGTGAAGGATTGCTGGAGTACACGTGGTGTACAGGGGAATACACACAGACATAGAGAAGTATGGACATCCATTGGCAAAGGAAATTGAAGCATATATATAATAAGGTGCGGCAGTCATGTATTTGATAAATGGAAAGGAGTAATTCAAACAAAGAAAGATGGAGTATGAAGTGGGATTGAAGTAGTAACGCAGGGACCATGTTGGTTTGCGGACTTTGAAGAAGCCGTGGAGTTGTAGTTGCAAAAGAAAATAACGGAAGTAGATGACCTAAGTGAGTTCATGGGCGTGTGAAGCATGCATTGGTGTAAGAGTGGATGGGAAACAACTGACGCCAGAAGGAAGTGAAGAGGGAACTGATTTGTATGGGGAACGCATGAGAAGTTCATGTAATGCTGTGAAGAGGTTTACATTGGTAATGAAGTTGATCAAAGTGCGGACTGGAGTGGACAGATGATCAGGGAACAACGCTGAAAGGGAGGGTAACCGAGGTGAGCGGTGTAAAGTGAATGGCGATAAACATTGGAGCGGGTATCTGAATCACCGACGCAAATCGTTATTTAACGGTTAACGCGCCAAAGTGAGTAAATTCACTGACTTTGATCTATTTTAAAATATTATAATATTGGTTGAATGCTTTGTGATGATCGCTTCGGTAGATTACAATCAAATTGGTTGAATTATATATCGTTGCATATATACACATCATGGTTGAACTGATTCCATCAATTTTAATATTCCCTAGGATGGAACCAGTGTTAATTGTTGACTAACATCGGTGGATGCAGGAAACCGGTTGGTGGAATCCAACCGGATTCCTCAGTATTTATATATACTGTTTGTTTTATATAGATGCACTGTTTGAACCCAAATGACTTTTGAAACCTTGTGTTGATATTAGCGTTGAATGGAAATTCGAACGTTGTTTTGATTTAATCAATAGATGATATCGATTAAGAAAGTGGCAACAACCAACCATAAATGTATCATTTGTTTTAACCGCTATTGTTTTACCAAAATCCCACCGTGTGCGAAGCACGTGTTTCACAATACTTACTAAATGATTTGGTAAAGTGGATTCTTACATCAATAAGATTAATAAGTAGGTAGGCGGAGTTTAACTTGATGATTAATAACCTGAATTTATTGTTTTAAGAACAATTAAATGAGATATTTACAAATAGATTATGGTTGATTTCATATTAAGTAAGATTAGTTAGAATCGATTATTGTTTTTAAATAGTAAATGAGATTATTTAGAAATAAATTATTATTTTTATAGTAATCGATACAAGTGAAATTATTTGGATTAATTTATTCAAAATGGGAAGCTTTGTTAGAATTGATTAGTGGGTAAATCATGGCTAAATATTTACCAAGCAAACTGTTTTGATCAATAATTGGTTATTTAATTAAGTTAGATTAGGTCGATTTATCTAAGGTAATTAAATTGACGAATAGTTGATTTAATTTAAATAAGATTTTGGTAACAGTAAAAGATATCAAGATTTTTGTAACAGAAGGAGATGTTAATATTTTGTAACAGAAGGAGATGTTAATATTTTGTAACAGAAAGAGATGTCAAGATTTTTGTAACGGAAAGAGGTGTTGAGATTAAATATAAAGTGGAATATAGTAGCGTACTACTATAGCAATAAAATAACGCTGTTGACTAGGCTTAAGCGTGACTATTGTGTCGAGATTAGTTATAAAGGGGAGTATTACAGCGTATGACCAGTTATTTTGAACTATAACGATAAATTAGCGCTGTTGACCAAAATTAAGCGTGATTGTATGATGGTTAGTTATACATTGGAATGGATGTTTGTTTTTACTTCGATAGTAAATAACCGACTATCGAAGTGTCTTGAACCCTCGTTGTCGATACGGAGAGACCGGTTGGATATATTATCCGAAAAACACTCCGTATAGACATAAGCGTTGCGAATTCGATTATGCTGAAGAAAATTGAAGACGGAGTGAAATGCAAGGGTCGTCAGGTTCCAGAATGGTGTTTTCTGTTTGTCCAGTCCCAGGACAACTTGTATGGACGAATGTCTGACAGAGTATTCCTAACGGTCACATAAGACGATCTTTTCAAGGTATTACGTCTGGTGGCAGAGGAATTAGTTTCTCTTAGCTTTTATACCCGTAATATTCTTGGGAAAATCAACTAGTGATTTGACGGGTTTGACAATGTGACATTCAAAGTGTATGGTGGCCAGATGTTCTAAAAGGTAGGCGTAGCCTCAAGCTTCACAACCGGGAAATGACAAAAATCGGGCAGGCAGCATGGCTATGTGGGTCGCTCCCATTAGGGTGTATAATCACCTATCTAGAGAAATTCCTTTTGTTTCTAAATCTATCGATTCTGCCCATTCGGGAACGGTGGTTTGAGTCCAACCGTTGGTGATATACATTCGATACACTCAAGCGAAATGAGTGGTCGGTCATGTGTGGGCCGGGTTGCAAGACGTTCTTGTTGAACCCAGGTGTATTTGCCTCTAGAGATACATTATCGGAAGGTGGTCCCATACCTTGTCATAGTTGGAATCCAATCTCCAATAAGCGCCCTGCGGTTTTTGATTTTATACTATATATGTAGAGCGTGAGATGCAAGCGTTCTACTATTTGGTTATTTATTTGATTAGACATTATTATAATATCACTGGATTTTGATATCAAAATATTTTGGGTTATAGTAAGGTAAAAACCGTCCATGTTTATGTGTGGGCTGGTCTTACTATTATCCTTTTTGTTTCAAAAGGGATTTTCAAAGTTAAGCCATATGGTTGGAATTTACTCACACCAGTCCCATGACTGACCCAGAGTTTTTTTTGTTTGTTTTCCTTAAACTCTTGGGTGCCCAAATTTGTACGGGCAGTCAAGTGTTTCAGGCCTTTACAGATACGCTTGAAGGAGCTAAAAGCAGAAGGCTTCACCGTTAGAGACTATTTCCGCTGTGATATGATGTATTGTACTCTGATAATGGTATGTATACACAAAACAGTTTTGTATTTTAAAGTTATGTTATATAATATATTTTATTCGTTCCGCTGTGAGATTCGTGTTTACTCTGATTATGTTCAGCTGTGTTCTTCTTCTTCTCCTATTCTATTAGTTCTATCTTTTCTATCTCATCCTCTAACTTCTTTCTATTAATGGTCCGGTATTTTCGATGTCTGAACAGTCGACGCTGGGTTTTGTGTCGGTTTTCGGAGTCGAAAACCCTGGGTCGTTACAAATCCTGACTCAGCCTTAATTGTCTTATTAAGGCCCTGACCTCTCACATTAGACAGGTATTGTTGTGGCTGCCTGTTGCCGGTTGGTTCCGGGCAGTCTTACGCCACAACTCAGTCTAACCTCGGGTCCTTATTGGGCTCCAGGTTTAACCTCCCACATTGGATAGGTATTGTTGTGACTACTGGACAGCCGGGCGGTTCCGGGCAGGTTTACATCACAACTCAATCCAATCTCGGGTTAAACCCATCGTATGTTCTACATTTACATATTTTTGTCTTTCTCCTTTATGTAAATATTTGCGGCCCATTATTAAGTTAATGGTGTAAAGGTTACACCAATCATGGGCCCAACCCATACTTGAATTTGGGCCCTTCTATTTTATATTTTCATTCATTAGTAATTTTAACCCAACGTTATTTTCCCCCGTTTAACACGTCCGTTTATTATATATATGTTGGGCTTAGCCTTTTAAAGCCCAACTTAGCCATGTGAAAAGGGGAGGCTTAAAGCGTGACTACACACACAAAGAGGGGAAGGTGAGCGCATGAACTTGCAATATGACGTTGGAAATATAAAATAGAAACTGGTGTACTTGCATAGTAGTGACATATACTTTGTTCATAAAGCATAAGTGACATGAATCAAAGCATGTAAACTTGTAGTTATGTTAAGAATATCACTATTGACACATAGGCCTAACTACAACATGAACCTATATTTTTATTTTAGGCATAATGTCAAACATAAGCATGGCATAAATATTTCTAACATAAGCATGGCATAATGTTAAACATAAACATGGCATAAATATTTCTAACATAAGCATGGCATAATGTTAAACATAAGCATGGCATAATGTCAAACATAAGCATGGCATAAGTATAGTTAAATTTGTTCACATAACCATGTCATAAATATTTCTAACATGAAATCATGATTTTTACTTTAGTCATGTAAACTTGCAAAAAGTGATTTTGAATCTAACCTAGCTATGTATCACATATGACATCATATAATATAGACTTAACATGGATTTCAATTGTGCCAAATATCAATCATAGCCTAGTCCTATTCATAAGTTTGCAAATAGGTTTTTCTAGTACAAAAGCATGGCTTAATACATGATGCCAAATTTTCAACATAATTCCAAACTTATTCCAATTACTTCAAAAATGATGTTTGTATAAAAATACACATTATGATGGCATAATAGCAAAGCCCCAAACTTGCATGAATTTCAATCAACTACATACATGTAGCTTCAACATGGATTACATAATTTGTGAATATTCCAAACGTATATTTGCATAGAACTACCGCATGTAGTTCTTTATAATGAATAACATAATTCAAGAATATCCAAACGTATACAATATTTCAAATCGATAAGAATCATAGTAACGCACAAATTATGAATTATTTATCACCACAACCAAGTATACAAATCAACACAGTTATTTGTTCATACCAAAGTAATACTCTACTTACAATTGCGTGGCGAATTCTCAAATTTAGGGATTTGAAGATGCGGTTTGATTTGATTGAGTTGCTTTATGCCTTAGAATTTTGCCTCCTAATCCTCTCTCCAATTGGTGGCTACCCCTAGTCGTTCCTCAGCAACATGGCGGCTTTGTTCTTATTTTTGAATGAATAGATTAGGGTTAGTCTAGGGTTGTTTTTATAGAGGTAATGAACTGATTAGGACCATTGATGTTGCTTGGTTTGATCGTAGCCATTCATCCTAAGGAGAGACCAATTAGAGCCTGCCACCTAGCCCTAATGACAAAGCAGACCACAGAAAATCGACCAACATAGAACAGGCCAGCCAGGTTGGACTGGGTTCGACCTGGCTCTGGACCAGGTCGACATGCCTGTCGACAGCCCTGTCGACAGCCCTGTCGACCTGGTTAGACCAGGTCGACAGCCCAGTCGACCTGGGTGCGTCAGGCGGGTTTTTTTCCGCCCTGGCCCATTGGGCCCCATTTTGGAAATTAAACTTGATTTTCTGAGATATTTTATTCTGTTTGAATTTTAAATTTAATTCAGAAACTTCCGAAGGCTATATCTTCTTCATACGGACTCCGTTTTTCGAAAACTCGGACTCTATTTCGCGTATTTTTCCGAGACGAACGCAATGGCGTATCCCGTTTCCCTTAGTTCTTTGATTTCAAGTTAATTATACTTTAATTTGTTAATTTCACAGTTATAGAATTCGCGGGGTGTTACAAGCTTGAAGTGGGAGGCTTCACCAGTTAGCTATAGACTATCATATTTTATGCTGTGTACGGTGTTGTATATGGAAATAGATGTTTATAACTGTTCCAGGAATAGCTGTTGTGCTCTGATGATGGTATGTATATACAGTTACTGATTTGTATTTCAAAAGTTATGTTATTTATTATATTTTATTCGTTCCGCTGTGAGTTTTGTGTTCTTCGTTTTTCTTTTGTTCTAACAACTCTTTCTTTCTATTTCTCGTCCTCTAATTTCTTTCTATTAATGATTCGTATTTTTGTGCAATTTGGGTTGGACGTGTGGTGTAATTAGTCGACTCAAAGGGTACGGAAATTTGGGCCATTACAGACGACGAGGAGCGCACCACCCCCCTCCCTCATCGCTGACTACACCAGACCACTCTATGGGCCCCACGCACCTGAAAAGGTGCACAAATGGCGTGTCTTTAAGGCGCTGCCTTAGCCACAAGAGATCATCAACGGTGATCATAGTCGTATGGATTCGAAGAGCAGGGAAAACTCTTCAATTTTCATTTGAAAATCATAAGCTAATTCGTAACCATTTGTGAGAGATTAAGGGAATTACTTGGGGAGATTTCGGCTATTAAGTGAATTAGGGTCGGCGATGAAGTAAGAAGATAAGGGTTTGGGGTTTTAAATTGGGGTCTATTATTGACACTCCAATTTATGTTGAGGGGGGCCAAATTTTAAGGACACTCCACTTTTTTTAAATTGTTAAGGGGCGATCAATGTATATAGATATTTTTTTTACTTCTTACACTTTTACCCTTACTTTTAAAAACTTACGCACCGTAAAATCATCAAACCCCTTAATCAAAAAACTCTAAATCGTTTAACTTCAAATAATGTCAGGGAATAGTTAGTATCATATCCATATGATTTAATAAACTGAAATTAGATCTTAACCCTAACAACATGTGCATACGATTTAATAAACTGAAATTAAATCTTACCATCTCATCACTCTGATCAACTCCAGCATAACACTCTCTCTCCTCTGTCAATATCATATTGTTTTCTTTTTCAATCATGTTTTTTGGTTAGGGTTTGATTTCTACACAGCTAATGATGTTGATTAACCATTAAAAATTAGATTAATGAAGAGAAGTATGAAATTAAGTCTAAATGGGTAATAAGGTAAATTACCTTTATTTGTTAAGGGACTACTTCCCTCATTGGTACTCCCCTTAATAATTATTTAAAAAAATAAATATTGGCCTCCCCTTAACAATATTTGGAGTGTCAATAACAATGTCCTTTAAATGATTATATCTATTATAAAATAGGTATACATCCAAATGAAGCTTTTAAAATGTCGAAAACACCCTTTCAAATTTACATTGTGATGATGGGGTAGTTTTGCAATTTTTTCCCCACTGCCAATACACTACTTCCACTTCTCCATGAACCCCACTATCAAAATTACTATCTTATGTCTTTTCTCCTCAAACTTCACTCACCATATCAGTCGGTCAAAAAAGTTTATTTCTTATGTTCATTCTAGTCCCTCTCTTTCCCTGTGGCGAACCCATACAGCACCTGCAAAGTGCAAATCACCTACTATTTTTAGGTCTAAAAACAAATTATCAAGCTTAAAAATAATCTGACATCGCAAGGTTAGGTAGAGAAGTGGTTTGGTTAGCAAGGGTGGAACAAGATCAACTGGAATCGAGGCAGAAACAAAAAGTAGAGGGTGAACTCAGACGTAAAGATAGATGTTTCGACTCTGATAATATGAGAGGACATGGGAAAGAATGAATAAAAATGAAGTTCGAAGTTGTTTTATGTTTAGAATAAAATGGAAAAAGCCCTAGCGGAGGGAAGCAAAGACAAAACGGTGACAAAAGAGAAATAAAAAGGTGGATTGGGAGAGATGGAAAATAGAGGAAGAGACCAGGTGGAAAAAGTCGGATAAGGTTTCCATGTTCAGATCTTTGATGAGAGAATAAGGTCTGTTAAGTTTCAATTTGTTTTCATGTAATTGAAGTAGAATTAGTTTTTTTTTTTGGGATGAAGTAGCAAATTGCAAATTTGTTGGATCTCCAAAAGTCAACACATTGAGAACAACAGAATTGTATTTTAATACTTAGAATTCAATGCAATTTCTTGATGGTAACTACCTGAAATTGACTTTTTTTTTCTTTGAATAGCAGGTATAGTAGTTAGCCTTAATGTTTTGCATTTTAATTATAACCTTTCTCAATGTTGTATACTAAGAGCATCTCCAGTGGTTAACAATTACGGGTGAATATTAAGGGGGAGGGGGCCAATGGTACCAATTACGCGTAATATTAAGCGTAACGTTCAGGAGCCAATTCAGGATCCTGAACTGGACCCTTGTGCCCATTTTATGGGCGCCAGAGTCTAGCGCCTATTTTTATAGGCGCTAGACTCTGGCGCCCATAAAATGGGCACAGGGGTCCAGTTCAGGATCCTGAATTGGCTCCTGAACGTTACGCTTAATATTACGCGTAATTGGGGTCTGGCGCCCATAAAATGGGCGCCAGGCCCCTGCCTTTTATTAGTTTTATATCTCCTTCAGCCCTGTTTTGGAAAGTAACGCCATGTTTTAATATTTTAATGACTGTACTGAAAAAAGAAAAGCAACGCCATGTTTTCAAACCAAAAAAAAGCAACACCGGTTAAACTTGGACTTTTATCTCCCATACTAAATTTGTTGACTGTATGTAAATCAACCTTGTGAGGTCAATAATCTCTTTTACCCCTTGGGGTCTGGCGCCTATTTTATATGCGCGAGGATCCGGCGCCTATAAAATAGGAGCCAGGGTCTGGCACCCATCAAATAGGCGTCAGACCACTGGCCATTCTCTGCCCGTTAAGGGCATAATATTCAACACCCTGAATATTACGCCCTTAACCTACTGGAGATGCTCTAATGAGTACACTATTTTTCCAAACCATGCTAAAGATCCAGCGAAATAATTGCTAGCGAAAATTCTGTCATTCAACATGAAAATTTAAATCGACTAACCTTTGGAATCCTCTTAAGATACTATAGTCTCGAGAGTAGAAATAAATACCATTAAACAAAAACTATAGAAAATCTAATAGAACCTAAGGAAACCCTTTTATTGAAATTGAACCTACATATGACTAAAAGAGTTGCATTATTTCTAATGCTACACACATGCAACTATGATAGGGTATCATAAAGAAGTGATTGGAAAAGCAACTAAGGATTGCAATGTTTCTTATTAAAATCAGACAATTTATTTTACAAAGGTTTGTTTTCTTATTTTGAAGATTGGATATTGATTTATCTTTTAATTAAAAACTATTTACATAATTGATTTTATGTAGACTATTAAAGATAATCATCAAATTTGTTTAGTTAATTTGATGATTCCGTTATTTTGAAATATCAGTTGTGATTTCATATTCATGCTTACTAATAGTAAAAATATTTATCTAAGATTGTAAATTTAAGTTATGTTCTTTGTTTCATAAATTTGCGCAGAGTTATAATAAGATCGAGATACAAAAAGCATATTATTGAAAAATATGTGGATCAATAGTTTGTGAAAATAGAGATACGAAGACGGTATACATTTAGGAGCACGGTACTTCTTTTGTCATACTACCTTATATCATACAGACTTTGTCTATTCAATCCTCATAATTTTAATATCGTTTTTGTCTACATTATGCCGATTCAATATTATAGAATAAATTAAGGATACGATGATGTACTTTCAAGTTTTATACATAATATCCTTAATGTTCCATTTGTGGTTTTGGCTATTAAAATTGGAAATAACATGATTAAATGAAAAAATGAACAGCTTTAAATAAGCAGTAGATACACTGTTTGGTTTCTATTTCCTACCTGTTCTCCTTATATCATCCCGAAACGAGTAAATTTGGCTTTTCGTTTCAATCTATGGATTGGTTTTTTGGCATGAATTAGTATCATCAGCAATAAGGTTGGATGTCATTATGTCAGTCTGTCTATGCTGAGAATACTTCCTTTTGAGATGGATATTTCCCCTTATGTGAGATTTATATCATGTATGCTTTTGCTATTATAGAAGGGTTGACTTATAGATTTTGTTGATTATGGATTATCTCTATATAATGCATGTTGGAAATTGTAACAGGCTACTATAAACATCTAATAGTTAACTCATAATATGTTTTTAATTTAAACCAACTATGAACCTACTTACTTTAACATGATAGGTTTTCTTCAATGCATGTTGGAAATTGTTCTACATAACATTTCCTTCTTTCAAACTTATATCATGTTTTAATATGGAACATACACTCTTAAGGGAATCAATCGTATAAATTATTATCTATTTTTATTATTTAAAGAACAATATAGTGAATCAAATAAAGGTGCAAGGCTACTTTAGGTTTTGTGTTTTCCCTTTAGATAAGTTATCCTCTACTATTTTGTATGACTTCTTTTTTGACCATACCTTACCTCACCACTGATTTCATTACGACTCTTAACCGTTTTTACTAATATCATGCATTGTATATGTATTACACTGTGCTTAAAACTTGATTGACATACATCTCACTCACACACATTACAAATGCATAGAAAAATATTATAAATCTAATGCATGGTGGTAACGGTAGAATTAAGCAAGCCGGTCCAAGACATAGTCTACCGAGACAATGACCAAGGGCAACAAATCACCAAGGGGCAACAAATCATATTGGGGCAATGGAAAAAATTTACTTTGTAAACTTTCCAACATGAATCAATTCTTCTGTGCTCAAATTTCATTCCATTCGATTGCAGCTGCAGCTGCTATTCAACTTCATGCTTCGGTGAGTGTTTTATCCTCAACCTTCTCTACAACTTGATAATATTGTATGAAACTAACATGAGTAACTAATTTTGTTGTGTATATATTGAATTTATCTCAATATATAATTAAATTATGAGATTTTTGAATCTTTTATTGTGATATTTCCTTTGCCTCTGATATTAGCTGTAATTATAAAACGTGAGTGATAAAACTGTATATATTATTGTTTCTGCTTCATGATTTAATAAAGTTTAACCGCATCTGAACATTAATACGTATTTGAAAATTATGCACATACAAGTTGAATACTTAAAGGAATTTCTTTTGTTATCTTTTGTGTAAAATGGATAATTAGCCTCGAACCATCTTTGAATTATGAACTTAAAGCCTGTAGTTCAAAATCAGCCTTTATTCTCACTCATGCTATGAGTTGTTATTGTAATTCCATCTTTTCCCTATTTCCTCTAATCACATGGAAAGCCTGAAGCATGAAACGGAGTAAGGAAAGAGGTGGAGTAAAATAATGATATTCCTTTAATGTTAACACGGTAATAGTAATAATAGCACAATTAGATATTATTGTTGCTACAAAGTGAAAAAAAATGCTTATTGGGGTGTATTACTGGTGTACGTACCAAGTCTTTTTACATTCAGATGCAATGATGTATGTATTATACTTTGTATATGGTATTAATAATATGGTACAGTATAGATTACTAATCAAAATGAATTTTGGAAAATTAAATAAATAATTTAAGACAATGCAATTGATTCAACTAATTTATGTACAAACATGCACTACTAATAAGATATTATACCAAATATGAATAGTCCAAGTAAAAATTTGAAGCAGCAAACGTCAGACAACAATTAGCAGTATAAATTACTAATCAAAACGAATTTTGGGAAATTAAATAAATAATTTAAGATTATACAATTGATTCTACCAATTTCTGTGTAAAGATGCATTACTAATAAGATATTATACCAAATATGAACAGTCCGAGTAAAAATTTGAAGCAGCAAACGTCAAACAACAATTAGAAAAGAATAACTACAAATCATTTACAGTGCATTCTACCAACTACAAATCATTAGGAGTACTACGTAGGTGGTATCTTTTAGGATAAAGTAGTAAATAAGGGAAATTTCCTTTTAGGATAAAGTAGTAAAGATTTTTTTTTTTAAAAGTAAGCATGGGCAATTTGTGAATTATTATATAGATTATGAAAATAAATGGAATAACTAAGGAAACCCTATAAAGAAAATTAGCAGAAAATACATCATACATCATAATGATAATGTCCATAACCGACGGATAACTTTTGTTACTATGTATACTCAGGTTTGTTTAACTAATTTTCTTGCCGCTTGAAATTTGAAGTAAACATAAGTGGAAAGTTTGGTGCAATAATTTGTTAATTATATGGCTTATTCAATGAAAATATTTGATTTGCTATTATATGGCATGAAAGCGGATCATACAACATACAAAAGTAATATAAGCACACTGATGCTATTTTTATTAATTGCATTTGTATTTATTTGATATTATACAATTTGCATATGAATGTATTTTTTTCACTGCTTTCCCTTTATTGAATTTACTATATGGTTATTAGGCTATGAATTATATGTTATATTTATAGAAAAATTGGTTGATGTACAGATTTGTACTAATTTTTTTGTGAATTAACTAATATATTTTACTAGGATATTGATTATGCAATTATATATCATGAAAGGAAATTATATAATATACCAAAAATCTATATGAACACTATAGGAATATATTATATGTAATATGATTAAAAATTCGAAAAATGGATGTTGTATTTCTTGTTGGACACGAACTTTTTGATTGGATATTTCAGCTATGGTAACTTCTTTATTTATCCAATTTTGAAAATGAATTTTTCCTCTATGAAATGATGGAATCAAAACATTTGAAACTGCTTAAAAAGCATGGAATCTAGTTAACATATTGATTTCGAAATAAATTGAATTTTTACTTAAAAGGCGTTAACGTCTTTTAGAAATTCCTAATTAAGATCCAACTTCCTTAGAATTCCAAAAGTTATAATGAACTACAAACAAATTGATATGTAGGTAGTAAAGTAGTAAATATAGACAATTTCCTTTCAGGATAAAGTAGTAAAGATTTATTTAAAAATAGTAAATATGGACAATTTGGGTATTCTATGGTCGGACCAATTATTAATCATTAAAGATTAGTAGGAATTATTATATAGATAGATAGATAGATATATTACTATTTAATTCAATAATTAACTCAATTTCGTCGGAAGTCCAAATGAATCCCAACGATTGTCGCCCCCAACCAAATACCCCCATTCCGGACACAATGGAATATGTTTCTAAGCCAATTTGACTATTCTAATCAGTTTTCATCAAAATTAAAATATAAATTAATATAACGTTTAATATTGAATTTAAACATTCATTTTAATTTACTACAACCACATATTGACTCAAAAAATTATGAAATTTGAAATCTCGCTATTTTTTGCAATTACGGTTCTAACAAAATTAATTTCATCGAATTTGCAGACCGTTTGAAAAATGACCTTTTAACTAGCTTATTAAATTCAACTTAATTTACAATATGCGTTTAAATTTACTATGCTTAAATACTAATTCCAAATGACTTGAAATTTTAAACCTAACAACAATTTGACGTTCCGGATCCAACAAAAATTAATTTCATTGAAAATGGAGGTCGTTTGCAAAATGGTTATTATTAAGGGCTATATATAATATTAAAATATATATAAATTCCATAACGAATATTTTAAATTTATAATTGGACATAACTTACAATTTGTAAAGTGAAATCTCAATTTTTCACATTTATAAGAAAGATTTGATTAAATAGATTCCAACATTTCCGGTTTCATCAAATTCTGATTTATAATGAATTTTGTATATTCATTTAAAGTTTAAAATTAAATTTTCAAACTACCATGCCATTTCAAGCTCGTTTTATAATTAATATAAATTTATATGTTCAAACTTTATTTAAAATAAATTTTAAGTCCTTTATTCTCAAAATAAATCTTTAAAAATATTTAGTTTCCATGAAAATCAATTAAAAATAAATTTTAAATTGGTTCCAAAAATACAGGTTGTTACACTTGGTTCTTCGAATGCCCTCGAGTACATCTATTCCCATCACTTTACTCCATATGTCCTAACCCTACCATCACCATAAAAGATGTTATTCACCAAGACATTACGGGTTTGCTGCCACACACTTACTTCCACCCTTCTTTACTCCACGACATCCATGAAGTGCTCAACATAATCCGAACAACTACCCTTTTGACTATATCTGATACTTTTTACTGGATCCCCACATCAAAATGCACTTTCGTCGTCAAGTCCTGTTATAGCTATATCTCTCACTTCGGAAGGCTTTTTGCTTATCCCAGGCTTTGGAGAATAAAGGTGCCACCGAGAGTTCGCTTCTTCCTTTGGTGCATGGATCGCGAAAAGATTAATACCAAAGATAGTTTGATTCGCAAAGGAATTTCAATGGGTCCTACTTGCGTTTTTGTCATCGTGACAATGAATCTATCCCCCATCTTCTCTATGACTGTGACCTTAGCTTTTACATTTAGGTCACGGTACCTGCCCATATCTTTGATTTCTTTCCACCTCAACCACACCACTACGAATACTAGCAATATTCCCTTATCAACCAACCTTGATTCATTCTTTACTGCTTTCGTTTGTACTGTATGGCTTGAACGTAAAAATAGATGCTTCAATAGACGCTATGCCTCGAACTTACAGTTATATCAGAGATTTTCTTACAAATACTATCTTTGGATAGGTACCTAAGCTTCTCCTTTCATCCCCACCATCATGGATACAGCTATCATCTGGGAAGAATTTGTTGCCAGCTCCGAGGCTGGCGGGCTATGCCAGCGTCATTTCTAACCTTGTCCATGGTAACGTCATCTTTCTCCCCTGGTGATTATGCGTCTGGTATCCTGTTGCCAGTCTTTTGGTTTGTTGTTAATAGTAACACTTAGGAGCTGTATAATTCAGCTCGTCATTGATCTTATTGCTGCTAACTGTTGTATTATATGATCCAATATGTATGTTTCTATTTGCGCTTCACACTATGTACTTCATTTGCACGCATGTTTTCACACATGCCTTGGACTACTTATGCCACTGGTTAGGCTTGTCGTCCGTTATATTATCTTATTTAAATATTATTTATGAAACAGCTGTGTAGATCCACTCTACACAACTGTCCTGCTAAAAAATAGCATTAAATTACAAACAATATTTAAGATAATGTGACCCAGGATTATTTTATAAAATTATATATGAAAAATTAATAAGTTAAACTATATATAAAAGATATATAAATTTATATTTAATAAAATATTAAATGTTTAAATTAAACAATATTTTTCAAGTTTTATATACTATGTTAACATAACTATGTACGATATATAATTATATATTTTTATATACTTCCAATATATGTATTTTGAAACAAAATATAAGTAAATAAGTAGACAAAATAAATTGATAATTAGAGTATGAACTGACATTTTTCATTGAGAAGACGTCCTTTCAATTTTTAAAATCAAATCAAATAGTTGTGAAATTTAGATCTGAAATAAGAAAATACTTTAAGAAAATTAGACTAATATATTGATATGTATACCATGGTGTATAGATATATGGATCAAAATATCTAAAATTATAAAAGTGATAAATTTCTATACCTAACTATGTGCATATATATGTATATATATCCTTTATTCTAATTTATATAATTCCTGGGATAATATTAAATACAATAATGCTTAAACATCAATATTTTAATATTTAAAATAATATTATTTTCGAATTTTTAAATTTCAAATTTCAAATGGAGAATTTGTAGCAACCAACCAAATAAGAAATTTCAATTAAAGTAATATAAATGTGTACCTATTTTAGATCCAATTTTCAATATCTTTTGAGTCGTGAATAGCCGTGAAGCACATATTTAAATTGTTCGTATCTTTTTCTTCATCACTGGAGGATGAATATGAATCTTTGGTTATTGCAATTAAAGCTTTGACTTATTTTCTCTTCTTCCTTGCAATTGTACTTCAAACGACGTTAATATCATTAGCCTCTTCAATTGACAAAGTCGTTTGATCTCATTCTGGAGTTAATGAATTCAAGATTTTTCCGACTTGGTCTTCCTCGGGGAAGGTTTTCCCAAGGCAACAATTTCCTGAAACCAGTTTTTGCAATCCTCCATTTTTTTAACTTTGTTGTTCTTTCATTATCATGAACCGCATACATATATCTTTTAGAATTTGACGACAAGATTTGTTGTAACACCACACATCCGTTAAGGTCACTCACAAAGGGAATGCCTTAACTTCAATGGAGCATTATGGGTACAGGAACAGAAATATTACAAGACAGACATATATAAAACAGGGGAAGGTAAAGTAGAAGTACTTCAAATCATTTATTAAATATAATCGTTTACAATAAAATCCCATCAACTTTCAAATACACAATTACATAGCTAAAATATCTGTCTTGCTAAAAAACAAAGAAGCATGAAAATAAACTGTAGTATTCCCCAATAAAGCAAAGCAAGCCATAGCCAAGAGAAATCCAAGCCGTTCGTGAAAGAGCCTTGGAGCTTGGTAAGATCCGAACTAAGCTGTATTCCCACCCTACGAACCTTGGGGGGAAGAACGGAAGAAAACGAGGCGAGACAAAACGGGTCAGTCATAAAGACTGAGTAAGTCCTAGTGACTTTCAGCATAAAAACAGGTAAAGATAACATGGCATGAATAAACTGAAAGTAAACATAAGCATGATGACAAGATAAGCTACAGGCACGATAACTAAGAATAACTTCCCATAATTCCTATCAAGAGTAGCATCACGAGGTTCATACCAAGTATCACATCGAAAGGTTTCTATCAAGTATAACATCGCAAGATTTCTAAGTTTCATCATTAAAATATTTCGATGATATCCATTTGCCCTGCACCACCCGTACTAGCATCTCACAAGTGTCTTACATGGAATGTTTCGTATTCCTACTAGTGTTCCAACTAGTGTCCTGTGTAACAAGGATCCTTACCCCCTACTAGTGTCCCAACTAGTAGCCCGTGTTATATAATAAGGTGATCCCAACCCGTGTGATGTGTTGACTATAAAATGATCCCTTGCCCAATGTCATGAAATGACCCATTACTTGGTCCCACGAAACAATCTATTAATCGATCGGCTCCCTACAAGTCCTAGCTCGTTCATGTGCCAGTGTCATACGGCCCAATCACGAATGTAGTTACCTATGCTAGGTCCACCATAGGGTGTATCAAGCCCTAGGGTGCCAACCACCGACACGAATCAACCACGCACAGTGTAAACCTACCGGTGCCTAATGCCTACTTTTTCAACTCCGGACTACGTGCACGACCATAGTCCGCCTGAACCTACAATGGCACACCAACTCAGCTGTCGTTCTGGTGGCTTACCTTCAGCCCAGTAATCGTGCCCTACCCTTCCAAGTTCCAAGGTACCATGATACATCTAGTGTGTTACTACTGAAAAGGACCGCGTAACTAAGGTTTCCGTCCAGTAGGTTATGTTTTGTCATTTAAATTCGAGACTTAACCCCATCAGTCTAGCATGTCAAGTTGGTTAAGTGTTGTCATTCAAGTTCGTGACTTAACCCACCTACGTGCCATGTCAAATTGGCTAAGTGTTCTCGTTCAAGTTCATGACTTAGCCCTACGAATCATCTGTCAAGTTGGTTAAGTATATTCAAGTGGTTCATGACTTAACCCTATCAAATCATCATGTCAAATTGGTTAAGTATATTCAAGCGGTTCATGACTTAACCCTACCAAATCATTGTGTCAAATTGGTTAAGTATATTCAAGCAATTCATGACTTAACCCTATCAAATCATCGTGTCAAATTGGTTAAGTATATTCAAGCGGTTCATGACTTAACCCTATCAAATCATCGTGTCAAATTGGTTAAGTATATTCAAGCGGTTCATGACTTAACCCTATCAAATCATCGTGTCAAATTGGTTAAGTATATTCAAGTGGTTCATGACTTAACCCTATCAAATCATCGTGTCAAATTGGTTAAGTATATTCAAGCGGTTCATGACTTAACCCTATCAAATCATCGTGTCAAATTGGTTAAGTATATTCAAGCGGTTCATGACTTAACCCTATCAAATCATCGTGTCAAATTGGTTAAGTATATTCAAGCGGTTCATGACTTAACCCAACCAACTCATCGTGTCCAATTGGTTAAGTATCATTAGTCTAGTCATATTACTTAACCCTCCCATTGGTCTGATTAACAGTTATGTTGGTTAAGCCCACATTTATAAGTTTTACATGTTCTTAACTCATACCAGTTAGGTCCACATTTACATGTCAAATTTCCATGTCATCCCACCTAACCCTCTAACCATACCCACGTCTTATTATGGTTAGTGTTCCTTAACTCATTCATTATGATGAATGAATCATGACTTCTCACATTAGACCATGCACTTTGTGGCCACTGGATTTGTCGGGCGGTTCCGGGCAGATTTACACCACAAACTGAGTCTAACCTCGTATCATAAATCGTTACGCCTACAATTCGACATTCGACCTCTCACATTAGACCGACACTTTGTGGCTACTGGATTTGCCGGGCGGTTCCGGGCAGATTTACCCAACAAACCGAGTCTAATCTCGTGTCAAAGGTTCATTAATGGTCGTATTTCCCCCAGTATCAGTTCATGTGTTTAACATATAGAAATGTTCATGTTCGTGTTCAAGTCAATTATCCAATACAGTCATTTTCATGTTTCAAATCCCCAACTTTACATATTAATAAACATATGCCCAAGTTCCAAAATTACATGCCAATTATATATATATATATATATATATATATATATATATATGCCCAATTCTAGCCAGTTTACATACGCTCAATTCTTGCCTATTACATGTATGCCAGGTTTATGCCATTTCACCCATATCAAGTCCTAGCCAAGATTACATGTATCAAGTTTCACGTCCAAATAAACCCAAATCATGATTCATGATGTAGTTATCCCAAACTATAATCCTTTTGTTACAATACACGCCAATTACCCAAGTTCATAATACATATTTATGCCAATTATCAAGTTTACAATCGCTTTTAGGTTCAAATTCCCAATTCTACTTATGCCCAATCATAAGCCTAATCTTTTGATTTAATTTACATAGGCTCGAACCAGTGATTTAATATACAAGCCAATTCATATATGCCCACTTTATGCCAAATTGATTATGTCAATGGCCAAACTTGCTATTTCAATTATGTTGACAATACCCAAGTTTCCAATTTCATGTTATGCCAAACACGTATATCCAAATAGGTAATATCCCAAACATATATATCCAATATAGACAATATTCCCATATTTCCTCGTATTCAATCGTACGCAAAACGCGGTTTAGGCCTAGGTCCGAAATTGACTTAGGTTCATCAAAAGAAAATAAATAGGGGGAGGTAGAATTTGTATAACAATAAGTACAGAGAGAAAACTAGCATAAGAACATCATCTCAGGCATAAAAGATAGATCTTGATAATAATATCACATGAATCAAGAAAAACTGATTTACAACAAGCTGAATAGGTCATAAGCTTGACATGAGAATGAAAATAGAAAAGTCCCAAAGCACAAGATTCAAGAAGCAACAGAAATAGATCTGAATCGATAAACATACTTAAATCCAATTCCACTTTATTCCATGGCCATATTATAATTAACAAGTTTAAATCTAGGAAGTAACTAGAACTTACAGAGCATGGCTAATGAATCAAGAACTGAATTTGTTGTAAAAATGTCGCGGCGTAGTTGATTTATTGTCTTGAATCATTGTAGAAGCCTTGTTCTTTGAATTGATTTGAGTTTGAATGTTTGTACTTTGATTTGGGGACGGCGGCCACGGTTCAAGAGGTATTTTAGCAGCATAATGGTGTAAGAATGATTTGGTATGAATTAGGTTAGGTCTAAGGGTGTTTTTATAGGTGTAGCAACTAGTTTAGGCCCTTAGATTAACCCTAGAATCAATCCGGACCATCAAAACACATCTCAGGCTTCAAAAATGAGTTCTGGGTCAAAACAGGCCGACCAGGTCGACCTGTAAGGGGGAAGGTCGACCACATGGTCGACCTCGGGGGTAGGTCGACCCTAGGGTTGACCACATGGTTGACCTAGTCCCCAGGTCGACCTGCCTGGTCCTGTGCTGCCTAAAATCTGCTGAATCTTCTACAGGCCATAACTTCTTCATTCGTACTCCTATTTTCGAAAACTCGGACTCTATTTCATGTAAAATTTCGAGACGAACGCAATGGCGTAACCCGTTTTCCTTAATTCTTATTTTAAAAATTAATTATACCATTATTTCTAGTTTCAACATGTTATTAAAATTCGGGTTGTTACATTCTCCCCTCCTTAAAGGATTTCGTCCCCGAAATCTTCAAGTTAAGAAGAATGTGTCCTACAATCCAATCATCCATCTACTCAATCAACAATCACAGGCATCCATTGTCCTTATGAGATTTCTAATGCTGTATGAACATATGCAGAAAGTGTGTGTATATGTTCCTTATCTAATGCAAATGATCAGGCCTGATTGGTCTTTTTAAATGCAAAATATGTTTAGTGCCATGAATCCAACATGTATGCAAATAGTCCTAGTCATATAAACACTATATATGTGCACAAACATCCATCCATATGCAACATCCACATGATAACACATTCAATTCCATCCATATACAAGTATAAACACTCATGCATATTCAATATGAAAATGTGACTGAGCCGTTCTAGTGCCTAATGTGTGTTCATGCATCCACGAGCAACAACTAGCAACCACTTGCAACCTTCAACCATAACATGTCTCAAACACATGTTTACATCCATTAGTTCCTACATAAAGGTATAGTTGAACGATAGAAGCAAGTAAATATTTTGTGCCCATTAGGCAATGTCAAAACTGGAAATCTATGTCACATATATACTGATTAGGAGAAGAACTCCCTAAGCACCAGCCCGAAGACCGAATTCAACATCAGGCGGACACCCAAAGAATTACTCAACCCAACGGACACCTTCAAGCCCAACATGTATTACTAACAGATGAACCCTATGGGGTTTTGCAACAGAAATGAGATTGAGAATAGGACTGAGAGGTTATACTTAAAAGATAGCATACAGGTAAGATCTACAGGAAAAGAGGGATCAAGGTTATACTCTTAAGAAGAGATATGATGCGCATGTCTAGTCTTCAATCTTCTAAGTCGCATTTCCTTAAGCTTAACTCCATTGTGCTTTGACCGTCTTTAGCTTCACAATTTCGTAGCTTCTTAATTCATATTTCCAAAATATGAGTTGGAACTCATTTCACAGTCGCCTCTCGTTCCACTTTCACTTATTCTTTTTCTAGTATACTCAGCTTAAACATAACTGCGTACTCATGGTCTAATTCAAGCTCTCCAAAATTCACTAGTGAATCCTGGATCTCATTCACTTACTAGAAGGTATTCCACATAAATGAATTATCTCTTGAATATAAACAAATGCCAACCATGTTGCAAGTGTACTTACTAAGGTGATTTTATATAACTCATGCATAAGCGAGATGAACCATCCGCCTTAGTGGCGAACATTACTCGAGCGACCAATAAATGTGTCAAGAGATTCTAGGTAACTAAGCATGGCAGAACCCTAAGGGTTACACTAGACTTCGAGGGCATTACCGGGGCAAGTCAAGAGTCTAACTACCCTCTTTTCATACTCGAGAATGGTATCATTTCTGGATAACCACTCCATCCCTAGAAACAACCCATAGCCCAAAAACATAAGCATTAAACTCAACACTTAGCATAGACATTCTCAAATCCAAACAAGTCATGAAAAAATGAGCCGATGCCCCAACAGGATTTGAGACAAAAATGGGACCCCCTACTACACTAGTACTAAGGTGCAGAGACTCAACTATCAAAGCAAAATCAAAAAGGATGCGATGTACAAAAACAAAGTTCCCATGGTATGATAGGAAAGAAAAGCTAAACTTTTAACAGAAACGTTACCACCTCTTCTTAGGTATGCTAGTAGTGAGAGCATACAATCGCCCTCTCGATGATCCTGTCCTTTGCCCTTGTCCTTGTCCTCTAATAGTTAAATACATGTCCCTTTTTACCTTTTCCTCCTTCGTGGATTAAGCCATATCAACAAGTTTCTCATCCTTAGGCTTGTGTTCTTTTATCCTCCTCGTTCTTACTATCCTTGTATAGTTTGTTGACAAGTTTCTCGAAAGCTACCTCCATCGCATGGTAACCCTACAAAGCTTGAAATAAGATTAGTCACAGATGGAACTACTGCGGCTCTTGATGGAGGTTGGGCACTTCTTTGCCCTCCTACATGCGTTGTATGCCTACAAACTATGGTGAAAAAGAAAGAGAGAAGAGACTCAACGAGAGAATCAAAAGATAGTGCATATGGCTTTGGGGAATATGCCTTTCGTAAAACAAAACTTTTCTTAGAAAAATGCTTCTTTGTAAACGTTTTGCAAATAATTTCAGAAGGTTTTTAAAAGCTTTTTCCCAGTCTGGTAACCTTCTGTTCTGATACCAAATGTAACACCCCACATCCGTTAAGGTCACTCACAAAGGGAATGCCTTAACTTCAATGGAGCATTATGGGTACTGGAACAGAAATATTACAAGACAGACATATATAAAACAGCGGAAGGTAAAGTAGAAGTACTTCAAATCACTTATTAAATATAATTGTTTACAATAAAATCACATCAACTTTCAAATACCCAATTACATAGCAAACATATCTTTCTTGCTCAAAAACAAAGAAGCATGAAATTAAATTGTAGTATTCCCCAATAAAGCAAAGCAAGCCATAGCCAAGAGAAATCCAAGCCGTTCGTGAAAGAGCCTTGGAGTTTGGTAAGATCCGAACTAAGCTGTATTCCCACCCTGCGAACCTTGGGGGGGAGAACGGAAGAAAACGAGGCAAAACAAAATGGGTCAGTTATAAAGACTGAGTAAGTCCTAGTGACTTTCAGCATAAAAACAGGTAAAGATAACATGGCATGAATAAACTGAAAGTAAACATAAGCATGATGACAAGATAAGCTACAGGCACGATAACTAAGAATAACTTCCCATAATTCCTATCAAGAGTAGCATCACGAGGTTCCTACTAAGTATCACATCGCAAGGTTTCTATCAAGTATAACATCGCAAGATTTCTAAGTTTCATCATTAAAATATTTCGATGATATCCATTTTCCCTGCACCACCCGTACTAGCATCTCACAAGTGTCTTACATGGAATGTTTCGTATTCCTACTAGTGTTCCAACCAGAGTCCTGTGTAACAAGGATCCTTACCCCCTACTAGTGTCGCGTCCCAACTAGTAGCTCGTGTTATATAATAAGGTGATCCCAACCCGTGTGATGTGTTGACTATAAAATGATCCCTTGCCTATTGTCATGAAATGACCCATTACTTGGTCCCACGAAACGATCTATTAATCGATCGGCTCCCTACAAGTCCTAGCTCGTTCATGTGTCTGTGTCATACGGCCCAATCACGAATGTAGTTACCTGTGCTAGGTCCACCATAGGGTGTATCAAGCCCTAGGGTGCCAACCACTGACATGAATCAAGAACGCACAGTGTAAACCTATCGGTTCCCAATGCCTGCTTTTTCAACTCCGGACTACGTGCACGACCATAGTCCGCCTGAACCTACAATGGCGCACCAACTCAGCTGTCGTTCTGGTCGCTTACAATCAGCCCAGTAATCATGCCCCACCCTGCCTAGTTACAGGGTACCGTGATACGTCTAATGGGTTACTGCTGAAAAGGACCGTGTAACTAGGGTTTCCGTCCAGTAGGTTAAGTGTTGTCATTTAAATTCGAGACTTAACCCCATCAGTCTAGCATGTCAAGTTGGTTAAGTGTTGCCATTCAAGTTCGTGACTTAACCCGCCTACATGTCATGTCAAATTGACTAAGTTTTCTCGTTCAAGTTCATGACTTAGCCCTACGAATCATCTGTCATGTTGGTTAAGTATATTCAAGTCGTTCATGATTTAACCCTATCAAATCATCGTGTCAAATTGGTTAAGTATATTCAAGCAGTTCATGACTTAACCCTAGCAAATCATTATGTCAAATTGGTTAAGTATATTCAAGCGGTTCATGACTTAACCCTATCAAATCATCGTGTCAAATTGGTTAAGTGTATTCAAGCGGTTCATGACTTAACCCTATCAAATCATCGTGTCAAATTGGTTAAGTATATTCAAGTGGTTCATGACTTAACCCTATCAAATCATCATGTCAAATTGGTTAAGTATATTCAAGCGGTTCATGACTTAACCCTATCAAATCATCGTGTCAAATTGGTTAAGTATATTCAAGCGGTTCATGACTTAACCCTACCAAATCATCATGTCAAATTGGTTAAGTATCATTAGTCTAGTCATATTACTTAACCCACCCATTGGTCTGATTAACAGTTATGTTGGTTAAGCCCACATTTACAAGTTTTACATGTTCTTAACTCATACCAGTTAGGTCCACATTTATATGTCAAATTTCCATGTCATCCCACCTAACCCTCTAACCATACCCACGTCTTATTATGGTTAGTGTTCCTTAACTCATTCATTATGACGAACGAATCATGACTTCTCACATTAGACCGTGCACTTTGTGGCCACTGGATTTGCCGGGCGGTTCCGGGCAGATTTACACCACAAATTGAGTCTAACCTCGTATCATAAATCGTTACGCCTACAATTCGACTTTCGACCTCTCACATTAGACTGACACTTTGTGGCTACTGGATTTGTCGGGCGGCTCCGGGCAGATTTACACCACAAACCGAGTCTAACCTCGTGTCAAAGGTTCATTAATGGTCGTATTTCCCCCAATATCAGTTCGTGTGTTTAACATATAGAAATGTTCATGTTCGTGTTCAAGTCAATTATCCAATACACAGTCATTTTCATGTTTCAAATCCCCAACTTTACATATTAATAAACATATGCCCAAGTTCCAAAATTACATGCCAATTTATATATATATATATATATATATATATATATATATATATATATATATATATGTATGTACCCAATTCTAGCTAGTTTACATACGCTCAATTCTTGCCTATTACATGTATGCTAGGTTTATGCCATTTTACCCATATCAAGTCCTAGTCAAGATTACATGTATCATGTTTCACATCCAAATAAACCCAAATCATGATTCATGATGTAGTTATCCCAAACTATAATCTTTTTGTTACAATACACGCCAATTACCCAAGTTCATATTACATATTTATGCCAATTATCAAGTTTACAATCGCTTTTAGGTTCAAATTCCCAACTCTACTTATGCCCAATCATTAGCCTAATCTTTTGATTTAATTTACATAGGCCCGAACCCGTGATTTAATATACAAGCCAATTCATATATGCCCACTTTATGCCAAATTGATTATGTCAATGGCCAAACTTGCAATTTCAATTATGTTGACAATACCCAAGTTTCCAATTTCATGTTATTCCAAACACGTATATCCAAATAGGTAATATCCCAAACATATATATCCAATATAGACAATATTCCTATATTTCCTCGTATTCAATCGTACGCAAAACGCGGTTTAGGCCTAGGTCCGAAATTGACCTAGGTTCATCAAAAGAAAATAAATAGGGGGAGGTAGAATTTGTATAACAATAAGTACAGAGAGAAAACTAGCATAAGAACATCATCTCAGGCATAAA
Organism: Allium sativum; assembly: GCA_030737875.1. Taxonomy (NCBI): domain Eukaryota; kingdom Viridiplantae; phylum Streptophyta; class Magnoliopsida; order Asparagales; family Amaryllidaceae; genus Allium; species Allium sativum. The sequence continues at coordinate 453,627,322 of CM060920.1, read as the reverse complement.
AGATAGATCTTTATAATAATATCACATGAATCAAGAAAAACTGATTTACAGCAAGCTGAATAGATCATAAGCTTGACATGAGAATGAAAATAGAAAAGTCCCAAAGCTCAAGATTCAAGAAGCAACAAAAATAGATCTGAATCGATAAACATACTTAAATCCAATTCCACTTTATTCCATGGCCATATTATAATTAACAAGTTTAAATCTAGGAAGTAACTAGAACTTACAGAGCATGGCTAATGAATTAAGAACTAAATTTGTTGTAACAATGTCGCGGCGTTGTTGATTTATTGTCTTGAATCATTGTAGAAGCCTTGTTCTTTGAATTGATTTGAGTTTGAATGTTTGTACTTTGATTTGGAGACGGAGACCATGATTTAAGAGGTATTTTAGCAGCATAATGGTGTAAGAATGATTTGATATGAATTAGGTTAGGTATAAGGGTGTTTTTATAGGTGTAGCAACTAGTTTAGGACCTTAGATTAACCCCAGAATCAATCTGGACCATCAAAACACGTCTCAGGCTTCAAAAATGAGTTCTGGGTCAAAACAGGCCGACCAGTTCGACCTGTAAGGTGGGAAGGTCGACCACATGGTCGACCTGGGGGGTAGGTCGACCCTAGGGTTAACCACATGGTCGACCTGGTCCCCAGGTCGACCCCCAGGTCGACCTGCCTGGTCCTGTGCTTCCTAAAATCTGCTGAATCTTCTACAGGCCATAACTTCTTCATCCGGACTCCAATTTTCGAAAACTCGGACTCTATTTTATGTAAAATTTTGAGATGAATGCAGGGCGTAACCCGTTTTCCTTAATTCTTATTTTAAAAATTAATTATACCCTGATTTCTAGTTTCAACATGTTATTAAAATTCGGGTTGTTACATTTGCTCTATTTGACGGGCTAATTTTCCTTGAATTTAAATTTTGAATGAATGGACACTTCAACCACCATTTCATTCTAGATTGCCAATTACATATCGATTTGTTCTTCTTGGTAGATGAGTGATCATCTGATGTCTTTTAACTCATAGTTGTTTGACATATCTCTTCCTTTGCAAAAACAATACAATTATTTAAAGATCAAGTGACTTTTAAAAATTGTTAAATGTAATTTTAAACAACAACATTATGATGATTTTATTATGGAAATAGTGTTAATAATTTTTATCAAAAATTATAATTTTAATTTAAAAAAAAACAGATTATGAAAACTTTGAAATCCAAGGTTTTATACCAATTGTTGGGAATGCAGATTATGGATTTTAAGGCTAATTTAACACTAACAGGGTGAATAGTGGTTAATGGAATTTTTTGACATTTTTTTGAATATATCAAAATCAAATGCAAATCACATATATGAAACGGTCACAAAATCAATCACAAATGAAAATAATAAGTAAAAGCATTAAAGGAAAGAACACGCCAGGATCTTATACTGGTTCGAAGTTACCCTACATCCACTTCCACATAACTCAGGGTTGCGTAGATTTCTTTTCAAATAATCTTTGATATTACAATCCTTAATTTTAGGGCCATGAGGTCCACCCCTACCTGCTTTCGATCATAGGGAGCTCTCTTGATATAACTCGACTACAAGATCACCTAATTGATTTATGGGCTACAATCATATCTAATTGATTTGAACGAGCTACAACCACATCTTTACAGTATTAGTTTGGTAGAGAGACTAGATAGGACTTTGATCCTTCAATTTTTGATTATAAATGCTCCTATAACTCTAAATAGTACTTAAATCTTTGAGAGAAAGAGACCGATAGAGAATTAAACTAGAGATATTCTGGTTTGATTCTCTTTGAATTTTGGAAGAGTTTAGTAAAAAAATCTTGAAATTTAGAAAGGAAATGTAGAAGAGAAGGAGTGAAGAAGATAGTGAAAAGTAGTTAGAAAATTAGTGTATGGTTGGGTATTTATAGGAAAGCAACAACCACATCCATTCACGAAAAGATTTAAACAAATAGACACTTCATTTGAAATTTGAAATTTTGAATAAAACAGCTACCATATCGACATCCTCTATACCATGTCAAAAAGGGTCATCCCCTTATGTCAACATCCCCTATAAAAAGTTGGAAATTGATTTTTTTTGAAAAACAATTGAAATGATGTATAAATAGATCAAGGTAATTCTGAAGTTTAAATAAACTATTTTCTTATGTTACAATATAGTATAAGAGGCTAAGAATATAGATTTAAAAAATATATTTATATAACATATAAAAGTGATATTAAAACTCGACATTTAAAATTATAAATATAAATAAGAATACAAGAATATATAAAAATAAAACTTAATATACGAAATTGATATTAAAACATAAGTATATATTATAATTTTAAGATTTAAGACTAAAATATTTAAATCATAAATTATTTTAAAATTAAGAGATGTTTAAAAATAAATTATTAATAATAGGAGATGTTTTAAAATTCATTGTTAAGTGAGTTTTAAAACAGGTGGTGATTTGAAATATTTTGAAAACAAAAGCTAAGGACAATTTTTAGGCTAAAACATTTTTTAGATAAAATCTATAAAAAGAAAATTTGAAACCATTTTGAAGTAGTTTAATGAGTTTCTACTTTTAGATTATTAAATCATGTCAAGCCTCAATTCCCACCAAAATTAGATTTGGTTATGGTTTCCATCCCACCATAGGTTCCACCCTATTATAAGGCAGATATGGGTTCCATCCCATAAGAAAATTGGAATAAATATTTTAGTGTTATTATAAGTTTTAACAAATAATCCAAACTCTACTTCTTGTCTTAATATCTTAAACTCTTGATACTCATGAGTCTTCAAAGTTGATATCTTCATTCTTGGTTTTGAGTCTTTATACTATATAGTCTTCAATAATCAATACCTATATATATATATATATATATATATCCTGTGCACATATATATCTATACAATAGTGTAAGTTTATATTTTATAGTAAAATAGTAAAAAAGGTTATTGTCATCAAAATGATCATCTCAATTCCTAACACTAATTAAACACTAATTATGTTAATTGTATGTTGGTGCTTTTCCCAAAGGTAGCTCCAATGTATATTATGTTGATTTCATGATTGAATATGTTTTATTGTTTAATTTTATTATTCAAAGCATTGATGTGTAAGCATATATTAATGTAATCGCGGTGTCTGCTCCTTTTGTTCCTTGTTCTCTTCATTCACATGTCTATTATTAAGTTTAATGGTCTTAACTTCACTAAATGGTCTGAACAAATTCAGTTTCACCCTGGTGTTCTAGATCTTGATTTGGCGCTCTTAAATGACAAGCCTGGTGATTTCATTGATGCTAGTACTACTGAGAAAAGATCTTTCCATAAAGCTTAGGAAAGTTCTAACATGTTAAGCCTATTGTTTATGGGAATGGCTACAAAAAACAACATCAAATCCACATTTAAGAAAACTAGAACTGCTAAGGAACTTACGAAGTATGTAGAAGAAAGCTCTTAATCCGACTCAGTTGATAAGTCACTTGTTGGGACCCTAATGGCTACGTGAACCAATATGAAGTTCAATGGTTCTCGTACCATGTATAAGCATGTTGTCGAAATGATAAACGTATCAGTAATTTGAAGACCACGGAGATGGAAGTAAATGAAAATTTCCTAGTAATATTTATCCTTAATTTCCTTGCCTTCGGAGTGTGGCACATTTCATGTGAATTATAACACTCTAAATGGAATATGCATGAACTACGAAGAATGTTCATTTAAGAGGAAGTAAGGCTTAAGAAATCAGGATATCATTTAGCCAACCTCGTTAGTCATAATGGAGTTGGAAAGAAACTATAGAAGAATAATGGAAAGGTCAATCGAGGATTAGCAAAGACTAATCAGTCATTTGACCACAAGAAGGAGCTAAGCAAGGATAAGTGTAACGTCCCGCATTTTAAATTAAATAATAAAATAAAATTCATAAAATTTTCTGAATTTAGTCACAGAACTAGCGCGTTTGCACCCATGGTGATTTTCTGAATGATTTAGACCTATGGCTTGTAGAAAATGGACATAAAACGAAGAAGAAATCATTAAATGAAGTTTCAGAACAAACAAGAAAAAAGAAATAAGAGAAACACACATAAAACTAATTATTTTCAATGTTCTAATTTTGTGAAAAAAATCGGTGTTAGGTGGAGTGGTAAAGCATGAACTTCCTAGACTAGAGGTCAAGAGTCTGTTTCCCACCAACGTTACATTTTTTAAATTTATAAAGGGCCAATCAGAAAATGCATGTTCCAAGAGAAAAGTATACGTGTATGTACATATAAAGAAAGATTATATATATAGGTGTATATATATATATATATGTGTGTGTGTGTATATGTATGTGTTTGTGCATATATATATGTGTGTGTGTGTGTATATATATTTAATTCATATAAAAGTATATATATGTGTGTGTATATAGACGTGAAATCCAAAAGTAACACGAAATTAATCAAAACAAGTTAGAAATAAATTCCATGATTATGTTGTTTGAATTTTGAAATAGACGGGCAGCAAAAATGGAAAGAATCAATGAAATGGTTAGGGAATAGTGATGTTTAAGAAGCAAAAATTATGCAGCTATTAATGGTTGAAATTGTATGAAGCTGTACGTAAATATACACATGAAAGAATTCCAAGAATAACTGCATTTGAAATTTTAAATAGGTTGGATGAAAATGGGAAAGAAATAACTTTAAACGTTAAAGAAACTATAACGTTAATGCAAAGAATTAATCACGCATTAACCAGGTTCGATACAGGTTTTTATAAACGTGTATGGGTCGATCCATCCTTTAAGTGGGTCAACCCATGTGTCGACCCACCACGGGGATGTGTCGACCCATGGGTCGACACGACAAGGATCTTGGTCAACCTAATAAGGGCTAGGTGACATTTTTATGGGCTTTAGTTAGCTTGGATTTTATTTATTTTGATATGACAGACGTGGTTCTTCTGAGCACCTATAAATAAACTACCTGGTCCTAGACTCTAACTCATATTTTCTGAGAGGGCCCCGAGCTCTGCCATTTTCTTTCTCCTCCAAATTCTTAAGAAATAAATGTATATTAATTTTATGATTTTTTATTCAAGATTTGGAGACAAAAGTTGTAGTTTAAGCTATAGGTACCCAGATCCTCTGTCCGGACAGATCTATAAATCCAAACTGAAAAGAAAGTGAAGCAGATCTAAATCAGATCCAAAATATTAGAGTGCAAAACTCAAGTTAGTCGATTTAAATTAATTTTTTCATAAAATGGCACATGATATCATTTGATTCCTATAAAATTGGTAAAATATTCTCTCAGCCATCTTTTCCTCCTTTTTGCATCAAATTTTACATTTTTAAATTAAATTATGGTTAGGTGCAAATTAATTTAATTGTGGTTATGCATAAAATAACTAAGTTGTGGTTAGGCGCAAATTAATTGAATTGTGGTTATACATAGAATAATTGAATTGTGGAGTGGCACAAATTAATTGAATTGTGGTTATGCGCAAAGTATTTGAATTATGGTTAGGCGCTAATTAATTTAATTGTGGTTATGCGCAAATTGATGGGAATTGTAATAAAAAGGGGAAATTTGATGATTTGGGGATAAAAGAATGTATTATGCCAAAATTGTAATAAAAGGGAAATTTGAAAGTAGGCAAACTTGGTAAGGCTTACTAAATTAATGTGACAAAGATTGATATGGTATAAACAAGATTATGAATAATAAATTTGTAGTAATTGGTAAGTTTGAGATTTTTCATATTATTTATAAGAAATTGCTTTTCAGATATAAAATGGAAATAATGTATAAATTGTAGGGATTAAAAGGAAAAGGGGTATAAACCCAGTTGTGTCTAATTTTATAGTAGTTGTACCCAAAAAAGGGAAAATAAGTTAGAGAGAAATTAATGTATATCAACTAAATTAGGAAGTTAATAGTAGCCTAGATTGATTGTTTAGGAAAAGGGGATATATTTCTATGGTTTGGTTTTTAAAAGAAGTGGAAAACATAATTGCAAGTTTAAAAATAAATAATGATGTGTATTGGTGCAAAATAAGGATTTTGTCATATTGTGCACTGTTCAATAGCATAAAAATAATTGAATTTCATAAAGAATAAATTGTAAAGACGGAAATAAAAAGGGCTAACATTAGTGAAAGGTATTGTTTAAAGAAAATGGAATAAGAAACCTGTGAAGTATGTAATGAACGGGGAATGTAACCTATTATAATAAATCATATAAGACGTGAATGTAATATAATAGGTAGGTTTCACTACAAGAAAAATGATTTTTTGTAGCGCACAAAAACCGCTACCAATCATTTTTGGTGGCGTTTCGATAATCATTACGACAAAACATGATATTAAAAATCATTTCAAATTGGTTGCACTATTTTTAACGCCACTGTAATTTCTTTTGTTGTAACGTTTATTAAATGTCACCAAAATTATTTTCGTCGCATTAAATAAACGCCATAAAAAAGCTTATAATGTTACTAATAAAATTTCCAATTTTACCCCTGGTTTACGGTTGTGTTAATTCAATGCCACTAAATATAATTTTGTAGTGTTTTTCAATTGCAACTAAAAATTATTAATTAATTTGCTCTTTTTTCCCTGCAATTATTTCCTACTAGCAGTATATTTTGTTTCTACAATATCAATCCATAATCATTTACATACTCATGACGTTCAAACAATCAGAAAAACAATTAACCATATAATCAAGTAAAATATGGATACATGATTCAATACAATAGTTTTCAGTACAACTGACTAAAAACTAACATACAATAACCGCTCTGATATTCAAATTTACACAATTTATACAAAGAAAATCTTATACCCGTAATGTACACATCTAGTACAATAACCACTTTGCTCTATGAAGTGATGCAACATATAGTCATACAGCTCCTCCCTGATTTCACAACAAGATACACAAATGTTAACAAGGTATGTTAACAAGCCAGCAGATTATGAGTCATCGCAAAACATGACTGGACATACCAGGCAATGCAAGTTCATATGTTTGTTACATTCGTGCAAATACAAAATACTAATGTGTAGCTTTAGCAACAGCTGAACACAAGTGACAATACAAAATACTAGTCTCAGCTGAAGCTAGCTTTTATGAGTTCCATTCTTGTAAATAGTAAAGTAGTATATAGAAAATTAATGTGAACTCAACCATTGAAAGTACTTCCATGGACAATAGACCCGAAAGTACTTCCATAGGCAGTTCCATTGAAATGGTGAACTCAGCCATTAAAATGTTTATGTGATAACTGTATATAGCAGTGAAAAGACCTATTCGTCAAACTATATACAGCAAAATTAGACTACCAAATGTTTATGTGTTAACGTACTTCCATTGAAATGGTGAACTCAGCCATGTTTCCTATATATATGTGATGTATAGAAGTTTAGAACTGCAATTTAGGAACAAGAAATCAACATTGTTCTACTTACGAAAGGATGAACATTTTACTTAGGTTGTAGGAAACAACCATTAATCTATGTGTAGAACAATGGGTGGAAAAATAGCACTGACTTTCAATAGCTACAACAACACGATGAATACTGTTTTGAAGTTTAACATTATGCGGAACAGGATTGCAAATAAACACTTCAATGTAAAATGCATAACATAACTTAAAAGTTCCAAATCAATACCGCTAAAGTATCTACCAATCCTGCTTCTAGAAGTTCCTCTCGAGTAGCTTTATCCAAATTACTTGAAGAAATTTTGTTAACTTCATCTTTCAGATTATGCAAATCGGACTTGTACTCTGATACACCCCACGTCCGTTAATGTCACTCACTAAGGGAATGCATTAAGTTTCATGAAGCGCTATAGGTTACAGAATAATTACAAGACAGATATAAATAAGACAACAGCAGAAATTTAATTTTTTATTTCAATCATAAATCATAATACTGTGGTCCACAATTCCATAAGTCACAAAAACCATTACAAGAAAATAACTTCTGTCTTGCACCATCAGAGTACATAAGTAAATAAAAAGCATAATTCCCCAATTAAAAGAGTTAAGCCATAGTAGAGGCAAGAACTTGAGCCATACTTCAAAAGTAGCTCCTAGCAAGATGAAATCTGAGTCCTGACTAAGCCTGAGTGTCCCCTCCCTGGAAACCTGGGGGGAAACGGAAGAGAGAAGGAGAAACAAAAAGGGTCAGACATAAAGTCTGGCGAGTCTAGTTACCTTTAGTCAGTAGATAAATAAAAGTAACGTGATAGGCATATAAAGTGGATAAGAGAGATCACTACATAAATGACAGGTGTGACAAGGTAAGCAAGATAAGGTGTACATGCCTCACTAATGATTGCTTTGCACTATTACTAGTATATCCAGAAAGAGATGATCCCTTCAACCATAAGGTGGTAGACTTAGGTATACATCCAAATGTATCCTAACTACTACCCTGATCGATCGACTCCCTAACCCTCGTAGATACCTTATGCTGGCCCCATAGTAGGAGATATCACTTCCTAAAGTGGCAAGCCCTCGTCGTAATAATGTGCACAACCATATCTACAGGTTTCACAGTCGTCTTATCAACCTCTGCCCGACTCATGCACGCACATGGCCCGGTCAGTTTGCGCCGCCCACACCGTCCTCCATGTTTGGATCTCTTACAATCAGTCAGTAAGCGTGCCCCTTCTCTGCCTAGTACAGAGTAATTTGTTTGATACCTACTCAGGGTTACTGACTGAAATGGGTCCTACACAATATGATACAAGCTCACCCCTCTGTCTTGTATCCCCCACTAGGTTTACACTGACTATGTATACCACTAGGTGTCTTTAATTACATAGCCTTATTTATTTCTACCGGTTATGCTTACCTACAGGTGTCTTTAATACATAACCCCTAATCTTCCAACCGGTTATGCTTACCTATAGGTGTCTTTAATTACATAACCCTATCACTTCTACAAGTTATGTTTACCCTAAAAGGCGTCATTAATTACATAACTTTATTATTTCCACCGATTATATATACCACTAGGTGTCTTTAATTACATAACCTTAACTGGTTAAGTTTGTGGGCCTATATGTGAATATTACCCATCCCCCTCTTCAGATTTACTTAACCCACCCCTCAACCATATTTACTTAACCCCTAACATAAATTTAAGTTCATACAATCCCTATGGATTAACTTAGTTTAAGCAGTCAAATTCTTTACCATGTCCATTTATGGTTTCATAATGGGCCAGACCTCCCACATTAGGCCTACAACATGTGGATGTTGCATATGTCGGTCGGGTCCAGGCGAACTTATTCCACAGTTAGGCCTAACCTCGTGTCGTAGCCTGATTCATATTTACGTACTTAGACCTCCCACATTAGGTTCAACAATAGTGGTTGCTGGATATGTCGGTTGGGTCCGAGCAGACTTCCACCACTAATGCAACATAACTTCGTGTCATAAGTATAATTACAATTCCTAATTGTAATTACTAGACATTCCATTTTTAATTAATTTACCAATTAATTAATCCTTTCCTTTTATAGGTGTCAATGCCTATTTTACCCAATAATTTGAATTACATATCCAAAATTGTTCATATTCAAATTATGCCATTTTTAACCCTTTTTCCCCCGTTCCTTAACTAGCGCCCTCACAAAATTGGCAACATGCCTAGGCTAGACAATAGATTAGTCATAAACGATAATATGGAAAATAATGGGAATATAACTAAAATGATCATCATGGCATAAACATAAACAAGTATGATAATAAGGCGAACACACATACTGGCATGGACATGAAATTGTCATCATAACAAGGTGAACATAAAACTGATGAACTATGATGTCACAATATCTAAATTAGAAATTTAGATATCCAATCGGTTTAGATCTAACACGATAACATAAGGTGATAATTTAGATCACATTAAATAAATCTAACATGTTAACATAAGGTGACAATTTAGATCACATAAAATAGATCTAATACGTTAACTTAAGGTGATAATTTAGATCACATAAAATAGGTCTAACATGAATCATAAGGTAACAATTTAGATCACATAAAATAGATCTAACATGAATCATAAGGTGACAATTTTAGATCACATAGAATAGATCTAACATGTTAACATAAGGTGATAATTTAGATCACATAAATAGAACTAACATGTTAACATAAGGTGACAATTTAGATCATATAAAATAGATCTAACATGAATCATAAGGTGACAATTTAGATCACATAAAATAGATCTAACATAAATCATAAGGTGAAAATTTAGATCACATAGAATAGATCTACACACATTCGCATCATAGTCTATCATAAAAGTTACAAACCAAGATCCATAATAATAACGTAGTAGAACAATCACAACTGAATTGGATCCAGAGAAATAGATCTATCATGACATAGCATAAGATCTAACAATAACATAGATTCAAGGTTTACAACGTATCCAAATCACAGTCTTTCATAATTCACTATTATTTATCTAAACCTAAAAGCAACTAGAACTCACTGTGATTGGATTGCTAAGATGATAGAAAAGAAGTTGGTGCTGAGTCTATGCTTGAATCTCAGAATTTGATATGCTTTAGTTGATAGAAGAAAATGAGAGACCCTAGTTCAGTTCAGACTCCGGCAGAGTTTGGTCGCCATGATTCTTAGTGAAGAAAAACAAAGGGATTGAGATATATTTATGGCTGCTAGGTTACAGAATTCAGATACCACCTCAGCCCTAAAGGAATTGGGTCAGGTCACGGGTCGCCACCCACTTGAAAAAGGCCCGAATACCCAAAAAATTGTCCTGGGCGCACTTTACAGGTGTGCCAGTGCAAAATTGCCTTGGCGCACTTGGCAAGTGCGCCAGTTATACCTGGTTCTGATTTTCAAATTTTTATCGTCCATAACTTCTTCATATGTTATCTTTTTTACACAAACTAGGTGTCTATCCTGACCAGAATTTCAAGACGGACGTAATGACGTAATCATTTTCCCTTAATTCTTAATATTAAATTATTTATTCTTTAATTTATCCTCTTTGATGTTAACAAAATTTTGGGGTGTTACATTCCCCCTTACTTAAAGGATTTCGTCCCCGAAATCTCCAAGTTGAGAAGAATGCATATCCTACCATCCATCATCCATCAATCACTAGCATCCATTATCCTTAAGGATTTATAATGCTTTCATGTGCAAAAGTGTGTGTGTATGTCCCAACACTAATGCGCAGATCAGGCGGTCTACTGATTCAGTTGACCTCCTTAATGCAATGTATCTTAGTGCCATGAATCCAGTATGTATGCAAATAAGCCTATTATAACATATAAGCTCTACATGTGTGCACACTCATTCGTCCAAATGCAACATCCATATGCTAGTTCATCCATTTCCATCCACAAAAGAAAAGAAAATGCACACAGATCCATATGTAGTATGAGAGTGATTGAGCCGATCTTAGTGCCTAATGTGTGTGTATATGAGTCCACAGGAAACTACCTAGCAAACACTTGCATCCATCAATCATAACATGTCTCAAATACATGTTTACATCCATAGGATTCCTATCTAAAGGTCGAAAAATACTATGGATAAGATATACTCAAATGATAGAAACAAGTACTGATAAAGTTTTTGGAAAAAGGATTTAAGACCATACCCTCGAAGAGAAAAGGGTACGAAGCACGAATCTTGTCTTCGGTCTCCAAAGTCGCATCCTCTGGGTTATCTCCCTATTGAACCTTTAGCAACTTGATCTCTTTATTGCATAGCTTCTTAACTTCTGATCTCAGAATACGTAAAGGAACTCGCCTGAGTGTCACCTCACGTTCCACTTCTACCTCTTCCAATATACTCGGCTCAACAACTTCCGCGGTGTCATGCAAGCACTTCCGCAGATGAGAAACATGGAAAACGTCATTAACACCAGATAGATTTTCAGGAAGCTTTACTCTATAGGCCATTTGGCCAATCCTCTCAGTTATGGGAAATGGTCCCACAAACCTAGGTGTCAACTTCCCTACCGATCCGAAGCGAACCACATTCCTCAGAAGTGACACTTTGATAAAAAAAACAAGTCTCCTACTTCAAATTCGAGTCAGTCCTTATCTTGTCTGCATAGGATCTCTGCCTATATTTAGCTGTCTTCATCCGCCATCGAATAAGCTCAATCTTTTCGGACATTTGTCTAACCATATCTGGTCCAAGTAATAATCTTTCTGTAGATTCCCATCAACAAGTTGGTGATCTACAGGGTCGTCCGTACAATGCTTTGAAGGGTGCCATGCTGATGCTGGCCTGATAGCTATTGTTATAGGCAAACTCTACTAAAGGAAGATGCTCTTCACAAGTCCCTCTGAAGTCTAGGATACACGGCCTTAAAAGATCTTCTAGAATTTTGTTCACCCTCTCCGTTTGTCCATCGGTCTAAGGATGATAAGCTGTGCTCAAGCACAAATATGTACCTAATGCTTCTTGCAAGCTCCTCCAAAATTTGCTGGTAAAGATGGGGTCACGGTCGCTCACGATGCTGGATGGAACTCCATGAAGACAAACTATCTCTCGAACATAAATTCCTGCTAACCATGATGTCGTCCTCTTACTCTTAACTGGAATAAAGTGAGCGCTCTTAGTGAGTCTATCTACCACAACCTAGATATTGGTGTTGCCTTTCTTCGATCTAGGCAAACCATCTATGAAATCTATAGAGACGCTCTCCCATTTCCACTGAGGAACCTCTAAAGGATGTAGTAAACCACCGGGCTCCTTTTTCTCAGCTTTGACTTGCTGGAAAACTAAACATTGAGAAACAAGTTCGGCCACATCTTTCTTCATCCCAGCCCAAAAGAAAACCCTCTTCATGTCCATGTACATCTTATCACCTCCTGAATGAATGGTCATCTTATAATGGTGGGCTTCTTCTAGGACTGCCTTTATTAAGCTTCCTGTTTGAGGAACACAAAGTCTTCCATCTCGTCGCAACCACGCCTTTCATTTATAGCATATCTACTGAGGTGACCAGAAGTCTCCCCACTTCTGAGCATATCCATGATGTCTAGAATCTGTGGGTCACCTTGTTGCAAAGCTAATATCTGGTCCATAAGAGTCGGTCGTATCTCCAAGGATGCAAACAAATCAGGCAAAATATCGATGGAGGGTCTAAAATCAAATGCTGATATGAACTCCAAGTTCTTTCTTTCCACAAACAGAGGACTCAGGGCCACCCTCTGCCTACTTAGTGCGTCTGCCACCACATTACCCTTGCCCGGGTTATAAGAAATCTCAAAATCATAAGAAGCTAGAAACTCCATCCACCGTTGTTGCCTTAAGTTGAGATCCTTCTGCGAGAATAGATACTTGAGAGATTTATGATCAGTGTAACTCGGACTTCTCTCTAAATAAATAATGACGCCACGTCTTTAACGCAAACACTATGGCAGCTAGCTCTAGATCATGGGTGGGGTAGTTCTTTTCATGAACTCTCAGCTGTCTACCCCAATAACACACTACTTTCCCTTCTTGCATTAGAACCGCACCAAGCCCTATACCGCATGCATCAGTGTAAATGGTAAACACTTTATTCCCATCAGGTAAGGTCAAGACTGAGGCTGTTGTCAGAGCCCTCTTCAGTCATTGGAAAGCAATGTCACAATCTATATCCCATGTGAATGGCAAGTTCTTCTTCGTCAGCCTTTGAGTGGGGCTGATATCTTTGCAAAGTCCTTAATGAACTTCCTATAGTAACCTTCTAACCCAAGAAAGCTTCTCACCTCGGTTGCATTTTTAGGAACCTGCCAATCTTGCACTACAACCACCTTCGCGGGATCTACAGCTATCCCTTCTTTGGAGACCACATGCCCTAAAAATCTCACCTCTTTTCTCCAAAAATGGCATTTGAAGAATTTTACATTAATCTGATGGTCACGGAGAGTTTTTAAAACTTCTCTCAAATGTTGGGCATGCTCTTCTTCGCTTTTGGAGAAGATCAAAATGTCATCGACAGAGACTACAACAAATGTATTTAGGAAATCCCGAAACACCCTACTCATCAGATCGACAAAATTGGCGGGTGCATTCGTCAGCCCAAAAGGCATAACTAGCCATTCAAAGAAACCATCTGAAGTCCAAAAGGAAGTCTTATCTATGTTGTCCTTAGCCACCCTCAACTGATGGAACCTCGTGGCCAAGTCTAACTAGGAAAATACCGAGGCACCAACAAGCTAATCAAATAAATCATCAATCCTCGGAAGCGGGTGCCTATTCTTCTTAGTAAGTTTATTTAGCTCCCTATAATCAACACACAAACGAAGCGAACCTTCCGCCTTAGTTGCGAATACTACTGGAGCACCCCATTCAGATTTGCTTCGTCTGATAAACCCTTTCTCAAGTAGCTCCCCTACTTGCTTACTTAGCTCCCTCCTTTCCCTTGGAGCCATGTGGCGCACTGGTAATTCAACTGGCTTTTCATTGTCCATCGGATATATGAGAAAGTCGATCTCGCGCCTTGGAGGTAAACCCCGAACTTCATCAAAAACATCGGAAAATTCCCGGACGACTGGAACAGATTGCAGATCATCGATAGATGCATCAAGAGACTCTAGGAAACTAAGCATAATCGACCCTTGTAGGTCACATGAAATCTCGAGGGTTCTCCCATGACAAGTCAGAAGCCTAACAACCCTCTTCTCACAATCCAGAATGGCAACATAAGTGGTAAGCCAATCCATTCCTAGAATCAACCCATAGCCCATAAACCCGAGCACATACGCGTCGCATTCAAACTCTACGCCTAAAACAGATATTTTCAAACCCCGACAAATCATAGATAAATGAGCCGAACCACCAATGGGGTTTGAAACATCTATGGGATCTACTACCATACTAGTAATTAAGTGCAGAGATTCAACTACAGAACTTGATATAAATGAATGTGAGGCACCAGCATCAAAAAGTGTTCTAATAGGATGGTTTGAAAGAGAAATTAAACCTTCCATAGAAATTTTTCTACCTCTATCAGGAGCACTGCTCGCGAGAACATGCACCTGCCATCCAGAATTTCCTGCCCTTTGACCTTGTCCCTGTGATCCCCGTTTTTTCGGGCACTCTTTAGCAAAGAGTCTGGCCTCTCCACAGCGGTAGCAAGAATTCTTCCTTCGCTTACCGTCTTTAACCAGATGACCTTCCTTCCCACAATGGTGACATTTTCTCTTATCCTTGCCTTTATCATTTTTCCCTCCTTTCTTCTGCTGTTGCTGCTGCCCCTTCTTGGACCACACCTTCCTATTTTGCGATGTCCCCTCAGCCTTTACCTCCTTCTTCTCTACCTTGTCCTCCTCATGCATCAGGGTCATATCAACAAGTTTTTCAAAAGTGGCCCCCATTGGAATATGGGACATGGCTAACCCATGAAGGGGTTCATTCATCCTTTTAGCAAACCGCAAATCCTTTTTGTGCGGCGTATCCACTAACTCTAACCCGAACCTTGCTAGTTGGTTGAATTTGTTCACATATTCTTTCACCGTCAAGTTTCGTTATTTGAGTGCTAGGAATCTCTCCATCTACATGCTGCTTTCAGCTTGGGAAAGAAATTTCATTTCGAACCTTTGTCTAAAATCTTTCCAAGTTTCCACCGGACGTCCTGCTTGGGTGACTTCCCACCAAAATGAGGCTTTATCCTTCAATAGCTAAGCGACTAACTGAATCTTTCTTCAGTCCTCCACTTCAAAGATTATGAATAAGTCCTTAGTCTCCTTAAGCCAATTCCGAGCTTCTACGAAGGTCTCGTTCCCAGGGAATGGCTTCCGTCCCATAACACGGAAGTCCTTGTAGATCTTGGCGAAGTTATCTGCTCTTGGAGGGGGAGGGGGAATGACTGGTGCAGCTGGGGGAGGAACGTCTCTTTGGCCTTCGGTTGGCGTCGGGGCCTCCAAATACCTACGGAACCATCTAGGTATAGTGACGCTCTGTGGGAAATTAGGGATGTTTTTTTTCCCAGACATGCTGAAAAAGGGAAAAGGAAGAAATTTAGATAAAGGAATGAAGGATGACCCAGAGTTGGATGAGGGAATTCCCCAGACATGTTTTTTTCCCCAGACATGCAACGACATCTTACTTACCAGCCCGGACCCATGCACGCACATGACTCCGTTGGACTTGCACTGCCATCGCTAACTCTTTATTGACCTCTTACAATCAACCCCAGTAAGCGTGTCCCTGTCCTCGACCTAGTTCGAGCTCATATAGATACTAAAAGTGCTTACTAGTTGAAAAGGGTCCACCCACTTGACATAAGCTTCCTTCCTAAGCTTGGTCCCCTCTAGGAATTCCCACTTAACCCCTCTTTATCCCCATGTCTAATCACATGTCTCATCTTGGTTAAGTGTTTTTAATTATGTTTCACATGCTACCCATGTCACCCACTTAACCCTTTTACTATTCCCATGTCTTTCCGCATGTCATATCTTGCTTAAGTGCTTATTAATTTATTATACCCGTAATCGTGCAAGACCTCCCACATTAGATTACCGTTTGCGGTTGCCGGATATACCGGGCGGTTCCGGGCAGACTACTACCGCAATCTGAATCTAACCTCGTGTCTTAGCATTATTACGCATCTAATTTCTGCCTTTGTTCTCTCACATTAGATTACCAAATTGCGGTTACTAGATATGTCGGACGGTTCCGGGAAGACTTCTACCGCAATCCAAATATAACCTCGTGTCTTAGGTGTTCATTATCTCTTTCTTAATTCATGCCCAGTTTCAAATCATGGATTATAGTGATTTCCAATTACCCATAAATTCCAATCCAATTTATGCTAATAATTCTAATCCAATTTATGCCTATAATCCCATGTATACAAGTTATACCAAATTATACCCAAATCAATTTGCGTTCATTGTTATTAATAATTTACACCAAATCTCATGTATTGAAGTTATAATTAATTATGCCCAACCCAATTTATGCCAAACCACATGTATACAAGTTATACTTGATTATACTCAACAATTTATGTCAAATCCCATGTATATAAGTTATACTTGATTATGCCCAAACCAATTTCCATATTCGTCAACAATTTATGCCAAATCTCATTTTATTACACATTTCCCAACCTTTCCCAATCATTCCAACGCTAATCGTACGTAAATCTCAATGGAATATGCTTAGGCTCAAACTTAGCCTAATATCAAAAGGAAAAAGGAAAAGAAGAAGGGGAGAGAATCAAAACATCCAAACTGGTATAAACATATAAACGGGCATGTGAAATGAATAACGACAAAGTAGATCAGATAGGCATATGATAATAGCAATTGGTTATGGATCTAAGCATAAAAAATTACAGAACTTGATATGATTCATCTTACTTACATGCATACACATCAGATCCAATTTACAATCCTATCACAATTACTTTTTAATTTAATTATATGTGAAAGTAACATAGACTCACAGCGATAGGATTCTTAGAAAAGAGAATCGGGTGTTGTTGTAGCAATTCTTATCTTGAATAATCTCTACTTTGATTTATAGATCCGATATTCTAATTGGAATACTCCTATTCTAATTTGTTTTGGTGGAGAAGAAAGGCTAGTTTAGATTAGAGCAGCATGGAGGCACCGTGGATGATAACAATGAGATTAGCGTTAGGTTTAGGTGTTTATTTATAGATGTATTAGGTGAATTAGGACCTTTAGATTAGATTAGAGACCATCTGAACCATCCACACTAGAAAAACACATCATCCATCCAATCCCAGAAAGACACGTCATCAATGGAATTCTCCAGAATTCTGCAGATCCGGCTCGGCCTAGGCGCACTTCCCAGGTGCGCCAGTGCAATTTTTCTTTTGGCGCACTTCACAAGTGCGCCAGTTATCCTAGCCTGTTTTTGATTTTTCTGCCAAACTTCCATCGTCCATAGCTTCTTTATACAATATCCGTTTTACGCAAACTCGGACTCTATCTCAAGCAAAATTCTGAGATGAATGCAATGGCATAAACCGTTTCACTTAATTCTTCTTTTAAAATTTAATTATCTCTTATGTCATGTTTTAAGATGACGGGGTGTTACATTCCCCCCTACTTAAAGGATTTCATCCCCGAAATCTCGAAGCTAAAAAGAATGTATGTCCTACCATCATCATCCATCTACTCGTCCATCAATCACGGGCGTCCATTGTCCTTAAAAGATTTCTAATGCTTTCATGAACATATGCAAAGTGTGTGTATATATCCTTATCCTAATGCAAAATCAGGCGGTCTACTGATTCAGTTGACCACCTTAATGCAAAACATTATAGTGCCATGCATCTATTATGTATGCAAAAGAATCCTAATGATACATATCAGTTCTATATGAGTGCACAACCATTCATCTAAATGTGACATCCATATGATATCACATTCAATATACATCCATTAATTTAAATATGCACACTCATCCATATGCAATATGAAAAGTGATTGAGCTGATCTAGTGCCTAATGTGTGTGTAAATACATCCACTAGAAAACACTTACATCCACTTGCATCCACCAAACATAATATATCTCAAACAAATGTTTACAACCATAGGATTTTCTACCTAAATATCGAAGATATAATCGAGAGGATGCACTAAATGACAGAAACAAATATGAACAAAGCTGGTAGGAAAGGAGAAGTTAAGAACATATCCTCAAAAAGGAAAGAGTACTATGCACGTATATTGTCTTTAGTCTCCCAAGTAGCGTCTTTTTGAGCGTCACTCCACTGTACCTTTACCAACTTGACTTCGCGGTTACTAGCTTCTTAACCTCTTCCAAAATGTGGGTTGGAACCTGTCTCACCGTAGCCCCTCGTTCCACTTCGATGTCTTCTAGTATATTCGGCTCTACGACTTCAGCAGTCTCATGTAAACACTTTCGTAGGTGTGAAACATGGAAACATCATGAACTCTGACCAACTTTTTTTTTAGGTAACTTCGCCCTATACGCCATCTGTCCAACTCTCTCTATGATAGGAAACAGCCTCACAAACCTAGGCGCCAACTTTCCTACAGATCAGAAGTGAACTACATTCTTTAAAGGGGATACTTTAAGGAAAACCATGTCTCCGACTTCAAACTCAGGATCGGTTCTACTCTTATCTGCGTAGGATTTCTGCCTATCATGTGCCGTCTTCATGTGTCTTCGAATCAAATCTACCTTCTCGGAGGTCTCCCTAATCATGTCGGGTCCAAATACAAGCTTATTCGTAGACTCCCACCAACAAGTTGGTGATTGGCACGGTTGTCCATAAAAACCCTCAAAAGGTGCTATGCCAATACTAGCTTAATAACTGTTGTTATAAGCGAACTCTACCAATGGAAGGTGTTCTTCCCATGTCCCTCCAAATTCTAAGACGCATAACCTCAAAAGGTCTTCTAGAATCCTATTCACTCTTTCTGTTTGGCCGACCGTCCGAGGGTGATAAGCGGTACTCAAACACAATTGCGTTCCTACCGCCTCTTGCAAGCTCTTCCAAAACTCACTAGTGAAAATAGCATCTCAATCGCTTACGATAGTACAGGGTATGCCATGTAGACGAACTATCTCTTGGAGATAAACAGATGCTAACCATGTCGCTGTTCTTTTACTCTTAACGGGAATGAAATGGGCGCTCTTGGTAAGTCTATCTACTACTACCCAAATCCCCGTATTACCCTTCCTTGACCTCGCCAACCCGTCGATGACATCCATGGAAACACTTTCCCATTTCCACTGCGGAACCTCTAAAGGGTGAAGCAACCCACCAGGCTTCTTTTGCTCAACCTTGACTTGCTGGCACACTAAGCATCTAGAAACGAACTCTGCCACATCCTTCTTCATTCCGGCCCAAAAGAAAACTTCTTACTTTTGTTGCATTCTTTAGGATCTTCCAATCTTGGATTGCCATTACCTTCGAGGGATCCACTGCTATCCCCTCCTTAGAGACCATGTGCCACAAGAACCTTCCTTCCTCCAAAAATGGCATTTGGAGAACTTAGCCTTGAATTGTTGTGCTCGAAGGGTCTCTAAGACTTTCCTAAAATGTAGGGCATGCTCTTCCTCGCTTCTAGAGATACCAAGATATCATCCATAAGGACTACCATAAACTTGTTTAGAAACTCCCTAAACACCCTACTCATTGAATCAACAAAATATGCGGGTGCATTCGTCAAATCAAAAGGCATAACAAGCCACTCGAAGAAACCGTCTGGTGTTCTAAATGCAGTCTTACTATACTATCCTCAGCTACCCTCAACTGATGAAAACCTGTAGCCAAGTCCAACTGCGAGAAAACTAAAGCACCAACCAACTGATCAAACAAATCACCTATTCTTGGAAAAGGGTGTCTATCCTTCTTCGTGAGCTTATTCAGCTCCCTATAGTCCTTGCACAATCTAAGTGAACCATCAGCCTTTGTAGCGAAAGCAACCAGAGCACACCATTCCGAAATACTTCTTCTTATGAACCCCTTTCTCAAGTAGCTCCCCTACTTGTTTACTGAGTTCCTTACTCTCTCTCAGAGCCATGTGGCGGACTGGTAATGCAACTGGCTTTGCATTATCTACTAAGTATATACAGAAGTCTATCTCGTGCCTCGGTGGTAAACCTTGAACCTCATCAAAGAGGTCATCATACTCACGGACTACTTGAACAGATTGCAAATCATCGATGGATGCGTCAAGTGATTCTAGGTGGCTAAGCATCACTGAACCCCTAAGGTCACAAGAAATATCAAGGGTCCTTCCACAACGAGTCAACAATCTAACAATCCTCCTTTCACAGTCTAGGATGGCACCATACCTGGCAAGCCAATCCATCCCTAGAATCAAACCATAGCCCATGAAACCAAGAACGTGGGCATTGCATTCAAACTTAACTAGTATTTAGGTGCGGTGTTTCAACTAACGAAGCAGATATAAACAAATGTGAAGTGCTAGAATCTAACAAAGTTCGAACAGGATGATCGAAAAGGAAAATCAAACTTTCAATAGAAATGTTTCTACCTCTCTCTTGCGTAGCTGCCATGAGAGCATGAACCTGCCCTCCAGAAGTAGATCTTGTCGTCTGTCTTTCCCTTATTCTTGCCTCCTTGGGCAATCTTTAATCATATGTCCTGCCTCACGTGCAATGGTAACAGTCAGGCTTCTTCTTCTTTCTACAGACTTTCTTTAAGTGGCTAGGTATTCCACAATTGTGACACTTCCCTTTTTTTCTTGGGGTCTATAGTTCTTTCCCCCCTTCTTAGGTTCCACTTATTCTGTGATTCTTCAACCTTGACCTCCTTATTTTCTCCTTTATCTTCTTCGTGCATCAAGGCTATATCCATGAGTTTCTCATCCTTGGGCCGTGCTCCTTAGCCCAAACCCCCTATTCTCATTCTCATTCTCATTCTCATCCTTGTGAAACATGTTAACAAGTCTCTCTCTAAAGCTGCCTCTATCGCGCGGAAAACCATACAAAGCTTGAAAGAAAATTAGCCGTAGGTGAAACTACAGCAGCTATATATGGAAGTTAGGCACTTCTTTGCCGTTCGACAGGCGTCGTAGTCTCATCAAGCCTACGGAACCATGCCGCGATGAGGTCACCTCCCAGAAAGCCAGGAGCCCTGGAGACTCAGAAAAGAAAGAAACAAGGATTCTAACAGAAAAATCAAAAGATAGTGCATATGGCTTTGGGGAATATGTCTTTCAAAACAAACTTTTCTTTTGAAAATACTACTTCTAAAACAATTTTGAAAACAACTTTCAAAATCTTTTATCTGATCCAATAACCTTTTGCTCTAATACCACGTGTAACACCCCACGTATGTTAAAGTCACTCACAAAGGGAATGCATTAAGTTTCATGGAGCGGTATAAGTAAACAGAATAGAATATTACAATACAGATACATAAAATAGTACGTGAAAATTTTATAATTGTATTGCAGCGGAAATAGAAATAAGTTTGGTTACATCTTCAAATCCATCGCACCAAAACCAAGTATATAATATCAGTCTTGTACAAAAGCCATCAGAGTACGTAATTTTTAAAACCATAATCCTCAATCCAAAATGCCATATGAAAGAGGAACAAAGCTAAGCATTACTTTCAGCACTTTAAGCAGGAATGTCTAAATCAAGCTTCAATGCTCCCACCCTGGGAACCTGGGGGGAGGAAAGAAAAGAGGCGAAACAAAAAGAGTAAGACATAAAGTCTTGCATTAGTGACTTTAACAATACAATTACTAAAGCAACATGATAAGAACATAAACTGGATATAAGAGATGACTGTAACATAAGCAGATATGACAAGGTAACAAGATGAACAGGATGTAACATTGACTGCGCTTCTAACCACTAATTCTCTGCACCGCGCCAATACTAGTTTCATACTAAAAGATGATCCCTCTTATCTAAATAGAATGATGATAGTCTCGTTTACTTGTAGCTGCCATCATAAGTAATCAACGTGCACCTATCAGCACTAGATGTATCCACTATCCTCCTTGTTCGATTATATACCCCTAGCTGCTATCATAGGTAACCAATATGCACCTATCACCACTAGATGTACCCTCCCTATTCAATTATGTATCTCTAGCTACTATCATAGGTAACCAATATGCACCTATCACCACTGGATGTACCCTCCCTATTCAATTATGTACCTCTAGCTGCTATCATAGGTAACCAATATGCACCTATCACCACTAGATGTACCCACTACCCTTCCCATTCGATCATCTCCCTAACCTCATAGACACCTGCGCTGGTCCCACAATAGGGTGTAACACTCCCTAAGGTGGCAACCTCGATACTACTGAAATGCACAGCTTATACCTACACGATGCAACAACGTCTTACCTACCAGCCCGGACCCACGCACGCACATGACTCCATTGGACCTGCACTGCTATCGCTAACTCTTTATTGACCTCTTACAATCAACCCTAGTAAGCGTGTCCCTGTCCTCGACCTAGTTCGAGCTCATATAGATACTAAAATGGGTTACTGGTTGAAAAGGGTCCACCCACTTGACACATGCTTCCTTCCTAAGCTTAGTCCCCACTAGGAATTCCCGCTTAACCCCTCTTTATCCCCATGTCTAATCACATGTCTCATCTTGGTTAAATATTTTTAATTATGTTTCACATGCTACCCATGTCACCCACTTAACCATTTTACTATTCCCATGTCTTCTCACATGTCTTATCTTGGTTAAGTGCTTATTAATTAATTATACTCGTAATCGTGCAAGACCTCCTACATTAGATTACCGTTTGCGGTTGCTGGATATGTCGGGCGGTTTCGAGAATACTTTTACCGCAATCCGAATCTAACCTCGTGTCTTAGCATTATTACGCATCTAATTTCTACATTTGACCTCTCACATTAGATTACCAAATAGCGGTTGCTAGATATGCCGGGCAGTTCCAGGCAGACTTCTACCGTATTCCAAATCTAACCTCGTTTCTTAGGCGTTCATTATCTCTTTCTTAATTCATGCCCAGTTTCAAATCTGGGATTATAGTGATTTCCAGTTACCCATAAATTCCAATCCAATTTATGCTTATAATTCTAATCCAATTTATGCCTATAATCCCATGTATACAAGTTATACCAAATTATACTCAAATCAATTTGCGTTCATTGTTATTAACAATTTACTCCAAATCTCATGTATACAAGTTATAATTAGTTATGCCCAACCCAATTTATGTCAAACCTCATGTATACAAGTTATACTTGATTATGCTCCACAATTTATGCCAAATCTCATGTATACAAGTTATACTTGATTATGCCCAAACCAATTTACATATTCATCAACAATTTATGCCAAATCTCATTTTGTTACATATTTCCCAACTTTTCCCAATCATTCCAACGTTAATCATACGTAAATCTCAACGCAATATGCTTAGGCTCGAAGTTAGCCTAATATCAAAAGGAAAAAGGAAAAGAAGAAGGGGAGAGAATCAAAACATCCAAACTGGCATAAATATATAAACGGGCAAGTGAAATGAATAACGACAAAGTAGATCAGATAGGCATATAATAATAGCAATTGGGTATGGATCTAAGGATAACAAATTACAGAACTCGATATGATTCATCATACTTACAGGCATATACATCAGATCCAATTTACAATCCTATCACAATTACTTTTTAATTAAATTATATGTAAAAGTAACATAGACTCACAGTGATAGGATTCTTAGAAAAGAGAATTAGGTGTTGTTGTAGCAATTCTGAACTTGAATAATCTCTACTTTGATTTGTAGATCTGATCTTCTAATTGGAATACTCCTATTCTGATTTGTTTTGGTGGGGAAGAAAGGCTAGTTTAGATTAGAGCAGCATGAAGGCACCATGCATGATAACAAATGAGATTAGGGTTAGGTTTAGGTGTTTATTTATAGATGTATTAGGTGAATCAGGACCTTTAGATTATATTAGAGACCATTTGAACTATTCAGACTAGAAAAACACATCATCCAGCCAATCCCAGAAAGACACGTCATTAATGGAACTCTCCAAAATTCTACATATCTGGCTCAGCCTGGGCGCACTTCCCAGGTGCGCCAGTGCAATTTTGTTCTGGCGCACTTCACAAGTGCGCCAATTATCCTGGCATGTTTTTTTATTTTTCTGCCAAACTTCCACTGTACATAACTCTTTCATACAGTATCCGTTTTACGCAAACTTGGAATCTATCTCAAGCAGAATTCCAAGACGAACGCAATGGCATAACCCGTTTCACTTAATTCTTTATTAAAAATTAATTATTCTTTAATTATCTCCTATGTCATGTTTTAAAATTACAGGGTATTACATAAGGTGTGCATGCCTCACTAATGATTACTCTGCACTATTACTAGTATATCCAGAAAGAGATGATCCCTTCAACTATAAGGTAGTAGACTTAGGTATACGTCCAAATGTATCCTAACTACTACCCTGATCGATCGGCTCCCTAACCCTCATAGATACCTTGTGCTGGCCCTACAGTAGGAGGTATCACTTCCTAAAGTGGCAACCCCTCGTCGTAATAATGTGCACAACCATATCTACAGGTGTCACGGTCGTCTTATCCCCCTCTGCCCGGCACATGCACGCACATGGCCCGGTCGGTTTGCACCGCCCACACGTTCCTCCACGTTTGGATCTCTTACAATTAGTCAGTAAGCGTGCCCCTTCTCCGCCTAGTATGGAGTAATTTGTTTGATACCTACACTGGGTTAGGGGTAAGCGATTGGTTGGTTTGGTTTATCCAATGATAAAAACTGCAAACAAAACTAAAACCGATAAAAATGAAAACCAAACCAAACAATCCAAATTTAGATTGGTTGGTTCGGTTGGTTATCCGATTTAACCGAATTAAAAATATTTTGGACTTTATGTTCATAATATTAACTATAATTTTAAATAAAATATAAATATATTATTAAAGTATTATTATTTATGACTCTTATGCTTCCCAAAAATAATTTTGGTACATAGGTGATGATTAAAATTAACTTAGATAACCAAACTAAGCTAAAATATTTAAAATAATTTTGATAAACTTGAAAATATAATAAAAGTTCAGTTAATTTGGTTAAACTGATAACCAAACTAAATATTTTTCCAGACCGATTACAAACCGATCTAATTTCAAAACCAAAGCAAACCGACCAAAATCAATTGGTTTGGTTGGTTTATTTGGTTTAACCAAATAATGCTCACCCCTACCCCGGGTTAGTAACTGAAATGGGTCCCACACAATATGATACAAGCTCTCCCCTTTGTCTTGTATCCCCCACTAGGTTTTCACTGACTATGCATACCACTAGGTGTCTTTAATTACATAGCCTTATTTATTTCTACCGGTTATGCTTACCTACAACTGTCTTTACTACATAACCCCTAATCTTCCAACCGGTTATGCTTACCTATAGGTGTCTTTAATTACGTAACCCTATCACTTCTACAAGTTATGTCTACCCTAAAAGGTGTCTTTAATTGCATAAATTTATTATTTCCACTGATTATGTATACCACTAGGTGTCTTTAATTACATAACCTTAACGATTTAAGTTTGTGGGCCTATATGTGAATATTACACACCCCCCTCTTCAGATTTACTTAACCCACCCCTCAACCATGTTTACTTAACCTCCAACTTAAATTTAAGTTCATATAATCCCTATGGATTAACTTAGGTTAAGTAGTTCAATTCTTTAACATGTCCATTTGTGGTTTCATAATGGGCCAGACTTCCCACATTAGGCCTACAACATGTGGATGCTGCATATGGCGGTCGAGTATGGGCAGACTTATTCCACGGTTGGGCCTAACCTCGTGTCATAGCCCGATTCGTATTTACGTACTTAGACCTCCCACATTAGGTTCAACATTAGTGGTTGTTGGATATGCCGATCGGGTCCGGGCAGACTTCCACAACTAATGCAACCTAACCTCGTGTCATAAGTACAATTACAATTGCTAATTGTAATTACTAGACATTCCAATTTTAATTAATTTACCAATTAATTAATCCTTTTCTTTTATAGGTGTCAATACCTATTTTACCCAATAATTTGAATTACATGTCCAAAAATGTTCATATTCAAATTATGCCATTTTTAACCCTTTTTCCCCCGTTCCTTAACTAGCGCGCTTACAAAATTGGCAACATGCCTAGGCTAGACAATAGCCTAGTCATAAACGATAGTAGGGTAAATAATGGGAATATAACTAAAATGATCATCTTGGCATAAACATAAACAAGTATGATAATAAGATGAACTTACATACTGGCATAGACATGAAATTGTCATCATAACAAGGTGGACATAAAACTGATGAACTATGATGTCACAATATCTAAATTAGCAATTTAGATGTCCAATCTGTTTAGATCTAACATGATAACATAAGGTGATAATTTAGATCACATAAAAAGATCTTACACTTTAACATAAGGTGACAATTTAGATCACATAAAATAGATCTAACATATTAACATAAGGTGATAATTTAGATCACATAAAATAGATCTAACATGAATCATAAGGTGACAATTTAGATGACGTAAAATAGATCTAACGTGAATCATAGGGTGACAATTTTAGATCACATAGAATAGATATAACATGTTAACATAAGGTGATAATTTAGATCACATAAAATAGATCTAACATGTTAACATAAGGTGACAATTTAGATCATATAAAATAGATCTAGCATGACTCATAAGGTGACAATTTAGATCACATAAAATAGATCTAACATGAATCATAAGGTGACAATTTAGATCACATAGAATAGATCTACACACATCCGCATCATAGCTTATCATAAAATTTACAAACCAAGATCCATAATAATAACATAGTAGAACAATCACAATTGAATTGGATCCAGATAAATAGATATATCATGACATAGCATAAGATCTAACAATAACATAGATTCAAGGTTTACAACGTATCCAAGTCACTGTCTTTCATAATTCACTATTATTTATTTAAACCTATAAGCAACTAGAACTCACTTTGATTGTATTGCTAAGATGATAGAAAAGAAGTTGGTGATGAGTCTATGCTTGAATCTCAGAATTTGATATGCTTTAGTTGATAAATGAAGATGAGAGACCCTAGTTCAGTTCAGACTCTGGCAGAGTTTGGCCGCCATGATTCTTAGTAAAGAAAAACAAAGGGATTGAGGTATATTTATAGCTGCTAGGTTACAGAATTTTGATGCCACCTCAGCTCTAAAGGAATTGGGTCAGGTCACGGGTCGCCACCCACTTGAAAAAGGACCAAATACCCAAAAACTATCCTATGCGCACTTTACAGGTGCGCCCGTGCAAAATTGCCTTGGCGCGCTTGGCAATTGTGCCAGTTATACCTGGTTTCGATTTTCAACTTTTTATCGTCCGTAACTTCTTCATATGTTATCCGTTTTATGCAAACTAGGTGTCTATCTTGACCAAAATTTTGAGACGGACATAATGATGTAATCAGTTTCCCTTAATTATTAATATTAAATTATTTGTTCTTTAATTTATCCTCTTTAATGTTAACAAAATTTCGGGGTGTTACATACTCTCTCAGCTTTGTCAGCAACACAGTTTTAACACTTGGTTGCAAACTTCTTGCCTCAAGATCCATTTTTCTAATCTGAGCAGATATATATATAGACATAACCCTTCAGCCTCACTCAACCATGTTTCTTGATCAATTCAGCATGTCATATGTACATGTAAATAGCCATGTTATTTCTCTTCATGATCTACGATCTTAGCTGAAACATATGCACACATGCACACATATATTACACACACATGCATGTATGTATATGTATATGGGAATTGAATTACCCTACATGTACGTAAGGTTTACCTGTTTTCCCACCTCATATTATTTAAATTGATGGCCTAACATGCACATGCAATCATCTTCTTGTAGATATTCTTGGCTTTGCTAATCTGGATAATATAACTGAACGCAAACCAATTTAAACAGCAGTGACTTGGGATTAGTTTTACGATAAAATGTGCTAACATGTAGCAATAAGAAATCATATCGTATCAGTTTGTCTCGTAGAAAATCCAAGAGCACGCTTGTAGAATTCGTAAGTAATAGGTACTATAAGCAATCAATTTTTTTTTAAGACATATAACAATGTTAAATTAACAAAAAAGACGAAGTTTTTGTAAGTAATAGGCATGCCTGTAGAGTTCCGAGCAATGCGACAAACTTGAAGAGCCTTTTGAACTGCACGCATATTCAGATAAGAAGAAACATAATTGTCCGAACAAATTTAAGACCGGATCTCAAACTCCCCTTGTATGGTATAATCATTTCTTCTATAATGCCAATTCAAGTTGATTGGATCTCTGTTCAGTTTCTCACATCAATTCAGGTTCCTCTTGCCTCAACAATATTAATAATCGAGATTGCAAATACGGTTCAGGTTCAACTTGATCGTTGATGGCCTAACATGGAAATTTGCAATCTGAACTATTAATATTGATGGGGGAAGAGCTTAAAACTAATTATCTTCGTCCCTTACGTAAATGCTTCTCTAGAGCATACATGAAAATTTTGTAAGAAATGTATTAGAATGTTACATAATCCTTATACCATTACATAATCCTTGAGTGATCTGCCTATGCACAGAAAAAAGTATGTTCACCAATGTAACATTCATTAGCCAACACAAAATTTTGAAGATCCTGACACTGTTAAGTAGTACAGCCAGAAAGTAAATTTTAGAACCATGGCGACCAGGTGTTCAGTAATCCTAAGATACTGCGACTATTAAGTCCTAAATCACGAGTTATATGCATACACCTAAAGATAAAAGAGGAATTGAACCAACATTCTGTGAGGTGGTCGAGGAAACGCTCCGAAATGATAAAGTTGATCATATGGACAAATATTTTTACCACTTACTGTTTAATAATTTGGTCTGGTTAATAAACCAACTAAAGTCGACTTATCTTGCGAGTTACTAAATTGATCCATTGAAACTTATTGATTTTCTGAAATTGATTTACTGAATTTTGAAGTTCTTTAATGATTGAAAAAATTATTTTAAAGTTTTCATCGTTCTGGAGTGTTTCCTCAACCAGACCACAGAAAGCTAGAACAATAACTCTCTTACCTCCAAGTATATGCTTAGAACTCGTGATTTGTTTCTTACTAAGTTGTAGTATCCTAAAAATACTAAACACCAGCCAACATGGATCTGGAATATACCTTCTGAAAGTACTACTATACAATAACTATGAACTTTGATAGGAGATCCTACCATGTTAGTGTTTCATTTCAAATTAATTGTTGATTCATTGATAGGAGATCAATACCTCTCCTACCTCCAAGATAAAATGAATCTACGTAGTCACTTATCTTAATTTAGTAACTCCCAAGTTAAATTAACTTAATTTAGTAACTTCCAAGTCAAATTAACTTAATTTAGTAACTCCCAAGTCAAATTAACTTAATTTAGTGACTCCTAAGTCAAATTAATTTAGTAACTCCCAAGTCAAATTAAATTAATTTAGTAACTCCCAAGACGGATTCATTATCAACAAATATAAATTAGACCTCTTGGGCCACAAAATTAACTTGCTCATAATAAGTGTAGTCAAGGCGCTCGCCTAGGTGCCAAAAAGCCCTAGGCGCCAGCCTAAGGCTTTTCTGGCCATCGAAGCGCCAGCCGTGCTCGAGGCGCCAGAAAAGCGCTCGAGGCACCGAAGCCCTAAAAAAGTGCCGAGCTAAAAAAGTGCGCTTCAGTTAGGTTCTTTTGTAAGTTTTTTATTTTTTTTCCATTTCTTTGAACAACAACTGTTTTCTTTAAAAAAGCGTAAGTGCCATGTTATTTTTTCGTTGAAGAAATAAGTTTTTTTTTTTGAAACAAATGCTTTCTTTTAACAAATGCAGATTTTTTTTTTTACAAAAAATGCAGCTTTTTTTGAAGTTTTGAAAAAATGCAGTTTTTTTGGAACAAATGCAGATTTTTGTTTTTAACAAATGCTTTTTTTTAAGTTTTAACAAATGCAGTTTTTTTTTTTAAATCAGAGCAGTTTTTTTTTAAAACAAGTGCACTGCAGTTTTTTTTTTTCTAAAACATAAGATTTTTTTTTGAAACGAATGCGAAACTTTTTTGGAACAAATGCAGTTTTTTTTTTTTGGAAGTTTTGGACAAATGTTGTTTGTTTAATCTCAATATTGCATTTATATACACTTTTTAAAAGCCAAAAATGGAGTTTTATGCCATTTTTTAAGTGTAGTTTTTTTTTTTTTGCTATAAAACAGCAGAAGTCATGTTCAAGGCGCCTAAAAAGCCCCAAGCGTTGGGCGCTAGCCTGGGGCTTTTTCACCTTGACCACACTGCTCACAATTCTGAGATTTCTCGAAATGTTCACACACACTTGATATATACACCACTCGTAAATATATGTGCTCATGCTTCACAGATACAAAACGTAGTTTCACTTGCACTATCTATGTCTGTACGCTCATAATCATTATATGTTATATATATACACATGTGCTGATGTATATCATTGTGTGTATGTATGTATGTATATATATACACACACATACACACATTGTTGTCAAAAATCTAAAATCTTGCGATTTGAATCCCGATCCAACCTGAATTTCTCCGTTTACGACTCGATTTTTACATTATGATTCAAACTTATTATAAAAAACACATTCAACTCAAACTACCATATGTAATATACTTGTTTAGATTCACAATCACTTGACAATGCTTTTAAAACAAAATAAAAATGAAATTAGAGGGAAAATTTTGAGTTTTAAATTTAATTGTAGAAATTCAAACATCTAAATCAAATTCAAAGTGCATATGAAACCCATAAGTAATGATATTCGGAAAGTATGACTTACGATCTAAAATCCATTTCGATTTGAAATATAAACTTTACGATTTAAATCCCATTTTGAAAACCTTGCATATATATATATATATATGGAGGGGCAACCTGGATTAACATTTTCAATCACAACAGATATATGGCATATTTCATTGTTCATGTATATATATTCCTATACATGCTAATCAGATGGAATAAAATAAATTAAATTAACATACATAAACACATTCTGATTGCAATGTAGGTATACCTGTTTTGAACCTGTTTCTTTGTTCAGTTTCCCACATCAATTCACGTTTCTTGCTCATAAATATCAATATCGAGACTGCAAATACGGTTCAGGTTCAACTTGATCGTTGATGGCCTAACAAAAATTTTGCAATCTCGATTATTGATATTCATGGGACAAGATCCTAAAACAAATTATCTTTTGTCCCTTCGGATTCTCCTGAACCTACAGAGAAATTTTGTATGAAATGTATCGGTTAAGTGTCACTCTTTTATACTGCATAATTTTAGTATTCATGTATACTCGTATACATGTAAATCAGATGAAAGAAAATCAATTAAATTAGCATACATAAACACATTCTGATATACTTTCATAATATCACATATTGCAAAATTCATAAACTCCAAAGTCATATGCTGCACAACTTTGTATACTGAGTAACCCACATATATAATTCATGCATTGCAAGGTTCCTATATATGTACATATATATATGTATATATATGTATATATATATATATACACATATATATGTGTGGGTATATATATATACATATATGTAAATCAATGTAATATGTTTGCTGCAAGTACTCAATCAAGCAATTTAAATGAACATGTTAACATTTAAAATCAATGTCCATATTAAATTCCAATCAGTATAGAATATAGTTCAGGCAATCAACATATATGTACAAAACAGGTTCAAAACCCATTCGATGCAGATGCAAACACTAGAAATCAACATTGTTTGATAATTTTTTCGGGTATACTGTCAAAACCCAGAGTTAAAACCCATTCAATTCAGAAGTAATTTAATCTGGTATACTATCAAAACCCAAAGCTCAAAAGTAACTTAAAAACCTAGATATAAAACCCACTTACAAACACTGTTTGTAGAAATCAAATGTTTGGTTTGTGGTTGCAGAACTCAACACTCAGCAAATTTTAACTGTTCAAAACCCTAAATGATAGAATTCAAACAAAATTAGATAAATCAAGTTTAGTTTTATACCTTTCTTGCCTTACTGATTTCACGGTCTTGAATATGAGTTTGAATTGAATCGAATCGCTTTGTAGCGTCGCTGAGATGAACCACCTCTACTGGTATCCATACCAACGTTGAACGAGATAGTCTTTACAAAT
Organism: Allium sativum; assembly: GCA_030737875.1. Lineage (NCBI taxonomy): Eukaryota > Viridiplantae > Streptophyta > Magnoliopsida > Asparagales > Amaryllidaceae > Allium > Allium sativum. The sequence goes on along the minus strand of CM060920.1, from coordinate 453,594,534 downwards.
TTGAATTTAACTGAGAAATAATAAGCGGGAGATCGAAAGAGGTAAAAAGATAGGGTTTTTTCCAAAAAAAGAAAGAAAAGTGAACGAGGGTTAGAAATTAAAAGATGTTAAGTATGAAGGAATAAGAAAAGAGATTAGGTCAGTTATGTTTCTCCTAGGACACGCGGACTTGTGTTTACAAAGAGGCGGGAATGTGAATTTTTTTACCGCGATTACGTTGGTCATGAAAACACTTTTGCTTGCATTTGATAATAAACGCCGTTGATTTTTGCAAAAAAAAATCGTTTTTCTTGTAGTATCTGTCTTAGGGACAAGTAGGAATATAACATACAGGTTATAATTAAAAGATGAAATTGGAAGTAAGAGGCTTATTATAAGCGAACTTAGTTTACGGGAAATAGTTTAATAAACAAAATCATAATTATGGTTGTGGTAATATTATAACATGAGGCTATAAATAAATGGAAAAGGGTAGAGTAGGCTTATTATTAATAAACTTATAATTGAGAAATTAAGTTAAATGAATATAATTTAAGTTAAATGAATATAATTTAGTGAATATTAGGCACACATCCCTAAAACGAAACTTAATTAGGCTCACCCCCGGTCATAAACTTATTGTAAATTTAGTCCCTATTTTCAAAAACATATAAAAAAATATAAAAAAAATATTAAAAAACCATGTAAATTCGTATTTAATTAAAACAATTAATCGTGAAAAAAGTCAGATCAAAAAAACATTAAAAACAACGTCGAAATCACGAAATACAGAAAATCAACGAAATGCAGTAAATTGCATCAAAACATGCATATAAATAGATTAGTTGCATACATGTATGCATTTATTTCAAATCTGCGTCAAAACTGCAGTATAAATGCATACATGTATGCACATATTGTTAAAACATGCATCTGCTGATGCATTTATTTAAAAACCGCATACCTACGTGCAACTTATTCACGTTTGCATGTATTTTGACATATATGCACACATGTATGCAGTTATATAGAAAAACTGCATACATGTATGCAATTTTTCAAACAGGCGTGCATAAATATATGCATGTGTATTCGAATAGTTGCATAAATGTATGCAACTATTCGTAAAAGTTGCATACATTTATGCAACTTTTTTTTTTTAATTTCTGTGGACTTCCGAGAATGTTTACAGATTTTAGAAATTTTTTTTTTTTTTTTAAGTGATAGCGCCTGAAAATTTGGACAGAAAACGAAAGAGGCGGAGGTATGGAAAGTGGCAGGCGGATGATTCCAGGCGGCAGCTAAAATAGGGGGCGGGTTTACAGAGAAAACATTAATTACAGGGATGTATTTTGAATTTAAAAACTTGCAAATAGTTGCATACATGTATGCAACTTTTGCCAATAGTTGCATACATGTATGCAAGTATTTCTGAAGCTGTTTTAGTTGAAAATGCATGCAGAAACCTGCATACATGTGTGCAACTATTTGAAATACTTGCACACATGTATGCAAGTATTTACATGTGAAAATAAAATATGTGCAGAAACCTGCATACATGTATGCAACTATTTTAAATACTTGCACACATGTATGCAAGTATTACATGTAAAAATATAACAGAGAAATACTTGCACAGATGAATGCAAGTATTCCAAATATGTGCATGATTTGATGCAAATTACTGCATTTTTCGTTATTTTCTGTATTTTTTCGATTTTGATGCATGTTTTGATTTTATTATGATCTGAATTTTTGGGCGAGTACATGTTTTATTTAAATACGAATTTACGTGATTTTTTTATATTTTTTTAATATTTTTTTGATGACTTTTCAGAAAATAGGGACCTAATTTACAATAAGTTTATGACCGGGTTTTTTTTATATTTTGAAACTTAATAGGGACCTCTAAAAAACGCACCCTATAATTTAAGTAGTGGTCCGTTCCGGCAGCGAAGGGTGATTAGGTAAGTAGCGAACTAAAGCTAATAAATAGATAACTTGAATGAAGGGTAAACAAGTAAATGTTTAAATTCATTAGAAATAGGGTAACTAAAACAAGTACATAATAAAGATTAGACGTGGGGTCTAAAGACGTAATAATGTGATGTGGTTGGGTCAGTCCATATGTAAGCGGTAAAGAGCTCAACGAGGCAGATCATCGTTGGTGTCTGGAGACACTAGGAAAACACATCCAGGTTATTATTTAACGAGAATGGAAGGAAATGCGGGACTTCTACAGTATGTGAGGATACTCTGAGATAACCCTTTGTGGCAGGCCTAATGAAGCTCTACCCACGGAGGCATGGTCTGTACGGTCTAATCCAGTGAGTATGCCTTGGCTGCATCTTTGATGATGGACAACCCAAAACTAATTGAGATGATCTTAGGATGATTCGTTGGTTGCCTCAGGTTGGGGGACTTCATGTCAGGACCCAACAATGGGTAGTAGGTCGTCGGTTACTTGTCATCATCAGTCAAAGAGTGCGCGGGAAAGATTGGATCTAAGCCAAGAAGCCAATGATCTTTTACCATCGGGTCATTGGATGAGGGACCACATGCTTATTTAGATTGGATGTTAGGGCAGTCATTTATCTCTTTTAATAGTCTTTCAATAGTATGGAGATAGGCTAGATGGGGCCTTGGAGAGCCACAGAAAGAGACAAACCTATCTTTGGATATTTGTAATGTAGGCCTAACGAAGCTGTCCTTTACAGATAAGTGTAAATCCCCAGACTGAGTTCCGTGGGAGAACTCAGGGATTAGGGCGCCCTTGTGGCGCAGTGGTAGAGGCTTATTCGCTTTCGCAGCGTAGCCTAGTACAACTTCATGGCATAGCATTAGATGTCTAGTACGTTTTCATAGTACGACGATTGGGACCACTCGAGGGGGTTATTATAGGGAGTACCTCGATATACTGGGCATATAGCTACATATATATTATTTATTAAGTTAATCTACTGGGAGTAGATAGGTACGATTTATGTGGAAAAATAGATAGTATATTGTGAAATAAACCTAAATAACTTAATAAACATGAATCAGTGATAGAACGGTATATGTAGTGTTATTTGTAGAAAGTATAAGTTGTCCATCCACTAGAACTTTTGTTTTGATCCCCTCCTCATAACAAACCCGCAGGCTAGACAGGTTGTTGAGATTCTGCAGCTTAGAGACACTTGTTAGATAGTATCATTATATTAGTAAGTGTTTACCTACTTTTGTTTTTTATTCCCTTCCGCTATGAGATTTCTATTATGAGCTTTGATATATTTATCAGACTTTCTACGCGATACGAGACAAACAAAATCGGGTTCCAGTAGACTTGGGTTTTTAGCAAGTTGTGAAAAAAAATTGATCTGCTAAAATTTGGGTTGCTACAATAAGTGTCGATTTTGTAAAAAGACTGGACACTATCAAAAGGATTTCCCAAAGTGTAAGGCATGGTTCGGAAAGAATGTAAGCTTAATGCTTTAGCATGTTTCGATTCTAATTTGGATAAAGTTCATCATAATACCGGTGGATTGATTTTGGTTGCACCGGTAATGTTACAAATATGTCATAGGGATTTCTTATGACCCAAACCATAAGCCAAAATGAGAAGTTCATCTTTATGGGAAATAGAGTGAAGGCTCTGGCTGAAGCTATTGGGACTTATCGTTTGATTTTAGGTAATGGGCATCATTTAAATCTCTTTCACACCTTTTATGTTCCCTCAATTTCTCGCAATTTAATTTCATTGCCTAAACTTGATAGGGTTGGTTATTTTTTTACTTTCGAAAATGATTGCTTCAGTTTATTTGAACAAAACGTTTTGATTGGATCTGGTATTATGTATGATAAAACTAAAACTTGACAATCTTTTTGCTGAAACCTTATTAATTGTGCATCATAATGTTGGTACTAAACGTGGTTTATCTAATTAGTCCTCTACTTACTTATGGCATAAACATTTGGGTCATATATCTAAGGAAAGAATTAAACGGTTGGTAACAAATGAAATTCTACCAAATCTGGATTTTATTTATCCTGTGGTTTGTGTTGAGTGCGTTAGGGAAAGCAAAAAAGCACACACTTAAGAAAGAAGATCACGGTTCCTTGAAACTATACACATCGATATTTGTGGGCCTTTTGATGTTCCATCACTTGGTGGAGAAAAGAATTTTATCACCTTTGTTGATGATTTTTCACGTTATGGATATATCTGTTTGTTGCATGAAAATTCACAATCGGTACACACCCTAGAAGTATTTATTAATGAAGTTGAAAAGAAAAAAGACAGAAAGGTGAAAATTGTTAGATCCGATATGTAACGAACTGGGATTTTCGACCCAGAAAATCAACATAAAACCCATGTTAATTATTCAGGCATCGAACATTCCAGATCATTAATAGAAAGAAGTTAGAGGGTGAGAATAGATAAGATAGAAAATTAGAATAGAAGAAGAACACAATTAGAGTAAACACGAATCTCACAGCGGAACGAATACAATATAATACATAACATAACTTTGCAATAAAGCAGTGTGTATATATATAATAACATTATCGGAGTACAACACTTACACACAGTGGAAATAACAATAGCTATATAATCCTGAAGCCTCCTACTTCAAGCTCTTCCCATTATATCTGTAAAGACCTGAACTACTTGACTGCCCATACAAATTTGGGCACCCAAGAGTTTAGGGAAAACAAGAAAAACAAAATAAACTCTGGGTCAGTCATGGGACTGGTGTGAGTAAACTCAAATCATCGGTTTAACTTTTCAAAATCATTTTCAAGAGAAAAGATAATCGTAAGACCGATCCACACATAAACACGGACGGTTTTTACCTTACGATAACCCAAAACAGTTTTGGAAATCAATACTTCTCTGATATTATAATAATGTCTAATCACAAGTAATTAACAATATAGGAGAACGCTTACATCTCACGTTCCACATATATAGTATACAAACAAAACCGCGGGCGCTTATTGGAGATTGGATTCCAACTATGACAAGGTATGGGACCACCTGCTGATAGTGTATCTCTAGAGGCAAATACACTGGGTTCAACAAGAACATCTTGTAACCCGGCCCTCACATGACCGACCACTCATTTCTCTTGAGTGTATCGAATGTATATCACCAATGGTTGGGAGCTACCCACCGTCTTCCCGAAAAAGGACAGCATCGAATAGATAAAAGAATGAATTGGATTTTCCCTAGATAGGTGATATACACCCTAATGGGAGCGACCCACTTAGCCATGCTGCCTGCCCGATTTCTGTCATTTCCCGGTTGATGAGGCTTGAGGTCATTACGTATCTTGCCACATCGTCATACCCGTCAAATCACAAATTTGATTTCTTCAAAAATACCATGGGTATAAAGCTAAGAGAAACGAATTCCTATGCCACCAAACGTAAGTACGTTTGAAGAGATCAATTTACGCGATCCTTTAGATATACTCTGTCAGACATTCGTCCATTCACGTTTGTACTGGGATTGGACAAACCGAAGGCACCATTCTGTAAACAGGATAGCCCTTGCATAACTCTGTCTTCAATATTTGATCGCAACGCTCACGTCCATACAGAGTGGTTTTCAGATAATATATCTGATCCCGGTCTCTCCGTATTGACGGCGGAAAAATGGTCAAAACTTCGATAGTCGGTGATTTAACTATCAAAGAAAAACAGGTGTGCAAACAATGATATTATTTCCAGATGGAAATTCTATTGATCAACAACGTTCAACATTTATCTCTTTCTATAAAATTATCTTTAATTTATCCATTTCCCCATTTCTATCTGTTTGTACATTCTTATTTTCTAAATTTAGAAAATATACATCATCAATCATTGGAAGACATTTCCATCTCTGTTTCACGTATCACTGTAATTCCAATATTCTTTCTCATCAACATTTCATTTTCTATGATTAGAAAATATCTCTGATTATATTTGGAAAATGTTTCCAGAATTTATTCATTTGATTTCAAACAGATGTTCAAATAAAACATCACTAAGCCAATTTAAACCATCACGGTCATTAACTCAACTTCTTAACTAACTTTCACTATCGAATCTTAACCACTTCTTAGTTAAAACTGAATTCAATAAAGTTGGGGTACAATTACCTCTTAGACCTTAACTGAACGACATTTCTAACCTTGAAATAGACAAGGTTCAAACTTTAAATCTTTAAGAAACTTCCTTGCGAAACTCTCGGATTCTATTTACGATTCCACTTCCTTTACAAATCATTTGATTATAACTAAAATGTTATAATTCCATGCTTTCAAAATATATTAACTTAAATATACCTTTTATATCTTAATTTGGATAAATAAACAAACCACTAATTTATTAACAAATAAGTAAAACTTGATTTGAAACATAAAGTAAACATTACTTTCCTTAATTCGATATAATCGAATTCCAATGTATAATTCACTCTCGAATAATTACTATCCAATAACTCTCTTTCAAATAAACTATATTCGATTCCTCTGTTCGAATAACTAATAGTCGATAATCCTTTTCTTCAAATAATATATTTGGTAATCCCTCTTCGAATAAACCATATTCGATAATTCTCTCCTTCGAATAACTATATTCGATTTAACTCACTCCGAATGATTCGATTACTCTTCTCGAGTAAACTATATTCGATAACTCTACTTTGAATAAGTGATATTCGATAAATTCCTTTTGACTAACTCTATTTAATCTACTAATACTCGACTAACTTGAAGTTGATTAATTCCATTTGAATAACCCTAATTCGATTTACCATAACTGGTTAACTCTAACTGATTAACTCTAACTGATTACTCTAACTGATTAACTTGACTTAATTACTTCTATCGATTAACTAATGTTTGATTTGACTCCATTCGCTTGACTCTAGATCGTAGCGATCAAAATGGTTACGCCTGATTCCCTCAGGAAACATACGACCGCCATAGGCTATCTGCAGCCCTGCGAATTACACTAGCAGTCGTACGAAATGGCAACACATCCTAACTAACTATGTTTGACTAACTCTATCTCAAATAACTATATTCGATCAACTCTAATTTAATAACTAATATTCAATTAAATTCTAATTCGATTAACTATGTTCTGTTAACTCTAATTCGATTAACTCTATCTAATTAACTCTAACTGGTTAACTCCCAATCGACTAACTCTTCGTCCATATCCAGTTTCAAATATCGATGTTGAAATCGACATTTACTTCTCTATATAAGTCCTGACTTATATATTCTATTTATCTAATGATAAACATTTCATTTGACTTATAAAATATTATTTATAAATTTATCTTATCAATCCATTGGTTAGAATAGATTCTATTTAAAAATTTTACTTTAAATTCATATCAAGTTATACCCGTGTGCGAAGCACGGGTCTAAACATTTCAAATGTAAAATTTCCCTTTTATACAATTCTAGTCACTTTTTAAGTATTTCCTTTTTAAAATCAATTTATTTACAGAATAAATCCCTTTTTGATAATTCTATTTATTCTATAAAATATTTTCTTTCCATAAAATCTATTTATTTTATAAGTAATTCCTTTTATAATCTAATTATTCCCTTTCTATTTGTTTTACAAATATTTCCTCTTTCTATTCTATTTATTTTTCAAATAAATATCCCTTTCAATTCTATTTATAAATAGATTACAAATATTTCTTTTAATGTTATCTATTTGATTAACAAATAAATATTTCTTTTTAATCTATTTATTTTCTAAATAAATATTTTCTTTTTATAAAATCTTTGATTTTATAAATATTTCTTTTTCAATATGACAATGAAAATTTTCTTTTTAACATTCCAGTATTCCTTATGGTATTTAACGTACCATATAACAATTATCGGCATCATTCAACCATACAAAATCAATAACAGATTTCATATCACATCATATAACACAATATATGCAAAAACAGTAAAATAATTGTTGAGGAATCTTGTTAGGTCCCTCCGACCTGTTTCCATGCATCCACATATGTTAAATAATAAAATTAACATCAATTTCATTTTACTATGAAATATTCTGCTAAACAGAATCAATATTTGATTAACGATTTATATCTATATCGTTATCTATATTTTCAATCAACTAGCTAGCAGTTCAACCAAACAACCAACACACAACAACCAACCATTATTTGTCAATTATAAAAATATGTTATAAAAATATAACTGAGAAGAGTTAGTGAGTTTTACTCACATTGGACGGTTATCATTAAATAACGATAATTGGTCATTGATTTGATTCAGACGTTTAATTTCACCGTAAATCCAAACGAGCTTCAATTCATTCCCGGTCAGTTCCATTGTGGAGCCCTCGTCCATACGATCCCAACGGATCTTGTTTCGTCCAATTCTGATATCGTATGGTCAAGTTATGATATTGACAAGTTAATATACATTGAAATAAAATAAACTGGGATTCTATGTTTATTTTGGGCTTTAACCTTTAAATTCCTGGCCCATGTCCAATGTTAAGACCCAACCCGCCTGTTCTCTAACTCCTTCTTCTCCGAATACAAATCACGAACTCCAGAAAAGCTCCTCTTCAATTGTCGCACATACATCCTCCCCATTCTCCTTCCACAGATCACCGAATGTAAAATGAACGCCACCAACATTCCTCTCTACTCGAGCTCTTCTTCCCCGTATAATTACTGTCGAATTCGAACGCCAGCTCATCACTGCGTTCTCCACTCCGCTCGCACCAGGTACGACATTGAGTGTCACCAGAACCACCCAAAAATCCATACGAGGTGCTAAATCACCTCACAAGCCTAAATACGACATCAAAATCGAACGTTGATGCCTCAATCGAACCCAGTGGTCAACCCTAGTTCCTGTGAACCCACTGTTCAATTTTCAAATGATAACAGAAACCGCCGAACTCAATAAAATTCCCACCAGCGTGAAGAGAATTGAAGCAGGAGTATAAAGATGCTTGTTTTGCAATTAAACGAATTTTGTTTGATTTTTAATTGATTTATGAAGGTGGAAGTATTATACTGGAGAAAGAAAATTGGTGCGGCGCAATTCTTTGACTACAGAAAAATATTTTAGGGTTAGAAGAAGTTGAGGGTATTATATAAAGGAAGAAGAATAATTTTTTATTCGATTATTATATTTGTTTTTAAGCAAACACTATTTTTCTGTGTCCTCTAGAATTCCTGTGATCACATATGATACCCAAAAATCACAAAACTGGACATGCAGCTACAGTTTGATATTGCGGACCCAACGAAACTGGTTTCATCGAATTCCGACTTCGTTTGCTCACACGGCGTATTTTTAACCATCGAAATACTGATTGTTTTTCACTCTAAAAATCCATACGGTCGCATACTGACTTCAAAAATCATGGAAATTGAAATCAAACAATAATTTAACATTGCGGATCTAACAAAATTAGTTTCGTCAAATTCTGAGGTCGTTTGCAAAACTGGCTATTTTTAAAGCTCTAAATAACCCATTTAAATATATAAATATATTTAAAACATTTAAATTTAATATATAAAAAAATAAATATTATCGTATATATTCACAATAGAATATCATACTGCTACACTGGGATTTATAACTCGATATTTCAAATCCAATGTTACATCGATATTCGATTTATATTTAAAAATCCATTTTAAAATATAAATAAATCGATATAAATTATAAAGGAATTCCATAGCGACTTTTTGAAAATTTGATTTGGACATATATCAAAATCTACACGACGAAATCTCGATTTTTCTCTTCCACTAGAAAAATATACTTCACCAGCTTCTAGCGTTTCTTGTTTCACATAAATCTGATTTAAAATGAATCCTGTACATTCAGTTGAAGTTCAAATCGCCAAATAGCGAACTGCCGCGCCATTTCGAGCTCGATTATGATTATATTATAAACTATACGTTCAACTGTCGTTCGAATAATATATTCGCCAATATAATTCAACTCTAAACTGATATATATATATATATATTTTAAATAATCCAATTCACACTATATTGTGAACTCCACTATTTCTGACTATTTCAGAAATTAAATATATTAGTATACTATTTATTTTAATTAAATATTCAATATTATTTAATTCTGGTCATTTTAAATAACTAAACCATTATTTAAACAATTAAATAAATTATTTATACACCGAAAAATGTGGGTCGTTACACGATAGTTTGGTGAGTATTATGGTCACTATGCCATAAACAGCCTTCTGTAACACAAAAAAAAATGTTGGGTCAAGCCAAAAAAATGTTGCCATAGGTCTTTGGCAACACTTTTGTTGTGATGCAATTTTCACCATTGCTGTAGACCTCAAAGCCAACATTTTCACTATCTAAGGCAACATAACAAATATTGTTGCAATTTAACTTTATTTGGGTCCATAGCAACATCCATACTTGTCTCTAGCAACATTCAAAAAATGTTGTTATATATATTTATATTAATTTTAATATATATATATATATAGAGCCTTGCCTTGCCAAAAAAAATATAATGTAACAAAAAGGAGAATTAAATGCTACTACACAAAATAAAATATTCAAACAATATTTTTATTCAAATAAATATTTTATTTCAATAATTAAAATAGTACATATTTCTAACTCCATTATTTACAATTCAGTGTTAATTTATATAGATATTCCTCACTACATATTTCTAACACATACAGATATTCCTCACTACATCACTCGGTTCACTCATTACATATGCAGTTTCAATTTATATAGACACCGACACTGACAAATATATGCCAAGCCGAAGGCGAGCCAAGTGTCGAGCCAAAGTCGAGCAGAGTAGCGAGCCCAGGCATAGTGCTGGTAGGGGACCAAGACTTCTTTGAAACACGGCACACCAAGTCCATCATCATCCAAAGCCTTAAACAACAACAACAAACATTAAACTTCAAAATAAAATTGAATATCATATACACAATCATTAACTATTGCTGCATGAGCAAAACACGTCAGGTAGTAAGCAATATGTCACAACATTTCCATAGTCTAAGTTATCGGCAAAAAAAAAGAAAAAAGATAATACATGTGGTTGATGTAAAATATCAATGATTTTATTCAAATGAAATACCATTTAAAGGGAAATACACATTTGATCTTCATGCTTTTTTGTACATCATAAAACTCGTTTTATAAGCTACTACTCTATTTGTATTTGAGTCATAAAATGTATAAGTAAATGAAAAAAATGATCTCAAGAGGTAGTAAAATGATCAGCTGAATAATGAAAGTTGAAAAAGAAATTACTCACAGTATAAACCTTTCCATAGTCCTGACTATCAACATCTTGAACTGTAGACTTCCAATCAGGAACATAAGTTGCATACATGACGACCAAGTAGATGGTAAGAATGCATGCCCCCAAGGACCCTGTTTAGCTTGCAGTAAGTTACCAGAAAATTCCCAAATATCAGCATTAAAATCACATCAGGCTTACCATTTCCAATGGTATAGCTTAATATTGAAAGGCCAAAAGGCGAATCAGCCTCAACATTTTCATTCTTGGTCAAAATTTTAAAGACTGAGTACTACCAAGTATAAAAGAGAAATTCTCTGCACTACCAAATTAACCATGTTCATATCAGAAAATTTATGCTGTACTATAATAAGGAGTAGGTAGTTTTTATGTAACAACCCGGAAAATTAGAACCAATTTAAAAAAATTATATTTTGGCAATTTTAATGAATTTTGAATATTTAAAGTGAATTATTTTAAATAATAACAACGAGAAATTTATTTTGGGTAGAATTAGAACGTATATATTTATTTGAATCGACGTTAGAATATAAATGTAACACCCCACATCCGTTAGTGTCACTCACAAAGGGAATGCACTAAGTTCTGTGGAGCATTTAGGGTAAAAGATGCAGATAAATTACAAGACAGACAGAAATTAAACAGCTGAAAATAAAACTTTGCTTTATTGATAAAATAGTTTGTACAACGATTTCTTTATAATATCAGAGTATCATCTGTCTTACAAAATAAAGAAGCATAAAACAACATTTATATTCCCCAATTTTAGCAAGAGCCAGCCATAGTATCTGAAAAGAAAATCCAAGCAAAACTTCGACAAATCTTCAAGCTGGGAAAGAGTGACAGTCCAACTTAACCTGAGCTATACTATTCCCTCCTTTACTACCTAGGGGGGGGAACGGAAGAAAAGAAGACGAAAGAAAAACTGAGTCAGACATAAAGCCTGAGTAAGTTCAGTAACTTCTAGCATGTGAACATGGAAAACAAAACGACATGAATTAACTGAATACAAGATAACACCATGATGATAGGGTCAGCAAGATTAGACAAGATAATCACAAGATATGCTAAGATAAGATAAACTGGATATGCTCTAATACTTTCGCCGCTTCGCCATTTCCTTGTTATACTAGTTTCTATATCTCTGCACTACCTAACTAGTGTCCCAACTAGTAACGATAACGTGATCCCAATCCCTGTAGTTTCCGTTGCCTTCAGGCATTCACTTATTATTTATTACCTAGATCTAATCTAGGGTTTTCTATCAAGTGCTTTCTAGATTCAACTAGAGTTTACGCTATCTGCTGAACGCTTCTCGAATTCAGGGTTTATGCCACTTAGTCCAATTAGGGATTATGCTACCTGTCGAACGATGCCCCCAAGTCTAGGACACACTACCTAGAGTGGTATATGTTCCTATACTTCCCCACGCATGTATCGCAAATCGTTATCACTTGTCTAGATGCACATGTCCTGTAATGTGCAGCCCGAGTCCTGTGGCAGGGCAAATCAAGGAATACAGAACTCGGTCGGGAGCTTTCAGATATCTGCCGATGCAGATGCTAAGGTCTGTTTTTATTCCAGTGGCTATGGTCCCACTTGACCCCTCCCTCAACTAATGAAAGGCACACCTTGAAAAATGAGAACTATACGCAGGCCCCCGGTGCCCCACTATCCTATGGCCATCCTCACCCATAACTAGATAGCAAGTATATGGTCTTTTGGAGTTCTCCTCATTTCCGCTTCACGTATCTCGATTGACTGAAGATGGATGGTAGACGACGAGTTGCTATCACAGGGCTACCGTTTTCTCGCCGAATCACGTCGGTCCATCCTAGTCTTTAGGTTGCCATATTTTGCAACCAAGGCATACCCCTGGTTCTTCTAACGCAGACCTTAACCTCTGTGATCCCAGGAGGATCATCTGCAGCCTCACAGAGGGATACCAAGAGTACCCTCACGTCCCCTTTAAGCCTCGGGCTTCGTAACCCAATTCGTTGGAGCCTTCTTTTAACTCAGACGGACATTTGCTCCTTCCCGTGTTATACTAAGAATTACTACTTAGTTCTACTAACTAAGGTTTACCACTTAGTTTCCAGAGTCATTGTTTTCTTAACTAAGGTTTACTACTTAGATCCTTTTAACTAAGATTTACTACTTAGTTCTCTTTCCCGTCAATTTGGATTGGTTAAGTGTCATTAGTCAATTCAAGCTAACTTAACCCTCTTCATTTATCCTGATAAACTGGTTAAATGTAATTGGTACTTCACATTGACTTAACCCTACCACAAACGAAGTTATATTGGTTAAGTATCTCTTATTACTTAACCCTACCCATTCATCCTGTATTGGTTAAGTGTTTCTTTTTAACTTAACCTTGCCCGTCTGTTTTAACTAACATGATATTAATGGTTAAGTATTATCCCTTCACGTTTTAGACTTAGCCCTATTCCTTTATCACAATCTGATGGTTAAGTGTTCAAGTTTACTTAACCCTGCAGTCTAGCCTAGCTAACATATCAAATTGGCTAAGTGTATTAAATTTTACTTAAACCCAACCTCTAGTCTAGTTAACATGTTAATTTGGCTAAGTGTATTAACTTTACTTAACCCCACCTTTTAGTCTAGTTAAGATGTTAATTTGGCTAAGTGTTTTCTAAGTTACTTAACCCTTACAACTCTTGTCTTGTTACCATGTTAAGTTGGTTAAGTGTCCTTATGGACTTAGCCCTCCCATTCTAGCTTAACTGTGTTAAGTGTCTGTATGAACCTAACCCCACCCACCGGTCTGGTTTATCATGTTGAATTGGTTAAGTGTCTTAGTTGACTTAACCCTACCATTCTTGTTCTGGCTTTAACTAAATAAATTAAAGCCGCGACCACTCACATTAGACAGATATTGTTGCGAATACTGGATATGCCGGTTGGTTCCGGGCAGGTTTACATCGCAACTCAGTCTAACCTCGGGTTAGGCATATTCGTGTTTTCTAAGTTCAAAGGGTTTGATTAATTTTCAAATCAAGTTTTGAAAGTAACCATTCCGTCCGTCGGATCCGTTAGGGATAGCCAGGGAGAGCAGGAAACTTGTATTTTTCCAAACCCAAGCCTAGACACTATCCTCTTTGTCACCCTAGAACTTTCTGGCGTGTTATTAAAAGAGATGTCGTTAATAAACCTTTAATTTGTCTAAATTTACATTTTCTCAATTAGGACAAATTCTATAAGTAAATTATTCCTAATTTACTTATTTCATAATTACTCTTTTAATGTAAATTGTCAACCTTTATATTTATGGCCCATTTTCCCCTCTATATCATATTCAGGCTTTTTGGTATGTAGACTATTGCAAATTAAGTGTCACTAACCATGATTTTGCTAAACCTGACAAGTACTCCCAATTATGGCCAATTTCAAATTTATGCCAATATACTTATCATGCCAAATTAGCTAATCCAATTCTGATTTAACATTCTAATTACGGTTCATGTCAAACTAGACCTATTATTCTAGTTCACAATTCTTGTAAATGCTAGATTTACAAGTCAATAATAGATTCAAATTACACATCCTACAATTCATGTCAAATTTATCCAATTTGCATTTCTATGAACATGCCATAATACATGTTCCCAATTTATGCCAATTTCCAAGTTTAAACTACGTTTTTAGTAAATTTCATATTTTGCCCAAATCGTATTCCCACCGTTCGTATAATCGTGATTCAATCTAGATTATAGATAAATCTAGATTCATAGAAAATAGGGAATGAACCAAAGATGCTATGAAAAAGGAATAACTGGCATAAGAAGGTTTTGAATAACGACTTAGGTTCAAGAACATGGGTAGACCTAACTTAATAGGTAAATTCCCAAGGTCTAAAACCAAGAATAGACAGAATAGAGACGTAGGTTCAGGAACATGGGTAGACCTAACTTAATAGGTAAATTCCCAAGGTCTAAAACCAAAGAAAACCAAGAACAGACAGAATAGATAATCGGGTTTAGACCCAATTTCATAGTCACAAAACTTAAGCAACACTTTCCTAGTCATGAATCACAGTTGTTCTTGTTATGTCATTGGCAATAATTTATGTTTCCTAATCAAAGGCATAGGCTTGTGTTCATGGTCAAGGAAATAATCCTCATAGTCACAGTCATAGGCAATGTCCATAGTCATAGGCAATGTTCATAGTCATAGGCAATGTTCATAGTCATAGGCGATGTTTATAGTCATACGCAATGTTCATAGTCATTGGCAATGCCTAATTGGTCATCGAATCATAACAGTTCTTAATTAGATCCAAAGATAAAGGCACAGATTCGAATAGAAAGATTTGGCATATTCTTTTATTACTTTAATTTCATGTCACGAATAGAGAAAGCGTTCAAATCTAAAAAGTAACCGACTTACAGAGATTAGATTAGATTCGTAGAAAAACAGTCATTTGAATCTTCACTTGTATCCTAGCTTGACTTGAATCTCCTTTTGAAAGTCTTGAGCAGCATTTCCTCGTCTTGATTTATTTTATATATTACTTATTTATACATTTTCTCGGAGGCAGCATAAGGATAGAAAAGAATTGTGAATAGAGAAGGAGACTTGGGCTGTTTATATAGTGTAGAAGTCAACGAATCTGGTCAGAATGGCGTCTAGATACAGAACAATGAACCAGACTGCAGATCTGGAAAAAGCAGGGGGGTCGACACCCTAGTCGACCTGGTCCCCCCAGGTCGACACCCTAGTCGACCTGGGTACCCAGGTCGACTCCCAGGTCGACCCCCTGGTCGACCTGGGTCCTGGGCGGGAAATTTCCCGCCCAGCCCGCTTCTGGGTCTGTTTTGAAATTTGAACTTCGCTGAAACTTCCGGAGGCTATATCTTTCTCATACGGACTCCGATTTACGCAAACTCGGACTCTATCTCATGCAGAATTCCGAGACGAACGCAATGGCGCAGCCCGTTTCCCTTGATTTTGAATTTAAAATTTAATTCTGCCTTGATTTGTGAATCTTAGTGTTACAGAATTATGGGGTGTTACATTCTCCCCCACTTAAAAGGATTTCGTCCTCGAAATCTTCAAGTTGGGAAGAATGTGTCCTACCATCCAACCACCCATCTACTCAACCATTCAATCACAGGCATTCATTGTCCTTAAAGGATCTCCAATTCATGTTCATATGCATAGTGTGTGTATATGTCTTTATCTAATGCAAAATCAGGCGGTCTACTAATTCAGTTGACCTCCTCAATGCGAATCATGTCAGTGCCATGCGTCCAATCATGTATGCAAGCATTCCTAGTTATGTAAACACTACATGTGTGCATAGCCATTCATCCATATGCAACATCCATATGATAACATATCAAGTTCAACTTGCAAACAAATACATATCTGTAAATGCAATATGAAAGCATCCGAACTGATCTAGTGTCTAATACGTATGCATATGCATTCACGAGCAACCATTAGCAACCACTTGCAACCATCAACCATAACATGTTTCAAATACACGTTTACATCCATTGGCTTCTACCTAAGGATCGAAGATACAACCTAGAGGATATACTTTGGAAAGAGAGAAACAATTATGCGTAAAGCTCCTAAAAAAAAAGAAATCAAGGATGCACTCTTAAGGAAAAGGGTATGATGCTAGTATCTAGCCTTCTTGAGCTTAACTCCACTGTATCTTAACTAATTTAACTTCACGATTGTGAAGTTCCTGATCTCCATTTCCAAAATAAACAGATGTCAATCACGGTACCAAGTATATGTTCTAAGATGATTAGAGGTCTCCCTCTTATCCACCATGCCATAACTATAAGAGTCAAAAGGTCACTACGTGCTTTTTGGAGTGCCTGTCACAACTATTCATCTCTCATGCAAACCATCCTAGTCGAACTCAACATTCCTCAAGTACAAGCCCCAAAGGCGTAAACCAATATCAGACAAGCACCCTGGGAATATCTCCTCCGAATTTAGACGATCTACGTGAGATGATATAAGCAAACTCGATAGCTATCCTCAAATCCCTACTAACCAAAAATAAACTGGTCGGACCACCAATTGGATTTAAGACTCTAGTGGGATATTTCTACTATACAGTACTATGGTGCTGAGACTCAACTATGGAAGTGGATATAAACAGATGTGAAGCGCTAAAACCAAAGGAAAGAGTACGAACAACAAAACTAGACTCTTCCAACAAGACTTTACTACCTTTCTCCTAGGTACGCTTAGTATGTACTTGCCCTTCTGAAAATCTTGTTTCTTGCCCTTGTCCTTAATTATACGCCCTATCATACCCTAGTAAAGATACTTCCTCTTGTCTTAGGTTTTATAATTTCTTCCTCCTTCGTGAGCTATATCTACATCCATGAATTCCTCATCCTAGGGTTGTGCTCCTTAGCCAAACTCCTCATCCCCTTCCGTGTGTAACCATGTTGACAAATCTCTCGAAAGCTGCCTCCATCGTACAGAAAACCCTATAAGCTTGAAAGAAAACTGGCTGTAGGTGAAACAACTACGGCTATGGATGGAAGCCAGGCACTACTTCGCCCTTCGATGAGGTTACCTCCCAGAAAGCCAGGAGCCCCAGAGACTCAAGAAAGAAGGAGACAAGCATTCAAACAGAGGAAGAGAAGATAGTGCGTATGGCTTTGGGGAATATGCCTTTAAAACAAATCTTTTCTCTTGAAAATGCTTCTTTTAAAAACCATTTTTAAAATAATTTTTCAAATCCTTTATCTGATCTGGTAACCTTCAGCTCTGATACCACGTGTAACACCCCACATCCGTTAGTGTCACTCACAAAGGGAATGCACTAAGTTCTGTGGAGCATTTAGGGTAAAATATGTAGATAAATTACAAGACAGACAGAAATTAAACATCGGAAAACAAAACTTTGCTTTATTGATAAAATAGTTTGTACAACGATTTCTTTATAATATCAGAGTATCATCTGTCTTACAAAATAAAGAAGCATAAAACAACATTTATATTCCCCAATTTTAGCAAGAGCCAGCCATAGCATCTGAAAAGAGAATCCAAGCAAAACTTCGACAAATCTTCAAGCTGGAAAAGAGTGACAGTCCAACTTAACCTGAGCTATACTATTCCCTCCTTTACTACCTGGGGGGAAACGGAAGAAAAGAAGACAAAAGAAAAACGGAGTCAGACATTGTAATACCCCACCTCCGTTAAGGACACTCGCAAGTGGAATGCCTTAACTTTGGTGGAGCATTTTAGTAAACAGAACAGAAACTTACCAGACAGATAAAATAGTACTTGAAATTTTTTAACTTTATTACAGCGGAAACAGAAATCAATATGGTTACATCCTTTCAAATCTCAGAATTCAAGTACAAAATATCAGTCTTGTACAAAAGCCTGCAAAATGCATGGTTTAAAATCATAATCCCCATAGAACGGAAGCTATACAGAGCCAAGCCATACTTTAAGCACTTCAAGCAAAGAGAAATCCGGATCAAGCTAAAGTATTCCCTCCTTAGATAACCTGGGGGGAAACGGAAGAAAGGAAGCGAAACAACAAGGGTCAGATAAAAAGTCTGGCAAGTCCAGTGACTTTCAGCATATGAACAGATAATAATAATATGACATGAACATAAAACTGGATGAGAGATAACTGTAACAGGTGTAGCAGATATAACAGAAGAACAGAATGACATAAACTATTGCTTTACACTTCTTTGCACTAATACTAGTATAACAGATTTAGGTGTCACCCTAATGTCTAAACTGAAACAGGAACGGGTACAGAATAATTTAATAGAAACAGAATGTTAATCATGGGCCTATACTACCCGATCAGAAACAGACAGAAGCAGAAACAGATTAATCCCTACGGAAACAAAATGTGGAATTAGGTGTACACTAGTGATGGGCCTTTACCACCCGAACAGACGGTACCACACAGAAACAGACAGGTGTTACCACCCAACAGAAACAGACGGTACCAACAGAAACAGACAGAACTAAGTGTACCCTAAAACACTACCCCAAGCGATCGGCTCCCTAATACATAAATATCCTGTGTCGGCCCCACAGTAGGGTGTATCACTCCCTAAAGTGACAACCAATTGGCACAGACCTATTTACAGATGTCACGGCGTCTTACATCCTCAGAGGCACACCGGGATCCATGCACGCCCATGACCCGGTTGGAACGCACCATCAACACCCCTCGCCATTATCAGAATGAACCACTTATAATTAGTTCAGTAAGCGTGCCCGGGCCCTACTTACTGTTGGGTCAAAGTTTTGATACCATAAAGGGTTACTGACTAATATGGGTCCCAAACAACAGATGACACAAGTAATTCCCCTCCTAACCTTGTGTCCCCAGACTAACAGATTTCAGATTAACTTGTTTACAAGTTCAGACATACAGAATTCAGATTTACTAGTTCACAGATTAAGTTAACAAGTTTTTAGACTAACAGATCAGATGTACAGATTTTTCAGATTTGTCTAACTTTGTATTGGGCCTACAGATTCATGGACGGGTTTACTACACCTATTAATCCAGTTGGTTTAACCCTATTTTCCCCCAATACGTTTTAGACGTCATTCTTATCTTAGATTTGCATTAATTAATTATTAATGCCCAGACCTCTCACATTAGGTCGCTAGCTTGTGGCTGCTGGATGGGCCGGGCGGTTCCGGGCAGACTTCTGCCACAAGCCAGACCTAACCTCGTGTCTTAACCAGGTTATGACTAACTTCTCACATTAGAACCTATTGTTTGCGGCCACTGGATGTGCCGGGCGGTTCCGGGCAGAATTACGCCGCAAACTCATTCTAACCTCGAGTTAGTCACGTTTATCTTTGCGGCCAATTAATTAATAATTTACCGTTTATGCGCACGCCCAATATATATGCCAATTAAGATTATACCAATAACATGATGATTATATCAACACAGCAGATAACAGATTTTACAGATTATATGACTTAACGGATTTAACAGATTTAACAACTTAGCAGATTTTGGCATATAACAGGTTAGGCATTTAAACAAATAAATTTAACAGATTTAGGCATTTCAATCTAATTAGCAGTCTAGGCAATATAACAAAACTAGCAGTTTAAGCAACTTGGCAAATTAGCAGATTTAGCAAATTTAATATTTCTAAAGGTTCTATTTACATGCCTTGCCTAATCATAAATTAGGCCTTAATTCATATGCCTACGTAATTATCATGATTCCCAATATGAACATATACTCCATGTTTGCATAAATTTACATAGTGCAGAATATGGACATAACTTGCCATATAACATATGCTCCAATTTTTTGTTAAACTAGCATTTTACAGCAGATTCACATATAAATTATACCAAATATAACCATTAATTTCAATGCATGCCATATATCCAAAAATCCCTATTTAGGTGTAATCACAATAATAGATATCCTAATTAATGTAAATCTTTACACCTAAGTTTCCATATCCTTCTTCTTTTCAAGTCATGAATCATTATGCAAAATATACCCAACAATCTAAATCTTTAAATTATATCTTCTAAAAATCAGATCTTGACTTTTATATGCATTTTGTCCAAAGTCTCAAATCATATGTAATCTTACAATGGTTCCTCTCTTCTTTTATCACAAAATTTGCATAGGTTTAAAACTAGTTTACAACATATGCTTACTTTTCTGATTAATTACAGATCTAAATAACATATGTTCATTTCTCTAATTAGTTACAGATCTAGATTACACGTACACTATGCATACAACATATATAGATTTCATGTTTACAGTCAAATTCATGCATCCAATCCCAAGTCATATGTCAATATATTTTATGCCTCAGATCTAAAGTCATACGTTCAATTCAGTCTTGTCAAATTTCGCATCATTCATTATTTGTCCCAAGATTTGCGTTTATACGTTAATCTCTTATGAGATTAGGCACAGGCTCGTGGTAGCCTGGCTATAGAAACAGAAAGGAAGCAGAAAGGGATACAGAACAGTCACAGAAAAACAGATCTGACAGATATACAATCTCAGATTCAGATTCACAATTCATGTCAAAATCAGAATTAACGTTTATAGCGGAAAATAACTGTACTTGCCTTGATTGGATTAAAGAAAGAACTTTAGTTGTTACAGAATTGTTGCAGAAGCTTTTATCTTAAATTTGAATTGAATTGCTTAGGTTGATGTTGATTGGCTTCTAGTTTTGATTCCAGCAGAGTAGCGACGTGTAATGACCCGTATTCTACACGTCATAGGATCGTAGAATATTTATTTCTTTCCCATGTGAGGTCGTATGGTCATGTAACTTTGGGAAACATCTATCAGAGTCATTTCCCATGTTCATGATTTTTGTCGATTTTTAAATGACCATTTTGCCCCTAGTTGGTACTGTTTTGGCCATAACTTTTGATTGGAAAGGAATTTTGACCTGGAACCACTTCCATTAGATTCGTTTGATGGTTTCTCTTTCCGTAGAGTGGTTACATTAGCCAAACGGACTTACCGTTTGGGAGATATGGCTGAAACAAGGTTTGGAGTGTGAAAAACTACTTAACCGGGCCAAATCGGGTGATTAGTAAGTAGGCCCATAACCCATTTCGGGATTAGGGTTATGGGAGGGCTGAAATGAGATGGAGAATCATTCCATTTCAGTTTCCTAGCCTCCACTTATCACCAAGGAACCCTAAAAATGGCCTCCAACCTCCAAATCACCTCCAAATCACCTTTAGGTTAAGGATTTGGCTTAGCAACCCCTAATCAAGGAGGATCTTCACCAAATCAACAAAGGAGTTGCTGTTTGGCATTGAGATTCACATCAAATCAGAGAATTATTTCAGATCTTGGTTTATTTTGTGGCTAAGGTGAGTGATTTGCTTAGTTTTGCACTAATTAGGGGTGATTAGTGTTAATTAGCGAATTTAAACATGATAAAATTCTGGAAAAATGTTTATAAAATTCGGAATGATGTTTTAGACCTTTGAGATGAATTTGGGTTAATTTGGTTAAGATTTGCTAACCCTATCATTAGTTTCACCTAATCATGCTTAAGGGGAAATATGGGATTTCGGGTATGTTTGATCCATTTTTACCTATTATATTGATGTTTTGATGTTTGTGGTTGATTATGCAAGTTGCTATGACTGTATGAAATGCTTTGTGACTGTTTAGAATAGTTGGAATGGTCGAAAACGCCGTCGAGGGGCGTAAACAGCTCGCTGGACAAGGTGCAGGGGTTCGGATCGCATAGGGGGTTGAGGGACGATCGGACCGCCCTATGGGATCGTGGGACATCACCACGAGTCGGGTCATCTCCTCTGAACCGAACCATCTGCGCAAGGCCCACGAGACGAATCGATGCAGCGCCATGCCCAAATTGAAGTACTCCGACCCGGATCGCCAATGAGCATTACGACCCGATCCGATCCACTCGTGCTTCATATCACGATCCGAATAGAGGAAGGCAGCGTCCACGATCCGATGCACAATGAGACGATGGAGGAGCGCGATCCGATCCGTATGGGGTATTCACGATCCTACCAGAAGTGGAGACTGGATTCACGAGACGATGGGGGAGTGCGACCTGATCACCTGGAGGACCACGACCCGATCTGACGTAGGAGGTGCGACCCGATCCGATGAAGAATGTTGAAGGAGACCCGATCCGATCTGATGATGACCAATAACCCGAGATGCAAAGGTAGTCCAATAGGGGAAGTTAGAGCTCAGAATCCCGGAACCAGTTGGGAACCAATGAGTTTACTCCATGGTTGGACTTTGCTGCGGGACGTGTGCTAAGGAGTTGTCGACGTTCATAACTTCGATTCACAACTAAAAAGGAATGTTGGGCTACTTATCAGTGCAGTAGGGTCATTACGACCTGAGGGGCAAGGTGATGGTAGCAAAACTACGTTATCAGTGCAGTAGGGTCATTATGACCTGAGGGGCAAGGTGATGCGTAGTAAGACTATGAGCCAGCGCAGATGGGGTGAACAACTCCATGGGGCAAGTGGACATAGTAAGTATTGGTAAGGCTATGAGCCAGCGCAGATGGGGTGAATAACTCCATGGGGCAAGTGGACATAGCGAGGAATTAGTGGCTACGTTATCAGTGCAGTGAAGCCATTTATGACTTCATGGAGCAAAGTGATCGTAGCAAGGAATGTTGTGTGATCGAAGTGGTGAATATCGTATGCTTTATGCACTGAGTGAGAGATGTGAGGATGGATGCTATGCTTGATTGTTTGCCATCATTATGACATGCACACCTCCCCTACCTCTGTATCTTTACACTGTTTGATATGATACCTTAGAGTGTTGTACAGTATGTAGTGCTAACTCTTTGGTTACAGGTCCAGGTTCAGGTATGTTTTAGTCTACCTGTTATTGTTCACTTTAGATGCTTATCGCTCATACCAGGATTTATGTCTGACCCAGAGTTTTATGTCTCCTCTTATTACTCTGGGTGCTCACACGAGCAGACTAGAGACAGGTTAGCTGGTGATGTGCGAGTAGCTGATTCGGAGGCGGGCAGGAGGCTTCCACTTATGATATATATATATATGCACATTCTCCCTGTGTCGTTGATGGTCGCTACTTGGGCATTAGTAGCGTACCTCGCTTATCTTACTTTGCTTTGAGACAGTTTGAAATTTGTAATACGCTGTATTTTGAATTTCCGCTGCTATGATGTTTAGTTCTGATTTTCAGCTTATGCACTGTCTCTCCTGTTTTATGTCAAGTATATTATTATTATATTTTGTTCTATGCGCTGTGAGACATTCTACAGGTTCTTTGTATGTTCATTTCCTTCTTCTTTTTCCTTCTAACGACCTGTTCCGCGCTAACTGGACATGTGTACAGCGCACCTTTGGAGTAAATGTCGGTTGGTGCGGGGCGGGCCGTCACACTTGGTATCAGAGCTCTAGGTTGCGTAGTTAACCTAGGGAAAGACACCAGGGAGAGATAGTACGCATATGAGAGCGCGTATTTGTGATTACTTTGGTTTTCAAAAACTATGTATGTATATACTATTAGTAGTATAAAGATGAAGTCGCACTGCACTAGCACCACTATGGGGTCGTTAATCGTTTCCCTTTTTCAGATTAACGATGAGCCGAGACACGAGGGGTGCTGGTAGAGGGACCAACCAAGGGAATGCCGCTGACATGAGGGCTATGTTTACTAACCTCATGAGAGAAATGCTTAGAGAAGTGCAAGGGGCAATTCCCAATCCCGGAGTTGGTGTTGGCCCAGTAGTGCAGGCGCCTAGGGTCGATTTCGCCAAGTTGTGCAAAGATTACACTAATCTTGGTGGGAAGCCGTTCCACGGAACGGAGTCGGCCACGGATGTTCAAGACTGGATGGATAGCTGTGACCGTATCTTCGATGACTTGGGTCTTGAGGATGCGATGAAGAGAAGGCTAGCGTCTCGTCAGCTGCAAGGGCGAGCGATGAATTGGTGGAATGCTATTAGAACAGCTACTCCAGAGGATCAGGTTACTTGGGATCAGTTCAAGGCTCGCTTTAGCGAGAAGTTTATCCCAGCTGCCCAGAAATCAGTGTTGTTTAAGAGGTTCTTGGAACTCAAGCAGAACGGAAGGGCGGTTTCTGATTATATTACTGAGTTCGACACTTTGTCAAAGTATGGACTGTCTCTCATCGACACTCCTGAAAAGAAGAATGAGAAGTTCATTACCGGTTTGGATGGATACTTGGGGGAAAGGCTTATTAACCACATCGATGAGACTTTTGAATCGATCGTGGGGAAGGCTTTGAGATCAGAGAGTCTTTACCCTAAGTCAAAGACTGAGGCTGCATCTGCAGAAGGGCCAAAGCCGCAAGCAGGCGGTGGAGGCAAGAATAACTCTCAGAACAAGAGGAAGCAGGACCAATCTAAGGGTGGCCAGAAAAAGAGCAAGAAGGATGTTGAGTGCTTCAGCTGTGGAAAGAAAGGCCATTATGCTAAGGAATGTCGGGCCAAGCCAGCGGAAAGGAAGTGCTACAACTGTGGCCAAGTGGGACATCAGAAAGATAAGTGTCCGCAACCTCTTAAGGAGAAGCAGATTGTGAAAGCATATGCTATTGATGTTGTTCCTTCTTCGTCGAATGCCCCAACTGCGGCGGAGAAAGGAAAGAATGTTGTTATTCAAGGTATGCTTTCTATTTATGATATACCAGTTCGAGTTTTGTTTGATACCGGGGCTTCCCGTTCCTTCATATCTAGTGACCTGGTAGATAGGTTGGGACTGGAACCCGAGATAGTCGATAGACCATTGGTTGTGACGAACCCGATTGGTGGTTCGACTAGCCTTAGTATGATTTGCAGGAATTTGGTCTTATCGAGTCATGGATGTATGTTTGTATGTGATTGCTTTGTTTTGGGCTTTACTGGGTATGGCATTATATTGGGAGTCGATTGGCTCCAAAGATACGGGGTGGTGGTAGACTGTGAGGGCTTTTTGGTGACAGTGAGGGCGGATAATGGGCGGAGGGTAGTGTTTGGTAGCCTACCTAGTGATGGGGTTATGGCTAGTTTTGTAAATTCCCTCGACATCCCGCAGGATGAGTTGTCAGATGTGCCCGTGGTTGGCCAGTATCCGGACGTCTTCGAGGAGGTGACCAGGCTTCCACCACACCGAGAGATTGAGTTCCGTATTGATTTAGTGAAAGATGCCAGACCTATAGTGATGCCACTTCGTCGTATGGCACCAAGGGAGCGGCGAGAGCTCGGGGTGCAAGTCGGCAATCTTTTGAAGAAGGGATTTATTAGAAGGAGTGTCTCCGAGTGGGGAGCACCAGTTGTGTTTGCCACTAAGGCAGATGGTTCCCTTCGTTTGTGTGTGGACTATCGCGAGTTGAATAAGGTGACGAGGAAGAATAAGTATCCTCTACCGCGGATAGATGATTTGTTTGATCAGCTGGAAGGAGCTAGAGTGTTCTCCCAGTTGGACCTCGCGACAGGATTTCATCAGCTACGAGTAGCGGATGAGAGTGTTCCGAAAACGGCATTTAGGACGCCGTCTGGATTTTATGAGTGGTTGGTTATGCCATTTGGGTTGACCAATGCACCAGCCTAATTTGTGGATCTTATGAATCGAGTATTCAGAGATCAGTTGAATAGGTTTGTTCTTGTGTTCGTGGATGATATCCTTGTTTACTCAAGGACAGAAGAGGAACACAAGGGACACTTGAGGATAGTAATGGAGGTGTTGAGGAAGCACCAGTTGAAAGCGAAATTCTCTAAGTGTCATTTTTGGAGAAGGGAAGTGAGATTCTTGGGTCATGTTATTTCAGAGAATGGTATTGCCGTGGACCCTGCGAAGGTGGCTACGGTACAGGATTGGCCTACGCCCAAGAATGCTACAGATGTAAGAAGTTTCTTGGGATTAGCTGGATATTATCGTAAGTTTATCCAGGACTTCTCCAAGATTGCAGCACCGTTGACTCAGTTGACTAAGAAGAATCAGTCCTTCGTCTGGGACGGAGTGTGTGAGGATGCCTTCAAAAGTCTAAAAGAGAGGTTGACGCGTGCGCCAGTGTTAGTCATTCCTAAAGGGAATGAAGAGATGACGGTATACACGGATGCTTGTGGTACCGGATTGGGTGCTGTATTGATGCAAGGAGGTAGGGTTGTAGCTTATGCTAGTCGACAGCTAAAGCCGCATGAGAAGAAGTATCCTACCCATGATTTGGAATTGGCAGCAATTGTATTTGCACTGAAGATGTGGAGACATTATCTCTTGGGAGAAAGATTTGAGTTGTTTACCGATCATAAATCGTTAAAGTATCTCTTCTCCCAGAAAGATTTGAATCTCCGTCAGCAGAGATGGTTAGAGTTCTTGGCTTCGTATGATTTTGATATCGCATATACACCTGGGAAAGGTAATGCGGTAGCCGATGCCTTGAGTAGGAGACATGCCAGCTTAGGGGCAATGTTTCTTGAATGGAAGCAACTGGAGTATATCGCGGGGTTTGATTTCAGACCAAAGTGCGAGTTGGATCCAGTTATGCTAGCTAGTTTGACGATCAGACCCACTTTGATAGAGCGGATTGGTTCTAGCCAGAGAGACGATCCTAATCTATTAGAAATCATCTCCAAGTTAGAGATGGGTATTGGTGAGGAGGTGAATGTGTATGGGCTTGATCGAGATAGATGGCTTCGAAAGAATGGAAGATTAGTTGTGCCCAACGTGAATGATTTGAGAGATGAAGTGCTTAGAGAATGTCATCACTCAAAACTGACTGTACATCCCGGTGGTAATAAGATGTATCGAGACATGAGACAGACTTACTACTGGGAAGGGATGAAAAGAGACGTTGGGAAGTTTATATCCAAATGCATGAATTGTCAGCTAGTTAAAGCCGAGCAAAAGAAGCCTAGTGGGTTGTTGCAACCATTAGAAATTCCCGAATGGAAATGGGAGCAAGTCTCGATGGATTTCATCGATGGCCTGTCAAGGACTAGATCGGGATATGACAGCATTTGGGTAATTGTGGATCGATTGACTAAGAGCGCAAGATTTATACCAGTCAAATCGACCAGGACGGCAGCCAAGTTGGCAGAATTGTATCTGAAGTGGGTAGTGAGATTTCATGGAGAACCCAAAAGCATTGTGAGTGACCGAGACCCGTTGTTCACTAGTGGGTTTTGGAAGAGCTTACAAGAGGCTCTAGGGTCAAGATTACATCTCAGTACCGCATATCATCCTCAGACCGACGGTCAGACGGAGAGGGTGAATCGTATATTGGAAGATCTCTTGAGAGCTTGTATATTGGATTTTGGTGGATCATGGGATGACCATTTGCATCTAGTAGAGTTTGCATATAATAATAGCTACCAATCCAGTATCGGTATGGCTCCATATGAAGCTTTGTACGGAAGACCGTGCAACTCACCATCATGTTGGATAGAGACTGGCGAGAAGTTTGTGCTTGGACCAGATGTGGTGAGGGAAACTTCAGATAAGATTAAGGTCATTCAACAACGAATGAAAGTTGCTCAGGATAGGCAGAAGAGTTATGCTGATAAGAGGAGAAGAGACTTTGAAATTCTCCGTGGGTGACTTGGTGTTTGTCAAGATCTCTCCGTTGAAGAGCGTGATACGATTTGGCAGGAGAGGCAAGTTGGCACCAAGATTTGTTGGCCCATTCCCTGTCCTTGAACTAGTCGGGAATTTGGCGTATAGAGTTGGCTTACCAGAGAAAATGGCGGGAGTTCACAATGTATTTCATGTTTCCCAACTGAGGAAGTTCGTTCACGACTCAGATGTGACTATTTCACCTGATCAGCTAGAGGACTTCGAAGTAGAACCCGAGGCGGTTGGGAACCGCAAGCCGATTCGTATTGTGGGGCACGATACGAAGCAACTTCGAAGGAAGGCGGTGAAGCTAGTCAAGGTTCAGTGGGACGAGAACGAGAATGATTGTACTTGGGAGACAGAAGAGAGCATTAGGAAGATGCATCCAGAACTCTTTGCCTGGTAAGATTTATTTTGCGATTTAGTTTTCCGCATGCTAGGATAGACTTGTTTAGCTTGTTTTGCATGTTTGATTGTTGCTTCATGATTGATAGGCATGCGGAAACCTTTGTGTATGTTTGGATTAGGAAATTTCGGGGGCGAAATTTCTTAAAGGGGGGGGGAGAGTGTAATGACCCGTATTCTACACGTCATAGGATCGTAGAATATTTATTTCTTTCCCATGTGAGGTCGTATGGTCATGTAACTTTGGGAAACATCTATTAGAGTCATTTCCCATGTTCATGATTTTTGTCGATTTTTAAATGACCATTTTGCCCCTAGTTGGTACTGTTTTGGCCATAACTTTTGATTGGAAAGGAATTTTGACCTGAAACCACTTCCATTAGATTCGTTTGATTGTTTCTCTTTCCGTAGAGTGGTTACATTAGCCAAACGGACTTATCGTTTGGGAGATATGGCTGAAACAAGGTTTGGAGTGTGAAAAACTACTTAACCGGGCCAAATCGGGTGATTAGTAAGTAGGCCCATAACCCATTTCGGGATTAGGGTTATGGGAGGGCTGAAATGAGATGGAGAATCATTCCATTTCAGTTTCCTAGCCTCCACTTATCACCAAGGAACCCTAAAAATGGCCTCCAACCTCTAAATCACCTCCAAATCACCTTTAGGTTAAGGATTTAGCTTAGCAACCCCTAATCAAGGAGGATCTTCACCAAATCAACAAAGGAGCTGCTGTTTGGCATTGAGATTCACATCAAATCAGAGAATTATTTCAGATCTTGGTTTACTTTGTGGCAAAGGTGAGTGATTTGCTTAGTTTTGCACTAATTATGGCTAATTAAGGGTGATTTGTGTTAATTAGCGAATTTAAACATGATAAAATTATGGAAAAATGTTTATAAAATTCGGAATGATGTTTTAGACGTCTGAGATGAATTTGGGTTAATTTGGTTAAGATTTGCTAACCCTATCATTAGTTTCACCTAATCATGCTTAAGGGGAAATATGGGATTTTGGGTATGTTTGATCCATTTTTACCTATTATATTGATGTTTTGATATTTGTGGTTGATTATGCAAGTTGCTATGACTGTATGAAATGCTTTGTGACTGTTTAGAATAGTTGGAATGGTCGAAAACGCCGTCGAGGGGCGTAAACAGCTCGCTGGACAAGGTGCAGGGGTTCGGATCGCATAGGGGGTTGAGGGACGATCGGACCGCCCTATGGGATCGTGGGACATCACCACGAGTCGAGTCATCTCCTCCGAACCGAACCATCTGCGCAAGGCCCACGAGACGAATCGATGCAGCGCCGTGCCCAAATTGAAGTACTCCGACCCGGATCGCCAATGAGCATTACGACCCGATCCGATCCACTCGTGCTTCATATCACGATCCGAATAGAGGAAGGCAGCGTCCACGATCCGATGCACAACGAGACGATGGAGGAGCGCAATCCGATCCGTATGGGGTATTCACGATCCGACCAGAAGTGGAGACTGGATTCACGAGACGATGGGGGAGTGCGACCTGATCACCTGGAGGACCACGACTCGATCCGACGTAGGAGGTGCGACCCGATCCGATGAAGAATGCTGAAGGCGACCCGATCCGATCTGAT
This sequence comes from Allium sativum, assembly GCA_030737875.1. Lineage (NCBI taxonomy): Eukaryota > Viridiplantae > Streptophyta > Magnoliopsida > Asparagales > Amaryllidaceae > Allium > Allium sativum. The sequence goes on along the minus strand of CM060920.1, from coordinate 453,564,145 downwards.
GATGACCAATAACCCGAGATGCAAAGGTAGTCCAATAGGGGAAGTTAGAGCTCAGAATCCCGGAACCAGTTGGGAACCAATGAGTTCACTTCATGGTTGGACTTTGCTGCGGGACATGTGCTAAGGAGTTGTCGACGTTCATAACTTCTATTCACCACTAAAAAGGAATGATGGGCTACTTATCAGTGCAGTAGGGTCATTACGACCTGAGGGGCAAGGTGATGGTAGCAAGACTACTTTATCAGTGCAGTAGGGTCATTATGACCTGAGGGGCAAGGTGATGCGTAGTAAGACTATGAGCCAGCGCATATGGGGTGAACAACTCCATGGGGCAAGTGGACATAGTAAGGATTGGTAAGGCTATGAGCCAGCGCAGATGGGGTGAATAACTCCATGGGGCAAGTGGATATAGCGAGGAATTAGTGGCTACGTTATCAGTGCAGTGAAGCCATTTATGACTTCATGGGGCAAAGTGATCGTAGAAAGGAATGTTGGGTGATCGAAGTGGTGAATATCGTATGCTTTATGCACTGAGTGAGAGATGTGAGGATGGATGCTATGCTTGATTGTTTGCCATCATTATGACATGCACACCTCCCCTACCTCCGTATCTTTACACTGTTTGATATGATACCTTAGAGTGTTGTACAGTATGTAGTGCTAACTCTTTGGTTGCGGGTCCAGGTTCAGGTATGTTTTAGTCTACCTGTTATTGTTCACTTTAGATGCTTATCGCTCATACCAGGCTTTATGTCTGACCCAGAGTTTTATGTCTCCTCTTATTACTCTGGGTGCTCACACGAGCAGACTAGAGACAGGTTAGCTGGTGATGTGCGAGTGGCTGATTCGGAGGCGGGCAGGAGGCTTCCACGTATGATATATATATATATATATATATATATATATATATATATATATATATGAACATTCCCCCTGTGTCGTTGATGGTCGCTACTTGGGCATTAGTAGCGTACCTCGCTTATCTTACTTTGCTTTGAGACAGTTTGAAATTTGTAATAAGCTGTATTCTGAATTTCCGCTGCTATGATGTTTAGTTCTGATTTTCAGCTTATGCACTGTCTCTCCTGTTTTATGTCAAGTATATTATTATTATATTTTGTTCTATGCGCTGTGAGACATTCTACAGGTTCTTTGTATGTTCATTTCCTTCTTCCTTTTCCTTCTAACGACCCGTTCCTCGCTAACTGGACATGTGTACAGCGCACCTTTGGAGTAAATGTCGGTTGGTGCGGGGCGGGCCGTCACACGACGCCATTTTTATTTTTACTAGAACAGAGGCAGAGAAGAAGCAGAATAGAATTGTGTGTAGAGGAGGCTAGGTCTTAGGATGTATTTATAGGTGTGTTTAGTTGTTTTAGGCCTTTAGATAAACCCTAAAACAGATCAGAACCGTCAGAATTCGTCACAGGCTCACCAAAACAGCTCAAAAACCCATCCAGGTGCACCCAGGCCGACCTGGCTCGACCAGGGAGGTCGACCCCCAGGTCGACCCTAGGGTCGACACCCAAGTCGACCTGGTCCCCTCCAGGTCGACTCCCAGGTCGACCCCCAGGTCGACCTGGTCTGGGCGGGAATTTTCCCGCCTGGCTCGTTTTCTGCATTTTTGAAATCTGTTTCGTTTTTCTGATTTTTTCGTGAAACTTCTGAAGGCCATATCTCGGTCATACTGACTCCGATTTACGAAATTTCGGACTCTATTTCGCGTATTTTTCCGAGACGAACGCAACCGTGAAACCCGTTTCCCTTAATTCTCACATATGTAATTAGTTATTCTTTTAATTTGTGGCTATTAATATTAACAGAATTACGGGGTGTTACATTCTCCCCTCCTTAAAGAATTTCGTCCCCGAAATCTTCAAGTTAAGAAGAATGTGTCCTACCATCCAATCACTCATCTACTCAGTCATCATCCACAAGCATCCATTGTCCTTAGAAATTTCTAGTGCTTTATGAACATTTGCAAAAGTGTGTGTATATGTTCCTTATCTAATGCAAAGATCAGGCGGTCTACTGATTCAGTTGACCTCCTTAATGCGAATTATGTCAGTGCCATGAGTCCAATATGTATGTAATTTTCCTATTTGATACATATCATTTCTATATGAGTGCACAACCATTCAGTCATATGCAACATCCATGTGCTGAGTCAACCATTTTGCATCCACAAAAATTGAAAATGCTCACACATCCATATGCAGTATGAGAGTGTTTTCGAGCCGATCTAGTGCCTAGTGTGTGTATATGCATCCACGGGCAACCACTAGCAACCACTTGCATCCACTTGCAACCATCAAACATAACATGTCTCAAACACATGTTTACACCCATTAGTTTTCTAAAGTTCGAAGATTCAATCGATAGGATACAGTCGAATAATGGAAGCGAGTACAGATAGAATGAAGACTTGGTTCCCATTAGACATTGGTTGAGAAAATAATTCCCCTAAGTATCAACCCCAAAGACCGAAATCAATATCAGATTGACACTCAGAGGATTACCTTCTTTAGACAATGTCAAAACTGGAAATCAGAATTATTCAGGTATTTATAGACTACTGATACAGATCAGGTTCCCTAATGATTCTTAGGAAGCTAAGCATGATAAAATCATATCCCACAAAACCTCAGAATGTATGCGCCATACTTGGCGCCTAACACATATATCTCTCAAAACCCAATCTATCACAAACAGATTTATCATAACCCTTATGGGTTTGAGTCTACAGCGGAATCAGAAATAATACTAGTATTAAAGTGCAGAGTATCGATTACAAAATCAAAATACCAGAATCAGAAAGAGTCTTAACTCCATAATCAGATAAAGAAATTAAACCTACTATAGGAATTTTCCTACTTCTATCCTAGCCACTAGCTTCAAGAGTGTTCGCCTGCCCTCCTTGTCCTCATCTCTTCGGGCAGTCCCTAGTGAAGTGTCCCATCTCCCCACAGTTGAAGCAAGCACCCTTCCTTTTTCTGCAATCCTTGTTCAGATGAGTCGAGCTTCCACAAGTAAAGGACTTTTTCCCCTTCTTATCTTCAGACTTCTCATCCTTCTTTTGTGTTTCCTTTTTGGGCCCCGCTTTCTTATTCTGTGGTTCTTCCTTCTTTGTCTCTTTCGGGCCCTTGTCTTCCTCGTGCAGTAGTGCCATGTCCACCAATTTCTCGTAAGTCGCTCCCATGGGTACGTGGGTCATGGCTAGGCTGTGCAGTGGCTCGTTCAATCCTTTAACAAAGCGGAGAGCCTTTTTATGCTGAGTGTTGACTAAATCCAATCCGAACCTAGCTAGTTGGTTGAACTGGTTGACGTATTCCTTGATCGTTATACTTCCTTGCTTAAGAGATACGAACTTTTCCAGTTGTAAACTCCGTTCAGCTTGCGAGAGAAATTTTGTTTCAAACCTTGTTCTGAAATCCATCCATGTCTCAACCGGCCTCTCGGCGTTAGTGACTTCCCACCAGTAGGAAGCTTCGTCTTTGAGCAGCCATACCGCCAACTGCACCTTCTATCTGTCGTCCACCTCGAAGATAACGAATAGATCCTCAGTTTCTTTGAGCCAGTTCCTCGCTTCGACGAATGATTCAGTTCCCTTGAAATCCTTTCCACCCATGGCCCTAAAATCTCTACAGATCTTTGAGAAAGCAATTGCACGAGGAGGGGGCGGAAGAGGAGGGGGATCATTTGTTGGACCTGCGGCGGCGGTCCTAGCCTCAAGATATTGACGAAACCAACCGGGTACATGAACACCCTCTGGTATCTCAGATGCTTCAGACATGCTGAAACGGAAAAAAGGAAAGATTCAATACAAAAAGGACTGAAGGAAAGATATATGGCTCTTGGGGATCATGTTTTTCAAAATAAGATTTTTTTTTTTTTTGAAAATACTTCCTTTCAAAACCCTTTTTGAAAATAGTTTTTCAAAATTTTTTTTACCTAATCTGGTAACCTTCAGCTCTGATACCAAGTGTAACACCCCACCTCCGTTAAGGACACTCGCAAGTGGAATGCCTTAACTTTGGTGGAGCATTTTAGTAAACAGAACAGAAACTTACAAGACAGATAAAACAGTACTTGAAATTTTTTAACTTTATTACAGCGGAAACAGAAATCAATATGGTTACATCCTTTCAAATCTCAGAATTCAAGTACAAAATATCAGTCTTGTACAAAAGCCTGCAAAATGCATGGTTTAAAATCATAATCCCCATAGAACGGAAGCTATACAGAGCCAAGCCATACTTTAAGCACTTCAAGCAAAGAGAAATCCGGATCAAGCTAAAGTATTCCCTCCTTAGATAACCTGGGGGGGAAACGGAAGAAAGGAGGCGAAACAACAAGGGTCAGACAAAAAGTCTGGCAAGTCCAGTGACTTTCAGCATATGAACAGATAATAATAATATGACATGAACATAAAACTGGATGAGTGATAACTGTAACAGGTGTAGCAGATATAACAGAAGAACAGAATGACATAAACTATTGCTTTACACTTCTCTGCACTAATACTAGTATAACAGAATTAGGTGTCACCCTAATGTCTAAACTGAAACAGGAATGGGTACAGAATAATTTAACAAAAACAGAATGTTAATCATGGGCCTTTATTACCCGATCAGAAACAGACAGAAGTAGAAACAGATTAATCCCTACGGAAACAGAATGTAGAATTAAGTGTACACTAGTAATGGGCCTTTACCACCCGAACAGACGGTACCACACAGGAATAGACAGGTGTTACCACCCAACAGAAACAGACGGTACCAACAGAAACAGACAGAACTAAGTGTACCCTAAAACCCTACCCCAAGCGATCGGCTCCCTAATACATAAATATCCTGTGTCGGCCCCACAGTAGGGTGTATCACTCCCTAAAGTGACAACCAATTGGCACAGACCTATTTACAGATGTCACGGCGTCTTACATCCTCAGAGGCAGACCGGGATCCATGCACGCCCATGACCCGGTTGGAACGCACCATCAACACCCCTCGCCATTATCAGAATGAACCACTTATAATTAGTTCAGTAAGCGTGCCCGGACCCTACTTACTGTTGGGTCAAAGTTTTGATACCAGAAAGGGTTACTGACTAATATGGGTCCCAAACAACAGATGACACAAGTAATTCCCCTCCTAACCTTGTGTCCCCAGACTAACAGATTTCAGATTAACTTGTTTACAAGTTCAGACATACAGAATTCAGATTTACTAGTTCACAGATTAAGTTAACAAGTTTTCAGACTAACAGATCAGATGTACAGATTTTTCAGATTTGTCTAACTTTGTATTGGGCCTACAGATTCATGGACGGGTTTACTACACCTATTAATCCAGTTGGTTTAACCCTATTTTCCCCCAATACGTTTTAGACGTCATTCTTATCTTAGATTTGCATTAATTAATTATTAATGCCCAGACCTCTCACATTAGGTCGCTAGCTTGTGGCCGCTGGATGGGCCGGGCGGTTCCGGGCAGACTTCTGCCACAAGCCAGACCTAACCTCGTGTCTTAAGCAGGTTATGACTAACTTCTCACATTAGAACCTATTGTTTGCGGCCACTGGATGTGCCGGGCGGTTCCGGGCAGAATTACGCCGCAAACTCATTCTAACCTCGAGTTAGTCACGTTTATCTTTGTGGCCAATTAATTAATAATTTATCGTTTATGCGCACGCCCAATATATATGCCAATTCAGATTATACCAATGACAGGATGATTATATCAACACAGCAGATAACAGATTTTACAGATTATATGACTTAACGGATTTAACAGATTAACAACTTAGCAGATTTTGGCATATAACAGGTTAGGCATTTAAACAAATAAATTTAACAGATTTAAGCATTTCAATCTAATTAGCAGTCTAGGCAATATAACAAAACTAGCAGTTTAAGCAACTTGGCAAATTAGCAGATTTAGCAAATTTAATATTTCTAAAGGTTCTATTTACATGCCTTGCCTAATCATAAATTAGGCCTAAATTCATATGCCTACATAATTGTCATGATTCCCAATATGAACATATACTCCATGTTTGCATAAATTTACATAGTGCAGAATATGGACATAACTTGCCATATAACATATGCTCCAATTTTTTGTTAAACTAGCATTTTACAGCAGATTCACATATAAATTATACCAAATATAACCATTAATTTCAATGCATGCCATATATCCAAAAATCCCTATTTAGGTGTAATCACAATAATAGATATCCTAATTAATGTAAATCTTTACACCTAAGTTTCCATATCCTTCTTCTTTTCAAGTCATGAATCATTATGCAAAATATACCCAACAATCTAAATCTTTAAATTATATCTTCTAAAAATCAGATCTTGACTTTTATATGCATTTTGTCCAAAGTCTCAAATCATATGTAATCTTACAATGGTTCCTCTCTTCTTTTATCACAAAATATGCATAGGTTTAAAACTAGTTTACAACATATGCTTACTTTTCTGATTAATTACAGATCTAAATAACATATGTTCATTTCTCTAATTAGTTACAGATCTAGATTACACGTACACTATGCATACAACATATATAGATTTCATGTTTACAGTCAAATTCATGCATCCAATCCCAAGTCATATGTCAACATATTTTATGCCTCAGATCTAAAGTCATACGTTCAATTCAGTCTTGTCAAATTTCGCATCATTCATTATTTGTCCCAAGATTTGCGTTTATACGTTAATCTCTTATGAGATTAGGCACAGGCTCGTGGTAGCCTGGCTATAGAAACAGAAAGGAAGCAGAAAGGAATACAGAACAGTCACAGAAAAACAGATCTGACAGATATACAATCTCAGATTCAGATTCACAATTCATGTCAAAATCAGAATTAACGTTTATAGCGGAAAATAACTGTACTTGCCTTGATTGGATTAAAGAAAGAACTTTAGTTGTTACAGAATTGTTGCAGAAGCTTTTATCTCAAATTTGAATTGAATTGCTTAGGTTGATGTTGATTAGCTTCTAGTTTTGATTCCAGCAGAGTAGCGACGCCATTTTTATTTTTACTAGAACAGAGGCAGAGAAGAAGCAGAATAGAATTGTGTGTAGAGGAGGCTAGGTCTTAGGATGTATTTATAGGTGTGTTTAGTTGTTTTAGGCCTTTAGATAAACCCTAAAACAGATCAGAACCGTCAGAATTCGTCACAGGCTCACCAAAACAGCTCAAAAACCCATCCAGGTGCACCCAGGCCGACCTGGCTCGACCTGGGAGGTCGACCCCAGGTCGACCCTAGGGTCGACACCCAAGTCGACCTGGTCCCCTCCAGGTCGACTCCCAGGCCGACCCCCAGGTCGACCTGGTCTGGGCGGGAATTTTCCCGCCTGGCTCGTTTTCTGCATTTTTGAAATCTGTTTCGCTTTTCTGATTTTTTCGTGAAACTTCTGAAGGCCATATCTCGGTCATACTGACTCCGATTTACGAAATTTCGGACTCTATTTCGCGTATTTTTCCGAGACGAACGCAACCGCGAAACCCGTTTCCCTTAATTCTCATATTTGTAATTAGTTATTCTTTTAATTTGTGGCTATTAATATTAACAAAATTACGGGGTGTTACAGACATAAAGCCTGAGTAAGTCAGTAACTTCTATCATGTGAACATGGAAAACAAAACGACATGAATTAACTGAATACAAGATAACACCATGATGATAAGGTCAGCAAGATTAGACAAGATAATAACAAGATATGCTAAGATAAGATAAACTGGATATGCTCTAATACTTTCGCCGCTTCACCATTTCCTTGTTATACTAGCTTCTATATCTCTGCACTACCTAACTAGTGTCCCAACTAGTAACGATAACGTGATCCCAATCCCTGTAGTTTTTGTTGCCTTCAGGCATTCACTTATTATTTATCACCTAGATCTAATCTAGGGTTTTCTATCAAGTGCTTTCTAGATTCAACTAGAGTTTACGCTATCTGCTGAACGCTTCTCGGATTCAGGGTTTATACCACCTAGTCCAACTAGGGATTATGCTACCTGTCGAACAATGCCCCCAAGTCTAGGACACACTACCTAGAGTGGTATATGTTCCTATACTTCCCCACGCATGTATCGCGAATCGTTATCGCTTGTCTAGATGCACATGTCATGTAATGTGCAGCCCGAGTCCTGTGGCAGGGCAAATTAAGGAATACAGAACTCGGTCGGGAGCTTTCAGATATCTGCCGATGCAGATGCTAAGGTCTGTTTTTATTCCAGTGGCTATGGTCCCACTTGACCCCTCCCTCAACTAATGAAAGGCACACCTTGAAAAATGAGAACTATACGCAGGCCCCTGGTGCCCCACTATCCTATGGCCATCCTCACCCATAACTAGATAGCAAGTATATGGTCTTTTGGAATTCTCCGCCTTTCCGCTTCACGTATCTCGATTGACTTAAGATGGATGGTAGACGATGAGTTGCTATCACAGGGCTGCCGTTTTCTCGCCGAATCACGCCGGTCCATCCTAGTCTTTAGGTTGCCATATTTTGCAACCAAGGCATACCCCTGGTTCTTCTAACGCAGACCTTAACCTCTGTGAGCCCAGGAGGATCATCTGCAGCCTCACAGAGGGATACCAAGAGTGCCTCATGTCCCCTCAAAGCCTCGGGCTTCGTAACCCAATTCGTTGGAGCCTTCTTTTTACTCAGACGGACATTCGCTCCTTCCCGTGTTATACTAAGAATTACTACTTAGTTCTACTAACTAAGGTTTACCACTTAGTTTCCAGAGTCGTTGTTTTCTTAACTAAGGTTTACTACTTAGCTCCTTTTAACTAAGGTTTACTACTTAGTTCTCTTTCCCGTCAATTTGGATTGGTTAAGTGTCGTTAGTCAATTCAAGCTAACTTAACCCTCTTCATTTATCCTGATAAATTGGTTAAGTGTAATTAGTACTTCACGTTGACTTAACCCTACCACAAACCAAGTTATATTGGTTAAGTATCTCTTATTACTTAACCCTACCCATTCATCCTGTATTGGTTAAGTGTTTCTTTTTAACTTAACCTTGCCCGTCTGTTTTAACTAAAATGCTATTAATGGTTAAGTATTATCCCTTCACATTTTAGACTTAACCCTATTCCTTTATCATAATCTGATGGTTAAGTGTTCAAGTTTACTTAACCCTACAGTCTAGCCCAGCTAACATATCAAATTGGCTAAGAGTATTAAATTTTACTTAACCCCAACCTCTAGTCTAGTTAGCATGTTAATTTGGCTAAGTGTATTAACTTTACTTAACCCCACCTTCTAGTCTAGTTAACATGTTAATTTGGCTAAGTGTTTTCTAAGTTACTTAACCCCTACAACTCTTGTCTTGTTACCATGTTAAGTTGGTTAAGTGTCCCTATGGACATAGCCCTTCCATTCTAGCTTAACTGTGTTAAGTTGGTTAAGTGTCCCTATGGACTTAACCCTCCCATTCTAGCTTAACTGTGTTAAGTGTCTGTATGAACCTAACCCCACCCACCGGTCTGGTTTATCATGTTGAATTGGTTAAGTGTCTTAATTAACTTAACCCTACCATTCTTGTTCTAGCTTTAACTAAATAAATTAAAGCCGCGACCACTCACATTAGACAGATATTGTTGCGAATACTGGATATGCCGGTTGGTTCCGGGCAGGTTTACATCGTAACTCAGTCTAACCTCGGGTCAGGCATATTCGTGTTTTCTAAGTTCAAAGGGTTTGATTAATTTTCAAATCAGGTTTTGAAAGTAACCATTCTGTCCGTCGGATCAGTTAGGGATAGCCAGGGAGAGCAGGAAACTTGTATTTTCCAAACCCAAGCCTAGACACTATCCTCTCTGTCACCCTAGAACTTTCTGGCGTGTTATTAAAAGAGATGTCGTTAATAAACCTTTAATTTGTCTAAATTTACATTTTCTCAATTAGGACAAATTCTATAAGTAAATTATTCCTAATTTACTTATTTCATAATTACTCTTTTAATGTAAATTGTCAACCTTTATATTTATGGCCCATTTTCCCCTCTATATCATATTCAGGCTTTTTGGTATGTAGACTATACCAAATTAAGTGTCACTAACCATGATTTTGCTAAACCTGACAAGTACTCCCAATTATGGCCAATTTCAAATTTATGCCAATATACTTATCATGCCAAATTAGCTAATCCAATTCTGATTTAACATTCTAATTACGGTTCATGTCAAACTAGACCTATTATTCTAGTTCACAATTCTTGTAAATGCTAGATTTACAAGTCAATACTAGATTCAAATTACACATCCTACAATTCATGTCAAATTTATCCAATTTGCATTTCTATTAACATGCCATAATACATGTTCCCAATTTATGCCAATTTCCAAGTTTAAACGACGTTTTTAGTAAATTTCATATTTTTCCCAAATCGTATTCCCACCGTTCATATAATCGTGATTCAATCTAGATTATAGATAAATCTAGATTCGTAGAAAATAGGGAATGAACCAAAGATGCTATGAAAAACGAATAACTGGCATAAGAAGGTTTTGAATAACGACGTAGGTTCAAGAACATGGGTAGACCTAACTTAATAGGTAAATTCCCAAGGTCTAAAACCAAGAATAGACAGAATAGAGACGTAGGTTCAGGAATATGGGTAGACCTAACTTAATAGGTAAATTCCCAAGGTCTAAAACCAAAGAAAACCAAGAACAGACAGAATAGATAATCGGGTTTAGACCCAATTTCATAGTCACAAAACTTAAGCAACACTTTCCTAGTCATGAATCACAGTTGTTCTTGTTATGTCATAGGCAATAGTTTATGTTTCCTAATCAAAGTCATAGGCTTGTGTTCATGGTCAAGGAAATAATCCTCATAGTCACAGTCATAGGCAATGTTCATAGTCATAGGCAATGTTCATAGTCATAGGCAATGTTCATAGTCATAGGCGATGTTTATAGTCATATGCAATGTTCATAGTCACAGGCAATGCCTAATTGGTCATCGAATCATAACAGTTCTTAATTAGGTCCAAAGATAAAGGCACAAATTCGAATAGAAAGATTTGGCATATTCTTTTATTCCTTTAATTTCATGTCACGAATAGAGAAAGCGTTCAAATCTAAAAAGTAACCGACTTACAGAGATTAGATTAGATTCGTAGAAAAACAGTCGTTTGAATCTTCACTTAAATCCTAGCTTGACTTGAATCTCCTTTTGAAAGTCTTGAGCAGCATTTCCTCGTCTTGATTTATTTTATATATTATTTATTTATACATTTTCTCAGAGGCAGCATAAGGATAGAAAAGAATTGTGAATAGAGAAGGAGACTAGGGCTGTTTATATAGTGTAGAAGTCAACGAATCTGGTCAGAATGGCGTCTAGATACAAAAGAACGAACCAGACTGCAGATCTGGAAAAAGCAGGGGGGTCGACACCCTAGTCGACCTGGTCCCCCCAGGTCGACACCCTAGTCGACCTGGGTACCCAGGTCGACTCCCAGGTCGACCCCCTGGTCGACCTGGGTCCTGGGCGGGAAATTTCCCGCCCAGCCCGCTTCTGGGTCTGTTTTGAAATTTGAACTTCGCTGAAACTTCCGGAGGCCATATCTTTCTCATACGGACTCCGATTTATGCAAACTCGGACTCTATCTCATGCAGAATTCCGAGACGAACACAATGGCGTAGCCCGTTTCCCTTTATTTTAATTTTAAAATTTAATTCTGCCTTGATTTGTGAATCTTAGTGTTATAGAATTACGGGGTGTTACATTCTCCCCCACTTAAAAGGATTTCGTCCCCGAAATCTTCAAATTAGGAAGAATGTGTCCTACCATCCAACCACCCATCTACTCAACCATTCAATCACATGCATTCATTGTCCTTAAAGGATCTCTAATTCATGTTCATATGCATAGTGTGTGTATATGTCTTTATCTAATGCAAAATCAGGCGGTCTACTGATTCAGTTGACCTCCTCAATGTGAATCATGTCAGTGCCATGCGTCCAATCATGTATGCAAGCATTCCTAGTTATGTAAACACTACATGTGTGCATAGCCATTCATCCATATGCAACATCCATATGATAACATATCAAGTTCAACTTGCAAACAAATACATATCTGTAAATGCAATATGAAAGCGTCCGAACTGATCTAGTGTCTAATACGTATGCATATGCATTCACGAGCAACCATTAGCAACCACTTGCAACCATCAACCATAACATGTTTCAAATACATGTTTACATCCATTGGATTCTACCTAAGGATCGAAGATACAACCTAGAGGATATACTTTGGAAAGAGAGAAACAATTATGCGTAAAGCTCCTAAAAAAAAAGACCTCCGTTTAAAATGAAAATTCAGAATAGTCGCTATGGAAAATATAGCCCTTTAAAATGAAAATTTTGCAAACAACCTCCATTTTTGACGAAACCACTTTTGTTGGATCCGGGATGTCAAGTTATTGCTAGATTCCAAAATTCATAATTTTTGGGATTAACATGTGAGTGTGGCAAAGGAAAATGTATTTTGACAGTTTCAATCAATTTGGATCGACCAGAAAATGACCATTTTCCAAATAGTCTCCAAATTCGACGAAATTAGTTTTGTTAGGACCGTATCATCAAAACATAGCCCGATTTATTTTTCTGGAATTTTTGGAGTCAGTATGTGGCCTCAGTAAATTGAAACGTGCGTTCAAATTCAATATATATATTTATATTTTGATTTTGGTTAAAACTGATTGAAATGATGGAATTGGCTTACGGGGCATATTCCATTGTGTTTGGAATGAGGGTAATTAGTTATGGATGACAGTCGATAGGTTTCCTTTGGAGCTCGAAATAAATAGTTGCTTTTTGAAATTTAAATATAATAAAATATATAATTATATAACCCCTCTTATACACTCTCTCCCTCACCCCGCTACTTCTCAGAACAAAACAAAATTAGAAAAAGAAAATTAAAAAAAGGTCGTGCCCTAGCTACCTGTCGCCCCCATCGAAGCGATCCGCCGCCGCCCATCGAGGACAACCCCTCTTGCGCTCCAACGAGCCGCTGCCCAGGTGGGCCCACATCCCATCGCAACGCCCATCCCTCAATCCCCCATCGCGAGCCACCACCGCACTTCCTCTTCCGCGCCCCCTTGCTACCCTCTCCTCCTTCCTCTTCGTGCGATGAGCTGTAAGTTTTTTAGTTGGTTAATTTAATTTTTAGATAATTAGAATTAATTTTATTTTCTGTTTTTTTTATATATAAAAACAACATGGTAATTTTCAAATTTTTCTAAAGGAAAAACATTGGTTAAAAATCAGTTTTTATTTTATAGAAAGAGCACGATAAAAATGCGATCTTTATGATGTTTTCATTATAACGAAAATATGATTTTTATATTAGAGAGATAATAAAAATATGATTTTTATATTATATAAATAATAAAAATATGATTTTTATATTATATAGATAATAAAAATATGATTTTTATTGTATGAACATCGAAATAAAATTATTATCTTTATAATGTAAACATCGTGTTAAAGATGCGATTTTTACACGTATGGTTTTGAAGTAAAAATATAATTTTTAGTGAAGTAAAAATATAATTTTTAGTGATGCAAAAATATAATTTTTAGGGAATTAAAAATATAATTTTTAGAATGGAAATAAAAAGTGTGATTTTTATTTATGAACAACAGGAAAAGGTCGCATTGGAATTTTGGGAAAATCCGAACCGCTCAGAAATAGAGAATGGAGGAGTGGAACCCACGGTGAGTACTTCTCACTTTAATTTATTTTCTAATTAAAATATATACTAGGATGCAAACAGTGCTTAGCAGCACCCGACACCCGTCGTCCACAGACCATGGATGACTTGTTTGTTTGTGTGATTGTGTTGTGAAAATTGTTTGTGATGTGAAAAGGGCAGAATAAAATATTCATGTATTGAAACAAATATTTTATAGTTAAAAATATAATTTTTAACGTGCGTAGGAATAAAATAAATATTCATAAACAAATCGGATGATTTGTTTATGTACGCACATTTGACTGATATGCATTGGGATGATAAATTTTACACATCGCCCAACTGCACAAATAAATCTGTATTTGTGGATTGAAACCCCGCACGGGTATTGGGATGATATTGGACATACACTATTCCCATTATTTAGTTGTATGCCAATCGATTGGTTGACAGACTGTTATAAGCATTAAATATTTATATTTGATGCTTATGCGGTGTATAATGCACTTTGGATGATGGTTGACTGTGTTTGAATGTTGTTGTGTACATGTGTGTATGAGATCCATATAAATAACATTATATGGTAATTGACTGTGTCCGATTCCAGTTCAAAGAGAATGAATATTTTAAAATAATATTCAGGAAAAGATCAAAATCTGATTTTGATGTCCGATTTGGGATGGACACGAATATATTTAAATATATAAAGCCGTGTTGATTTGATTAACGTTATTTATGTCGATTTTATTCATTTTTATAATGAATATCGAAAAAGAAGTGATTTCAAAATCTAATGTTTTGAAAATATTATCATTTATATATCGATGATATGGAATATTCAATTTTGATTTGAAATTGAATATGAAGTTGAAATTGTTTTAAAAACGAATTTAAAACGATTTATAAAATATGTTTTGAATTGAAATCGACGAGATATATATAATCTATACTATATTATAATTACTGAATTAACATTCGAGCTCTCAGAGCCTCTCTCAGTTTAATAGAAACTGAACCGTTCTTTTCTTTTACATATTTCGCTTATCTACTCTCAAATGTCACGCTTTTATTTTCCTAGAAGCTTTTCTTACCCTGTCTTTTCATCAGAATCCCTAAATTTTAACATTTATTTTCATGTCTGTTCCTCTTTGGCATCAAAATCCCCAAAATATTCAAGCCTCTCTCAAATTAGAGCCTCTCCATCATCAACGTCGGCCTCCCCTCCTTCCACCATTGCTGGAATATTCGACTGCAGATCTCCACCATACTATGCTATTAATACCCAGTTTGTTTCCCCTTGGTCTCTGCCCTTCTGCTGAAATCGTTCTACAGCGATAGACTAAGCATTCGCTTGTGCCTAATAGCAGCTTTATCCTTCTGGTTTCCATAGCTTGGAAGCATTTTGAACTCAAATGTCAGATTATTTAACTCCTTTTCCTCCTGGATCTGAGCTACCGACTGATCTGGTGGAGGCTTTGTTCGGTACACCATTTTTTCCTTTTTCCCTCTTTCCATCGTCGAAGGTTGTTTCTCAAATACGACCATCAGAAGCAGTTGTCCACAACGAAGCGTCGACGGTTTGGCCTCTATAAATTAAGACACTTCATTCCAAATACTAAGGTAAGAGGTAGTAACTTTTATTTCAATTCTAAGTTTAAATTTGAAGTAATTATATACTCAATTATATGATTATTAATTGATATATTTCATTGTACAATTAATTAGGAATATCATTGTATTCTAATTACACTTATAATTAAAATAGTTAAGTATCATTGGGATAAAATTCTATTAAACTATCATATTTTGTCGTATTCCTATTATGTAATAACCCAGAAATCCGAGCCAATTTAAAATTTTTATTTTGGCAATTTTAGTGAATTTTGAATATTTAAAATGGATTATTTTAAATAATAGCGATGAGAAATTTATTTTAAATAGAATAGACGTATATATTTATTCGAATCGTCGTTAGAATATAAATAATTATTTATAATATAAAAGGAATTGAAAATGGCGCGGTAGTTCGAAAATTCGATTTCAAAATTCAAATGAATGTACATGATTCAAAATAAACCGGATTTTGGAGAAATCAAAAATATTAGAATCTAATTGAGAATATCTTTCCAACGAATCCGAAAAATCAAAATTTCATAGCGGGAATCAAAAGTTATGCTCAACTCAAAATTTAGAACAGTCGCTATGGAAATTATACATGGCCCAAAAAGTCATATTTTGCATACGGATGAATTTGGGCTCGAAACCACTTCCATTGAGTTCAAAATGCCATTTAGAACTCCGAAAAGTATAAGCTTTGATATATTCCGATATCCGGAATAGTGGTAATTGGCAGGAGCTTTTCGGTTAGCAATACATAGCCCTTAAAAAGTGAAATTTTGCATATGAGCACAGAATTCGACGAGATAAATTTTTCTGGATTCAGAATGACAAATCATTGTTGATTTCCAAAGGGCGCGTCGAACGGAGTTAGTATGTGGCCGTGCGAGCTAAAACAGTTCAGGGTAAAACGGGCAGTCATTTTACAAAGGAACATTATTGATACGACCTCATAATTCGATTCTACTTTTTTTTTTCTGGATTCGTATCGTCTAATAATGGTTAAATCCAAAAGGGCATGATTTTTGTAGTTAGCATGTGAGCGTGCAAGAAGAAATGGTGTGCCAAAATCGCATTTTTAGAGCTTATCTGAGCATTTTTGAGAATTTTAACGGATGGTCAAATGAACTCGGAATTCGATTAAACTTGTTTTGTTGGATTCGTCTTCACATCTACTATGTCGTGTCCGAAATCCGTGGCAATTAGATATCGTTGGCGTTCGGACGATAGGCGAGAAACGAGCATATAATCACTTTTCCTTCTTTGCATTTCTCACTTTCTTCTTCCTCTTTCCTCCAAAAAGAACAAAAATAGCCTCCAACCCCAAACCCCCGCTGTCGCCCCTCCTCCACTGCCACCACCACCTCTGGCCGCCACCACCTCCCTCCGGCGCCACCTCCTCCTCTTCCTCCTCCCATCTCTCTCCTCCTCTTTCCCTCTTCAAAATCACAAACCCTACTCCCAAACCACCACCACCCGCCTCCGTGGACCCCACCCCGCCACCAGCGGCCTCCCCCACGTCCATCAGGTCCGGCGCCCATTTCAGGCCTCCCATTTCCGGCCATAGGCCCCGCTACACCCAAAAATCCATTTTTACCAAAAATTTCGTTTTGCAAATAACACCCTGTCACTATTTCGCGAATAACTCCCAAACCATGCATTTCTAGCCAAAACTCCTCTAGACCAAAGTCAAAGAGCACGATTTTCTCTTCGATTTAGTATATGATAGTCCCATTTTGCATTGCGGAGTTGTCGGGGAACGCGTCCAAAGTCTGCTGTCCAAACACTATCAAAATGCTGTCTTTTCGCAATTTCCGGCGAAATGACACATTTTCAGGAATAAGACCACGGCGAAAGTTGTCCGGAATGGCGCGTTTAAGCTAGAAAATAAGATGGTGTGAAGATTGAAGCTCGTTTGCAAATTCTGGAACCAGAACGGCGAATCCGGGCGTTAGAAAAATGTGAGTTTTCTCCGCTTTAAAACTTCTATGGTTTTTGACGAATGAAGTATGTAAAAATATGATTTTTTATATAATGAGAAGAATAAAAATATGATTTTTATAATATATAGATAGTAAAAATTTGATCTTTATATATGTAGCGAAATAAAAATGTGATTTTTATTATATATATGTTGAAATAAAAATGTGATTTTTATAGCGATGATATAAAAATTCGATCTTTATTATGTAGGAGGTATAAAAATATGATTTTTATTATGTAGAAGAAGCAAAGATGTGATCTTTATATGAGTGGCGATATAAAAATATAATTTTTATTATATGAACACCGTTATAAAAATAGAATTTTTATCTATATAGTAGCGGTATAAAAATGTGATTTTTATATATACAGCAACAATATAAAAATGTGATTTTTATATATGTAGTGGCTACGGACAATGAAATTGACAAAAGGCAAGCACGACGAAGATTTTCTACATATGAAGAGTCGTGGCGTTTGGTTTAGCTAGTCGGTGAGAACTCCTCACTTTAAATCTTGTTTTCTAGTTATAAATATATACTAGGATGCAGACGGTGCTTAGCAGCACCCGACACCCGTCGTCCACAGACCATGGACGGCTTGTTTGTTTAGTTGGTTGTTTGGTGATTGATTTATTTGTTTGGTTGATTTATTTGATTGAATTTGTTTGGGATGTGAAATGGGATTGATTAAATTGGTATGTGCATGGCGTGGGCCATTATTAGACCGGGGATAAGGCTAGGCCTTGTCCCGTTTCTAGTATTGTGCCGTTATGCCGCCGAAATTTTCTAAAATAAGTTAGAAAAATAAAAATATCATTTTATTGAATAAATGAACTGAGTAGAAATTCATGTGTTGAAATAAAAGAATTTATCGTTAAAAATATAATTTTTAACGTGAATGTGGATAAATAAAAATTCATTTACAAACCGGACGGTTTGTTTATGTACACCTATTTGAAGGATATTGATTGGGACGATAAATTTGACACGTCGCCCAACTGCACAAATAATATTCGGTGTTTGTGGATTGAAACCCCACACGGGTGTTTGGATGATATTTGGCGTACACTAATCCCAATTATTTAATTGTATGTCGATCGATTGGTCGACAGACTGTGTAAGCGTTAATTATTTATATATAATGCTTATGAAGTTGTGTGGTGCACTTTGGATGATGGTTGATTATTTATCGTTGCTATTATATACATGCGTTGTATGGAATCCATATAATTAACATTATATGGTAATTGATTGGGCCTCATTCCAATTTGGAAAATAAAGAATATTATCAAATAAAGATTCATGTGTTGACAGTACTCATTTGTTGAGATTAGTCATGTGTTGAAAAATATAGATTCATGTGTTGAACGAAATATTTTAACAATAAAATTTACATCTTTATCATATATAAAATTAGAACTAACTGGAAAATAGATAAGATGAGTGGTCTCTTGGATATTGATCTGATGTTGGTTTCGGCCTTCGGGGTTAAAATTTAGGGAATTGCTCTCTTGCTAATTTACGGTTAGAGTTTGATTAAAAATTTAACGATAGAAATCAAAATTTTATAAAATATGTTAAATAACAAAAATAGTCACGTGTTGACAGTACTCATTTGTTGAGATTAGTCATGTATTGAAAGAAATGTAGTTTCATGTGTTGAATAGAATAAATATTCATTTGTTGAATAGGATAACGAAGGTATTGAAAAATATAAAGCCGTGTTGATTAGAGATGCGCTATTTTGACGCGAACGATATTTATATCGATTATATTCGTTTTTATATTGATTATAGAAAAGAAGTGATTTCAAAATATAAAGTTTTGAAAATATTATCATTTGTATATCGATGATGTGGAATATTCAATTTTGATTCGAAATTGAATATGAAGTTGTAATCGTTTCGAAAACGAATTTAAAACGATTTAAGAAATACGTTTTAAAAGGAAATCGACGAAATATATATAATATATATTATATATATATATATAATGGCCTGAATAGAACGCGCCGCGCCGCGGCAGTTCGCGAATTTCGACCATTGACTTCGAATTGACATTGCGGGAGATCCGACCGTCGGATTCTCCTAAAACTGGAACCGTTGGGTTCGTTTCGAAAAGAGCTTTCCAATGAATATCAGAAATTTGAAATCTAAAGGTTGGATTTGGAATTATTTCCAAATCAAATTTGGAAATGGTCGTTGTAAGTGCAGTTCGATGGCCGTTGATTGAAATCGACTGTACGGGCCTTGATAAAATTATTAAAAATATTAATAATTTGTGTAAAATCATAATATATGAATTGGGAAGAACTGGGATGAAAAACTCCACATTTGTAAAGATAAAAAATATATTTTTATCGAAATGAACTAGTTTTGAACTAGAATTGAAATCAATTTATTTTTGAAATAAATAAATTGAATTTGAAAGTGGTTTTAAAAATAATCAGAATCTCCAATACGTGAAGTGGAAATGGATTTGAATCGAAATTATCTTCGGAATATTTCGATGTTGGATTTCATGATTATACAGATATGGTTGTGGAAATTTGAAAGATATATTATATATCGTTAGTTCCAATATGATATTTGTCGGTTTCAGAGTTTGATATCGAATATAAGCCGGTATATTTTCTATTCAGAGCCTTGTATTTAATATCAAATGTGATTTTGGGTTCGTCGTGAATGGTGTCTTAAATAACACTGTTCTTGAATCCAGTTTAGAAAAGAATAAATCTTTTAATTAAGATTTAGTGAAATTGTTCAATTAAATAATATTAATTGGAATTGAATTTGAATTGGTTTTGGGTTTATCGTGAACGGTGTTTTAAATAACACTTGTTCTTTAACCCGATTAACAATGAGACGTGATTTTGGGTTTATCGTGAACCGTGTTTTAAATGACATCGGTTCTTTAACCCAGTTAAAGATAAAAACTAAGTGGAGTTTTAATGACTCTTTAATTAGATTGAAATGATCGAGAATGGAGTATCGCCAGTTTTGCTCCTAGCGATAGTTAAATCTTTAACTAGATTTGAACGTGAAATGGTAATTAGTTTTACCGATAACACCGTGGTGTTAGTTATGGAGTACTACCAGTTTTGCTCCATGGGATAAATAGGTTGGATTTGGGAATTAAAATAAATAATTACTTCGGTGTGGTTCGCTAATCCCGGCTAGTTTGGAAAACCTTAACATGGTTTGAAATGATATCCAAAGGAAGATTAAAGAATAAATTTAGAAGAATTTATCTTTGATAAAATTAATGAGAACCTTTCCCTAAGAATGTGAAATTTAAAAACTAACTGTAGGTTAGTTAAGCTGAATGGTTTCTTGGATATTGATCTGATGTTGGTTTCTGTAACACCCAACCTCCGTTAAGGTCACTCACAAAGGGAATGCCTTAACTTTGATGGAACGTTTTAGTAGACAGAACAAAAACTTACAAGACAGATAAAACAGTACTTGAAAAATTTATAGCTTTATTACAACAGAAACCGAAGTAAGTATGGTTACATCCTTTCAAATCACAATATCAAAATTCAAGTACAAAATATCAGTCTTGTACAAAAGCCTTCAGAATGAATAGTTTTTAAAATCATAATCCCCAACATAAACTGCCATGCCAAAGCCAGACGATACTTCAAGCAGAGAAGATCCGAATCAAGCTCATAGATTTCCACCCTACAAACCTGGGGGGGAAACGGAAAAAAAAGGGACGAAAACAAGCAAGGTCAGACTTAAAGTCTGGCAAGTTAAGTGACTTTCAGCATATGAACAGATAATAATAATTATGACATGAAAATAAAACTGGATGCGAGATAACAGTAACAGGTGTAGCGGATATAACAGAAGAACAGAATGATATAAGCTATTGCTTTACACTTCTCTGCACTAATACTAGTATAACAGGATTAGGTGTCACCCTAAAACAGAAACAGGAACAGAATAATTTCCATAGAAGAGAATGCTAGTAATGGGCCTTTATCACCCCAATAGAAACAGACAGAAACAGAATGCTAATAATGGGCCTTTACCACCCAAAAAGAAACAGACAGAAACAGAAACAGATTAATCCCTACGGAAACAGAATGTAGAATTAGGTGTACACTAGTAAATGGGCCTTTACCACCTGAACAGACGGTACCACTCAGAAATAGATAGGTGTTACCACCCAACAGAAACAGACGGTACCAACAGAAACAGACAGAACTAAGTGTACCCTAAAACCCTACCCCAAGCGATCGGCTCCCTAATACATAAATACCCTGTGCCAGCCCCATAAAAGGGTGTATCACTTCCCAAAGTGGCAACCTTTAAATGACACAGACCTATTTACAGATGTCACGGCGTCTTACATCCTCAGAGGCAGACCGGGATCCATGCACGCACATGACCCGGTTGGAACGCACCATCAACACCCCTCGCCATTATCAGAATGAACCGCTTATAATTAGTTCAGTAAGCGTGCCCGGACCCTACCTACTGTTGGGTCAAAGTTTTGATACCACAAAGGGTTACTGACTAATATGGGTCCCAAACAACAGATGACACAAGTAATTCCCCTCCTAACCTTGTGTCCCTAGACTAACAGATTTCAGATTAACTTGTTTACAAGTTTCAGACATACAGAATTTAGATCAACTAGTTCACATATCAGATAAGTTTTCAAACTAACGGATCAGATATACGGATTTAACAGATTTACAGATTTGTCTAACTTTGCAATTGGGCCTACAGATTCATGGAACAGAATTAATTAAATTCATCAGTCTAGTGGGTTTAATCCTATCCGCCCAACACGTTTTAGACATCATATTTATCTCAGATTTTCATTAATTAAATATGAATGCCCAGATCTCTCACATTAGACTGATAGTTTGCAGCTACTGGTTAGGTCGGTTGGTTCCGGGCAGATTTCTGCCGCAAACTGAGTCTAACCTCGGGTTTCAAGCGCGTTATGACTAACTTCTCACATTAGAACCTATTGTTTGCGGCCACTGGATGTGTCGGGCGGTTCCGTGCAGAATAACGCCGCAAACTCATTCTAACCTCGAGTCAGCCATGTTTATCTTTGCGGCCAGTTAATTAATAATTTACCATTTATGCCCATGCCTAATATACATGTCAATTATTCATAGCTAATTCAGATTATGTCAATAACAGACTGAATATATCAACTTAATAGATATAGCAGATAATAGATTTTCGCAGATTAGGCGACTTAACGGATTCAGCAGATTTAGCATATAACAGATTTGGCATTTTCAGCAAACTTAGCAAATGACAGATTTGGCAGATGAACAGATCTAGCAGACTAGGCAGTAGAGAAGAACTAACAGATTAGGCAATATAACAGAACTAGCATATTAGGCAATATAACAGAACTAGCAGATTAGGCAAATATAGCAGAACTAGCAAATTAGGCAAATATAACAGATTTAATCATTCCTTAAAGTTTCACAAACATATCTTGCCTAATTATAAATTTGGCCTAAGTTTGCATGCCTAAATAGTTGTCATGATTCACACTATGATCATATACCCCACGTTTGCATTGAATTTACATGTCACAGATTATGGTCATAATTTACATGTCCCAATTTAGTTCAACTTTCCTAGTACAAAAGATTCACATATAAATTATACCAAATATAGCCATCGATTTCAATGCATGTCATATATTCAAAAATCTCCTACTTAGGTGTTATTCACATTTGATAGTTATCAAATCTTAATATAGATCTTCACACCTAAGTCATATTCTCTTTCAAATCATGAATTGTTATATAAACAATATGCCCAACAATCTAGTTATAATAGATCTTAATTCAAAATATGCGTTATGTCCAATGTCTCAAGTCACATGTTAACATACCATGGTTCCTCTTCTTCCAATTCACATAATATGCATAGATCTAAATCTAGTTTACAACCTAAGTCCTTTTTCTTAAATTAGTCACAGATTATCCATGTTCAATTATGCCACATTCATTATTTGTCCCAAACATTTTAGCGTTCATGCGTTAATCTCTTAGGAGATTGGCGCAGGCTCGTAGTACCCTGGCTATAGAACAGAAAGAAGAAGAGATACAGAATAAAATAGATCAGAACAGAACATACACAATCTCAAATTCAGATTTACAATCATGTCACAATTATGATTAATTATATCGGAAAATAACTGCACTTGCCTTTCGTGGTTTAAGAAAAGAAATAAACTGGTGTTGATGCAGAAAGGTTGAATTACTCTTCTTTAATTGTTGTCGTAGCTCTAAACTCTGATTTGAGATTTGATTTAGCTTTTAATTCTAATCAGGTTGGAAGAAGGTGCTTTAGTCCTAGTTCTAGTTCAGATTTCAGCAGAGTAGCGACGCCATTATTTTATTTAATTATAACAGAGGCAGAGTATAGGCTGAATGAAATGGTGTAGAGAGAATGAGGCTAGAGGGCTGTTTGTATAGGATTAGGCGGACGAATCTAGGCAGAAAACGTGACCAAATACATCAGAATGAACCAGGTTCAAAAACTGGATTTCGGGAGCAGGTCGATCCCCAGGTCGACTACCCAGTCGACCTGGTCAGGGGGGGTCGACTACCCAGTCGACTCCCCAGTCGACCTGTTCGGGGGGGGGGGTCGACTACCCAGTCGACTCCCCAGTCGACCTGGGTCTTGGGCGGGAAATTTCCCGCCCAACCCGCTTCTGGGTTTGAATTCGAATTTTGAATTCGAATTTCGAGCTGTTTTCGATTCTGAAAATTCCTGAAACTTCGGAGGGTCATATCTCCCTCATACGGACTCCGATTCTTGCAAACTCGGACTTGTTTCCAAGTAGAATTCCGAGACGAACGCAATGGAGCAACCCGTTTCCCTTGATTCTTATTTTAAAAATTAATTATCCTCTGATTTGTTACTTATACGTTCATAGAAAATACGAGGATATACATTCTCCCCTCCTAAAAGGATTTCGTCCCCGGAATCTTCAAGTTAAGAAGAATGTGTCCTACCATCCAACATCCATCTACTCAATCATCAATCACTGGCGTCCATTGTCCTTAGAAACTTCTAATGTTGTATGAACATATGCAAAAGTGTGTGTATATGTTCCTTATCTAATGCAAAGATCAGGCGGTCCACTGATTCAGTTGACCTCCTTAATGCGAATTATGCCAGTGCCATGAGTCCAACATGTATGCAATTTTCCTACTCGATACATATCATTTCTATATGAGTGCACAACCATTCAGTCATATGCAACATCCATGTGCTGAGTCAATCATTTTGCATCCACAAAAATTTAAAATGCTCACACATCCATAT
Organism: Allium sativum; assembly: GCA_030737875.1. NCBI lineage: Eukaryota > Viridiplantae > Streptophyta > Magnoliopsida > Asparagales > Amaryllidaceae > Allium > Allium sativum. The sequence goes on along the minus strand of CM060920.1, from coordinate 453,539,484 downwards.
GCAGTATGAGAGTGTTTTCGAGCCGATCTAGTGCCTAGTGTGTGTATATGCATCCACGAGCAACCACTAGCAACCACTTGCATCCACTTGCAACCATCAAACATAACATGTCTCAAACACATGTTTACACCCATTAGTTTCTACCTAAAGTTCGAAGATTCGATCGATAGGATACAGTCGAATGATGGAAGCGAGTACAGATAAAACAAAAACTTGGTTCCCATTAGACATGGGTCCTAAGTATCGGCCCTGAAGACCGAAACCAACATCAAATTGACACCCAGAGGATTACCCTCTTTAGATAATGTCAAAACTGGAAATCTTAACCTTATCAGAAGTATTCAGATATTTACAGATTACTGGTACAGATCAGGTTACTGAACTAAGCATGATAAAACCCAGAATGTATGCGTCCTACTTGACGCCTAACACAGATATCTCTCAAACCCCAATCTCTCACAAACAGATGAGTCATAACCCTTATGGGTTTGAGTCTATAGCGGAATCAGAAACAATACTAGTATTAAAGTGCAGAGTATCGATTTCAGAATCAAAATGCCAGAATCAGAAAGAGTTTTAACTCAATAATCAGATAAGAAAATTAAACCTTCTACTTAAATTTTCTTATTTCTACCCTATCTACCAGTCCCTTAAGCATTCTTCTGTCCTCCAGAAGTGGGTTCTTCCCTCTGCCCTTGACCTCGTTTCTTCGGGCAGTCCCTAGTGAAGTGTCCCATCTCACCACAGTTGAAGCAAGTGCCCTTCCTTTTTCTGCAATCCTTGTTCAGATGAGTCGAGCTTCCACAAGTAAAGCACTTTTTCCTCTTTTTATCTTCAGACTTCCCATCCTTCTTTTGTGTTTCCTTTTTGGGCCATGCTTTCTTATTTTTTAGTTCTTCCTTCTTTGTCTCTTTCTCGCCCTTGTCTTCCTCGTGCAGTAGTGCCATGTCCACCAATTTCTCGTAAGTCGCTCCCATGGGTACATGGGTCATGGCTAGGCTGTGCAGTGGCTCGTTCAATCCTTTAACAAAGCGGAGAGCCTTTTTATGCTGAGTGTTGACTAAATCCAATCCGAACCTAGCCAGTTGGTTGAACTGGTTGACGTATTCCTTGACCGTCATACTTCCTTGCTTAAGAGATAAGAACTTTTCCAGTTGTAGACTTCGTTCAGCTTGCGAGAGGAATTTTGTCTCAAACCTTGTCCTGAAATCCATCCATGTTTCAACTGGCCTCTCGGCGTTAGTGACTTCCCACCAATAGGAAGCTTCGTCTTTGAGCAGCCATACCGCCAATTGTACCTTCTGCCTATCGTCCACCTCGAAGATAACGAATAGATCATCAGTTTCTTTGAGCCAGTTCCTCGCTTCTACGAATGATTCAATTCCCTTGAAATCCTTCCCACCCATGGCCCTAAAATCTCTACAGATCTTTGAGAAAGCAATTGCACGAGGAGGGGGCGGAGGAGGGGGATCATTTGCTGGACCTGCGGCGGCAGTCCTAGCCTCAAGATATTGACCAAACCAACCGGGTACATGAACACCCTCTGGTATCTCAGATGCTTCAGACATGCTGAAACGAAAAAGGAAAGATTCAATTACAAAAAGGACTGAAGGTAAGATATATGGCTCTTGGGGATTATGTTTTTCAAAAATAGGCTTTACTTTCGAAAATACTTCCTTTTTAAAACCTTTTTGAAAATAGTTTTCAAAAACTTTACCCAATCTGGTAACCTTCAGCTCTGATACCAAGTGTAACACCCCACCTCCGTTAAGGTCACTCACAAAGGGAATGCCTTAACTTTGATGGAGCGTTTTAGTAGACAGAACAGAAACTTACAAGACAGATAAAACAGTACTTGAAAATTTTATAGCTTTATTACAATAGAAACCGAAGTAAGTTTGGTTACATCATTTCAAATCACAATATCAAAATTCAAGTACAAAATATCAGTCTTGTACAAAAGCCTTCAGAATGCATAGTTTTTAAAATCATAATCCCCAACATAAACTGTCATGCCAAAGCCAGACGATACTTCAAGCAGAGAAGATCCGAATCAAGCTCCTAGATTTCCACCCTACAAACCTGGGGGGAAACGGAAGAAAAAGGGGCGAAAACAAGCAAGGTCAGACTTAAAGTCTGGCAAGTCCAATGACTTTCAGCATATGAATAGATAATAATAATTATGACATGAAAATAAAACTGGATGCGAGATAACAGTAACAGATGTAGCGGATATAACAGAAGAACAGAATGATATAAGCTATTGCTTTACACTTCTCTGCACTAATACTAATATAACAGGATTAGGTGTCACCCTAAAACAGAAACAGGAACAGAATAATTTCCACAGAAGAGAATGCTAGTAATGGGCCTTTATCACCCCAACAGAAACAGACAGAAACAGAATGCTAATAATGGGCCTTTACCACCCGAACAGAAACAGACAGAAACAGAAACAGATTAATCCCTACGGAAACAGAATGTAGAATTAGGTGTACACTAGTAAATGGGCCTTTACCACCCGAACAGACGGTACCACTTAGAAATAGACAGGTGTTACCACCCAACAGAAACAGACGGTACCAACAGAAACAGACAGAACTAAGTGTACCCTAAAACCCTACCCCAAGCGATCGGCTCCCTAATACATAAATACCCTGTGCCAGCCCCACAAAAGGGTGTATCACTTCCCAAAGTTTTAAATGACACAGACCTATTTACATATGTCATGGCGTCTTACATCCTCAGAGGCAGACCGGGATCCATGCACGCACATGACCCGGTTGGAACGCACCATCAACACCCCTCGCCATTATCAGAATGAACCGCTTATAATTAGATCAGTAAGCGTGCCCGGACCCTACCTACTATTAGGTCAAAGTTTTGATACCAGAAAGGGTTACTGACTAATATGGGTCCCAAACAACAGATGACACAAGTAATTCCCCTCCTAACCTTGTGTCCCCAGACTAACAGATTTCAGATTAACTTGTTTACAAGTTTCAGACATACAGAATTCAGATCAACTAGTTCACAGATCAGATAAGTTTTCAGACTAACGGATCAGATATACGGATTTAACAGATTTACATATTTGTCTAACTTTGCAATTGGGCCTACAGATTCACGGAACAGATTAATTAAATTCATCAGTCTAGTGGGTTTAATCCTATCCGCCCAACACGTTTTAGACATCATATTTATCTTAGATTTTCATTAATTAAATATTAATGCCCAGACCTCTCACATTAGACTGACAGTTTGCGGCAACTAGTTAGGCTGGTTGGTTCCGGGCATATTTCTGTCGCAAACTGAGTCTAATCTCAGGTTTCAAGCATGTTATGACTAACTTCTCACATTAGAACCTATTGTTTGCGGCCACTGGATGTGTCGGGCGGTTCCGGGAAGAATTACGCCGCAAACTCATTCTAACCTCGAGTCGGCCATGTTTATCTTTGCGGCCAATTAATTAATAATTTACCATTTATGCCCACGCCTAATATACATGTCAATTATTCATAGCTAATTCAGATTATGTCAATAACAGACTGAATATATCAACTTAACAGATATAGCAGATAACATATTTTCGCAGATTAAGCGACTTAACAGATTCAGCAGATTAAGTAATTTAGCAGATTTAGCATATAACAGATTTGGACTTAGCAGATGATAGAATTGGAAGATGAACAGATCTAGCAGACTAGGCAGTAGAGCAGAACTAGCAGATTAAGCAATATAACAGAACTAGCAGATTAGGAAATATAACAGAACTAGCAGATTAGGCAAATATAGCAGAACTAGCAAATTAGGCAAATATAACAAATTTAATCATTCCTTAAAGTTTCACAAACATATCTAGCCTAATTATAAATTTGGCTTAAGTTTGCATGCCTAAATAGTTGTCATGATTCACACTATGATCATATACCCCACGTTTGCATTGAATTTACATGTCACGGATTATGGTCATAATTTACATGTCCCAATTTAGTTCAACTTGCCTAGTACAAAAGATTCACATATAAATTATACCAAATATAGCCATCGATTTCAATGCATGTCATATATTCAAAAATTTCCTACTTAGGTGTTATTCACATTTGATAGTTATCAAATCTTAATATAGATCTTCACACCTAAGTCATATTCTCTTTCAAATCATGAATTGTTATATAAACAATATGCCCAACAATCTAGTTATAACAGATCTTAATTCAAAATATGCGTTATGTCTAATGTCTCAAGTCACATGTTAACATACCATGGTTCCTTTTCTTCCAATTCACATAATATGCATAGATCTAAATCTAGTTTACAACCTATGTCCTTTTTCTTAAATCAGTCACAGATTAGCCATGTACAATTATGCCACATTCATTATTTGTCCCAAACATTTTAGCGTTCGTGCGTTAATCTCTTAGGAGATTGGCGCAGGCTCGTAGTAGCCTGGCTATAGAACAGAAAGAAGAAGAGATACAGAATAAAATAGATCAGAACAGAACATACACAATCTCAAATTCAGATTTACAATCATGTCACAATTATGATTAAAGTTTATATCGGAAAATAACTACACTTGCCTTTCGTGGTTTAAGAAAGGAAATAAACTGGTGTTGATGCAGAAAGGCTAAATTACTCTTCTTTAATTGTTGTCATAGCTCTAAACTCTGATTTGAGATTTGTTTTAGCTTTTAATTCTAATCAGGTTGGAAGAAGGTGCTTTAGTCCTAGTTCCAGTTTAGATTTCAGCAGAGTAGCGACGCCATTATTTTATTAAATTAGAACAGAGGCAGAGTATAGGCAGAATGAAATGGTGTAGAGAGAATGAGGCTAGAGGGGTGTTTATATAGGATTAGGCGGACGAATCTAGGCAGAAAACGTGACCAAATACATCAGAACGAACCAGGTTCAAAAACTGGATTTCGGGAGCAGGTCGACCCCCAGGTCGACTACCCAGTCGACCTGGTCAGGGGGGGGTCGACTACCCAGTCGACTCCCCAGTCGACCTGGTCGGGGGGGAGGGGTCGACTACCCAGTCGACTCCCCAGTCGACCTGGGTCCTGGGGGGAAATTTCCCGCCCAGCCCGCTCCTGGGTATGAATTCGAATTTTGAATTCGAATTTCGAGCTGTTTTCGATTCTGAAAATTCCTGAAACTTCGGAGGGTAATATCTCCCTCATACGGACTCCGATTCTTGCAAACTCGGACTTGTTTCCAAGCAGAATTCCGAGACGAACGCAATGGCGTAACCCGTTTCCCTTGATTCTTATTTTAAAAATTAATTATCCTCTGATTTGTTACTTATACGTTTACAGAAAATACGGGGTGTTACAGTTTCGGCCTTCGGGGTTAATATTTGGGGAATTGTTCTCTTGCTAATTTACGGTTAGTGACTGATGAATTGGAATGAGGCGTATGTTGTGTTTGTATGACACGTGTTTATTATATACGCGGGTTATTCAGAAAGGCCGGGTTTATACCCATTTTGAATAACCGATTCGGCGATAAGTCGAAGATGAAGACCGTGGTTGAAGACCGGAAGTCTTCACATCGTTTGGGTGATTACTGATGATCTTGATTGGGATGTACACCCAAGAGGAGGGAATCAGTTGGTGATCGTCCAGACATACTTGGAGATCGATGGATATGCAAGGAAAATGCCTCCGGTTTCGTTCAGACCCAGAACGAACTTGTGAATGGACTGTGTGTCTGACATTGGATTTTATTCTGTGTTGATTGATCTCTATTAAATATACATCTGTTTGGCGGCGGAGAATTTATTCTCTTGCTTAACGCCCTTCTCTGAGACGTACGAGCTCAGAGGTTGTATATCGATGGACATCAGTCGCATGGCATGAATTGCCAGTGTGGCATGCCTAAGTAGCAAATGATCAAGGATTTTGTTGAAAATCAAAGTCTTGTGGTTGATGATCAAAGCACGGCCTACGTGGCATAGCTTTGTGTATGGCGTTAATTCGCGAGCCTCACACCTCGGTATGAGTCAAAAACGGGATACGGACCATTGGGAGAACACGACGTTTCTTTCTAGCTATGGGTGGTGTCAATGCTTAAACTGGCTGACATTTATATACTTTTCACATTTGTGGTTGTTGGAATGCGAGGAGCCTCGATTTTAGGTCTGTAAGGACCGGGAAACGTGTGTTCAGGAATAATAATCCTCAAACGTAAGGGAGGACCGGCCCAGCCGATTCCAGGGGTTACCCAGAGTGTGTAGTCCCGAGGCATTTGCTAGAGTGTCTCGAAGCGGAGAGGAGCTTGCCCCTTGCCTCGACTCATGATGGAATCCAATTTCCAATATGTGATAATTCGGTTTTATTTGTAGAACCTAGTATGGCGACATAGTAGATGGTAGTTATGCCGCCTATAATTGATACTTATGATTGAAATTGTTTTGACACTATACATTTATAGTAATATCAAAATAATCTGTTTTGGTACGTATCGAGCATTCTTTGGCTATTATAAGGTAAAACCCTATCCTCCGGCTTGCGTTGCATTGTGTGATGGGACCTGGGTCTTATAATAGCTTCATTTTTCTTTATTTAGCATTGCGCTGTTTGTTTTATGCACTGGTATTCTTGGGAGGAAACCCGTTCCGTGTTATACGGCGTGGTCCCTTGATTTACCTAACTTTAAAGTAAAGATAAATAACTGTTTTCAGTTCTCACACCAGTCACATGACTGACCTGGAGTTTATTGTTTTAACCTAAATTCTAGGTGCCCCTATTTTCCACACGGGCAGCTAGTGGTTTTGGTTTTGCAGATTTATATTCACAGGATCCTGATTTACAGCTGGAACGATGCTCGGAAAGCTCTGTATCCGTGTATTACTTTCATTTGTGTTTTGTATTGTTTTTCCGCTGCTATGTAATTTATTGTAATCTCTGATATTTATCGAATGTGTAATATTTATTCATACTCTGCATATTCTTTTATCTGATGGAATTTTTGTAATAAGCAATGAGATGTTCTTATGTTTGCATTCTACTTTGTCGTGTTCTCAAGGTAATCTTTTCTTTCCTTGACGGGGAAGTTACGGGTTATCATAGTTGGTATCAGAGCTTTGGTTTACAGAGCTCGAGAACAAGACGCATTAGAACCATACGAAATAATCCATCAGATATTGGATTAGTAATATCCAATTAGAATGATTCATTAGAGATGGGATCAGTAGTATCCTAGAACGAGTGTGAAGAGTATATTTTTCAAATGAAAACAATTTTGTTTTGAAAATTTAAACCATTTTATTCGTATTTGAATATTTTATTTGTATTGAATTTGGACAATCGAGTATATAAAGATTTTTCATATACGCGTCATGAACTTATATTCGAAGTTTTAATATACTGGATAGATATAGAATCATACTCTAGTGGCCCGAAGATGATTCTGATGGTTGAGTACTCGTTGTCAGAATTTATCTTCGAGTGACGAAAGTGTGATATTTATATATTTCCATTAGACTGGTGTGAGAACCAAAATATAGATAGGTTTATTGTTGTGATTTGGCATCAAAAACATGATTTTCTGTATATATATCAAAATTATGAATTTGAAACGTTAATCAACTAATTGATTGATGGTTGTGTTGTTTGTTTATTTGTTTGACATTTTGAACCATTTAGCTTAATTGAACCGAATATTGAACTGTATTGAAAATTGTTTGAAAATGCATGCATATACATGTACTTACATTGAACAGGTCATAGCAAGGAGGCTAGAGCAGAAGAATAAAATTGTTTGCCAAACAAATAGGTACATGTTTACAAATTTATTGGGTTTGGATGATTTTACGAGCCGCTTGGCTGTTTCTTTTTCTTTTTGGATTGATGAGGTTCATGGGAGGCTATTTGAAATATTCCGAAGTCCCCAGTGCAGGGGAGGTTATGGCGAAATTTTTCAGAAATTTAGGGTGTTAGCCAAATTTTTGAGAAATTTGAAAAGTTCTTAGAAACTGAAAAGTTGAAGAACTTAAGCCGTAATGAAAATAATGGAAGTTGAGTTGATTAGTTAAACAACTTTCAGCTTCGTTCCTTTTCGAGGACGAAAAGTTTTAAGTGGGGGAGATTGTAATAACCCGGAAATCCGAGCCAATTTAAAATTTTCATTTTGGCAATTTTAGTGAATTTTGAATATTTAAAATGGATTATTTTAAATAATAGCGACGAGAAATTTATTTTAAATAGAATAGACGTATATATTTATTCGAATCGTCGTTAGAATATAAATAATTATAAAAAGAATTGAAAATGGCGCGGTAGTTCGAAAATTCGATTTCAAAATTCAAATGAATGTACATGATTCAAAATAAACCGGATTTTGGCGAAATCAAAAATATTAGAATCTAATTGAGAATATCTTTCCAATGAATCCGAAAAATCAAAATTTCATAGCGGGAATCAAAAGTTATGCTCAGTTCAAAATTTAGAATAGTCGCTATGGAAATTATACATGGCCCAAAAAGTCATATTTTGCGTACGGATGAATTTGGGCTCGAAACCACTTCCATTGAGTTCAAAATGCTGTTTAGAACTCCGAAAAGTATAAGCTTCGATATATTCCGATATCCGGAATAGTGGCAATTGGCAGGAGCTTTTCGGTTAGCAATACATAGCCCTTAAAAAGTGAAATTTTGCATATGAGCTCAGAATTCGACAAGATAAATTTTTCTGGATTCATAATGACAAATCACTGTTGAGTTCCAAAGAGCGCGTCGAACGGAGTTAGTATGTGGTCGTGCGAGGTAAAACAGTTCAGGGTAAAACTGGCAGTCATTTTACAAAGGAACATTATTGATACGACCTCAAAATTCGATTCTTCTTTTTTTTATGGATTCGTATCGTCTAATAATGGTTAAATCCAAAAGGGCATGATTTTTGGAGTTAGCATGTGAGCGTGCAAGAAGAAATGGTATGCCAAAATCGCATTTTTAGAGCTTATCTAAGCATTTTTGAGAATTTTAACGGATGGTCAAACGAACTCGGAATTCGACGAAACTTGTTTTGTTGGATTCGTCTTCACGTCTACTATGTCGTGTCCGAAATCCGTGGCAATTGGATATCGTCGGCGTTCGGACGATAGGCGAGAAACGAGCATATAATCACTTTTCCTTCTTTACATTTCTCACTTTCTTCTTCTTTTACTTTCCTCCAAAAAGAACAAAAATGGCCTCCAACCCCAAACCCCCTCTGCCGCCCCTCCTCCACTGCCACCACCACCTCTGGCCGCCACCACCTCCCTTCGGCGCCACCTCCTCCTCCTCCTCCCCTCTCTCTCCCTCTTCAAAATCACAAACCCTACGCCCAAACCACCACCACCCGCCTCCGTGGACCCCACCCCGCCACCAGCGGCCTCCCCCACGTCCATTAGGTCCGGCGCACCCCCTCAAGCCCCCCATTTCCGGCCATGGGCCCGGCTACACCGAAAAAACCATTTTCACCAAAAATCCCGTTTTGCAAATAACACTCTGTCACTATTTCGCGAATAACTCCCAAACCATGCATTTCTAGCCAAAACTCTTCTTGACCAAAGTCGAAGAGGACCATTTTCTCTTTGATTTGGTATATGATAGTCCCATTTTGCATTGCGGAGTTGTCGGGGAAACGCGTCCAAAGTCTGCTGTCCAAACATTGTCAAAATGCTGTCTTTTCGCGATTTCTGGCGAAATGGCACATTTTCGGAAGGAATACCACTTGGCGAAAGTTATCCGGAATGACGCGTTTAAGCTAGAAAAAAGATAGTGTGAAGATTGAAGCTCGTTTGCAAATTCTGGAACCAGAACGGCGAATCCGGGCGTTAGAAAAATGTGAGTTTTCTCCGCTTTAAAGCTTCTATGGTTTTTGACGAATGAAGTATGTAAAAATATGATTTTTTATATAATGAGAAGAATAAAAATATGATTTTTATAAGATATAGATAGTAAAAATTTGATCTTTATATATGTAGCGAAGTAAAAATGTGATTTTTATTGTATATATTTTGAAATAAAAATGTGATTTTTATAGCGATGATATAAAAATTCGATCTTTATTATGTAGGAGGTATAAAAATATGATTTTTATTATGTAGAAGAAGCAAAGATGTGATCTTTATGTGATTGGCGATATAAAAATATAATCTTTATTATATGAACACCGTTATAAAAATAGAATTTTTATCTATATAGTAGCGGTATAAAAATGTGATTTTTGTATATACAGCAACAATATAAAAATGTGATTTTTATATATGTAGTGGCAACGGACAATGAAATTGACAAAAGGCGAGCATGACGAAGATTTTCTACATATGAAGAGTCGTGGCGTTTGGTTTAGCTAGTCGGTGAGAACTCCTCACTTTAAATCTTGTTTTCTAGTTATAAATATATACTAGGATGCAGACGGTGCTTAGCAGCACCCGACACCCGTCGTCCACAGACCATGGACGGCTTGTTTGTTTAGTTGGTTGTTTGGTGATTGATTTATTTGTTTGGTTGATTAATTTGATTGAATTTGTTTGGGATGTGAAATGGGATTGATTAAATTGGTATGTGCATGGCGTGGGCCATTATTAGACCGGGGATAAGGCTAGGCCTTGTCCCGTTTCTAGTATTGTGCCGTTATGCCGCCGAAATTTTCTAAAATAAGTTAGAAAAATAAAAATATCATTTTATTGAATAAGTGAACTGAGTAGAAATTCATGTGTTGAAATAAACGAATTTATCGTTAAAAATATAATTTTTAACGTGAATGTGGATAAATAAATATTCATTTACAAACCGGACGGTTTGTTTATGTACACCTATTTGAAGGATATTGATTGGGACGATAAATTTTACACGTCGCCCAACTGCACAAATAATATTCGGTGTTTGTGGATTGAAACCCCACACGAGTGTTGGGATGATATTTGGCGTACACTAATCCCAATTATTTAATTGTATGTCGATCGATTGGTCGACAGACTGTGTAAGCGCTAATTATTTATATTTAATGCTTATGAAGTTGTGTGGTGCACTTTGGATGATGGTTGATTATTTATCGTTGCTATTATATACATGTGTTGTATGGAATCCATATAATTAACATTATATGGTAATTGATTGGGCCTCATTCCAATTTGGAAAATAAAGAATATTATCAAATAAAGATTCATGTGTTGACCGTACTCATTTGTTGAGATTAGTCATGTGTTGAAAAATATAGATTCATGTGTTGAACGAAATATTTTAACAATAAAATTTACATCTTTATCATATATAAAATTAGAACTAACTGGAAAATAGATAAGATGAGTGGTCTCTTGGATATTGATCTGATGTTGGTTTCGGCCTTCGGGGTTAATATTTTGGGAATTGCTCTCTTGCTAATTTACGGTTAGAGTTTGATTAAAAGTTTAACGATAGAAATCAAAATTTTATAAAATATATTAAATAACAAAAATAATCACGTGTTGACAGTACTCATTTGTTGAGAGTAGTCATGTATTGAAAGAAATGTAGATTCATGTGTTGAATAGAATAAATATTCATTTGTTGAATAGGATAACGAAGTTATTGAAAAATATAAAGCCGTGTTGATTAGAGATGCGCTATTTTGACGCGAACGATATTTATATTGATTATATTCGTTTTTATAATGATTATAGAAAAAGAAGTGATTTCAAAATATAACGTTTTGAAAATATTATCATTTGTATATCGATGATGTGGAATATTCAATTTTGATTCGAAATTAAATATGAAGTTGAAATCCTTTCGAAAACGAATTTAAAACGATTTACAAAATACGTTTTAAAAGGAAATCGACGAAATATATATAATATATATTATATATATAGAATGGCCTGAATAGAAAGCGCCGCGGTAGTTCGCGAATTTCAACCATTGACTTCGAATTGACATTGCGGGAGATCCGACCGTCGGATTCTCCTAAAACTGGAACCGTTGGGTTCGTATCGAAAAGAGCTTTCCAATGAATATTAGAAATTTGAAATCTAACGGTTGGATTTGGAATTATTTCCAAATCAAATTTGGAAAAGGTCGTTGTAAGTGCAGTTCGATGGCCGTTGATGGAAATCGACTGTACGGGCCTTGATAAAATTATTAAAAATATTAATAATTTGTGTAAAATCATAATATATGAATTGGGAAGAACTGGGATGAAAAACTCCACATTTGTAAAGGTAAAAAATATATTTTTTATCGAAATGAACTAGTTTTGAACTAGAATTGAAATCAATTTTTTTTTGAAATAAATAAATTGAATTTGAAAGTGGTTTTAAAAATAATCAGAATTTCCAATATGTGAAGTGGAAATGGATTTGAATCGAAATTATCTTCGGAATATTTCGATGTTGGATTTCATGATTATACAGATATGGTTGTGGAAATTTGAAAGATATATATAATATATCGTTATTTCCAATATGATATTTGTTGGTTTTAGGGTTTGATATCGAATATAAGCCGGTATATTTTCTATTCAGAGCCTTGTATTTAATATCAAATGTGATTTTGGGTCCGTCGTGAATGGTGTCTTAAATAACACAGTTCTTGAATCCAGTTTAGAAAAGAATAAATCTTTTAATTAAAATTTAGTGAAATTGTCCAATTAGATAATATTAATTGGAATTGAATTTGAATTGGTTTTGGGTTTATCATGAACGGTGTTTTAAATAACACTTGTTCTTTAACCCGATTAACAATGAGACGTGATTTTGGGTTTATCGTGAACCGTGTTTTAAATGACATCGGTTCTTTAACCCAGTTAAAGATTAAAACTACGTGAAGTTTTAATGAATCTTTAATTAGATTGAAATGATCGAGAATGGAGTATCGCCAGTTTTTCTCCTAGCGATAGTTAAATCTTCAACTAGATTTGAACGTGAAATGGTAATTAATTTTACCGATAACACTGTGGTGTTAGTTATGGAGTACTACCAGTTTTGCCCCATGGGATAAATAGGTTGGGATTGGGAATTAAAATAAATAATTACTTCGGTGTGGTTCGCTAATCCCGGCTAGTTTGGAAAACCTTAACATGGTTTGAAATGATATCCAAAGGAATATTAAAGAATAAATTTAGAAGAATTTATCTTTGATAAAATTAATGAGAAACTTTCCCTAAGAATGTGAAATTTAAAAACTAATTGTAGGTTAGTTAAGTTGAATGGTTTATTGGATATTGATCTGATGTTGGTTTCGTCCTTCGGGGTTAATATTTGGGGAATTGTTCTCTTGCTAAATTACGGTTAGTGATTGAGGAATTGGAATGAGGCGTATGTTGTGTTTGTATGACACGTGTTTATTATATACGCGGGTTATTCAGAAAGGCCGGGTTTATAACCATTTTGAATAACCGATTCGACGATAAGTCGAATATGAAGACAGTGGTTGAAGACCGGAAGTTTTCACATCGTTTGGGTGATTACTGATGATCTTGATTGGGCTGTACACCCAAGAGGAGGGAATCAGTTGGTGATCGTCCAGACGTACTTGGAGATCGATGGATATGCGAGGAAAGTGCCTCCGGTTTCGTTCAGACCCATAACGAACTTGTGAATGGACTGTGTGTCTGACATTGGATTTTATTCTGTGTTGATTGATCTCTATTAAATATACATCTGTTTGGCAGCGGAGAATTTATTCTCTTGCTTAACGCCCTTCTCTGAGACGTACGAGCTCAGAGGTTGTATATCGATGGACATCAGTCGCATGGCATGAATTGCCAGTGTGGCATGCCTAAGTAGCAAATGATCAAGGCTTTTGTTGAAAATCAAAGTCTTGTGGTTGATGATCAAAGCACGGCCTACGTGGTATAGCTTTGAGTATGGCGTTAATTCGTGAGCCTCACACCTCGGTATGAGTCAAAAACGGGATACAGACCGTTGGGAGAACACGACGTTTCTTTCTAGCTATGGGTGGTGTCAGTGCTTAAACTGGCTGACATTTATATACTTTTCACATTTGTGGTTGTTGGAATGCGAGGCGCCTCGACTTTAGGTCTGTAAGGACTGGGAAATGTGTGTTCAGGAATAATAATCCTCAAACGTAAGGGAGGACCGGCCCAGCCGATTCCAGGGGTTACCCAGAGTGTGTAGTCACGAGGCATTTGCTAGAGTGTCTCGAAGCGGAGAGGAGCTTTCCCCTTGCCTCGACTCATGATGGAATCCAATTTCCAATACGTGATAATTCAGTTTTATTTGTAGAACCTAGTATGGCGACATAGTAGATGGTAGTTATGCCGCCTATGATTGATACTTATGATTGAAATTGTTTTGACACTATACATTTATAGTAATATCAAAATAATCTATTTTTTATGTATCGAGCATTCTTTGGCTATTATAAGGTAAAACCCTATCCTTCGGCTTGCGTTGCATTGTGTGATGGGACCTGAGTCTTATAATAGCTTCATTTTTCTTTATTTAGTATTGCGCTGTTTGTTTTATGCACTGGTATTCTTGGGAGGAAACCTGTTCCGTGTTATACGGCGTGGTCCCTTGATTTACCTAACTTTAAATTAAAGATCAATAACTGTTTTTAGTTCTCACACCAGTCACATGACTGACCTGGAGTTTATTGTTTTAACCTAAATTATGGGTGCCCCTATTTTCCACACGGGCAGCTAGTAGTTTTGGTTTTGCAGATTTATATTCACAGGATCCTGATTTACAGCTGGAACGATGCTCGGAAAGCTCTGTATCCGTGTATTACTTTCATTTGTGTTTTGTATTGTTTTTCCGCTGCTATGTAATTTATTGTAATCTCTGATATTTATCGAATGTGTAATATTTATTCATACTCTATGTATTCTTGTATCTGATGGAATTTTTGTAATAAGCAATGAAATGTTCTTCTGTTTGCATTCTACTTTGTCATGTTCTCAAGGTAATCCGTTCTTTCCTTGACGGGGAAGTTACGGGTTATCACAGTTGGTATCAGAGCTTTGGTTTACAGAGCTCGAGAACAAGACGCATTAGAACCATACGAAATAATCCATCAGATATTGGATTAGTAATATCCAATTAGAATGATTCGTTAGAGATGGGATCAGTAGTATCCTAGAATCAGTGTGAAGAGTATATTTTTCAAATGAAAACAATTTTGTTTTGAAAATTTAAACCATTTTATTCGTATTTTAATATTTTATTTGTATTGAATTTGGATAATCGAGTATATAAAGTTTTTTCTATACGCGTCATGAACCTATATTCGAAGTTTTAATATACTGGATAGATATAGAATCATACTCTAGTGGCCCGAAGATTATTTCTGATGGTTGAGTACTCGTTGTCAGAATTTATCTTCGAGTGACAAAAGTGTGATATTTATATATATTTCCATTAGACTGGTGTGAGAACCAAAATGTAGATAGGTTTATTGTTGTGATTTGGCATCAAAAACATGATTTTCTGTATATATATCAAAATTATGAATTTGAAACGTTAATCAACTAATTGATTGATGGTTGTGTTTTTTGTTTATTTGTTTGATATTTTGAACCATTTAGCTTAATTGAACCGAATATTGAACTGTATTGAAAATTGTTTAAAAATGCATGCATATACATGTACTTACATTGAACAGGTCATAGCAAGGAGGCTAGAGCAGAAAAATATAATTGTTTGCCCGACAAATAGGTACATGTTTACAAATTTATTGGGTTTGGATGATTTTACGAGCCGATTGGCTAGCCGCTTGGCTGTTTCTTTTTCTTTTTGGATTGATGAGGGTCATGAGAGGCTATTTGAAATATTCCGAAGTCCCCAGTGCAGGGGAGGTTATGGCGAAATTTTTCGGGAATTTGGTTGTTAGCCAAATTTTTGAGAAATTTGAAAAGTTCTTAGAAACTGAAAAGTTGAAGAACTTAAGCCGTAATGAAAATAATGGAAGTTGAGTTGATTAGTTAAACAACTTTCAGCATCGTTCCTTTTCGAGGACGAAAAGTTTTAAGTGGGGGAGATTGTAATAACCCGGAAATCCGAGCCAATTTAAAAATTTTATTTTGGCAATTTTAGTGAATTTTGAATATTTGAAATGGATTATTTTAAATAATAGCGACGGGAAATTTATTTTAAATAGAATAGACATATATATTTATTCGAATCGTCGTTAGAATATAAATAATTATTTATAATTATAAAAAGAATTGAAAATGGCGCGGTAGTTCGAAAATTTGATTTCAAAATTCAAATGAATGTACATGATTCAAAATAAACCGGATTTTGGCGAAATCAAAAATATTAGAATCTAATTGAGAATATCTTTCCAACGAATCCGAAAAATCAAAATTTCATAGCGGGAATCAAAAATTATGCTCAGTTCAAAATTTAGAATAGTCGCTATGGAAATTATACATGGCCCAAAAAGTCATATTTTGCATACGGATGAATTTGGGCTCAAAACCACTTCCATTGGGTTCAAAATGCCGTTTATAACTCCGAAAAGTATAAGCTTCGATATATTCCGATATCCGGAATAGTGGCAATTGGCAGGAGCTTTTCGGTTAGCAATACATAGCCCTTAAAAAGTGAAATTTTGCATATGAGCTCAGAATTCGACAAGATAATTTTTTCTGGATTCATAATGACAAATCATTGTTGAGTTCCAAAGGGCGCGTCGAACGGAGTTAGTATGTGGCCATGCGAGCTAAAACAGTTCAGGGTAAAACTGGCAGTCATTTTACAAAGGAACATTATTGATACGACCTCAAAATTCGATTCGACTTTTTTTTCTGGATTCGTATCGTCTAATAATGGTTAAATCCAAAAGAACATGATTTTTGGAGTTAGCATGTGAGCGTGCAAGAAGAAATGGTGTGCCAAAATCGCATTTTTAGAGCTTATCTAAGCATTTTTGAGAATTTTAACGGATGGTCAAACGAACTCGGAATTCGACGAAACTTGTTTTGTTGGATTCGTCTTCACGTCTACTATGTCGTGTCCGAAATCCGCGGCAATTGGATATCGTCGGCGTTCGGACGATAGGCGAGAAACGAGCATATAATCACTTTTCCTTCTTTACATTTCTCACTTTCTTCTTCTTTCACTTTCCTCCAAAAAGAACAAAAATGGCCTCCAATCCCAAACCTCGATGGATTTCATCGATGGTTTACCGAGGACTAGATCGGGACATGATAGCATTTGGGTGATTGTAGACCGATTGACTAAGAGTGCAAGATTTATACCAGTCAAATCAACCAGAACGGCAGCTAAGTTAGCAGAATTGTATATGAAGTTGGTAGTGAGATTTCATGGAGTACCTAAAAGCATTGTGAGTGACCGAGACCCGTTGTTCACTAGTGGGTTTTGGAACAACTTACAAGAAGCTCTAGGGTCAGAGTTACATCTCAGTACCGCATATCATCCTCAGACCGACGGTCAGACGGAGAGGGTGAATCGTATTTTGGAAGATCTCTTGAGAGCATGTATATTGGATTTTGGTGGATCATGGGATGACCATTTGCATATAGTGGAGTTTGCATATAATAATAGCTATCAATCCAGTATCGGTATGGCTCCGTTTGAAGCCTTGTACGGAAGACCATGCATCTCACCATCATGTTGGATAGAGACTGGCGAGAAGTTTGTGCTTGGACCAGATGCGGTGAGGGAAACTTCAGATAAAATCAAGACCATTCAACAACGAATGAAGGCTGCCCAAGATAGGCAGAAGAGTTATGCTGATAAGAGGAGAAGAGACTTAAAATTCTTCGTTGGCGACTTGGTGTTTGTCAAGATTTCTCCGTTGAAGAGCGTAATACGATTTGGTAGGAGAGGCAAGTTGGCACCAAGATTTGTTGGCCCATTCCCTGTTCTCGAACTTGTCGGGAATTTGGCATATAGAGTTGGCTTACCAGAGAAAATGGCGGGAGTTCACAATGTATTTCATGTTTCCCAACTAAGAAAGTTCGTTCGCGACCCAGATATGACTGTTCCACCTGATCAGTTGGAGGACTTCGAAGTAGAACCCGAGGCGGTTGGGAACCGCAAGCCGGCCCGTATTGTCGAGCATGACATGAAACAACTTCGAAGGAAGGCGATGAAGCTAGTCAAGGTTCAGTGGGGCGAGGACGAGAATGATTGTACTTGGGAGACAGAGGAGAATATTAGGAAGACTTATCCAGAACTCTTTGCCTGGTAAGATTTTGACTTCGATTTAGTTTTCCGCATGCTAGGATAGGCTTGGTTGCTTGTTTGCATGTTTGATTGTTGTATGTGGTTGTTAGGCATGCGGGATCCTTTGTATGTTTTGGGTTAAGGAATTTCGGGGATGAAATTTCTTAAGGGGGGGAGAGTGTAACGACCCGCATTCTACGCATCATAGGATCGTAGAATATTTATTTCTGTCACATACCAAGTCGTATGGTCATGTAACTTTAGGAGACGACTATTGGGGTCATTTCCCATGTTCATGATTTTTCCCGATTTTTAAATGACCATTTTACCCCTAGTTGGTACTGTTTTGGCCATAACTTTTGACTGGAAAGGAATTTTGACCCGAAACCATTTCCATTGGCTCCGGATGATGGTTTCTCTTTCCGTAGAGTGGTCACATTAGCCAAACGGACTCACGGTTTGGGAGATATGGCTGAAACAAGTTTCAGATGGTGAAAAACAGCTTAATTGGGCTTAACCGGGTGATTAACAGCTAGGCCCAAAGGGGAATTTCGGGATTAGGAGTTTAAAAGGGCTGTTAGGGTTTGGAGAATACCTTTTTCTCATTTTTCAGCCGTCACTATTCATTCCTCTTAACCTAGCCATGGCCTCCACCCTCTAAACCTCTTCAAAACACCTCTTAATCACTTTCTAATTGAAGATTAGGCTTAGCAAACATCAAATCAAGGATTATTAGCACGAGAACCGAGTTAGAGCTGCTGTGTAAGATTGGGAACAGCGCCAAATCAGAGAATATTTCAGTCTTGGGGTTTTAGTTGTGGCAAAGGTGAGTGATAGCATCGTTTTGGCGCTAATTACAGTTAATTAAGGGTAATTAGTGAAGATTAGCGAATTTATACACCGATAAATTCTGGAAAAATGTTTAGAAATTCTTAAATAATATTTTATGCCTCTGTTAGAAATTTGGTTCGATTTAGTTAAGTTTTATTGATTCTATGATTAGTCTTATTTAATCATGCTTAAGGGAAAAATAGGATTTTGGGCATCTTTTGATCCATTTTGATTCATTTGAATTGTTGTTTGATGTTTGTGGTTGCTCTTATATGTTGTTATGGCTACTTGACATGATTTGAGACTGATTAGAATAGTTAGATTTGTTAAAAACGTCGTCGAACGGCGTAAAAAAGTTGCTGGAAAAGTTGCAGAAAGTTGTGCAGGGCTTCGGATCGGATCGGATCGGATGAGGGCTTAGATCGGATATGTGGACTGGGCAGGAAACTCGATCCGAACCGGAGTTTGACACATAGGAGGCTCGGCGAGAAGGAAGGCCTTTTTCTTAGAGTTGGAGTGGACAAGGGGATCGGATCAGAAGAAATATGGAGACCAGATCGGATCGACTCAAGAGTGGAAGGCTACGACTGGAGCAAGGCGAAGGGAGCGGATCGGATCGGAGTAGATGGAGAACGGAAGCGGATCGGATCGGAGTAGATGGAAAACGAGGGAGCTGATCGGAGAAAACTGGAAGGAAGACAGTAACCCGACCCGACCCGGAGGAGGACGCCGACCCGACCCGAAGTGAAGTACCCGACCCGAACCGAACTAGACAAGGACCACCGAACCGAACCGATCAGAAAGATTACACCGAACCAAACCGAGCTAGACGAGGAGCACCGAACCGAATCGTACGTAGGCTATTACTACTACGCGATGACTCTTCTGAAGACCCACTCCAATTCGACCAAACCCGAGATGCAAAGGAAGTCCAAATGAGAAGTTAGAGCTCAAGATTTAGATGGGAATCAACGAGTTCGCTTCATGGTTGGGCTTTGCCGCGGGACGCATGCTAAGGGGTTTACGATGTCTGTAGCTTTGGACCACTATGGTAGGAGGTACGGAGGCGGATTCAGGGCCATTATGGCATTGGTAGAACCAAGGGCTACGACCAATGAAGTGGGTCATTGAAATGTTTGGTCATGACTCCAAGTGTTTGGCTTGGTCACAGCAAGGTTTCTACAAGTCGGGATCCGTCGTTACCTCAATTTGTCTAGTGTTCCAAAGTGGTAGATATCGTATGCTTTACGCACTGAGTGAGAGATGTGAGGATGGTTGCTATGGATGATTTGTTTGCTATCATTATGACATGCACACCCCACCCCCGTATTCTTTACACTATTTATTATGGCACCTTAGAGTATTGTACGGTATGTGGTACTAACTCTTTGGTTGCAGGTTCAGGTATGGTTTAGTATACCTGTTATTATTCTGTTTAGATGCTTATCGCTCATACCAGGCTTTATGTCTGACCCAGAGTTTTATGTCTCCTCTTATTACTCTGGGTGCTCACACGAGCAGACTAGAGACAGGTTAGCTGGTGATGCACGAGTGGATGATCCAGAGACGAGCAGGAGGCTTCCACGTAATACATATATATATAGTATTCTCCCTATGTTGTTGAAGATCACTACTTGGGCATTGGTGGTGTATCTTCTATTTTGGCTTTCTTATGTTTAGAGACAGTAGATTTTGAAAAGTTGTAATAAGCTGTATTTGGATTTCCGCTACTCTGATGTTGATATTGGTTTTAGTTATCAGCTTATGCACTGTCTCACCTGTTTTATGTCAAGTATATTATTATTATTATATTTTATCCCATGCGCTGTGAGACATTCTACAGGTTCCTTGATTAGTTCATTCCCATCTTTCCTTTCTCCTAACGACCGCCCCGTGCTAGTCGGGCATGTGTACAGTGCACTTTTGGAGTAAATGTCGGTTGGTGCGGGGCGGGCCGTCACACTTGGTATCAGAGCTCTAGGTTGCGTAGTTAACCTAGGGAAGTTATCAGGGAGAGATAATATACGTATACGAGAGAGCGTATTTGTGATTATTTTGGTTTTCAAAAGCTATATATATACTATTAGTAGTATAAGGATGAAGTCGTGCTGCACTAGCACCACTATGGGATCGTTAATCATTTTTTTTTTCAGATTGACGATGAATCGATATGTTAGAGGTACCGGTAGAGGGGCCAATAATGGGAATGCTGCTGACATGAGAACGTTGTTTACTGACCTCATGAGATAAATTATTAGAGATGTACAGAGGGCAGCTCCCAATGATGGAAATAGTGGTGGTCCAATAGTGCAGGCGCCAAGGGTCGACTTCGCCAAGCTGAATAAGGATTATACTAGCCTTGGTGGGAAGCCGTTCCATGGAACGGAGTCGGCCACGGATGTTCAAGATTGCTTGGATAGTTGCGAACGTATCTCCGAGGATTTGGGTATCGAGGATGCGATTAAGAGAAAGCTAGCGTCCCGTCAGCTGCAAGGGCGGGCAATGAATTGGTGGAATGCTATAAAGGCAGCTACTCCCGACGATCAGATTACTTGGGAGCAATTTAAGGCTCGCTTTAGCGAGAAGTTCATTCCAGCTGCTCAGAAGTCAGTGATGTTTAAGAAATTCTTAGAGCTCAAGCAGAATGGCAGAGCTGTCTCGGAGTATATTGTTGAATTCGACACTTTGTCAAAATATGGGTTATCTCTTATTGATACTTCCGAGAAGAAGAATGAGAAATTCATAACTGGTTTGGATCAGTACTTGGGGGAAAGGCTTATTAACCACATCGATGAGACGTTTGAGTCGATTGTGGGGAAAGCATTAAGATCAAAAAGTCTCTACCCTAAGCCGAAGACTGAGGGTGCATCCGCAGATGAGCCAAAACCACAAGCAAGTTGTGGGGGCAAAGGTGGTTCCCAGAATAAGAGAAAGCAGAATCAGACTAAGGATGGCCAGAAGAAAAAGAATAAGCAGGATGTTTAGTGCTTCAGCTGTGGTAAGAAGGGCCATTATGCTAGTAATTGTCGGGCCAAGCCAGCGGATAAGAAGTGCTTCAATTGTGGCCAAATGGGACATCACAAGGACAAGTGCCCGCAACCCCCTAAAGAAAAGCAAATGGTGAAAGCATATGCCCTTAATGCTATTCCTTCTTCGTCGAATGCCCCAACTGCGGCGGAGAAGGGAAAGAATGTCGTCATTCAAGGTATGCTTTCTGTTTATGATGTTCCTCTTAGAGTTTTGTTTGATACCGGAGCTTCCAGTTCTTTCATATCTAGTGACCTGGTAGATAGGTTGGGATTGGAGCCCGAGATTGTCGATAGACCTTTAGTAGTGACGAACCCGATTGGTGGTTCTACTAGCCTTAGCATGATTTGTCGTAATATGGTCTTATCGAGTCATGGATGCATGTTTGTTTGTGATTGCTTTGTTTTGGGCTTTACTGGGTTTGGCATTATTTTGGGAGTAGATTGGCTCCGAAGATACGGGGTGGTGGTAGACTGTGAGGGCTTTTTGGTGACAGCTAGAGCGGATGATGGACGGAGGATAGTGTTTGGTGGTCTACCCAGTGAGGGGGTATTGGCTAGTTTTCTAAACTCCCTTGACATCCCGCATAGTGAGTTGTCAGGTTTGCCCGTGGTTGGCCAGTATCCGGATGTTTTCGAGGAAGTGACCGGACTTCCACCACACCGAGAGATTGAGTTTCGTATTGATTTGGTAAAAGATGCCAGGCCTATAGTGATGCCACTTCGTCGTATGGCACCAAGAGAGCAGCGGGAGCTCGAGGTGCAAGTCAGCGATCTTTTGAAGAAGGGATTTATCAGAAGGAGTGTTTCTGAATGGGGAGCACCAGTTGTGTTTGCTACCAAGGCGGATGGTTCCCTTCGTTTGTGTGTAGACTATCGCGAGTTGAATAAAGTGACGAGGAAGAACAAGTATCCTCTACCGCGGATAGATGATTTGTTTAATCAGTTGAGTGGCGCGAGAGTATTTTCCCAGTTGGATCTCGCGACAGGTTTTCATCAGCTTAGAGTGGAAGCTGAGAGTATAGCTAAAACGGCATTTCGGACGCCGTCTGGATTTTATGAGTGGTTGGTCATGCCATTCGGGCTGACCAATGCCCTAGCATATTTTGTGGATCTTATGAATAGGGTATTCAGGGATCAGTTGAATGAGTTTGTCCTTGTGTTCGTTGATGATATTTTGGTCTATTCGAGGAGAGAGGAAGAACACAAGGAACATTTAAGGATAGTGATGGAGGTGTTGAGAAAACACCAATTGAAAGCAAAGTTTTCTAAGTGTCACTTCTGGAAGAGGGAAGTGAGGTTCTTGGGCCATGTTGTATCAGAGAATGGTATTGCTGTAGACCCAGCGAAGGTGGCTACAGTACAGGATTGGCCTACGCCCAAGAATGCAACAGATGTAAGGAGCTTCTTGGGGTTAGCGGGATATTATCGTAAGTTTATCCAAGGTTTCTCCAAGATAGCAGCACCATTGACCCAGTTGACCAAGAAGAATCAAGCTTTTGTCTGGGATGGAAGGTGCGAGAATGCATTCAAGAGTCTAAAGGACAAGTTGATAAGCGCACCAGTATTAGTCATTCCTAAGGGGAACGAAGAGATGACGGTATACACGGATGCCTGTGGTACCGGACTGGGTGCTGTATTGATGCAAGGAGGTAGGGTTGTTGCTTATGCAAGTCGGCAATTGAAACCGCACGAGAAAAGATACCCTACCCATGATTTAGAATTGGTAGCAATCGTGTTAGCGTTAAAGATATGGAGACACTATCTCTTGGGAGAAAGATTTGAGATGTTTACAGATCATAAGTCGTTAAAGTATCTCTTCTCCCAGAAAGAATTGAATCTCCGTCAGCAGAGATGGTTAGAGTTCTTAGCTTCCTATGATTTTGACATCGCATATACACCGGGAAAGGGCAATGCGGTGGCTGATGCATTGAGTAGGAGACATGCCAGCCTAGGGGCTATGTTTCTAGAATGGAAGCAACTGGAGTATATCGCGGGGTTTGATTTCAAACCAAAGTGCGAACTGGATCCGGAAATGTTAGCAAGTTTGACGATCAGACCCACTTTGATTGAGCGGATCGGCTCTAGTCAGAGGGACGATCCTAACCTATTGGAAATCATCTCCAAGTTAAAGATGGGTATCGATGAGGAAATAAACAAGTATGGGCTTGATCGAGATGGATGGCTTAGAAAGAATGGAAAGCTTGTTGTACCCAATATCAATGGATTGAGAGATGAAGTGCTTAGAGAATGTCATCACTCAAAGCTGACTATACACCCCGGTGGTAACAAGATGTATCGGGATATGAAGCAGACTTACTACTGGGAAGGGATGAAAAGAGATATTGGGAAGTTTATATCCAAGTGCATGAATTGCCAGCTAGTTAAAGCCGAGCAAAAGAAGCCTAGTGGGTTGTTACAGCCCTTAAAAATTCCCGAATGGAAATGGGAGCAAGTCTCGATGGATTTCATCGATGGTTTACCGAGGACTAGATCGGGACATGATAGCATTTGGGTGATTGTAGACTGATTGACTAAGAGTGCAAGATTTATACCAGTCAAATCAACCAGAATGGAAGCTAAGTTAGCAGAATTGTATATGAAGTGGGTAGTGAGATTTCATGGAGTACCTAAAAGCATTGTGAGTGACCGAGACCCGTTGTTCACTAGTGGGTTTTGGAACAGCTTACAAGAAGATCTACGGTCAGAGTTACATCTCAGTACCGCATATCATCCTCAGACCGACGGTCAGACGGAGAGGGTGAATCGTATTTTGGAAGATCTCTTGAGAGCATGTATATTGGATTTTGGTGGATCATGGGATGACCATTTGCATCTAGTGGAGTTTGCATATAATAATAGCTATCAATCCAGTATCGGTATGGCTCCGTTTGAAGCCTTGTACGGAAGACCATGCAACTCACCATCATGTTGGATAGAGACTGGCGAGAAGTTTGTGCTTGGACCAGATGTGGTGAGGGAAACTTCAGATAAAATCAAGACCATTCAACAACGAATGAAGGCTGCCCAAGATAGGCAGAAGAGTTATGCTGATAAGAGGAGAAGAGACTTAAAATTCTTCGTTGGCGACTTGGTGTTTGTCAAGATTTCTCCGTTGAAGAGCGTAATACGATTTGGCAGGAGAGGCAAGTTGGCACCAAGATTCGTTGGCCCATTCCCTGTTCTCGAACTAGTCGGGAATTTGGCATATAGAGTTGGCTTACCAGAGAAAATGGCGGGAGTTCACAATGTATTTCATGTTTCCCAACTAAGAAAGTTCGTTCACGACCCAGATTTGACTGTTCCACTTGATCAGTTGGAGGACTTCGAAGTAGAACCCGAGGCGGTTGGGAACCGCAAGCCGGCCCGTATTGTCGAGCATGACATGAAACAACTTCGAAGGAAGGCGGTGAAGCTAGTCAAGGTTCAGTGGGGCGAGGACGAGAATGATTGTACTTGGGAGACAGAGGAGAATATTAGGAAGACTTATCCAGAACTCTTTGCCTGGTAAGATTTTGACTTCGATTTAGTTTTCCGCATGCTAGGATAGGCTTGGTTGCTTGTTTGCATGTTTGATTGTTGTATGTGGTTGTTAGGCATGCGGGATCCTTTGTATGTTTTGGGTTAAGGAATTTCGGGGACGAAATTTCTTAAGGGGGGGAGAGTGTAACGACCCGCATTCTACGCATCATAGGATCGTAGAATATTTATTTCTGTCACATACGAAGTCGTATGGTCATGTAACTTTGGGAGATGACTATTGGGGTCATTTCCCATGTTCATGATTTTTCCCGATTTTTAAATGACCATTTTACCCCTAGTTGGTACTGTTTTGGCCATAACTTTTGACTGGAAAGGAATTTTGACCTGAAACCACTTCCATTGACTCCGGATGATGGTTTCTCTTTCCGTAGAGTGGTCACATTAGCCAAACAGACTCACCTTTTGGGAGATATGGCTGAAACAAGTTTCAGATGGTGAAAAACAACTTAATTGGGCTTAACCGGGTGATTAACAGCTAGGCCCAAAGGGGAATTTCGGGATTAGGAGTTTAAAAGGGCTGTTAGAGTTTGGAGAATACCTTTTTCTCATTTTTCAGCCGTCACTATTCATTCCTCTTAACCTAGCCATGGCCTCCACCCTCTAAACCTCTTCAAAACACCTCTTAATCACTTTCTAATTGAAGATTAGGCTTAGCAAACATCAAATCAAGGAGTATTAGCACGAGAACCGAGTTAGAGCTGCTGTGTAAGATTGGGAACAGCGCCAAATCAGAGAATATTTCAGTCTTGGGGTTTTAGTTGTGGCAAAGGTGAGTGATAGCATCGTTTTGGCGCTAATTACAGTTAATTAAGGGTAATTAGTGAAGATTAGCGAATTTATACACCAATAAATTCTGGAAAAATGTTTAGAAATTCTTAAATAATATTTTATGCCTCTGTTAGAAATTTGGTTCGATTTAGTTAAGTTTTATTGATTCTATGATTAGTCTTATTTAATCATGCTTAAGGGAAAAATAGGATTTTGGGCATCTTTTGATCCATTTTGATTCATTTGAATTGTTGTTTGATGTTTGTGGTTGCTCTTATATGTTGTTATGGCTACTTGACATGTTTTGAGACTGATTAGAATAGTTAGATTTGTTAAAAACGTCGTCGAACGGCGTAAACAAGTTGCTGGAAAAGTTGCAGAAAGTTGTGCAGGGCTTCGGATCGGATCGGATGAGGGCTCGGATCGGATATGTCGACTGGGCAGGAAACCCGATCCGAACCGGAGTTTGACACATAGGAGGCTCGGCGAGAAGGAAGGCCTTTTGCTTAGAGTTGGAGTGGACAAGGGGATCGGATCGGAAGAAATATGGAGACCAGATCGGATCGACTCAAGAGTGGAAGGCTACGACTGGAGCAAGGCGAAGGGAGCGGATCGGATCGGAGTAGATGGAGAACGGAAGCGGATCGGATCGGAGTAGATGGAAAACGAGAGAGCTGATCGGAGAAAACTGGAAGGAAGACAGTAACCCGACCCGACCCGGAGGAGGACGCCGACCCGACCCGAAGTGAAGTACCCGACCCGAACCGAACTAGACAAGGACCACCGAACCGAACCGATCAGAAAGATTACACCGAACCAAACCGAGCTAGACGAGGAGCACCGAACCGAATCGTACGTAGGCTATTACTACTACACGATGACTCTTCTGAAGACCCACTCCAATTCGACCAAACCCGAGATGCAAAGGAAGTCCAAATGAGAAGTTAGAGCTCAAGATTTAGATGGGAATCAACGAGTTCGCTTCATGGTTGGGCTTTGCCGCGGGACGCATGCTAAGGGGTTTACGATGTCTGTAGCTTTGGACCACTATGGTAGGAGGTACGGAGGCGGATTCAGGGCCATTATGGCATTGGTAGAACCAAGGGCTACGACCAATGAAGTGGGTCATTGAAATGTTTGGTCATGACTCCAAGTGTTTGGCTTGGTCACAGCAAGGTTTCTACAAGTCGGGATCCGTCGTTACCTCAATTTGTCTAGTGTTCCAAAGTGGTAGATATCGTATGCTTTACACACTGAGTGAGAGATGTGAGGATGGTTGCTATGGATGATTTGTTTGCTATCATTATGACATGCACACCCCACCCCCGTATTCTTTACACTATTTATTATGGCACCTTAGAGTATTGTACGGTATGTGGTACTAACTCTTTGGTTGCAGGTTCAGGTATGGTTTAGTATACCTGTTATTATTCTGTTTAGATGCTTATCGCTCATACCAGGCTTTATGTCTGACCCAGAGTTTTATGTCTCCTCTTATTACTCTGGGTGCTCACACGAGCAGACTAGAGACAGGTTAGCTGGTGATGCACGAGTGGATGATCCAGAGACGAGCAGGAGGCTTCCACGTAATACATATATATATAGTATTCTACCTGTGTTGTTGAAGATCACTACTTGGGCATTGGTGGTGTATCTTCTATTTTGGCTTTCTTTTGTTTAGAGACAGTAGATTTTGAAAAGTTGTAATAAGCTGTATTTGGATTTCCGCTACTCTGATGTTGATATTGATTTTAGTTATCAGCTTATGCACTGTCTCACCTGTTTTATGTCAAGTATATTATTATTATATTTTATCCCATGCGCTGTGAGACATTCTACAGGTTCCTTGATTAGTTCATTCCCTTCTTTCCTTTCTCCTGACGACCGCCCCGTGCTAGTCGGGCATGTGCACAGCGCAGTTTTGGAGTAAATGTCGGTTGGTGCGGGGCGGGCCGTCACATCCTCTTTCCTCCAAAAAGAACAAAAATGGCCTCCAACCTCAAATCCCCTCTGCCGCCCCTCCTCCACTGCCACCACCACCTCTGGCCGCCACCACCTCCCTCCGGCGCCACCTCCTCCTCCCCTCTCTTTCCTCCTCTTTCCCTCTTCAAAATCACAAACTCTACCCCCAAACCACCCGCCTCCGTGGTCCCCACCCCGCCATCACCGGCCTCCCCCACGTCCATCAGGTCCGGCGCACCCCCTCAGGCCCCCCATTTCCGGCCATGGGCCCCGCTACACCCAAAAATCCATTTTCACCAAAAATCCCGTTTTGCAAATAAAACCCTGTCACTATTTCGCGAATAACTCCCAAACCATGCATTTATAGCCAAAAATCCTCTTGACCAAAGTCGAAGAGGACGATTTTATCTTCGATTTGGTATATGATAGTCCCATTTTGCATTGCGGAGTTGTCGGGTAAACGCGTCCAAAGTCTGATGTCCAAACACTGTCAAAATGCTGTCTTTTCACGATTTCCGGCGAAATGGCTCATTTTCGAGAGGAAGACCACTTGGCGAAAGTTGTCCAGAATGGCGCGTTTAAGCTGGAAGAAAAGATGGTGTGAAGATTGAAGCTCGTTTGCAAATTCTGGAACCAGAACGGCGAATCCGGACGTTAGAAAAATGTGAGTTTTCTCCGCTTTAAAGCTTCTATGGTTTTTGACCAATGAAGTATGTAAAAATATGATTTTTTTATAATGAGAAGAATAAAAATACGATTTTTATAATATATAGATAGTAAAATTTTGATTTTTATATATGTAGAGAAATAAAAATGTGATTTTTATTATATATATGTTGAAATAAAAATGTGATTTTTATAGCGATGATATAAAAATTCGATCTTAATTATGTAGGAGGTATAAAAATATGATTTTTATTACGTAGAAGAAGCAAAGATGTGATCTTTATATGAGTGGCGATATAAAAATATAATCTTTATTATATGAACACCGTTATAAAAATAGAATTTTTATCTATATAGTAGCGGTATAAAAATGTGATTTTTATATATACAGCAACAATATAAAAATGTGATTTTTATATATGTAGTGGCTACGGATAATGAAATTGACAAAAGGCGAGCACGACGAAGATTTTCTACATATGAAGAGCCGTGGTGTTTGGTTTAGCTAGTCGGTGAGAACTCCTCACTTTAAATCTTGTTTTCTAGTTATAAATATATACTAGGATGCAGACGGTGCTAAGCAGCACCCGACACCGTCGTCCACAGACCACGGACGGCTTGTTTGTTTAGTTGGTTGTTTGGTGATTGATTTATTTGTTTGGTTGATTAATTTGATTGAATTTGTTTAGGATGTGAAATGGGATTGATTAAATTGGTATGTGCATGGCGTGGGTCATTATTAGACCGGGGATAAGGCTAGGCCTTGTCCCGTTTCTAGTATCGTGTCGTTATGCCGCCAAAATTTTCTAAAATAATTTAGAAAAATAAAATTATCATTTTATTGAATAAATGAACTGAGTAGAAATTCATGTGCTGAAATAAAAGAATTTATCGTTAAAAATATAATTTTTAACGTGAATGTGGATAAATAAATATTCATTTACAAACCGGACAGTTTGTTTATGTACATCTATTTGAAGGATATTGATTGGGACGATAAATTTTACACATCGCCCAACTGCACAAATAATATTCGGTGTTTGTGGATTGAAACCCCACACGGGTGTTGGGAAGATATTTGGCGTACACTAATCCCAATTATTTAATTGTATGTCGATCGATTGGTCGACAGACTGTGTAAGCGTTAATTATTTATATTTAATGCTTATGAAGTTGTGTGGTGCACTTTGGATGATGGTTGATTATTTATCGTTGCTATTATATACATGTGTTGTATGGAATCCATATAATTAACATTATATGGTAATTGATTGGGCCTCATTCCAATTTGGAAAATAAAGAATATTATCAAATAAATATTCATGTGTTGACAGTACTCATTTGTTGAGATTAGTCATGTGTTGAAAAATATAGATTCATGTGTTGAACGAAATATTTTAACAATAAAATTTACATCTTTATCATATATAAAATTAGAACTAACTGGAAAATAGATAAGATGAGTGGTCTCTTGGATATTGATCTGATGTTGGTTTCGGCTTTCGGGGTTAATATTTAGGGAATTGCTCTCTTGCTAATTTACGGTTAGAGTTTGATTAAAAATTTAACGATAGAAATCAAAATTTTATAAAATATATTAAATAACAAAAATAGTCACGTGTTGACAGTACTCATTTGTTGAGATTACTCATGTATTGAAAGAAATGTAGATTCATGTGTTGAATAGAATAAATATTCATTTGTTGAATAGGATAACGAAGTTATTGAAAAATATAAAGCCGTGTTGATTAGAGATGCGCTATTTTGACGCGAACGATATTTATATCGATTATATTCGTTTTTATAATGATTATAGAAAAAGAAGTGATTTCAAAATATAACATTTTGAAAATATTATCATTTGTATATCGATGATGTAGAATATTCAATTTTGATTCGAAATTGAATATGAAGTTGAAATCGTTTCGAAAACGAATTTAAAACGATTTACAAAATACGTTTTAAAAGGAAATCGACGAAATATATATAATATATATATTATATATATATATAATGGCCTGAATAGAACGCGCCGCGGCAGTTCGCGAATTTCGACCATTGACTTCGAATTGACATTGCGGGAGATCTGACCGTCGGATTCTCCTAAAACCGCAACCGTTGGGTTCGTATCAAAAAGTGCTTTCCAATGAATATTAGAAATTTGAAATCTAACAGTTGGATTTGGAATCATGTCCAAATCAAATTTGGAAAAGGTCGCTGTAAGTGCTGTTCGATGGCCGTTGATGGAAATCGACTGTACGGGCCTTGATAAAATTATTGAAAATATTAATAATTTGTGTAAAATCATAATATATGAATTGGGAAGAACTGGGATGAAAAACTCCACATTTGTAAAGATAAAAAATATATTTTTATCGAAATGAACTAGTTTTGAACTAGAATTGAAATCAATTTATTTTTGAAATAAATAAATTGAATTTGAAAGTGGTTTTAAAAGTAATCAGAATTTCCAATACGTGAAGTAGAAATGGATTTGAATTGAAATTATCCTCGGAATATTTCGATGTTGGATTTCGTGAATATACAGATATGGTTGTGGAAATTTGAAAGATATATTATATATCGTTATTTCCAATATGATATTTGTTGGTTTCAGAGTTTGATATTGAATATAAGCCGGTATATTTTTGTGACGACCCCAAAACCCGTACTGATGGTGTCAAGGTAATCTTTGGAATATAACACATAAACAGATAATAGCAGAAACAAAAATAAATAAATACACCAGATAATGAACAAATAATCACTGGATAAACAATAATCATCAGAGTTACACAGTATACAGGATCATACTTAGTACAAATACAGTTCAACTATACATAAATGTCTACAGCGGATACAAACATAATATGTACAATAGGAGCTGAACAGCATACAAAGAGATAAATGATAGAATCCATCTTTAGCTCCAGCTATCCAGAAAGATCCAGCTAAAACCTGAATACAAGGCTGCCCGAGAACGGTATTCCACCCATATTTCGATACTTGATTAATAGGGCCTCAATATCCGGTTCTGCATTCCTTCTATTTCTGACACTCATTTTCTAGTACTTCTGCAAACAGCGGATCAAGTGTCAGGTCAATAGAAAAGATATTTCAAAGCAAAGAGACAAATACTTAAATGTAAATGTGTCTATTAAGGTGTTATTTCATTCTGCTACTCATGCTAGGATATTACTGATCCTATCTGTATAGAGTTACCCGTCCTAGAACACTACTAGTTCTATTTCGATAAACATCTATTTTTATCTTTACAAATGTGGGATTTTTCATCCTAGTTCTTCACAAATCATTTCTTATGATTTTACACAAATTACTGATATTTTTTATAATTTTATCAAGGCCCGTACAGTCGATTTCCAACAACGGCCATCGAACTGCACTTACAGCGACCTTTTCTGAAATTGATTTGGACATATCTCCAAATCCAACCGTTAGATTTCAAATTTCTAATATTCTTTAGAAAGCTATTTTCGATACGAACCAATGGTTCCGGTTTTAGGAGAATTCGATGGTCGGATCTCCCATAATGTCCGTTTGAAATTAATGGTCGAAATTCACGAATTGTCGTGGCGCGGCACATTCTATTCAGGCCATTATATTATGTATATAATATATATTTCGTCGTTATTATTTAAAATAATTCATTTTAAATAATCAAAATTCTCTAAAATTGCCAATTTAAAAATTTTAAATTGGCTCGGATTTCCGGGTTATTACAATTTTCTATTCAGAGCCTTGTATTTAATATCAAATGTGATTTTGGGTCCGTCGTGAATGGTGTCTTAAATAACACTGTTCTTGAATCCAGTTTAGAAAAGAATAAATCTTTTAATTAAGATTTAGTGAAATTGTCCAATTAAATAATAATTGGAATTGAATTTGAATTGGTTTTGGGTTTATCGTGAACGGTGTTTTAAATAACACTTGTTCTTTAACCCGATTAACAATGAGACGTGATTTTGGGTTTATCGTGAACCGTGTTTTAAATGACATCGGTTCTTTAACCTAGTTAAAGATTAAAACTAAGTGGAGTTTTAATGAATCTTTAATTAGATTGAAATGATCGAGAATGGAGTATCGCCAGTTTTGCTCCTAGCGATAGTTAAATCTTTAACTAGATTTGAACGTGAAATGGTAATTAATTTTACCGATAACACCGTGGTGTTAGTTATGGAGTACTACCAGTTTTGCTCCATGGGATAAATAGGTTGGGATTGGGAAATAAAAGAAATAATTACTTCGGTGTGGCATAGCTTTGTGTATGGTGTTAATTCGCGAGCCTCACACCTCGGTATGAGTCAAAAACGGGATACGGACCGTTGGGAGAACACGGCGTTTCTTTCTAGCTATGGGTGGTGTCAGTGCTTAAACTGGCTGACATTTATATACTTTTCACCTTTGTGGTTGTTGGAATGCGAGGCGCCTCGATTTTAGGTCTGTAAGGACCGGGAAACGTGTGTTTAGGAATAACTAATCCTCAAACGTAAGGGAGGACCGGCCCAGCCGATTCCAGGGGTTACCCAGAGTGTGTAGTCCCGAGGCATTTGCTAGAGTGTCTCGAAGCGGAGAGGAGCTTGCCCCTTTCCTCGACTCATGATGGAATCCAATTTCCAATACGCGATAATTCGGTTTTATTTGTAGAACCTAGTATGGCGACATAGTAGATGGTAGCTATGCCGCCTATGATTGATACTTATGATTGAAATTGTTTTGGCACTATACATTTATAGTAATATCAATATAATCTGTTTTTATACGTATCAAGCATTCTTTGGCTATTATAAGGTAAAACCCTATCCTCCGTCTTGCGTTGCATTGTGTGATGGGACCTGGGTCTTATAATAGCTTTAATTTTCTTTATTTAGCATTGCGCTGTTTGTTTTATGCACTGGTATTCTTGGGAGGAAACCCGTTCCGTGTTATACTGCGTGGTCCCTTGATTTACCTAACTTTAAAGTAAAGATTAATAACTGTTTTTAGTTCTCACGCCAGTCACATGACTGACCTGGAGTTTATTGTTTTAACCTAAACTCTGGGTGCCCCTATTTTCCACACGGGCAACTAGTAGTTTTGTTTTGCATATTTATATTCACATGATCCTGATTTACAGCTGGAACGATGCTCGGAAAGCTCTGTATCCGTGTATTACTTTCAGTTTTGTTTTGTATTGTTTTTCCGCTGCTATGTAATTTATTGTAATCTCTGATATTTATCGAATGTGTAATATTTATTCATACTCTGTATATTCTTGTATCTGATGGAATTGTTGTAATAAGCAATGAAATGTTCTTCTATTTGCGTTCTACTTTGTCGTGTTCTCAAGGTAATCCGTTCTTTCCTTGACGGGGAAGTTACGGGCTATCTCATATTACATTTTCTGTTTTTGTTCGCCATTTTATGATTTTATTTTGTTTTGATTTATACAAATGAGAAAAGGGTGAATTCACTTATAACTACATTTGTGAAAAAAATAGTCCAAGACTATTCTCTTGGTTTGATGATTTTGTTTAGGAGTAGAAAGAGTTTGCGTAGTCCTATTAGTTTTCATAGTATGAAATGGTAATCATGGCTAACGAAATACAATTTTAATTTTCTTTATCCCATAGCGTATCCTGTGGCAACATGCTTCAATCCACTCTTTGACTGTTTCCCTAATTAGTGCAAAATAACAATTAATGTCACTATTGGAAGCAACTGGTCGTCTTTAAAAGTTGATTGATATGCGTGCTTAGTTAATGCAGAAACCATAGCTGTGATTGCAATTTTTTGTTTGTTGAATGTACAAATACAAATATGAGCCTTTTAAAATAAAAATCAATTTGCATTCTATTTTTTTTTAATTTATGTACTGATATAATATAAAGCGTTTAACTGTATTTTAATACAGGCAGAACATGGATATGTTTCCATCTTGGAATATGCAGGTAACAAAGTATGTGAGTACTCTTATTAATTTATAATAATAATGGTGTAAACTTATTTGAAAAATGCATTTCAGTTTGTTTTATATTGTAAAAGTGTTTTTATTTTTGGGATATTTATGTATGTAAGATAGTTTGTATTTAGAAAGACAAAGGAATAGTTAGTGAGTAGCTTTTCCTCTTATGAAAATTCAAGGCATTTGTTCCCAAGAACTAATCCATTGTATTGGTTATTGTGGCCATCTTCCACTCTTACAAATTTGTTGATTATGATGTTGTAGAGAATCGTCGATTATTTGTATTCACCACTTCCATAAATCCTAGAACTTATATCTGATTTGGGCATCACTTCCTTCCATCCTTAGAAACTAGCATGTGCATATGAAAACTATTTTGTTAGCTTATCCATTGATGTGAATTTATGATGTTTAATTTGTTAGCAGTTCTTTAACTGAAAGCTTTTAGTTATTTGACGATACAATGAGTAGTTAAGGTAGTGATATATCCTTTATCGTGGAAACTACATTTTCTATTAAGCTACGATGGTCTTAATAAAGATAATCAAAGTTGCCTCATAATAAAAGTAATACAGTTTCACTTAACTAAAGCTTTTGCGGACATGGTTATCCATATTCACAAATTGTTAACATACATATTTTAAATAGCATGGTCAGTTACGTCTATCTAAGAATACTACACTTTTATATTGGTGTAGGTAATACAAAGATAGTTATCATAGGAATTACGTTTCAACTCTAATTGAGTAATCTAAAAAGAATTGGGGATTGTTAAAGGAACTCCACATTTGGTTAAGGGGAGGACCAATTTTTATTTAGTGTATAATTGTTATGGGGATGACAAAATAAATTAGCCTCCCCTTAAACATATAAATTGAAATTATGATATTAACCCCCTATAATCCTCACTAATATAAACTATAAAACTTAAAACTTAATTAATGCTTACAATTTAATGTTGTGCATAAAAATAAAAAATGGATATAGTTAACGTAAAATTTCATGGGTAATCAGAATGCATCAGATTAGGTAATTAATTGTAATTTCATATTGGAATTGGTATGGTTAATTTTAAATGCAAAAACGAAAATTTTGATACAATATGTTGTATCAAATTTTTGTAATTGAGATGTTTAGTAATTCACACGTTTGTTACTTGAACTGAATTTAGTAAGTTAGTGTTTGTGACGAGCAATGGGTGGTTAGGTCTCTTTTTCTTTTTCTTTTTAAATAAATCGGACCCCCCTTTACAAAAATATATTAAGCTGGAGTCCTCTTAAAATTATCCTCCTCTTAACCAAATGTGGAGTCCCTTTTACAACCCCCAAAGAATTCTATGTTCTTTTTAATGACCAAAATGTTTAATTTAGTGATTTATGGTTTGCTCATAAAAAGAACAAAATGGTAAAGCACTTCAAAGTGATGAAATTTTAAACTTTTTGTCTTACTGTTCCTAGTTTTATGATTTGATTATGTTTGATCTATACAGTAAGAAAAGGACAAATTCACTTACGCAAAAAACTTCAAACCATGAAATTGAATCTTCAAACCATATACCTTAATAAACTGGTTTTTAATTATTAAAAAACTAAGTAAACTTCTTGAAATTATTATATGTTGGACATGATTGAATTTTATAAAGTAATTAGTTCTATATTTTTTTTACATGATCTCATGATAAATTATTTTTAATAAAAATACATGTATCTTACTGGGATGTTGAGAAGGATCATACTTATCATATTTTATCTTATTTTCATAGATTTTTTAGCTTTAGTAAATTTTATTTCACCACAGGTACTAGAATTTTGTACTATATATGCAAACAGAACAAAATGAAATTTGATATTTATAGCGTTTGGAAAATTTCTTTGATTTCTAAACATGGCGTGGTTATATTTGGAATATAATATTTGATTACCAGCCCACATTTGACTAATTATGAACTTTAAACAATCGAGAGTTTTACATCAAACCAGATAGGTAGATTGAAACAATAGCTGCCCTATGAAGACCCTACAATAATGCTCAAATGGAGGAAAAATCTTGATTGTAGTCTATAAAAAAAATTGATCAATTGAATGTTGCACTAATTAATTTTGACTTTAATCCATTAGAAATTTGACTAATTGGCCATTTCTATATGTTTATTAGCTTATGTGGAATAATCATATCATATATTAAAGTGATTGTTTCTTTACTCTCATTTGACTAATAAGTTATTTTTATATGTTTATCACCTTATGTGGAATAATCATATCATATATTAAAGTAATTGTTTCTTTGCTCGACATTAATAAGATGGGTGTATGTATATATGCATGGATAACATCAAATTAAGCAACCGAAAAGTACATTTTTTAATAATTATCATTGACAATTAATCATTTGACCATTTAAATCATTCATAATTATGTACAATAGGATTATTATACACTAGCTTATTTTCGATCATCATTATTGAAATGCTTAGCCTGAATGGTATAGTCAACGTAAGTTTTGGATAACATAGCCAATTTTGGGCATCTTTCATTTACTCTTGGACTTGCTAAAAATTTTACAAACTTAAATTAAAATAATATCTATAGTTAGTATTTATATAAGGATGTTCTTAGAATTCCATGGTAGGATCAAAAAAGCTGCCTTTATTCCAATTTTTCGTAAAGATGATTCATTGGATAGTTTAGTTTCTTTATATGATTTGTTTTCATATATGATGTTTCACCCTTTTGAAAATTACTGAATGTTTAAGACATGGATATTGAATTTTAATTTATCCATCTATGCATGACATTTAATAGTTTGACATCTTTATCATGTTCACTGCATATTTTTATTAGCTAAGAGTTTTTAAATTAACAAGTCGAAAACAATTTACTAATTTTTCCCCTCATTTGTATATATTAGATGTTCTATAACCATTGCATTGTGTTGTATAATAAATAAACGTCCATTTATATAAAAAGGACACTACTGTTAGTTATAGTGGTCAAGGTCCTTTTGTTTTCTTAAGAGGAAACAATTTAATGCTTCTAAGGCTCAGTGTTATACATTTGAATGTTAATCTATTTTTTTTATCCTTTTGTCTATGCCTTCTAATTCCTTATGAACAATATAAATTCCAAATATATTTTGAGACTCAATTTAGCTTTAAGTAATTTCTTTTCCCATGTATAGAACTATATTTTACAATTGATGAAATAAGTTTATATTTATTTTCATTAATACGTGTCTGACTATTTTATACCAAAAGTAAATTATATGTGAATGATGTCGCATAGTAGCTAGGTTATGAAGAAAATAAAAACTAACTTTATCTTCTAAATTATTTTTTCGCAACAAGATTCTTCATTGGTTTGTAATATATATGTAAATATAAATACAGAGTGCTAATGATTATATGCTAATTTGGCATATCCTGAATTTTTTCCATATGAGAAATAAGTGATTGACACCTATTCGAGGCATGTATAATGCCGTCACTATTTTGTTCATTATATGCTAATTTGGCATATCCTGAATTTTTTCTATACTAATACAAGGGATTGACATCTATTGTAGGAATATATAATGCCTTTACTACCTTTTCATGGTTATTTTTAGAGTAGTATACTTTTTTCCAATGTGCTAGGTTGCTTATTTGCATTCTTTGAGTTATTGTTTGTCATAGCTCTCATATAATTATGGATCATGTTTCTAGTTTATGTTGCATATTTATTAATTCCATATTGAAATCTTCCCAATAATTAACAGATTTTTCAAAGATAGATTATTATTCAAAGTTCTCATTACCCAATTTTAGAAAGACAATAGATTATTGAGCATCCATATATAACATAATTACATTTCCTTTATCGTTAATGTATTAATACTATACTGGTATTTGTTGTTGATTCTGTATCTATTGCCTTAACACCATGTTGGATAGAACTTATGTGTATTTGTATTATTTGACTACAATGGTAATAGGTTTAAATACATGTAAAAATGTTATTAATTAATAGGTTAAAAATAACAGGTGCAAAATCAAAATAGATATAACATAATATAAGAAAACAAAGAATTTAAATTGTATCGACTGTAATATATAAATGAAATGTTTATGGACTATTGTATTTGTGCTAAGAATAACTATATATTCAATAGATATTTAGAGTATCGTGTTATCAAAATAAAACTTGATTATTATACTTTTGTCAACTCTTAAAGCAACTTTCTACCCAAAGAATTAGAGATATTACTTTGGGAAGGCTTTAGTACATGTCATTTTGCCCAAGTAGCAATGAAAAGCATTGAAGTCATGAAAATTTGAATGGCAAGTTATTTGAGCGCTATATGTGACGACAAGGAATTTCGCTCGGTCCGAACCAGTCGCTAAACCGATTCAGGCCGTTCGAAACGCCCTATCGTTTGAGAACACGACAAATCAGAATGCATACAAAAGAACGTTTCATTGTATATTACAACAATGCATCAGATTACAAGAATATACAGAGTATAAATGAATATTACACAGAAATATCAGAGATTTAAATTACATTTAAATACATAGCAGCGGAAAATAATACAATACACAACTAGAAGAGATATACGGATACAAAGCTTTCCGGATATCGTTCCAGCTGTAAACCAGGATCCTATGAATATAAATCTGCAAAACCAAAACTACTAGCTGCCCGTGTGGAAAATAGGGGCACCCAGAGTTTAGGTTAAAACAATAAACTCCAGGTCAGTCATGTGACTGGTGTGAGAACTAAAACAGTTAATCTTTATTTTTAAAGCTAGGTAAATCAAGGGACCACGCCGTATAACACGGAACGGGTTTCCTCCCAAGAATACCAGTGCATAAAACAACAGCGCAATGCTAAATAAAGAACAATGAAGCTATTATAAGACCCAGTTCCCATCACACAATGCAACGCAAGCCGGAGGATAGGGTTTTTACCTTATAATAGCCAAGAATGCTTGATACGTTGAAAACAAATCATTTGATACTATTATAAGTGCATAGTATATAAAACAACTTCAAATCATAAGTATCAATCATAGGCGGCATGAGCGCCCCATCCCACTATGTCGCCATATATAGGATTACACCTAAAACCGCAAAGTCACGTATTTGGAAATTGGATTTCCATCTATGAACCGAGGCAAAAGATAGTCCTCAACCGATTCGAGACGCTCTAGCCCGTGTCTCAGGAACAGCCGCAACTGCCCCTTGGATCGTCAGGGCCGGTCCACCGATGTGGATTATTATGCCTGAACACTACGTCTCCCCACCCTATGGGGTGTAAGTCTGGTCCGTCTGCCAACCAGAATGCATCGGCCGAAACCGATATAACCGAGGCGCCTCGCAACAGCAACAACCACATAAGTCAAACTCGTCAGGGCGTGTAAAACCACTGACGCCACTTCTAACTAGAAAGAAACGCAAGTCCTCCCTGAGGTCCGTCTCCCGTTTTTGGTTCATACCGGGTGTGAAACTCGCGAATTCACGTTACACAAAGGTGTGCCACACAGGCTGTGCTTTGATCATCACCACAAGACTTTGCTTTTCAACAGAAGCCTCGATCTATTGCCACTTAGGCATGCCACACAGGCAATTCACTCTATGTGTTTGATATCCATCAGTATATAACCCCTGAGCTCGTACGTCTCAGAGAAGGGCGTTAAGCAAGAGAATAAATTCTCTGCCGCCAAACAGATATATATTTAATAGAAATCAATCACACAGACTAAAATCCAATGTCAGACACACAGTCCATTTACAAGTCCGTTCTGGGTCTGAACGAAACCGGAGGCACCTAGTACCTCGCATATCCATCGATCTCCAAGTACGTCTGGACGATCACTAACTGTTTCCATCTTCTTGGGTGTACAGCCCAATCAAGATCATCAGTAAGCACCCAAACAACGTGAAGACTTCCGGTCTTCGACCATCGTCTTCATCTTCGACACCACGTCCAATCAGTTATTCAGAATGGGATAAACCCGGTCTTTCTGAATAACTCGCGTATATATTATAAAAGTGTTACACAAACACAACATACGCCTCATTCCAATTCAGAATATTCTTTTATTCAAATATTCCTATACTTTGGGAA
Source organism: Allium sativum (assembly GCA_030737875.1). Lineage (NCBI taxonomy): Eukaryota > Viridiplantae > Streptophyta > Magnoliopsida > Asparagales > Amaryllidaceae > Allium > Allium sativum. The sequence goes on along the minus strand of CM060920.1, from coordinate 453,498,499 downwards.
AAGTTCCCATTAATTTTATCCAAGATAAATTCTTTAAATTTATTCTTTAATCTCCTTTGAATATCAATTCAAACTAGTCGGGATTAGCGAACCACACCGAAGTAATCATTTATTTTATTTCCCAATCCCAACCTATTCATCCCATGAAGTACAACTGGTTATACTTCATCTCTAACACCACGGTGTTATCGGTAAATTCAATTACCATTTCACGTTCAAATCTAATTAAAGATTTAACTATCGCCTGGAGCAAAACTGGTGATACTCTATTTTCGATCATTTCAATCTAATTAAAGATTCATTAAAACTCCACTTAGTTTTAATCGTTAACTGGGTTAAAGAATCAGTGTCATTTAAAACACGGTTCACGATAAACCCAAAATCACCTTCCATTAATTATCGGGTTAAAGAACGAGTGTTATTTAAAACACTATTCACGATAAACCCAAAAATCAATACCAATTCAATTCCAATTAAATATCATTTAATTAGTACACTTCGTTAAATCTAAACAAAAAGATTTAATCTTTTCTCAACTAGGTTCAAGAACAGTGTTAGTGAAGACACCATTCACGACAAACCCAAATCACATTTGTTATTCAATACAAGGCTCTGAATAGAAAATATACCGGCTTATATTCAATATCAAATTCTACGACTAACAAATATCGCATTGGAAATAACGATATATATATATCTTTCAAATTTCCATAACAACACCTGTATAATCACGAATTCTAACATCGAAATATTCCGAAGACAATTTCGATTCAAATCCATTCCAATGCAATCATTGGAAATTTTGGTTATTTTCAAAACCCTTTTTCAAATTCAATTTATTTATTTAAAAATAAATAGAATTATATTTCTAGTTCAAAACTAGTTCATTTCGATAAAAATCTATTTTTATCTTTTCAAATATGGAGTTTTTCATCCCAATTCTTCACAAATCATTTCTTATGATTTTACACAAATTATTACTATTTTTAATAATTTTATCAAGGCCCGTACAGTCGATTTCCTTCAACGGCCATCGAACTGCAATTACAGCGACCTTTTTCGAATTTGATTTGGACGTATCTCCAAATCCAACCGTTAGATTTCAAATTTCTAACATTCATTAGAAAGCTCTTTTCGATACGAACCCAACGGTTCCGGTTTTAGGAGAATCCGACGGTCGGATCTCCCGTAATGTCCGTTTGAAATAAATGGTCGAAATTCACGAACTGCCGCTGCGCGGCGCGTTCTATTCAGGCCATTATATTATATATATAATATATATAATATATTTCGTCGATTTCTATTTAAAACGAACTATATAAATAGTTTTAAATTCGTTTCAAAAGCAATTTCAACTTCCATTTCAATTCAAATCAAAATTGAATTCTTCTTTATAAATTCGTTTTAAAATTCATTTCTATTCAATTCAAATTTCAATTCAATTTGAATTCATTTCAATTCGCTTTCAATTCCATTTGAATTCGTTTTCAATTCAATTCAATTCGAAATCGTTTTCAATTCAATTCATTTCGAAATCGTTTTCAATTCAATTCATTTCAAAATGAATAAAATCGATATAAATATCGTTCACGTCAAAATGGCGTCAATCTAATCAACACGGCTTCATATATTGATATTTTCAAATATTCCATTTCGAATATTTCTATTTCAAATATTTCTATTTTAAAACTGGAATGAGGCCCAATCAATTACCATATAAAGTTAATTATATGGATTTTCATACAACACATGTATATAATAGCATGGAAAAATAATCAACCATCAACCAAAGTGCACTACACTGTATAAGCATCAAATATAGATATCCAACGCTTAAAACAGCCTGTCAATCAACCGATCGACATATTCAATCAATCGGGATGAGTGAACTTCAAATTTCATCCCAACACCCGTGTGGGGTTTCAAACAATCAAACACATATTTTATTTGTGCTGTTGGGCGATGTGTAAAATTTATCGACCCAATCAATGTCCTTCAAATAGGTGTACATAAACAAACCGCCTGGTTTGTAAATGAATATTTTATTTTATTCACTTTCACTATATTCATTCTCACATTAAAAATTATATTTTTAACGATAAAACATTTTATTTCAACACATGAATTTCTATTCAATTCATTTATTCAATAAAATGGCATTTTTATTTTTCTAACTTATTTTAGAAAATTTCGGCGGCATAACGGCACGATACTAGAAACGGGACAAGGCCTAGCCTTATCCCCGGTCTAGTGAAGGCCCACGCAATTCACACATCAATCAAATCAATTTATTTCACCCAACAATTCAATTTCAAATCAAATCATCTAATCAACTACACAACCAAACAATTTAACAAACAAGCCATCCATGGTCTGTGGATGACGGGTGTCGGGTGCTACTAAACACCGTCTGCATCCTAGTATATATATATAACTAGCAAAAGAAAATTTGAGTGAGAAGTTCTCACCGATAGCTATCCTAACTCCACGGCACTTCTAATGCAGCAAATCTTCACTGTTCTCCTCTCTAATTAGTTTCTTCGCCCATAGCCACTACATATATAAAAATCATATTTTTACTTTGCTATTCAATATATAAAAATCGAATTTTTACTTCGACGTTCAATATATAAAAAACACATTTCTAATTCGAAGTTCAATATATAAAAATCACATTTTTAATTCGAAGTTCAATATATAAAAATCACATTTTTATTTCGAAGTTCAATATATAAAAATCATATTTTTATTTCGAAGTTCAATATATAAAAATCATATTTTTATTTCGAAGTTCAATATATAAAAATCATATTTTTATTTCGAAGTTCAATATATAAAAATCATATTTTTATTTCGAAGTTCAATATATAAAAATCATATTTTTATTTCAATAAAAATCTCGTCTTTATAGAAATAACAATCTAATCTTTTCTAAATCAAAAATCTAATTTTTTCCTAAATCAAAACTACGATCTTTTTCTAAACAAAAATATGATCTTTTTCTAAACAAAAATATGAACTTTTTCTTAGATAAAAATCCTATCTTTATTCTCTAATCATTTTTTAAAAAAAATCAAATTAAAATTCTTTTAAAATTCAGTTTTAAAATCTATTTAAAAAAACAGTTTTAACCTTTTAAAAAAAATCAGCATTACAGAATTAAAATAAAAATAAAATAAATAAAATACTCACATTGTCGCGAAGAAGGGGGGGTGACTGTCGAGCTCGGCGGCGAGGTCTGGTGGCGTCTCGATGTTTTGGGGGTGGCGCTAGGGTTTCGAACGGCTTCGGGGGGGTCGCGATGCTTCTGGAGGCTCGCGGTTGCTTCAGGGAGGGCGGCGGCAGGATGGGGTGGCTCAGGGCGTTAGAGGTCGAAGGGGGTAGGGCACGAGGAGGCGACGACCTTCCGGTTGCGCGGTGGGTCATTTCGGAGCATCGAACGGAGGATAGGTCGGGGAAGAAGAAGGGGGATGCGGGGAAGCGTCAGACGAAGGGGCGGAGGAAGGGGGAGGAGCGGCGTGGTCGAGGTCCAGACCGCCGACGAGCGTTTTTTTTTCTCTTTTCGATTTACAGAAGAATGATCGGGGGGGCCAGAAGGTTTTAAGGGAGAGAGATATATATTTTTTTATTTTATTTTATTTAATTATTTGTAAAAAGTGGACTTTTACCTACGACCTCAAAACGAGGCCCACCGCCTGTCGTCCATAGCGTTTTACCCCCATTCCGAACACAATGGGATATGTATCGCAAGCTGATTTGATTGTTACAATCAGTTTCCGTTAAATTTACATTTAAATCACTATATTGAATTTTAAACGTACATTTCAAATTACCGGGGTCGCATACTAACTTGATAAATCACAGAAAAATATTTTCTAGCTTCGTATTGACGATACGGTCCTAACAAAACTAGTTTCGTCGAATTCTGAGACCGTTTGAAAAATGGCCAATTTCCAGTCGATTAAAATCAACTGAAACTGGTCAAACGCGTTTTCTTTTGCCACGCTCACATATTGATTCGAAAAATTATGAAATTTGGAATCTAGCAATAACTTCACATCCCGGACCCAACAAAACTGGTTTCGTCGAAATCCGAGGTCGTTTGCAAAATTGCTATTTTTAAGGGCCTTATATATATAAAAATATATATAAATTCCACAGCGACTATTTCTAATTTTAAACTGGACATATCTTATCATTTCTAAGATGAAATCTCAGTTTGTTAACTTTGTTACAAAGATATAGTTATACAGATTCAAATATTTCTTGTTTCGTTCAATTCTGACTTATATTGAATTCTGTATATTCATTTGAAATTAGAAATCGAATTTTCGAACTACCGCGCCATTTTCAATTCCTTTTATAATTATATATAATTATTATATATTCTAACGACGACGTATATAATATATACGTTCTAATTATATTCAAAATAAATTTCTCGTCGATATTATTTAAAATAATTCATTTTAAATATCCAAATTCGCTAAAATTGCCAAAATAAAAATTTTAAACTGGCCCAGATTTTCCGGGTTATTACAATCTCCCCCACTTAAAACTTTTCGTCCCCGAAAAGGAACAAAGTCGAAAGTGGTTTGATTAATCAACTCTACGTTCGATCTGGCTTCCATTCTCCAACTTTTCAGTTTCTGAGAATTTTCAAAATTTCAAAAATTTGGCTAACACCCTAAATTTTCGAAAAATTTCGCCATAACCTCCCCTGCACCGGGAGCATCGGGGAATTTCAAATAGCTTCCCCGGTCCTTCAGATCTCAAAAAGAAAAAGAAAAAGCCAAGCGGCTAGCCAATAGGCTCACAAAATCATCATCACCCAAACAAAACAGGAAATTATGTAGTAAACATGTACCTATTTGTCGGGCAAACAAATTTTATTCTCTGCTCTAGCCTCCTTGCTATGACCTGTTCAATGTAAGTATATGTATATGCAAGCAAATGCGACCAATTTTCAATACAATTCAAAATTCGGTTCAATTAGGCATAAATGGCTAAAAATTAGCAAACAAATAAACAAACAACACAAACATCAATCAATTAGTGGATTAAAGTTTCAAATTCATAATTTTGATACATAGTCAAAAATCAGGTTTTTGATGCCAAATCACAACAATAGGCCCTATCTAATTTTGGTTCTCACACCAGTCTAATGGAAACATATAGAAATCACACCTTCGAAACACGAAAATAAATACTGGTGATGGCGCGCCATCATCAGAATCATGTCCGGGCGACTAGAGTGTGACTCTATATCTATCCAGTATATTAAAATTTCGAATACACGCGGATCAGACGTATACGCAAAATCTATATATACTGGATTGTCCACATCAATCTAAATAGATAATCAAATACGAATAATTGATTTAAATCTTCAAAACCAAAAATTTGTTTTCATTTTCAAAAATATACTCTTCACACTCGTTCTAGGATAATACTGATCTCATCTCTAACGAGTCATTCTAAGTGGATATTACTAATCCAATATCTGATGAATTCTTTCGTATAGTTCTAATGTGTCTTGTTCTCTAGCTTTGTAAACCAAAGCTCTGATACCACGTGTGACGACAAGGAATTTCGCTCGGTCCGAACCAGTCGCTAAACCGATTCAGGCCGTTCGAAACGCCCTATCGTTTGAGAACACGACAAATCAGAATGCATACAAAAGAACGTTTCATTGTATATTACAACAATGCATCAGATTACAAGAATATACAGAGTATAAATGAATATTACACAGAAATATCAGAGATTTAAATTACATTTAAATACATAGCAGCGGAAAATAATACAATACACAACTAGAAGAGATATACGGATACAAAGCTTTCCGGATATCGTTCCAGCTGTAAACCAGGATCCTGTGAATATAAATCTGCAAAACCAAAACTACTAGCTGCCCGTGTGGAAAATAGGGGCACCCAGAGTTTAGGTTAAAACAATAAACTCCAGGTCAGTCATGTGACTGGTGTGAGAACTAAAACAGTTAATCTTTATTTTTAAAGCTAGGTAAATCAAGGGACCACGCCGTATAACACGGAACGGGTTTCCTCCCAAGAATACCAGTGCATAAAACAACAGCGCAATGCTAAATAAAGAACAATGAAGCTATTATAAGACCCAGTTCCCATCACACAATGCAACGCAAGCCGGAGGATAGGGTTTTTACCTTATAATAGCCAAGAATGCTTGATACGTTGAAAACAAATCATTTGATACTATTATAAGTGCATAGTATATAAAACAACTTCAAATCATAAGTATCAATCATAGGCGGCATGAGCGCCCCATCCCACTATGTCGCCATATATAGGATTACACCTAAAACCGCAAAGTCACGTATTTGGAAATTGGATTTCCATCTATGAACCGAGGCAAAAGATAGTCCTCAACCGATTCGAGACGCTCTAGCCCGTGTCTCAGGAACAGCCGCAACTGCCCCTTGGATCGTCAGGGCCGGTCCACCGATGTGGATTATTATGCCTGAACACTACGTCTCCCCACCCTATGGGGTGTAAGTCTGGTCCGTCTGCCAACCAGAATGCATCGGCCGAAACCGATATAACCGAGGCGCCTCGCAACAGCAACAACCACATAAGTCAAACTCGTCAGGGCGTGTAAAACCACTGACGCCACTTCTAACTAGAAAGAAACGCAAGTCCTCCCTGAGGTCCGTCTCCCGTTTTTGGTTCATACCGGGTGTGAAACTCGCGAATTCACGTTACACAAAGCTGTGCCACACAGGCTGTGCTTTGATCATCACCACAAGACTTTGCTTTTCAACAGAAGCCTCGATCTATTGCCACTTAGGCATGCCACACAGGCAATTCACTCTATGTGTTTGATATCCATCAGTATATAACCCCTGAGCTCGTACGTCTCAGAGAAGGGCGTTAAGCAAGAGAATAAATTCTCTGCCGCCAAACAGATATATATTTAATAGAAATCAATCACACAGACTAAAATCCAATGTCAGACACACAGTCCATTTACAAGTCCGTTCTGGGTCTGAACGAAACCGGAGGCACCTAGTACCTCGCATATCCATCGATCTCCAAGTACGTCTGGACGATCACTAACTGTTTCCATCTTCTTGGGTGTACAGCCCAATCAAGATCATCAGTAAGCACCCAAACGACGTGAAGACTTCCGGTCTTCGACCATCGTCTTCATCTTCGACACCACGTCGAATCAGTTATTCAGAATGGGATAAACCCGGTCTTTCTGAATAACTCGCGTATATATTATAAAAGTGTTACACAAACACAACATACGCCTCATTCCAATTCAGAATATTCTTTTATTCAAATATTCCTATACTTTGGGAAAAGTTCCCATTAATTTTATCCAAGATAAATTCTTTAAATTTATTCTTTAATCTCCTTTGAATATCAATTCAAACTAGTCGGGATTAGCGAACCACACCGAAGTAATCATTTATTTTATTTCCCAATCCCAACCTATTCATCCCATGAAGTACAACTGGTTATACTTCATCTCTAACACCACGGTGTTATCGGTAAATTCAATTACCATTTCACGTTCAAATCTAATTAAAGATTTAACTATCGCCTGGAGCAAAACTGGTGATACTCCATTTTCGATCATTTCAATCTAATTAAAGATTCATTAAAACTCCACTTAGTTTTAATCGTTAACTGGGTTAAAGAATCAGTGTCATTTAAAACACGGTTCACGATAAACCCAAAATCACCTTCCATTAATTATCGGGTTAAAGAACGAGTGTTATTTAAAACACTGTTCACGATAAACCCAAAAATCAATACCAATTCAATTCCAATTAAATATCATTTAATTAGTACACTTTGTTAAATCTAAACAAAAAGATTTAATCTTTTCTCAACTGGGTTCAAGAACAGTGTTAGTGAAGACACCATTCACGACAAACCCAAATCACATTTGATATTCAATACAAGGCTCTGAATAGAAAATATACCGGCTTATATTCAATATCAAATTCTACGACTAACAAATATCGCATTGGAAATAACGATATATATATATCTTTCAAATTTCCATAACAACACCTGTATAATCACGAATTCTAACATCGAAATATTCCGAAGACAATTTCGATTCAAATCCATTCCAATGCAATCATTGGAAATTTTGGTTATTTTCAAAACCCTTTTTCAAATTCAATTTATTTATTTAAAAATAAATAGAATTATATTTCTAGTTCAAAACTAGTTCATTTCGATAAAAATCTATTTTTATCTTTTCAAATATGGAGTTTTTTATCCCAATTCTTCACAAATCATTTCTTATGATTTTACACAAATTATTACTATTTTTAATAATTTTATCAAGGCCCGTACAGTCGATTTCCTTCAACGGCCATCGAACTGCACTTACAGCGACCTTTTTCGAATTTGATTTGGACGTATCTCCAAATCCAACCGTTAGATTTCAAATTTCTAACATTCATTAGAAAGCTCTTTTCGATACGAACCCAACGGTTCCGGTTTTAGGAGAATCCGACGGTCGGATCTCCCGTAATGTCCGTTTGAAATAAATGGTCGAAATTCACGAACTGCCGCTGCGCGGCGCGTTCTATTCAGGCCATTATATTATATATATAATATATATAATATATTTCGTCGATTTCTATTTAAAACGAACTATATAAATAGTTTTAAATTCGTTTCAAAAGCAATTTCAACTTCCATTTCAATTCAAATCAAAATTGAATTCTTCTTTATAAATTCGTTTTAAAATTCATTTCTATTCAATTCAAATTTCAATTCAATTTGAATTCATTTCAATTCGCTTTCAATTCCATTTGAATTCGTTTTCAATTCAATTCATTTCGAAATCGTTTTCAATTCAATTCATTTCGAAATCGTTTTCAATTCAATTCATTTCGAAATCGTTTTCAATTCAATTCATTTCAAAATGAATAAAATCGATATAAATATCGTTCACGTCAAAATGGCGTCAATCTAATCAACACGGCTTCATATATTGATATTTTCAAATATTCCATTTCGAATATTTCTATTTCAAATATTTCTATTTTAAAACTGGAATGAGGCCCAATCAATTACCATATAAAGTTAATTATATGGATTTTCATACAACACATGTATATAATAGCATGGAAAAATAATCAACCATCAACCAAAGTGCACTACACTGTATAAGCATCAAATATAGATATCCAACGCTTAAAACAGCCTGTCAATCAACCGATCGACATATTCAATCAATCGGGATGAGTGAACTTCAAATTTCATCCCAACACCCGTGTGGGGTTTCAAACAATCAAACACATATTTTATTTGTGCTGTTGGGCGATGTGTAAAATTTATCGACCCAATCAATGTCCTTCAAATAGGTGTACATAAACAAACCGCCTGGTTTGTAAATGAATATTTTATTTTATTCACTTTCACTATATTCATTCTCACGTTAAAAATTATATTTTTAACGATAAAACAATTTATTTCAACACATGAATTTCTATTCAATTCATTTATTCAATAAAATGGCATTTTTATTTTTCTAACTTATTTTAGAAAATTTCGGCGGCATAACGGCATGATACTAGAAACGGGACAAGGCCTAGCCTTATCCCCGGTCTAGTGAAGGCCCACGCCATTCACACATCAATCAAATCAATTTATTTCACCCAACAATTCAATTTCAAATCAAATCATCTAATCAACTACACAACCAAACAATTTAACAAACAAGCCATCCATGGTCTGTGGATGACGGGTGTCGGGTGCTACTAAACACCGTCTGCATCCTAGTATATATATATAACTAGCAAAAGAAATTTTGAGTGAGAAGTTCTCACCGATAGCTATCCTAACTCCACGGCACTTCTAATGCAGGAAATCTTCACTGTTCTCCTCTCTAATTAGTTTCTTCGCCCATAGCCACTACATATATAAAAATCATATTTTTACTTTGCTATTCGATATATAAAAATCGAATTTTTACTTCGACGTTCAATATATAAAAAACACATTTCTAATTCGAAGTTCAATATATAAAAATCACATTTTTAATTCGAAGTTCAATATATAAAAATCACATTTTTATTTCGAAGTTCAATATATAAAAATCATATTTTTATTTCGAAGTTCAGTATATAAAAATCATATTTTTATTTCGAAGTTCAATATATAAAAATCATATTTTTATTTCGAAGTTCAATATATAAAAATCATATTTTTATTTCGAAGTTCAATATATAAAAATCATATTTTTATTTCGAAGTTCAATATATAAAAATCATATTTTTATTTCAATAAAAATCTCGTCTTTATAGAAATAACAATCTAATCTTTTCTAAATCAAAAATCTAATTTTTTCCTAAATCAAAACTACGATCTTTTTCTAAACAAAAATATGATCTTTTTCTAAACAAAAATATGAACTTTTTCTTAGATAAAAATCCTATCTTTATTCTCTAATCATTTTTAAAAAAAAATCAAATTAAAATTCTTTTAAAATTTAGTTTTAAAATCTATTTAAAAAAACAGTTTTAACCTTTTAAAAAAAATCAGCATTACAGAAGTAAAATAAAAATAAAATAAATAAAATAAAATACTCACATTGTCGCGAAGAAGGGGGGGTGACTGTCGAGCTCGGCGGCGAGGTCTGGTGGCGTCTCGATGTTTTGGGGGTGGCGCTAGGGTTTCGAACGGCTTCGGGGGGGGTCGCGATGCTTCTGGAGGCTCGCGGTTGCTTCAGGGAGGGCGGCGGCAGGATGGGGTGGCTCAGGGCGTTAGAGGTCGAAGGGGGTAGGGCACGAGGAGGCGACGGCCTTCCGGTTGCGCGGTGGGTCATTTCGGAGCATCGAACGGAGGATAGGTCGGGGAAGAAGAAGGGGGATGCGGGGAAGCGTCAGACGAAGGGGCGGAGGAAGGGGGAGGAGCGGCGTGGTCGAGGTCCTGACCGCCGACGAGCGTTTTTTTTTTCTCTTTTCGATTTACAAAAGAATGATCGGAGGGGCCAGAAGGTTTTAAGGGAGAGATATATATATTTTTTTATTTTATTTTATTTAATTATTTGTAAAAAGTGGACTTTTACCTACGACCTCAAAACGAGGCCCACCGCCTGTCGTCCATAGCGTTTTACCCCCATTCCGAACACAATGGGATATGTATCGCAAGCTGATTTGATTGTTACAATCAGTTTCCGTTAAATTTACATTTAAATCACTATATTGAATTTTTAACGTACATTTCAAATTACCGGGGTCGCATACTAACTTGATAAATCACAGAAAAATATTTTCTAGCTTCGTATTGACGATACGGTCCTAACAAAACTAGTTTCGTCGAATTCTGAGACCGTTTGAAAAATGGCCAATTTCCAGTCGATTAAAATCAACTGAAACTGGTCAAACGCGTTTTCTTTTGCCACGCTCACATATTGATTCGAAAAATTATGAAATTTGGAATCTAGCAATAACTTCACATCCCGGACCCAACAAAACTGGTTTCGTCGAAATCCGAGGTCGTTTGCAAAATTGCTATTTTTAAGGGCCTTATATATATAAAAATATATATAAATTCCACAGCGACTATTTCTAATTTTAAACTGGACATATCTTATCATTTCTAAGATGAAATCTTAGTTTGTTAACTTCGTTACAAAGATATAGTTATACAGATTCAAATATTTCTTGTTTCGTTCAATTCTGACTTATATTGAATTCTGTATATTCATTTGAAATTAGAAATCGAATTTTCGAACTACCGCGCCATTTTCAATTCCTTTTATAATTATATATAATTATTATATATTCTAACGACGACGTATATAATATATACGTTCTAATTATATTCAAAATAAATTTCTCGTCGATATTATTTAAAATAATTCATTTTAAATATCCAAATTCGCTAAAATTGCCAAAATAAAAATTTTAAACTAGCCCAGATTTTCCGGGTTATTACACTATACTATACTATACTATATATTGTACCAATCTACTATATATGAAGGTTCCAACTATTCCCTTAATAGTTGGGTAAACGGAAAGAAATACTATGCACCCAACATGGTGTACTGCTGCTAAATGAAATACTAATTTCATGGTTAAGTCTGAAGAGAAATTATAGGTAACTAAATAATAAGAAATATTTTGCCCCAAAATTTTTTGAAGCTACCAAAAAAGTACAAATTTCATAACTTAAATTGGATAAGAGTTATTACTTGGTTTTCATTTTGAAATATGGATATGTTTTGCATGAGCCATATATATAATAGATAAATTTCTTTTACCATTAGTATATGAATTTCAAAATTCATAGTTAGCTCAAGATTTATTACTTTCCTACCAAGTTCGATGCAAGTTATAAATGCCAATTTAATTGATTTCTAAGAAGTATGGCTCATATCAACATATTTCTACCATTGAAATTACTAAACTCCATTTGTTGACATAATTGGTGCTATGTCAAATGTGTGTTAGCATGTCGAGGTCCCTAGAACTGGTATATGAAGGTTAGCGTTCAGGGTTGCCTAGAATAGTAAGATTATTCTCATCAAAATTACAGGTATTTTATTATACAATATGTTTTTTGATTTAGATACTTATATATATCATAATGAATGGTTCACATCTTCACCCCATGTAGATTAATAGTCGGCAAGAGTCACCTTGGTCCTATAGATTGATAGTCAGCAATAGTCATGTTTTTCCTGTAGGCATTAAAGAGCAGCATATTAAATATATTTGAGGTAAAAAAAATTCCATATTTGCTTCCTACATTTCATGAGAATAGTTTGCAGGTTTAAGCAGTTATGATATCCAATACATTGGATTAATATAGTCAGAATTGAATATTTAGTTGTTTGTTCTATTAATTAATATCTAATTGTATTGCATAGTTGTTTTTCAAAAATTAAATATCATTGAAACCTTATATGTTACTACATATTTATGTATAAATGGAATAAAACTTATTATCTGGAAAAAAAAATCTACATCAGCTCGCGCTTAGAAGCCACTGATTCATTGTCGGATTGTTGGTACACAGCTTGGGTCGATTTCTCTATGTGAAGGTGCATGCTTTTTATACTATTTTTTCCGTCGGCACTTTCAGTGTCGTGGATGAAATTATTAAAGTTATTTTTTCTCCACTAATTAATTGGTTGGATCCATAATACATTAAATACTTTATTTCAGTCGACTATAATAATGGACACGATATAAAGAGTCGTACTATGTTTGGTATAACAATTCTACTGTTTTTGCACAAATACATGCTTATTGCTATATTTTTTAAAATCTTATCATATATTTAGTTTACAAGGTGTAAAATATAGGACATTTGCATCGTTTTTCTTCAACAGCTTAAAAAAAACATGGAATTGGATTTTCATGGCTAATTGCATTTTTTTACTTTTTAGCATTTTTTGTGCTTTTTAAACAAAAAAAATGTTATGTCATTCTCCCATACATTTTATCCTAATTTGTAATTATTCACTTTAACTTATGGATTTATATTTGGGAGTTACTGAAATGTGGCTCATTTTGGAAGTGCTTTTTCACACACTTCTGAGATATTAGTTGAATGGATGCTATTGCACCAACTCTTTTTTATAATAACAGATGGTTTACGAGTTTATCAAATTTAATTTTCATGTATTAATATAACATAATTCAAAACTTGATTGGTATTTTCTTGCTTTACTTTTGTATGTGCAAGGTATAATGTAGGTAATAGAAAATTATTAATTTCTGTAGTAGTAGTAGTAGTAGTATGATTTTTTGCTACTTGAAGATGTTTTAACTCTTGGATACAAAAAATCTACCATTTACAAAGACTGCACTCATTTGTATTCTGTTAACTGACCAATGCAAGCAACATTTCATGGATAATAATCTTGATGTGCCATTATAATATTCAGGTCTTAAGAAGATACACACACACATACACACATGTACACAACTTTTATTCATCTCCATACTATGATAGCATTTCAACAACATCATAGGCACTTATTCCCTATGGACATAAGGTGCATTGCAATAAATGTACTTTGAACCATTCGTTTTATGTCTCCTTATTGCATCAGTACTACTATAATCACTTGTCATCATTTCTCCAGACTTACTATGGTTTCGATCACAAAGTTTCCAGTTTCATAATTGGCCACTTATATATCTAAAATCCAAATTATAGTTCTAATGTGAATAGTTGTGAGTATAAGCACCGACTTGACATGTAGTAACATGTAACTTCCCCGGTAAGGAAAGCACGAATTGCTTTGAGAACAACACACATCGGAACGCAAACAGAAGAACATTTCATTGTTTATTACAACAATCCCATCAGAATACAAGAATATACAGTATGAATAAATATTACACATTCGACAAATATCAGAGATTTAAATTACATTTAAATACAAAGCAGCGGAAAAATAATACAACACACAACTGAAAGGAGATATACGGATACAGAGCTTTTCGAATATCATTCCAGCTATAAACCAGGATCCCATGAATATAAATCTGCAAAACCAAAACTACTAGATACCCGTGTCGAAAATAAGGGCACCCAGAGTTTAGGTTAAAACAATAAACTCTAGGTCAGTCATGTGACTGGTGTGAGAACTAAAATAGTTATTAATCTTTATTTCTAAAGTTAGGTAAATCAAGGGACTACGCTGTATAACACGGAACGGGTTTCCTCCCAAGGATACCAGTGCATAAAACAAACAGCGCAATGCTAAATAAAGAAAAATGAAGCTATTATAAGACCCAGGTCCCATCACACAATGCAACGCAAGCCGGAGGATAGGATTTTACCTTATAATAGCCAAAGAATGCTTGATACGTTTAAAAACATATTATTTTGATATTACTATAAGTGTATAGTGTCAAAACAATTTTAATCATAAGTATCAATCATAGACGGCATAACTACCATCTACTATGTCACCGTACTAGTTCTACAATTAAAACCGCAAAGGTCGTATTGGAAATTGAATTTTCGTCATGAGTCGAGGCAAGGGGCAAGCTCCTCTCCGTTCGAGACACTCTAGCGAATGTCTCAGGACCACACACAGCGATCCTGGATCTTCAGGGTCGGTCCTCTCTCACTTTTGAGGATTGGCAATTCCTGAACACACGTTTCCCGGTCCTTATAGACCTATATCCGAGGCGCGCCGCATCCAACAACCACACAGATAAAAAGTATATAAATGTCAGGGTTGGTAGGTCACTGACATCACCCATAGCTAGAAAGAAACGTCGTGCTCTCCCTGCAATCACTATCCCGTTTTTGACTCATACCGAGGTGTGAGGCTCGCGAATTAACGCCATACACAAAGCTATTCCACATAGGTTGTGCTTTGATCATCAACCACAAGACTTTGCTTTTCAACAAAAGCCTTGATCACCTGCCACTTAGGCATGCCACACAGGCAATTCACTCCATGCGATTGATATCCATCAATATATAACCTCTGAGCTCGTACGTCTCAGAGAAGGGCGTTAAGCAAGAGAATAAATTCCCCACCGCCAAACAGATATATATTTAATAGAGATCAATCACACAGAATAAAATCCAATGTCAGACACACAGTCCATTTACAAGTTCGTTCTGGGTCTGAATGAAACCGGAGGCACTTTCCTCGCATATCCATCGATCTCCAAGTATGTCTGGACGATCACCAACTGATTCCCTCCTCTTGGGTGTACAACC
Organism: Allium sativum; assembly: GCA_030737875.1. NCBI lineage: Eukaryota > Viridiplantae > Streptophyta > Magnoliopsida > Asparagales > Amaryllidaceae > Allium > Allium sativum. The sequence continues at coordinate 453,482,786 of CM060920.1, read as the reverse complement.
CAATCAAGATCATCAGTAATCACCCAAACGATGTGAAGACCTCCGGTCTTCAACCACCGTCTTCATCTTCGACTTATCGTCGAATCAATTATTCAGAATAGGTATAAACCCGGCCTTTCCAAATAACTCGCGTATATAATAAACAAGTGTTACACAAACACAACATATGCCTCATTCCAATTCAGAATATTCTTTTATTCAGATTTTCACATTCTTACAGAAAGGTTCCCATTAATTTTATCAAAGATAAATTCTTCTAAATTTATTCTTTAATCTTCCTTTGGATATCATTTCAAACCATGTTAAGGTTTTCCAAACTAGTCGGGATTAGCGAACCACACCGAAGTAATTATTTATTTTATTTCCCAATCCCAACCTATTCATCCCATGGAGCAAAACTGGTAGTACTCCATATCTAACACCACTGTGTTATCAGTAAATATTAATTACCTTTTCACGTTCAAATCTAATTAAAGATTTAACTATCGCTTAAGAGCAAAACCGGTGATACTCCATTCTCGATCATTTCAATCTAATTAAAGATTCATTAAAACTCCACTTAGTTTTAATCTTTCCACAAATCAATCCTGTCTTTAACTGGGTTAAAGAACCAATGTCATCTAAAACACGGTTCACGATAAACCCAAAATCACATTCCATTGTTAATCGGGTTAAAGAACAGGTGTTATTCAAAACACCACTCACGATAAACCCGAAATCACATTTAAATTCAGTTCCAATTAAATACTAATTAACTGGACAATTTCACTAAATTTTAATTAAAAGATTTATTCTTTTCTAAATTGGGTTCAAGGACAGTGTTATTTAAGACACCATTCATGACGAACCCAAAATCCCATTTGATATTAAATACAAGGCTCTAAATAGAAAATATATCGGCTTATATTCAATATCAAATTCTGAAACCAACAAATATCGTATTGGAAATAACGATATAAATATATCTTTCAAATTTCCACAACCATATCTGTATAATCACGAAATCCAACATCGAAATATTCCGAAGATAATTTCGATTCAAATCCATTCCAATTCACGTATTGGAAATTCTGATTATTTTTAAAACCACTTCAAATCTAGTTCAAAACTAGTTCATTTCGATAAAAATATATTTTTATCCTTACAAATGTGGAATTTTTCATCCCAGTTCTTTCCAATTTGTATATTATGATTTTACACAAATTATTAATATTTTAATAATTTTATGAAGGCCCGTACAGTTGGTTTTCAATAACGGCCACCGAACTGCACTTACAACGACCTTTTCGAAATTTGATTTGGACATAATTCCAAATCCAATTGATAGATTTCAAATTTCTAATATTCATTGGAAAGCTCCTTTCGATACGAGCCCAACGTTTCTGGTTTCAGGAGAATCCGACGGTCGGATCTGCCGTAACGTCTATTCGAAGTCAATGGTCGAAATTCACGAACTGCCGCGACGCGGCGCGTTCTATTCAGGCCATTATATATATATATATATATATATATATATATATTATATCTCGTCGATTTCCTTTTAAAACGTATTTCATAAATCGTTTTAAATTCGTTTTCGAAACGATTTTAACTTCATATTCAATTTCGAATCAAAATTGAATATTCCACATCATCGATATACAAATGATAATATTTTCAAAACGTTATATTTTGAAATGACTTCCTTTTCTATAATCATTATAAAAACGAATATAATCGATATAAATATCGTTCGCGTCAAAATGGCGCATCTCTAATCAACACGGCTTTATATATTTCAATAACTTCGTTATTCTATTCAACAAATGAATATTTATTCTATTCAACACATGAATCTATATTTCTTTCAACACATGAATATTCTTAACACATGAGTATCGTCAACACATGACTATTTTTGTTATTTAATATGTTTTATAAAATTATGATAAAGATGTAAATTTTATTGTTTAAAATATTTTACTCAATACATGAATATTTTCAACACATGAATATATATTTTATTCAACACATGAATATATATTTTATTCAACACATGAATATTCTTTATTCTATTCAACACATGAATATATATTTTAGTATATTCTTTATTTTCCCAATTGGAATGAGGCCCAATCAATTACCATATAATGTTAATTATATGGATTCCATACAACACATGTATATAATAGCAACGATAAATAATCAACCATCATCCAAAGTGCACCACACAACTGCATAAGCATTAAATATAACTAATTAACGCTCATACAGTCTGTCTATCAAATGATCGACATACCACTAAACAATTGGGATTAGTGTACGTCAAATATCATCCCAACACCCGTGTGGGGTTTCAATCCACAAACACTGAATATTATTTGTGCAGTTGGGCAATGTGTAAAATTTATCGTCCCAATCAATATCCTTCAAATAGGTGTACATAAACAAACCGTCTGGTTTGTAAATGAATATTTATTTACTCACATTCAAGTTAAAAATTATATTTTTAACGATAAAAAATTTATTTCAACTCCTGAATATTTATTTCATTCAACACATCACGATCAATTTTCACCACACAACAAAATCAAACAAGTTGTCCATGGTCTGTGGACAACGGGTGTCGGGTGCTGCTAAGCACCGTCTGCATCCTAATATATATTTAACTAGAAAACAAGAGTTAAAGTGAGGAGTTCTCACCGATAAGATAAACCAAACGCCGTGACTCTTCATATGTAGGAAATCTTCGTCGTTCTCGCCTTTTTTCACTTTCGTTGTCCGTAGCCACTACATATACAAAAACCACATTTTTATATTCTCTAGTATATAAAAATCATATTTTTATAACGCTACTATATAGGCAAAAATTCTATTTTTGTAACGGTATTCATATAATAAAGATCATATTTTATTATCACTACATGTACATAAAAATCGAATTTTTATCTTCACTTCATATATATAAAAATCGAATTTTTATCTTGCTATCTTCTATATAAAAACCAAATCTTTATCATTATGAAAAATCATATTCTTTTTAATTATAAAAATCTCATCTTTCTAATAAAAATCTCACCTTTATAATTATAAAAATCATATTTTTTATACTTCTAAAAATAATTTCATATTATACCCTAGTTAAAAATCGTATTTTTAACTTGTCGAATATTTCCTCCCTACGATAAAATTATATCTTTATATAATCAAAAATCCAATCTTTTTCTAAATTAAAAATCCGATCTTTTCTAAATCAAAAATCGCATCTTTCTACTTGAGAAAATCAAATCTTTATACTTTAAAAAAAAACCAAGTTTTTAATTTACATAAATAAAGTTAAAATAAAAACTCACTCGTCTTAGGGCTTTGATCGAAGGAGGAGGAGGAGCTTTGGTGGGTGCAGACTCCGGTGGCGTGGTGCTGCTGTCTCGAGTGATGGAGAGCGACAAAGGAAGGGCTTTTGGGCTTTAATTGGAGAAAGAGAGGGTATAGGGCGGCGCCGGAGGCTGTAGATAGTGGAGGAGGCTCGGGGGTCTGGTCAGAGGCGGCGGCAAGGCGAGGTGGTGGATGGCGGTGAGGTAGGGTGGCAGGGGCGTCGGATTTTAGGGGAACTTGGGTTCGTGGGAGGCTAGAACGGAACTGGAGAGGGAGGATGAGGGGGGCGTCGTTGCGAGGAAGGGGGGTCCGGTGAGTTGCGTCGCCGCCTAGGGAGGCCGGCGATCCACGTCGAAGGGGGGGGGGGGCGAGGCATGATCGAGCAGGGCGTTTTTTTTAATCAGTAAACCCGATATCGGGTTTGGAAGAGAGAAGAGGGGCGTTGACCCCCTTTTTCTATTTAAATTTTAATTTTTTTTTAAATTATCCCCAAAAAGTAACTTTTATTTTGAACTCAGAATCGAACCCACCGACTGTCGTCCCTAGCGTATTACCCTCATTCCGAACACAATGGGATATGTATCGTAGGCTGATTCGATCAGTTTCTATCAAAATCAAAATATAAATCTATATATTGAATTTGAACGCACTTTTCAATTTACCGAGGCCACATACGGACTCTAAAAATTCCCAAAAAATATTTTCTAACTTCGTATTGACGATACGGTCCTAACAAAACTAATTTCGTCAAATTCCGAGACCGTTTGGAAAATGGCCATTTTCTGGTCGATTAAATTCAACTAAAACTGTTAAAACACGTTTTCCTTTGCCACGCTCACATATTGATTCGAAAACTTACGAATTTTAGAATCTGGCAATAACTTGACATCACGGATCCAACAAAAGTGGTTTCGTCGAAAACAGAGGTCGTTTGCAAAATTTCCATTTTTAAGGGCCAGAATTCCATAGCGACTATTCTGAATTTTCAACTGGGCATAACTTTTTATTCCCGCTATGAAATTTTGATTTTTCGGATTCATTGGAAAGATATTCTCAGTTAGATTCAAATATTTTTGGTTTCGTTAAAATCCGATTTATTTTGAATCCTGTACATTCGTTTGAAGTTCGAAATTGAAATTTCAAACTACCGCGCCATTTTCATTTCCTTTTATAATTAATATAAATTATTTATATTCTAACGACGATCTATATAAATATATACATTCTAATTCTATTCAAAATAAATTTCTCGTCGTTATTATTTAAAATAATTCATTTTAAATGATCAACATTCATCAGAATTGCCAATATAAAAATTTTAAATTGGCTCAGATTTTCCGGGTTGTTACAATCTCCCCCACTTAAAACTTTTCGTCCCCGAAAAGGAACGAAGCTGAGTGTTGTTTTACAAACCAACTCAACTTTCATTATTTTAATTATGGCTTAAGTTCTTCAACTTTTTAGTTTCTAAGAACTTTTCAAATTTTTCAAAAATTTGGCTAACACCCTAAATTTTCGAATTTTTTGCCATAACCTCCCCTGCACTGGGGACTTCGGGTTATTTCAAATAGCCTCCCATGGCCCTCATCAATCCAAAAAGAAAAAGAAACAGCTAAGCGGCTAGCCAATCGGCTCATAAAATCATCCAAAACCCTAGAAATTAGTAAACATGTACCTATTTGTCGGGTAAACAATTTCACACTTCTGCTCTAGCCTCCTTGCTATGACCTGTTCAATGTAAGTACATGTATATGCATGCAATTGTAATCATTTTCCAATATAGTTCAATATTCGGTTCCATTAGGTTAATGGTTCAAAATTTTAATTAATGAAACCAATAATCAAACAACACAACCATCAATCAAATAGTGAATTAATGTATCAAATTCATAATTTTCATATATATACAGAAAATCATGTTTTTGATGCAAATCTTAACAATATATCCTATCTAGTTTTGGTTCTCACACCAGTCTAATGGAAATATATAGAAATCCCACTTTCGAAACTCGAACACAAATACTGATGATGTTGCAATCATCATTAGAATTGTCCCCGGGCAACTAGAGTGTGATTCTATATCTATCCAGTATATTAAAACTTCGAATATATGTTCATGATGCGTATATGCAAAATCTTTATATACTCGATTGTCCAAATTCAATACAAATAAAATATTCAAATACGTATACTTGAATTTAACTTTCAAAACAAAATTTGCTTTCAATTTTATATTTCAAAAATTTCACTCTTCACACTCGTTCGAGGATACTATTGATCCTATCTCTAACGAGTTAATCTCATTGGATATTACTAATCCAATCTCTGATGAATTCTTTCGTTTGGTTCTAGTGTGTCTTGTTCTCGAGCTATGTAAACCAAAGCTCTAATACCACTGTAGTAACCCGTAACTTCCCAGGTAAGGAAAGCACGAATTGCTTTGAGAACAACACACATCGGAACGCAAACAGAAGAACATTTCATTGTTTATTACAACAATCCCATTAGAATACAAGAATATACATTATGAATAAATATTACACAGTCGATAAATATCAGAGATTTAAATTACATTTAAATACATAGCAGCGGAAAAATAATACAACACGCAACTGAAAGGAGATATACAGATACAGAGCTTTCTGAATATCATTCTAGCTGTAAACCAGGATCCTGTGAATATAAACCTGCAAAACCAAAACTACTAGTCGCCCGTGTCGAAAATAAGGGCACCCAGAGTTTAGGTTAAAACAATAAACTCCAAGGTCAATCATGTGACTGGTGTTAGAACTAAAAAATAGTTATTAATCTTTATTTTTAAAGTTAGGTAAATCAAGGGATCACGTCGTATAACATGGAACAAGTTTCCTCCCAAGGATACTAGTTCATAAAACAAACAGCACAATGCTAAATAAAGAAAATGAAGCTATTATAAGACCCAGGTCCCATCACACAATGCAACGCAAGTCGGAGGATAGGGTTTTACCTTATAATAGCCAAAGAATGCTTGATACATTTAAAAACAGATTATTTTGATATTACAATAAGTTTATAGTGTCAAAACAATTTCAATCATAAGTATCAATCATAGACGGCGTAAAATATGTCGTTGTACTAGTTCTACAATTAAAACCGCAAAGGTCGTATTGGAAATTGGATTTCCGTCATGAGTCGAGGCAAGGGGCAAGCTCCTCTCCATTCGAGACACTCTAGCAAATGTCTCAGGACCACACACAGCGATCCTAGATCTTCAGGGCCGGTCCTCTCTTACTCTTGAGGATTGGCAATTCCTGAACACACGTTTCCCGGTCCTTACAGACCTATATCCGAGGCGCCTCGCATCCAACAACCATACAGGTAAGAAGTATATAAATGTCAGGGCTGCTAGGTCACTGACATCACCCATAGCTAGAAAGAAACGTCGTGCTCTCCCTGCAGTCACTATCCCGTTTTTGACTCATACCAAGGTGTGAGGCTCGCTAATTAACGCCATACACAAAGCTATGCCACATAGGCTGTGCTGTGATCATCAACCACAAGACTTTGCTTTTCAACAAAAGTCTTGATCATCTGCCACTTAGGCATGCCACGAAGGCAATTCACTCCATGCGATTGATATCCATCAATATATAACCTCTGAGCTCGTACGTCTCAGAGAAGGGCATTAAGCAAGAGAATAAATTCTCCGTCGCCAAATATATATTTAATAGAGATCAATCACACAGAATAAAATCCAATGTCAGACACACAGTCCATTTACAAGTTCGTTCTGGGTCTGAACGAAACCGAAGGCACTTTCCTCGCATATCCATCGATCTCCAAGTACGTCTGGACAATCACCAACTGATTCCCTCCACTTAGGTTTACAGTCCAATCAAGATCATCAGTAATCACCCAAACGATGTGAAGACCTCCGGTCTTCAACCACCGTCTTCATCTTCGACTTATCGTCGAATCAGTTATTCAGAATGGGTATAAACCCGGCCTTTCCGAATAACTTGCGTATATAATAAACAAGTGTTACACAAACACAACATACGCCTCATTCCAATTCAGAATATTCTTTTATTCAAATTTTCACATTCTTAGGGAAAGGTTCCCATTAATTTTATCAAAGATAAATTCTTCTAAATTTATTCTTTAATCTTCCTTTGGATATCCTTTCAAACCATGTTAAGGTTTTCCAAACTAATCGGGATTAGCGAACCACACCGAAGTAATTATTTCTTTTATTTCCCAATCCCAACCTATTCATCCCATGGAGCAAAACTGGTAGTACTCCATATCTAACACCACTGTGTTATCGGTAAATATTAATTACCTTTTCACGTTCAAATCTAATTAAAGATTTAACTAAAGCTTTGGAGCAAAACTGGTGATACTCCATTCTCGATCATTTCAATCTAATTAAAGATTTAATAAAACTCCACTTAGTATTAATCTTTCCATAAATCAATCCTGTCTTTAACTGGGTTAAAGAACCAATGTCATCTAAAATACAGTTCACGATAAACCCAAAATCACATTCCATTGTTAATCAGGTTAAAGAACAGGTGTTATTCAAAACACCGCTCACGATAAACCCGAAATCACATTTAAATTTAATTCCAGTTAAATACTAATTAACTGGACAATTTCACTAAATCTTAATTAAAAGATTTATTCTTTTCTAAATTGGGTTCAAGGACTGTGTTATTTAAGACACCATTCACGACGAACCCAAAATCTCATTTGATATTAAATACAAGGCTCTGAATAGAAAATATATCGGCTTATATTCAATATCAAATTCTGAAACCAACACATATCATATTGGAAATAACGATATATAAATATATCTTTCAAATTTTCACAACCATATCTGTATAATCACGAAATCCAACATCGAAATATTCCGAAGATAATTTTGATTCAAATCCATTCCAATTCACGTATTGGAAATTCTAATTATTTTTAAAACCACTTCAAATCTAGTTCATTTCGATAAAAATATATTTTTATCCTTACAAATGTGGAATTTTTCATCCCAGTTCTTTCCAATTCGTATATTATGATTTTACACAAATTATTAATACTTTTAATAATTTTATCAAGGCCCGTACAGTCGGTTTTCAATAACGGCCACCGAACTGCACTTACAGCGACCTTTTCCAAATTTGATTTGGACATAACTCCAAATCCAACTGATAGATTTCAAATTTCTAATATTCATTGGAAAGCTCCTTTCGATACGAGCCCAACGGTTCTGGTTTCCGGAGAATCCGACGGTCGGATCTCCCGTAATGTCTATTCGAAGTCAATGGTCGAAATTCACGAACTGCCGCGATGTGGCACGTTCTATTCAGGCCATTATATATATAATATATATATTTCGTCGATTTCCTCTTAAAACGCATTTTATAAATCGTTTTAAATTCGTTTTCGAAACGATTTCAACTTCATATTCAATTTCGAATCAAAATTGAATATTCCACATCATTGATATACAAATGATAATATTTTCAAAATGTTATATTTTGAAATCACTTCCTTTTCTATAATCATTATAAAAATGAATATAATTGATATAAATATCATTCGCGTCAAAATGGCACATCTCTAATCAACACGGCTTTATATATTTCAATAACTTCGTTATTCTATTCAACAAATGAATATTTATTCTATTCAATACATGAATCTATATTTCTTTCTACACCTGAATATTCTCAACACATGAGTATCGTCAACACATGACTATTTTTGTTATTTAATATGTTTTATAAAATTATGATAAAGATGTAAATTTTATTGTTTAAAATATTTCACTCAACACATGAATATATATTTTATTCAACACATGAATATTCTTTATTCTATTCAACATATGAATATAAATTTTAGTATATTCTTTATTTTCCCAATTGGAATGAGGCCCAATCAATTACCATATAATGTTAATTATATGGATTCCATACAACACATGTATATAGTAGCAACGATAAATAATCAACCATCATCCAAAGTGCACCACACAACTGCATAAGCATTTAATATAACTAATTAACGCTCATTCAGTATGTCAATCAAACGATCGACATACCACTAAACAATTGGGATTAGTGTACGTCAAATATCATCCCAACACCCGTGTGGGGTTTCAATCCACAAACACTGAATATTATTTGTGCAGTTGGGCAATGTGTAAAATTTACTGTCCCAGTCAATATCCTTCAAATAGGTGTACATAAACAAACCGTCCGATTTGTAAATGAATATTTATTTACTCACATTCACGTTAAAAATTATATTTTTAACGATAAACAATTTATTTCATTCAACACATCATAATCAATTTTCACCACACAACAAAATCAAACAAGTTGTCCATGGTCTGTGGACAACGGGTGTCGGGTGCTGCTAAGCACCGTCTGCATCCTAGTATATATCTTTAACTAGAAAACAAGAGTTAAAGTGAGGAGTACTCACCGATAAGCTAAACCAAATGCCGCGACTCTTCATATGTAGGAAATCTTCGTCGTTCTCGCCTTTTGTCACTTTCGTTGTCCGTAGCCACTACATATATAAAAACCACAATTTTATATTCTCTTGTATATCAAAAAAATATTTATATAACGCTACTATATAGACAAAAATTCTATTTTTATACTACTATATAGACAAAAATTCTATTTTTGTAACGGTGTTCATATAATAAAGATCATATTTTATTATCACTTCTTGTACATAAAAATCGAATTTTTATCTTCACTTCATATATATAAAAATCGAATTTTTATCTTGCTATCTTCTATATAAAAACCAAATCTTTATCATTATGAAAAATCATATCCTTTTTAACTATAAAAATCTCATCTTTCTAATAAAAATCTCGCCTTTATAATTATAAAAATCATATTTTTTATACTTCTAAAAATAATTTCATATTATACCCTAGTTAAAAATCGTATTTTTAACTTGTCGAATATTTCCTCCCTACGATAAAATTATATCTTTATATAATCAAAAATCCAATCTTTTTCTAAATTAAAAATCCGATCTTTTCTAAATCAAAAATGGCATTTTTCTACTTAAGAAAATCAAATCTTTATACTTTTAAAAAAATCAAGTTTTTAATTTACATAAATAAAGTTAAAATAAAAACTCACTCGCCTTAGGGCTTTGATCGAAAGAGGAGGAGGAGCTTTGGAGGGTGCGGACTCCGGTGGCGTGGTGCTGCTGTTTCGAGTGATGGAGAGCGACAAAGGAAGGGCTTTTGGGCTTTAATTGGAGAAAGAGAGGGTATAGGGCGGCGTCGGAGGCTGTAGTTAGCGGAGGAGGCTCGGGGGTCCGATCAGAGGCGGCGGCAAGGCGAGGTGGTGGGTGGTGGTGGGGTAGGGTGGCAGGGGCGTCAGATTTTAGGGGAACTAGGGTTCGGGGGAGGCTAGAATGGAACTGGAGAAGGAGGAGGAGGGGGCCGCCGTCGCGAGGAATGTGGGGTACAGCGAGTTGCGTCGCCGCCTAGGGAGGCCGGCGATCCACGACGAAGGGGGGGGCAAGATCGAGCAGGGCGTTTTTTGTTTTTTTAATCAATGAACACGATATCGGGTTTGGAAGAGAGAAGGGGGGCGTTGACCCCCTTTTGCTATTTAAATTTAATATTTTTTTTTAAATTATCCTCAAAAAGTAACTTTTATTTTGAACTCAAAATCGAACCCACCGACTGTCATCCCTAGCGTATTACCCCCATTCTGAACACAATAGGATATGTATCGTAGGCTGATTCGACCGTTTCGATCAGTTTCCTTCAAAATCAAAATATAAATCTATATATTGAATTTGAACGCACATTTCAATTTACCGGGGCCACATACGGACTCTAAAAATTCCCGAAAAATATTTTCTAGCTTCGTATTGACGATATGGTCCTAACAAAACTAATTTCGTCAAATTCCAAGACCGTCCAGAAAATGGCCATTTTCTGGTCGATTAAATTCAACTGAAACTGTTAAAACACGTTTTCCTTCGCCACGCTCACATATTGATTAGAAAAATAACGAATTTTGAAATCTAGCAATAACTTGACATCACAGATCCAACAAAAGTGGTTTCGTCGAAAACAGAGGTCGTTTGCAAAATTTCCATTTTTAAGGGCCAGAATTCCATAGCGACTATTCTGAATTTTCAACTGGGCATAACTTTTTATTCCCACTATGAAATTTTGATTTTTTGGATTCGTTGGAAAGATATTCTCAGTTTGATTCAAATATTTTTGGTTTCGTTAAAATCTGGTTTATTTTGAATCCTGTACATTCATTTGAAGTTCAAAATCGAAATTTCAAACTACCGCGCCATTTTCAATTCCTTTTATAATTAATATAAATTATTTATTTTCTAACGATGATCTATATAAATATATACGTTCTAATTCTATTCAAAATAAATTTCTCGTCGTTATTATTTAAAATAATTCATTTTAAATGATTAAAATTCATCAAAATTGCCAAAATAAAAATTTTAAATTGGCTCAGATTTTCCGGGTTGTTACATGACGCACACAGAAGTTTTGCTGACGATATATTTATCAAAGTATGTATTTTTTTCTCTCTTTGGTTGTTATTCATAACAAATTTATCTTTGTCTGTTATTGCGTTTGTATTTAGCATTTTTTTTAATCTGTTTACATTTGTTGAAGGTTTAGAGAATCCAGGTATTTCTTTGATAGGTTATTTTTTTCCGACTTCGGAATATAGTGCACTACTTGTAAGTATAACTACAGTATTTTGGGAGAAAAAAATATTGCAACATTACAGTGATAATTAGTTTTCCAAACAAACTGGATAAGAAAGTATTAATATTTTTGCTGATATATTAATCAATAATGTTGGTGGTGGTACCAATTCTCATTAATGCCAAATATTTTTTAATTAGGTTATTAGATGGTGGTACTACAAGTCTTAGATAGAATATAGCATACTATATGCCAATGAATGTTTGAACCATGCTACGTAGATTCTGAACCTATAACATCTCACACCAAAGTCGAAGCATTTAATCATTAGGACAATGGTGTTGTCATTAACATCAATTTGATTTTTCTCAAGAAGTCTTATTGATTTGTAGATTTTGTGAAATGAAATGTTTATTGCTTTAATATAAATTTAATTTTAAAATGTGTGCGTACAATATTTGATAATAAAGCAAAAATTAAGACTTTTTCTTCAGAATAGCTATTATTACTCAGGTTTACAGTATCCAATAGTGTATAATATTTATAGTAACACACTGACAAAAAAAAATTTTCCAAGCAGGCTATAAAATTTCTGAATAAATATTTACCAATATTTTTTTTGTATAAGATATGGTAACCACTTTCTTTTTAAATTCGTATATTCGATAATAAATGAGAATTCTTTCCTATGTTCTGAATTAAAATGAGAGTCTTTAATTAACACATTTTTCGTTCCAAGTCCTTAAGTTTAAAAGCTAACATGGTCATTCTACAAATACATTTAGATGAACATAATAAAACTATGGTAAATCTTTCAAGCAAGGATCATGCATGCAGCTTAGAATTATGAGATAGTCTAATTTGTTTATACATATTGGGTTTGATTGAGTAGCATCACATATTTAATCTTTTACTTTATTTTATTTGATGCCATATGCTTTTTAAATATTTTTTATTGCTCAAACACCAATAAGTTTCCTGAACCCTTTTTGGGTAAATCATATATTCTAACTACAGTATATTATGATTTGTTAGTAGATGGTTTTAAATGATGGTATTTAGAAAGTATATAATTATTCAAAAATATACGTTTTTAGTATAATTTAACTCAAATAAGTAAATATATTTGAAGAATGCAATGATTTATATTAGATCAGATCCACAACTATTGTTTATGATTGTTATACTAATACTGATTTCTACTGATATAATGTGTTCATTGTGCTAATTCACTTGAGTAGCAGCAAGTTACTCTATTATTATGATGTATATATAGGCTTACTTCTATAGTATACTGCAACATTCTCATAATTCCCAACTCTTTAAATATCCTCAGAATGTCACAATTAACTGCATAAAATTACTCTAAACTCTTTTCTTAGTTGCTTCCATGAAACATTTTAGGCATAGTCGTACGCTAAATGTAGGAATCCATATTCTTTAGGTTGTTTTATTTCATTTTTTTCAATTTTTTAGGACTTGACCGGACAGTAGTAGTTGGCCTTTGCATGAAGGGGGTGAAGAAGACCAACAAATGAATCAACCAATTCACTGAGGCTGAAGCATTTTTGAAATATTACATCATTTGATCTCTATTGTTTATTTATTACATTATTAAACTTGCTTGCCTTTTATTGCATGCTCTGACAAAGAGAAAAGTGAAGAAGTGTCTAAGCTTATATGATACCATGTAAAACAAAAGTGTTTGTACCTGCTTGGTTCATAATCAAAGTGAAAATGCTATCTTCTTTAACTTATGTAAAAATATTATTTCCACATGCTCGATTTATAAACCAACTATTGACAACTAAATTATATTGTTTCAAACATGGCTTATTTTATTTTGAATGTTACAAATTTGTACAATAACATCCTCATCTTAAATTATAGGTATAATTATGTTACTTGCTTGGTTAATACAATTTTCACTTGCGTTTTTCCCTGACTTTTTGAAACCATTGCTTGCTTATGCAATTTTGAATATCTAATATGGTATTATATAATTTGCATTTAACCTCAATGTACTTGCATTTCATATTTAACCATGTTATTTTTATGTTTTATATTGGGCCCTATTTTGGAAATGGTAATGTGAATTTAAGTTCAAACAAATTATTGGAAGGTCAAGTAACCAAATAATATCCAATATTTCCAATATAACCTTATAGCGATAGCCTAGGTACGGAGCACGGGTTCGCACTTGTATGTAATATATATATATATATATATATATATATATATATATTTAATGGCCTGAATAAAACGCGCCGCGCCGCTGCAGTTCGCGAATTTCGACCATTGACTTCGAACGGATATTACGGGAGATCCGGCCGTCGGATTCTCCAAAAACCGGAACCGATGGGTTTGTATCGAAAAGAGTTTTCTAACAAATATGAGAGATTTGAAATCTAATGGTTGGATTTGGAATTATGTCCAAATCAAATTTGGAAAAGGTCATTGTAAGTGTGGTTCGATGGTCGTTCATGGAAATCGACTGTACGGGCCTTGATGAAATTATAAAAATATCAATAATTTGTGTAAAATCATAATAAATGATTTGGAAAGAATTAGGATGAAAAATTCCATATTTGAAAAGATAAAAGTTTATTTTTATCGAAACGAACTAGTTATAAACTAGAATTATAAAATCCAATATCCAATATTTTTAAATAAATTAATTGGATTTGAAATGGTTTTTAAAAAATAACCAGAAATTCCAATATATGAATTGGAATGGATTTGAATCGAATCTATCTTTGGAATATTACGATGTTGGATTGCGTGATTATACGGATATTGTGGAGGAATTTGGAAGACATATATATGTATATCTCGTTATTCCAATACGATATTTGTTGATTTCAGAATTTGTTATTGAATATAAGCCGATATATTTTCTATTTAGAGCCTTGTATTTAATATCAAATGGGATTTGGGTTTCTCGTGAATGGTGTCATAAATAACAGTGTTCTTGAACCCCGTTTGAATAGAATAAATCTTTTAATCAAGATTGAAGAAGAATTACCAATTAATTAATATTTAATTGGAACTGAAAATGGAATGTGAATTGGGTTTACTGTGAACTGTGTTTTTAACGACATTCGTTCTTTAACCCGATTTACAGTGAAATGTAATTTGGAATTTATAAATCTTTTTATTAAGATTTAAAAGGAGATTTTCCAATGTAAAGTTCTCCAATTTAATATATTAAATTGGAATTGAACGGAATTCGATTGATAATAATCGAAGTGAACTTCTGTAGAGGAAGACTGTTAATACATATGGAATTTAAAAAGCTTTTCCGTTATTCCATTTATATTATTAGCGTGATACGGAAATTGATATTGATTATATATTGATTAGTTTTTCCGTCAAGATTCCATAATTAATAGAATGTGATTTGGGTTTACCGTGAACTGTGTTTTAAATGACATTAGTTCTTAAACCCGGTTAAAGGCAGGATTACATGTCTGTCATTGTATTTCGAACTGTATGGTTGATCTCTGCTAAATATATATCTGTTTGGTGGTGGAGAATTTATTCTCTTGCTTAACACCCTTCTCTGAGACGTACGAGCTCAGAGGTTATATATCGGCAGAAATCAATAGTACAGTGTAGATTGTCGATGTGACATGTTTGTGTTTCCAAAGTTAAATAATCATTAACATTGATTTTTGAGAAGATTAAAACTAAGTGGAGTTTTAATGAATCTTGAATTAAATTGAAATGTGAATTGATAATTTAAATTATCGAATTTGGGAAATGATCGAGAGTGAAGTATCATCAGTTTTGCTCCTAGCAATAGTTAAATCTTTAATTAGATTTGAACGTGAAATGGTAATTAAATTTACCGATAACACCGTGGTGTTAGTTATGGGGTAATACCAGTTTTACTCCATGGGATCAATAGGTTGGGATTAGGAAATTAAATAAATGATTACTTCGGTAAGGTGCGCTAATACTGACTAGTTTGGAAAACCATAACATGGTTTGAATTGACATCCTAAGGAAGATTAAAGAATAAATTTTAAAAAAATTATCTTTGATAAAATTAATGGGAACCTTTCCCAAAGAATGTGAATATTTGAATATAAGAGTATTCTGAATTGGAATGAGGCGTATGTTGTGTTTTTATAGCACTTGTTTATTATATACGTGAGCTATTTCGAAAGGCCGGGTTTATACTCATTCTGAATAACTGATTCGACGATAAGTCGACGATGAAGGCGGTGGTTGAAGACCAGAGGTCTTCACATCGTTTGGATGATTACTGATGTCTTGATTGGGCTGTACACCCAAGACGAGGTAATAAGTCGTGATCGTCCAGACATACTTGGAGATCGATGGATATGCGAGGGCCTCTCTCCTGTATTGGACATATGGGACGAGGAATAAGGTGCCTCCAGTTTCGTTCAGACCCAGAACGAACTTGTAAATGTATTATGTGTCTGACATTGGATTTTATTCTGTGTTGATTGATTTCTATTAAATATATATCTGTTTGGCAGTGTAGAATTTGTTCTCTTGCTTAACGCCCTTCTTTGAGACGTACGAGCTCAGAGGTTATATATCGATAGATATCAGTCGCATGGCATGAGTTGCCTGTGTGGCATGCTGAGATGCAGTGATCAAGGTTTTTTTGAAAAGTAGAGTCTTGTGGTTGATGATCAAAGCATGGCTTTAATACAGCACAGCTTTGTGTATGGCGTTAATTCGCGAGCCTCACACCTCGGTATAAGTCAAAAACGGGATCGTGACTGCAGGGAGTGCACGACATTTCTTTCTAGCTATGGGTGGTGTCAACGTTTTACTACCCCCGACATTGTTGTTATTTTTACTATGTGGTTGTTGGATTATGAGGCGCCTCGGATATATCGGTCTCTACGGAGCCGACCGATAGGTCCGATAGGACCGGGAAACGTGTGGTCAGGAATAACCAATCCTCAAACGTAACAGAGGACCGGCTCTGAAGATCCAAGGGTTACCCAGAGTGTGTAGTCCTGAGACATTTGCTAGAGTGTCTCGAAGCGGTGAGGAGACATCCCTGGCCTCGACTCATGACGGAAATCCAATTTCCAATACGTGACATTTCAGCTTTATTTGTAGAGCCTAGTATGGCGACATAGTGGGATGGGGCACTATGCCGTCCATGATTGATATATTTATATTTGAAGTTGTTTTCATACACTTTACATTATAATAGTATCAAAATGATTTGTTTTAAACGTACCAAGCATGTTTGGCTATTATAAGGGAAAACCCTATCCTCTGGCTTGCGTTGCATTGTGTGATGGGACTTGGGTCTTATAATAGCTTCATTTTTCCAGAAAGCATTGCTTTGTTTATTCTATGCACTGGTATTCCTGGGAGGAAACCCGTTCCGTGTTATACGGCGTGGTCCCTTGATTTACCTTATTTTTAAAGTAAAGTTTTAAATAATTGTTTTAGTTCTCACACCAGTCACATGACTAACCTAGAGTTTATTTTTTTAACCTAAACTCTGGGTGCCCTTATTTTACACACGGGTAGCTATTAGTTTTGGTTTTGCAGATTCTTATTCAAAGGATCCTGGTTTGCAGCTGGAACGATATTCGGAAAGCTCTGTATTTGTTTATCCCTTTCAATTGTGTATTGTATTATTTTTCCGCTGCTATGTAATGTATAGTAATCTCTGATATTTATCGAATGTACTGTGATGTAAATTATTGTAATAAGCAATGAAATGTTCTTCTGTTTGTATTCTGATTTGTCTTATCCTCAAAGTAATCCACCTTCTTGTTCAGTTTAGGCCGGCCGAGAAGTTCGGGTCGCTTCCTTTTACCTGGAGGATACCAACCCACCTTATATGTTTCATATCAACGCTGTAACTTAATTTATCTAGAGCATGAGAGTACCCATCTAAATCATTATACAATACATGTTAGTTGATCCCAGAATTTGGAGTAAGACTACAGTGAAATATTAATGGGACATGCACAAATGACCCTGTAAGAGTACGCCCCCAATAAAGCAACTTAAGAATCCTTATCATGACTCTCTTAATACAAGAAGCCGATCTGGAATCCTCTACAACATTAAACAACAAACCAACAGCACATTTAGTAGGGGATTTGATCAATCTAGTAACAATAATTGGCAATAAGATAGTTAAAAATCAAGGCAACCTTAAGAGGGAATAACCATCCCAACAATGAACAAAAAGGAATACATGACAAAATTAGCCAAATTGCATCCATTCCATGGTGAATGTGATATCACTACCCATTCTCCTCCGGCATCATCCACCAGTATCATTGTCTACTCAAAACAGTATCAGTTTAAATGAAGTACAAAGTCTTAAAACGTTGCTAATATATACAGACAAATGAACTACAGACAAAAATGTGTTGTTCGTTTGGAAGTGTTGTCGCAAATGAACTACAAACAAAAATGCAGAACCACAAAAATGAAAACAGCACATCCACCAAGAACTAAAAGAAAGATGCAAAACCAGAGAGATCGAACACACAAAATAGCAAGAGAGAGGATGTAAAGTGAAGGCATGAAATTACCACATCAAAACTCGCCAACCGATACACAATCTCGATTCGAGATAAGGCAGGAGGAATCGCCCTAGAAGAGAAACATAACAATCCAAGTTTTCGCGCTAGTATCGAGCACCTCAGGCTCACCAATGCGACGGGATAGTGCAACTTTAGGGTTTCAAATTAAGATATGAAGAGTGAGGCGCAGTTGGTTTTAAGGAGAAAACAAGAGGCCAAACTTTGGCATGGAAAAAGATAGGGTTAGTGAGAAGAAGACGCGTATGTGAAGAGAAACGGTTGGGAGAAAGCGGATTCGAAAAGAAAGAGGAGGCGTAGTGAAACCCTAGTCGCCATTTTCGAGTTTTGGGAGCTCCGGGTTTTTTTGATGCTAGTTTTACTAGGCCCTTTGAGTGATGACGTGGATTAATTGTTGAAATTTTATTTTAAATGATGGTGTAGATCACTGAGATATAAAATTTTATTAATTTTTTTAGTTTAAATATATTTATAGCTACTGCAAAATCTTGCTGACATCTATGCTAACACCTTGGAGTGAATGTTGCAATAGACAAAAATCAGCATAGTTATCTGTAACGACCCAGGGGTTCCGGCCCTGGAAATCGACATAAAAACATTTACCGTAACTCATGCCGATCCTCCAAGCACCGAAAACACTGGATAGTTATTAGAAAGAAATTAGAGGGTGAGATAAGAAAGAAATATTAGAATAGAAGAAGAAGAACACAACACACAGAGTCTCACATCGCAGCGGAACAAAATATTATACAGAAATAAACTTTACTGAGAGCTATAAAAATTACTTACAATATCAGAGTACACATCTGGACAGCGATAATAATCTGTCCTCATATACAACATAGCGGAATAGTAGTTATGTGATATCATACGGCTGAACTCTTCCAGCTCGTCTCTTCACAGCAGTCGATAACCTGGACCTGTACAACCCGGCCTAACCTGAGCATTTACAAAACACCGGGTCAGTCTGGTGAACCAGAGTGAGATAAACTCGCACAGTATTAAGGGTAAATCATCCAACCATGATTTTAAATTTCAAAAAGCTTTTCAAAAGAAAAGGATAATCGTAAGACCAAATCCACACATAAACACGGACGGTTTTTACCTTACGATAACCCAAAACAGTTTTGAAACCAATATCTTTTCTGATATTATAATAATGTCTAAATACAAGTAAATAACAATCTAGTGGAACGCTTGCATCTCACGCTCTACATATATAGTATACAATCAAAAACCGCGGGCGCTTATTGGAGATTGGATTCCACCTATGACAAGGTACGGGACCACCTGCCGATCGTGTATCTCTAGAGACGAATACACTGGGTTCAACAAGAACGTCTTGCAACCCGGCCCTCACATGACCGACCACTCATTTCGCTTGAGTGTATCGAATGTATATCACCGACGGTTGGGATCAGCAACCGTCTCCCGAAAAGGGACAGCATCGAAACATAGATTTAAGAAACAAATAGGACTTCCTCTAGATAGGTGATTATACACCCTAATGGGAGCGACCCACATAGCCATGCTGCCTGCCCGATTTTTGTCATTTCCCGGTTGATGAGGCTTGAGGTTTAAATTTACCTTCGAACACCTGGTCATCATTCACTTTGAATGCCACATCGTTAGATCCGTCAGATATCACAAATTGACGACCCCAAAAATACTCTAGCAGTAAGCTAAGAGAACGGCGATTCCCCGCCACCAACTATAGCACGTTTGAAGAAATCAACGTACGTGATCCTTCGGAAATACTCTGTCAGGCATCCGTCCATACAAGTCATCCAGGAACAGGATGAACCGAAGGCACTCTCCTACTGCATCCCATATAGGAATCACCCCATGGATCAGTAGCGAGAAGTCCTTGCAACCCGTAGAATCCAACAACGACAGAATCACAACTTATCTCTACTTGCCAGGTAGAGAATATTAGTGGTTCTTCCGTTTATGAAAATCCACAGTCTTCAATGCTCCATCTCGATCATCTTCTGATATCTTCACGTATTTGTTGGTCGGAATGGTTTTCGAATATAAATTCGATCCCGGTCTTTCCGTACCAACAATCGTATTGGACAGGTTTGATAGTCGGTGATTTAACTATCAAAATATACAGTTTTTCAATCATGACACTCCAATGGTTTCACTAGTTCAGCATTTAGCATTACTTGGCCTTTTACAACTGATTTACCTTTGTTAAATGAAAACTTCTAACTCTTTAATATTTAAAAATACTATATTTGAATAACTCTAATTCGATTTAACTCAAATCGATTAACACTAACTGATTAACTCTAACTGGTTAACTTTAACTGGTTAACTCGACTTATTTAACTCTTATTGATTAACTAATATTCGACTTAACTCCATTCACTTGACTCTAGATCGAAGCGATCACAATGGTTACGCCTTATTCCTTCAGGAAACATCCGACCGCCGTAGGCTATCTGCAGCTCTGCGAATTACGCTAGCAGTCGTACGCAATGGCAACTTACCTTGAATACTATGTTTGCTTAACTCTAGCTCGAGTAACTACATTCTTCTATAGTAATGTCCTCAGAACTATTACTTTATAATACTTGGTAAAATAACTTATAACTATATATAATTTCCACTAAATTCCCTTTTCAACATACTTGTCACACCATCCTTTATTGTTTAAATCGGGAAATCCATTAGTTTTAATAAGGGAATTTATAGCCCATATGTTATAATGCTGTTTAGATTTTATAGCACGCATGTCATAACCATAGCGTTATAATTACTATTTAGATTTTCAAAACAACAGCGCTATAATCGCTGTTTAGGTTTACAAAACATTTACTATAACAACAACGCTATAGTCGCTATTAGATTTAAAACACATATATTATAACAACAGCGCTTAAATTACTATTTAGATTTTCAAAACATATTTGCTAACGTCTCTTACGATTACCAACTAATACTATCTTCAGATAATCCCGATGTTGTTCAAGTTGGGGTATTTTAATTACCTCTCAGACCTTGATCAAACAACGTTCTTATTCTCAGATAAATATCAGCTGTAATCAAACTATTATTTCAAATCTCACAACAATTTCCATCATAGCTTGGATTTTGTTATACACGCTTTAACCCACCTCTTTACCCCTTTTTCACTTTTACCAAACTCCTTTCAATTTTGTTCGACCCTTCCCACTTTTGGAAACCTTATTTCACTTTCTCATTTTCACTTGATCCCATTTACTAGTAACGTTAATTTAGTATTAACGCTTTTACACTTTAAATCCCATTTATATAATCCTGATTTATTATAACCCCTTTTATCTTATTTCCTTTGACCTGACCCAAATACTTAAGTAACCCTTATTTAAATTTAAACAATCTTATTTAACTATTTTAATCAAAACACATTAATTTGATAATAAAATTCAATTCAAAACGGTCGGTTAAATTAACTCAAAACTCGGTTATTCCCCTAACTGATTCCAATTGATTTTCACTTTAAATTAATTAAAAATATAATTAATTCAAATAATTCCATTAATTGTTTTTCTTAATAAAAACAATTATCCAAGTTTAACTATGCGATTTATTTCTTACCTTGTATTTGTAAAGCTGATTTACATCAGAATTTACTTTATAAAACCAATTAATACTAAATCAAAGTCTTAATTAAATAAAATATTTAATTAATTCTCTTAAATAACTTTTATTCAAAATAGTATAATTCAAAATCTAACTTTGGTTTTAAAGGCCATGCTCTGCCAATTACTTAACCAACACCTCCCACTGGTTTAAAACAACCATCAAACCAATCACATTTAACTGATAATAAATAACAACCATTTAACATCAACCACATAACCGAACACTGCAAACAATTAAACACGTTTATAAATAAACGTGACCAACAGGGTGAGTTACCTCCATTGGATCCAATCGTTAACATAACGATTTGGTATTTCATTGAAATTAAACACGGTTTAATTTCATCGGTTAAATCAACAGATCAATGTATAACTAGCAAAATAGTCAACCATTGGCAAGCAGAGCACACAAAATATAAACCCAATTTATATAAAATACAAATAGGGAAACTGAGTGAGTTTAACTCACCTGATCTGATTCCTGTTGAATGGCTCATTTCAAATTAAATTAAACTGTTGTTTAATTTAATTAAAACCCTGGTTGGTTCTAATAGCGTCCAAGTCCTATCCCATAATGTATTGTTCGTTGATGCAATTCCAATGGCGCCCAGTTTGCCCAGTTCTGATATCATATGATCGAATTATAAATAATTTGAGCTATAACACATTTTTATTTTGTTATTTAAATAAGCCATGCTCTTAATTATTAGTTATAACGGTAATTACTGGGCAAATTACGTTTTTGGATTAAGACAATATAACGGTCGATCTCCTTTCAATTCCTTTCCCGAAGTTCTGCAAACTACCCTGCAAAAATATTATTCAAGCTTTTAATTTACGATTGAATTATATAAGTTACCTTCTAATTGGTTTTAATCTTGAAGTAATTACATTAGTATCTTGATTAGGCCGGAATCCAATTCTTCGCGTCAGAAGACATGCTCCAGTCCAGGATTCTTCAAGCCTGTGGCCATTACACAATTAATATTATTTAATTAAACTGATATATCCTTGATAATAAGTAAAAATTGGTTTATTACGTCCGTTGAGAGTGAATGACTGAACCAATTTCCTTCCTGCGGTTGTTTTCATCATTCCACTTCATTGTTCACTGTTATTCGGAATTGAACCCTGTAGCGAATTAACCCACCATCATTGTTTAATTAATATGATTAAATTAATTAAATCACAACTTAGTTTACACTTAAATTAAATTACTTTACTTCTGTAAATGATAGTGGCCAGTGATTCTTCTTCCTTTTCCCATAAATCTTCTCGTTCCAATTGATGAACCCCATGAAGTCCCTCCTTCATTCGTTCCCATTGTTTCACGCACGTCCTCTGTTCAAATTCGAACAGTAAAAACCCCGGCCTCTTTCCCTTTGTTCTTGAACCTGGTTTGCTTACGTCCTGCCATCCTGACGTGAAAGAAATAGCGGCCCCTCCCTTGATTTTCCTAACTGCTCACGTAACACTCGGTTCCCCTCCTCCTGTTTCATCACGTCCTAGCTTCCCATGCAAACCCCTTCTATTTCCTTTCAAACGGACACCATGACACAGTACAATACTGCCTCCGCCCATCACACCTCCTCACCAGAAAACGTTGCTTCTTCTTCAGACCGTTCTACATCCCGGTCTCCCACTTACCTCGACCATCTCCTCCCCTCAAGACTCGAGACGCGCCAGTCCCAGGCTACCCCACCCATACTCGACAGAGTGCACGCGAGGAGATGTAAATGCTGAGGGAAGTATTTGATTTAAAAGAAATGAGGACAGCTTGTGTTTGTTTTATAATGTGGAAAGAGGTCTTGTTTTTATACTGCTGGGGAAAAATGAACAGAATCAAAGAAGCAATATTTATAAGAGAAGATAGCGTGGAGAGCACGGTTTATGGTACACCTTGGCCGTCACATTTCTTTAGATAGGTGCAGCTTAGCGTTGGTAGGCGGGTACAAACTAGTGAGCACGTTGGTCCTTTATTTATATACATGCAGACGATGCCTTGGCATCCAAGGAAATGGAGGTATAAAGGTATGCAGGGTAGGTGCAAGTCTAGTTGTGTTTTCATTTCACTCAGTTGTGTTTTCACTTCTTTGATGGGACCTCCGCAGTACGTTTCGCATGTGAAATTCTGAATATAGGGTGAGAGGGGAAAGAGCATAGCTGTGTGGTGCGCTTTCATTTCGTTAGACAGGAGTGATCAGACATGCGTCGAGGTCAAGGGTAGGAAAATTATAAAAAATATTATTTACGAAACTTCATCGTGAAGTAGTTGATTAAAACCCTTATAATTGATCTACGTTTACTGATAAAAATGCTAATCTTAGTGTAAAAAGATATTCCGGATCCAATGGGACAAGTTTCGTCGAAATCCGAGGTCGTATGGAAAAATTTCCTTTATAAAACCGGAAATAAACACGCGTTTAATTTTTCCACGATCACTAGATAAATCAAATCAACTTGAAACTTTGAAATCCTACAATAATTTGTTGATACAAACCCAACGGCACCAGTTTCGTCGCATTCTGAGACTGTTTCCCCGGTAGGCTATTTTTACCGCGTACCGCAATACCCTTTTTGACGCCAAATTTCACAGTTTCCAAAAATAACAAACTATATACCTATCCTGACTCTAATCGACGATACGAACTCAACGGAACTGGTTTCGTGGCTTAATTCGATCGTCTGTTCAAGTTACACTCAAATATCTCTTTATTTCTTTAATTACGCGCTGTATAATTTGATTGGGCGTTTACGGCTACCGTGGTCACATACGACATCGGTTTGCCACGCCATTTAACACCGTGCAATAATTTAACGATACGGTTCTAATGAAACTGGTTTCGTCGAAATCTGAGTCCGTTTGCAAAACGGCTATTTTTAAAGGCCTATAATTTAATAACGATTTTCCATAGCGACTATTTCAAATTTTGATTTGGCCATAACTATCAAACTATAACACGAAGTCTGGATTTTTCTCTTTCATATGGAAATTATCGTCAATATGGTTCCAACGTGTCTTGTTTCACAGAAATCCGACTTATATCGGACTCTGTATTCTCAGTTGAAGTTCAAAACTCCATATTGCGAACTGCAGCGCCATTTCGAGCTCGATTTATAATTATATATAAACTATAATGTTCAACTTCGTTTTTTATTAACGAATTAAATATTAAATTCCATTAATATTCCCAATATAATATTTAAATTAAATAAATTAAATTAAATATTTGACGGGCAAAAACACGGGTCGTTACATTATCGTTACAGTTTAGCTAGCAACATCTTGTAATAGGCCATTTATTGCGTAATGGGTAAATATAATGAAAGTGAATGTAACAACCCGGATTTTCAGAACCAATTTAAAATTTTTACTTTAGCTAATTTAATGGATTTTGAATGTTTAAAATGATTTATTTTAAATAATAATAACTAAAATTTTATTTTTATGGAAGTTAGAATGTATAAATTTATTTTAATTATAAAAAGAGCTTGAAATGGCGTGGTAGTTTGAAAATTCGATTTTAAATTTCAATTGAATGTACAGAATTTAAAATAAATCGGATTTCAGTAAAACCAGAAATATTTGAATTTGTTTAATAATATCTTTCTAACGAAGTTAAGAAACTGAGATTTCATAAATATAAATTGAAAGTTATGTCCAATTTAAAATTTAGCACAGTCGCTAAAGAATTTATATATATATATATATATTAATATAATATATAGCCCTTAAAAATAGCTATTTTGTAAACAACCTCCGCTTTCGATGAAACCACTTTTGTTAGATCCGGAATGTCAAATTATTACTAGATTCCAATTTTCATAATTTTTGGAATTAATATGTGAGCGCAACGAATTAAAACGTGTTTGACAATTTCAGTTTGAATTTAATCGACGGGAAAAAGGGCCATTTTTCAAACGGTCTCCAAGTTTGACAAAACCAGTTTTGTTGGGACCGTATCGACAAAACATAGCTAAATTCATTTTTCAATGATTTTTGGAGTTAGTATATGTCCTCGATAAATTAAAATGTACGTTTAAAATTCAATATATTGATTTATATTTTAATTTAAAGAAAAACTGATCAAAACAGTCGAATTGGCCTTTGAAACATACCCCAGTATTTAGCTAGGGGCGACAGTCGTTGGGTTTGATTTGGAGTTCGGATGTGAAAATTGACATTTTTGGAAATAATTGAATTAAAAAAAGGGGTATAAATACTCCTATTGGCCAAATCCTAGTCAAATGGATTCCACAGTCAAAATAAAATCTGCCACTTCTTTCTTCCTGGACAATCAGCGAGCTCCAGATTTCAAACCCAAATGATTTCAAATCCACCGCAAATTAAAACTCGAATCCAAAAGCAAAAATGATCAGCTCTTCGCACTCTATCTTCGCAACGGCCATGATCAATTATTAAACCCTAAACTAACCGGAATCCTCATGGAAAGTCGCTGCGTTCGAACTCAAATTGGGGGCGCCACCGTGGTTCAAGTTCGACGGGGTCAGTGGTGGTGGAAGCGCACGCCAAGGCGCGTTTAGGGGTGTCAGAAGATCCAATTCCGATGACCGAAAATTGAGGGCATAGCGGTTTTCCTAGACGAGGCAGGTTTCGATTTTTCAGCGTCGAACCTGGAATGATGCAGTGATTTTTTTATACATATAATTAGTTAAATTAATATAGAAGTAAATGATTTTTTATCAAACATGGCAATTTTTTATTTTGCTTTTTTTGATTTTATAAAAAAAATTAGCATTGTTTTTCTTTTAGATTTTAAAAATATAAATAACCATGGTTTTAAAAATATAAATAACATAGGTTTTAAAAATATAAGTAGCATGGTTTTTAAATATATATATATATAACATTGTTTTAAAATGGGATTTTTAATATAGATAGTATTATATAAAAATGTGATTTTTAGTATAAATTGCGTGAAACAGATTGCATTGGAATCAAGGTGAAGGACACTACGCGAAAGAACTGACTGTAAACAAAGCGGAATCCAAACCGTCCAGTAAAGATTGACGGTGTGGAAACCAATTGTGAGAACTCTTTCTCACTCAAACTATTTTACAGTTACATATATCCTAGGTTGCAGACGGGGCTTAGTAGCTCCTTACACTATTTTATTGTACAAACCATGGATGTTTGTTTGGATTGAATTGTGGAAATTTGAATGATTGTGGTATATTGATTGTGGTTGATGGATTTTGATGGAATAATTATTATGTATGGCACGAGCCAGTATCAGGAGAGGGATAATGCTAGACATTATTCCGGTTCTAATATCGTGCAGTTATAATGTCGAAATTTTCTGAAATGAACTATATAAAATATTCATGTGTTGACTAAAATGTTTGAACAATAAAAATAACATTTTTATTGAATGTATGAACTATATAAAATAGTCAAGTGTTAAAATAAATATTTAATCATTAAAACTATAATTTTTAACATATATGTGAATGGCATAAATTCTCCTGAAATGAAAATAAATATTCATTTACAAATTGAACGATTTGTTTATGTACATCCATTTAACTGACATCGATTGGGATGATAAATTTTACACGTCACCCAACTGCACAAATAATATTCAGTATTTGTTGGTTGAAACCCCACACGGGTATTGGAATGATATTTGACGTACACTATTCTCAATTTTTTAGTTGTATGTCAATCGATTGGTTAACAGAATGTTGTAAGCGTTAATTATTTATATTTAATGTTTATGCAGTTGTATAATGCACTCTGGATGATGGATAATTGTTTATCAATGTTGTTCTATACATATGATGTATAAAATCCATATAAATAACATTATATGGTAATTGATTGTGTGTGATTCCAAATCAGGAATAACGAATATTTTAAAATAATATGCATTAAAGGACTAAAATGTGAATTAGATGTCCGATTTTGGATGGACATGAAAATATTGAAATATGTGAAGCCATGTTGATTAGATATGCGCCATTTTAACACAAACGATATTTATATCAAATTTATTCAATTTTATAATGAATATCGAAAAGGAAATTGTTTCAAAATCTGATATTTGTAAAATATTACTATTTAAATATTATAATGATAAGGAGTATTCAATTTTGATTTAAAATTGAAATGAAAGTGGGAATTGTTATTAAAATGAATTTATAAAATATGTTTTGAATGGAAATTGAATATTATATATATATATATAAATGGTTTGAATAGAACGTTTTGCGCCGCGACCGTTCGCGAATTTCGACCATTGACTTCGAATTGACATTACGGGAGATCAAATCGCCGGATTCTCCAAAAACCAGAACCATTGGGTTCGTATCGAGAAGAGCATTCCAATGAATATTAGAGATTTAAATTTGAATGGTTGTATTTAGAATTATGTCCCAATCAAATTTAGAAAAGGTCGTTATGGATGCATTTCGTTGGCCGTTATGGGAAAATGACTGCACGGGCCTTGGTAAAAACTATTTAAAATATTAATAATTTTTGTAAAATCATAATTAATGATTTGGAAAGATTTTGGATGAAAAATTCCAGTTTTGGAAAGATAAAAATATATTTATCAAAATGAACTAGTTAATAACTAGAATGATAATCCAATGTTTTTAAATAAATAAATTGGATTTGTGAATGGTTTTAATCTAACCATAATTTTCAAATGTATGAATTGGAATGGATTTGTATAGAAATCATCTTCGGGATATTTCGATATTGGATTCCGTTACTATACGGATACTGTGGAGGAATTTGAAGATAGATATATATCGTTATTCCCCATACGGTATGTGTTGGTTTCAAAATTGGATATTGAATACAAGCCAATATAATTTCTGTTTAGAGCCTTGTATTTAATATCAAATTGGATTTTGGGTTTATCGTGAATGGTATCTTAAATAGCATTGTTCTTAAACCCCATGGTGAAAAGAATAAATCTTTTAATTAAGATTATTAGAGTATCCAATTATATTTAGTAATTGGAATAAAATGGAATGTGAACTTGGGTTTATTGTGAACTATGATTTAAACGACATTAGTTCTTTAACCCGATTAACAGTAAAATGTGATTTGGAATTTAAAAATCTTTTAATTAAGATTAATGGAATTTTCCAAAGTAAAATTTTCCAATTTAATAAAATAAATTGGAATGGAATGGAGTTCGATTTGGTAATATTCGAAGTGAGTTTCTGTGGAGGAGGACTGTTAATACATATGGAATTTAAAAGGCTTTGTCGTTATTCCATTTATATTATTAGCCGAATATGGAAATTCATATTGATTATGTATTGATCTATTTCCCGAAAAGTTCCATTTTTATGGAAAAGGATTTGGGTTTATCGTGAACCGTGTTTTAAATGACATTAGTTCTTTAACCCAGTTAAAGACAGGATTACATGTCTAACATTTTGTTTCGAACTACATTGTTGATCTCTGCTAAATATATATCTGTTTGGTGGCGGGGAATTTATTCCCTTGCTTGACACCCTTCTCTGAGACGTATGAGCTTAGAAGTCATATATTGGTAGAAATCAGCAGTACGGTGTAGATTGTCGATGTGGCATGTTTGGGTTTCCAAAGTTAAATAATCATTAAATAATGATTGTTGGAAGATTAAAACTAAGTGAAGTTTTAATGAATCTTTAAGTAGATTGAAATGTGAGTGTGATAATTTTTATTATCAAATTTGAGAAGTGATCGAGAATGGAGTACCACCAGTTTTACTCTAGAAGATAGTTAAATCTTTAATTAGATTTGAACGTGAAATGGTAATTAAATTTACCGATAACACCGTGGGTGTTAGATATGGAGTATTACCGGTTTTTCTCCAAGGGATGAATAGGTTGGGATTGGGATTAATAAATAAATGATTACTTCGGTAAAGTTCGCTAATCCTGACTAGTTGATAACCTTAATTTGGTTTAGAATTGTGAAAAGATAAAATCAAATCTTTTGAATTGGTATCAAAAAGGAAGATTAAAGAATAAATTTAAAAGAATTTATCTTTGATAAAATTAATGGAAACCTTTCCCTAAAGTTGTGAATATTTGAATAAAAGAATATTCTAGATTGGAATGAGGCATATGATGTGTTTTTATAGCACTTAATTATTGATTATAAAATACGCGAGTGATTCGAAAAGACCGGGTTTAACCCATTCTGAATAATTAATACGACGACTAAAAGTAGACGATGAAGACGGTGGTTGAAGACCGGAGATCTTCACATCGTTTGGATGATTACTGATGTACTCTTGATTGAGCTGTATGCCCAACATGAGGTAATAAGTGGTGATCGTGCAGACGTACTTGGAGAACGACCGGATATGTGAGGGTGTCTCTCCTATATTGGACATATGGGACGAGGAATAAGGTGCCTCCGGTTTCGTTCAGACCCAGAACTGACTTGCTAATAGATGATGTATCTGACATTGATTCCTTTATACTGTATTCGTTGATCTATGCTAAATATATATTTGTTTGGTGGTGGAGAATTTATTCTCTTTCTTAACACCCTTCTCTGAGACGTACGAGCTTAGAGGCTATATATTGGTGGAAATCAGTGGTACAGTATGGAATGACAGTGTGGCATGCTGAGATGCAAATGATCAAGGCTTTTGTTGAAAAGCAGAGTCTTGTGGGCTGATGATCACAGCTTTAATTAGCATAGCCTTGTGTAGCGTTAATTAGCGAGCTTCTCACCCTGGTATGAACCAAAAACGGGATGAGGAACGTACGGAAATGGACATATGTTAGTTTCTAGCTATGAGTAACGTTATGGTATGAAGCCCAGAGTGTTTACTTATGTGGATGTTGGAAAAGTTTATTGTTGGAAAAGCGAGGTACCTCGGATGTAATTTGAGTCCTTAGAAGCTCATATGATCGAAAACAGACATGTGTATTGACATAGTGACCATTTTGGAGGTTCGACAGAACCGACAAACATATAGTTTATGGTATAGCTAACCATTGATGGCCGACCGGCCATGCGGCTAACCTAGGGTTCAGTGCGGGGGATCCTGAGGCATTGTTAGTGTGTCTCGAATCGGTAAGGACGATCGCTTGCCTTGGTTCATAGATGGAAACCTATATGGCGACGTAATATAATGGTACCTATGCCACCAATGATTGATACACTTATATTTGAAGTTGATTTCTTCACTTATAGTAATAATAAAAGATGAAATTTCACGTATCAAGCAATTTGGCTATTATAAGGGAAAACTCTATCCTCCGGCTTACGTTGCATTGTGTGATGGGACCTGAGTCTTATAATAGCTTTATTTTTCTGTTTAGCATTACGTAATTTGTTTTATGCACTGGTATTCATGGGGGATAAACTCGTTCCGTGTTATACGGCGTGGTCCCGTGATTTACCCAACTTTAAAATTAAAAGCTAATAACTACTTTAGTTCTCACACCAGTCCCATGACTGGCTCGGAGTTTATTGTTTCTACCTAAACTCTGTGTGCCCATATTTTCACATGGGCAACTAGTAGTTTTGGTTTTCATAGATACTTCTTTTCACAAGATCCTGGATTTACAGCTGGAGCTATATTCGGAAAGCTCTGTATCTGTGTATTTATTTCAGTTGTGTTATGTATTATTTTCCACTGCTAGTAAATTATTTTAATTTCTGATATTATTCCGATGTATATTAATTATTCATACTTTGTTATATTCTTATATTCTTATGTAATTGTTGTAATAACAATGAAATGTTTATTGTTCGTGTTCTGATGTGTTGTATTCTCAATTCAATCCGGGCTTTCCCTTACGGGGAAGTTTGGGTCGTCTCAGTTTGGTATTGGAGCTTTGGTTTTAAAAATCTCAAGAACAAGGCACATTAGAACCAAATGAAAGAATTCATAAGAGATAGGATTAGAAATATCCTATAAGAATGACTCGTTAGAGATAGGATTAGTAATACCCTAGAATGAGTTAGAAGAGTATTATTTATAAAAACAAATTTAATTTTGAAAATTATATCATATTATATGTATTTAAGTATTCTATTTTATATCGAATTTGGACAATCTAGTATAAGAAGATTTTGAGTATATGCCTCACGAAATGTGTATTCGAAGTCTCAAATATACTGGGTAGATATAGAATCACACTCTAGTCGCTTGGGGATAATTCTGATGATGATAGCTACATCATCAGTATTTGTGTTCGAGTATCGAAAGTGGGATATCTATATATTTTCAATTGACTGGTGTGAGAACCAAAACCTAGTTAGATTTATTGTTTGTGATTTGGCATAGAAAATACGACTTTTGGGTATATAAAAGTTATGATTAAAAAGTTAATCAACTAACTGACTACTGGTTGTGATGTTTGATTATTATTTTAACAAAATAAAAGTGTTGGAATGATAGTACCAATAAGAGAAATTAAGCCAAATCGAATCAAATATTGAACCGAATTGAAAATTGATTGTAATTGCATATATGTACATGTGTATATAGTGAACAGGTCATAGCATGGAAACTTGAAGAGGAATAAAATTGTATGCCCGACAAATAGGTACATGTTTACTATATTCGTTGGGTTTGATGATTTTATGTGCCGATTGGCTTTTTCTTTTTCCTTTGGATTGATGAGGGCCTTGTGAGGCAAGTTGCGTTTTTACCGATCTCCCCGTACAAAGGGGGTTACAGCGGAAATTTTTCGAAAATTTAGGGTGTTAGCTAAATTTTTGAGAAATTAGAAAATTCTTAGAAACTGAAAAGTCAAAGAATGAAAGCTAGAATGAAAGTTGAGTTGGTTAGTTAAACAACTTTCAGCTCCGTTCCTTTTCGAGGACGAAAAGATTTTAAGTGGAGGAGATTGTAACAACCCGGATTTTCAGAACCAATTTAAAATTTTAACTTTAGCTAATTTAATGGATTTTGAATATTTAAAATGATTTATTTTAAACAATAATGGCTAAAAAATTATTTTTATCGAAGTTAGAATGTATAAATTTATTTTAATTATAAAACGAGCTTGAAATGGCATGGTAGTTTGAAAATTCGATTTTGAATTTCAATTGAATTTATAGAATTCAAAATAAATCGGATTTCAGTAAAACCAATTGAATTTGTTTAATAATATCTATAACACCCCGAAATTTTAACGACACTAAAGATGATGAATAAGAGAATAATTAGTGTGAAATACACTGTTAACAATGAATTTAAGGAAAACTTAATTAAATATTCAGAACTAAGTTAAAAGGACCATGCCATTGCGTCCGTCTTGGAATTCTGGTCAAGATAGACACCTGGTTTGCGTAAATTGGACATCATATGAAGAAGTTATTGAGGTTTGAAGTTTGTATGCATATAGGAAAGATATATATACATATAAAATTCAAAAATCAGCAAAACCAAAAATCTGGCGCGTAAATCGAGGAAGGGCCGACATTTTGAAGTCGACTCGATACCTTGTTGGATGACCTAGGGGTCGACTCAGGCTCATGAGGGTCGACCCCGGGGTCGACCTAGGGGTCGACACCCATGAAGGGGGGTCGACCTAGGGGTCGACCCACCTGAAGGGGGGTCAATCCACGCGTGGCTCTGAAAACTTCTTTTTTGAACCTGGACAACTTTGGAGCAAGATTCATGAACCCTAGGCTATATAAATGACCCTAGACCTAGGTATTATTCATCTAAAAACAATGGCGACATCGAATCTCCACTGCAACGAAGATTGAATGGCCTAATCTACTCCAAATTTAATTCATCAAACATTATACAAATTCAACGATTGCTACAGCAAATTCAGCGATGGCTACAACAACTTATTCAACATGTTCTTCGCAGTAATTTGGATCCATTTCCTTAGGTCTATTCACTGTGGGTTCATGTTATTTTTAGATCTGAATATTTAAATAGTAATTGTTATATGTATACAAAAATTGGATCTTGAATCGGTGCCTAATCAGTTCTATTATGACTTATTCCTCTGATCTGTTCTTATATGTTTATATCGTCACCAAGTCTAACCTTGTCATAATATGTCCATTCAGTTTTTATGCCTATTTCTACTGTTAAGTTATTGATTCGTTATTATGCCTGTTCTGGTTCTATTTTCTCCCTCTTTTCCTTTTATTTTTATATAGCCAGGCTACCTTCGAGCCTAGGCCTAAAGCTGGAAAAAATGCGAACATGCGAAATTAGGAATAATGGGGAAAGACATAATTTGGGGCATAATTGATATTGGAAAATATTGATCTAAATTTGGGCATAAATTTGGAAATATACGAATATGGGTTTGGGGGAATATGTCTTGTTGGATAATATGAATTTAGGCACGCATTGGAATAAAGGTAAATACGGAATTGGGTATAAAATGGGACATGTCTAAATATTGATTTGGGACCTAAATTGGAACATATGTGAATATGAATTTCAGGAATAAATTAGAAAATATGTGGGTTTGGGTATGTGCATAATACATATATATATATATATATATATATATATGCCTTAATTTATGAAAAGGGAAAAAAAAGAGCATATGGTGCATAATTAAAAGGTGAATTAAAAGGGGCATAAAAGTCTATGATTCGAATAGTGAGTTGGGCATATAATTAAAATTGGGGAAGAAGATAAATAATCACCTATAATTACATAGGTAGATTTGGATAAAAATGGAGTGTCTAGTAATCACAATTAGGAATTGTAATTGCACTTATGGCACAAGGTTAGGTTGCATTAGTGATGGAAGTCTATCCGGACCCTACCGGCATATCCAGCAGCCACTAATGTTGAACCTGATGTGAGAGGTCTAAGTGTGCAAATACGAATCGGGCTAAGACATGAGGTTAGAACCAGCTATGAAATAAGACTGCCCGGACCAGACCGGCATATCCAGCATCCACACGTTGTAGGCCTAATATGGGAAGTCTAGCCCATTATAACCATAATTGGACATGATAATGAATTGGACTACTTAACCTAGTTTAATCCATAAGGATTGTATGATTATGAACTTAAGTTAGGGTTAAGTAAAATCGGATGGGTAGTGGGTGGGTTAAGTAAAATCGGATGGGTAGTGGGTGGGTTAAGTAAAATAGAGGGAAAGGGTAATATTTACATATAGGCCCATAAACTTAACCAGATAAGGTTACGTAATTAAGAAACCTAGCGGTATACATAACCAGTGGAAAATATAATAAAGTTATGTAATTAAAAACACCCTTGTAGGGTAAGCATAACTTGTAGAA
This sequence comes from Allium sativum, assembly GCA_030737875.1. Taxonomy (NCBI): domain Eukaryota; kingdom Viridiplantae; phylum Streptophyta; class Magnoliopsida; order Asparagales; family Amaryllidaceae; genus Allium; species Allium sativum. The sequence continues at coordinate 453,447,308 of CM060920.1, read as the reverse complement.
AAGATAGAATTAGGTATGCGTAATAATCTGCTAAGTAAACAACAATAAGTTGTAGTGACGATGTAAATTGAACTAAATGAGAAAGAATGAGGAAAACTTGTAAAATAAATAAGTTATATTTAATCATAAATGGTAAGTAACATGTTAATTAGGAAACATGTGAATTGAGATATACTTAATAACGTATTAAAGAGAACGTGTTATTGTAATGATGTAACCAAGCAAGAATATAAAATAGATTGTGGATTACAGACCTTGGGCCACAATTTAGAGAATAACTTATTGTGGGCTTATTAATAAACTTAAATGGATTAAGGTATATGACTAAAATCAATAAGCAAGAGAAACTTGATAATTTGAATAAGAATTCAATATGAATGGGAATATCCAAGTTAAATGGAAACCCAGTGAGGTAAGGCAAGCGCGTAAAAGAATGTTTAGACATAGGGTCTAACAACATATTAAAGTGATGCACTTGGACCGATCTGCACGTTTGAGGGTGAATAACCCAACGGGGTAGATCATCGAGGTGTTATAAGGCACGAGGGGAGCACATATTCATCTGATTGTTTGACGGCTCCAAAGGTATGGAAGCGGAAGCACGCGGCTTCCTAAAGTACGTAAGGTGCTCCTAGTAGTCCTTTATGCAATGACAGATGTCTTAGGTTGTACTCGCAGAGGTTGGGTCTGCGCGTAACTACTAAGTGGGTGGGCCTTGACTGCAGATGCAGCTATGCAGTCAGAATGTTGTGACGAGCTGACACAAGAGTGGTTCGACGGTTGCCTCACGAGGAGGTAGAAAGGGTCACGACCAATAAGGATAGTAGACCGTCGGATATCCGTCATCGACAGCCAGCGGGATGCGATAAGACTATAGCTAAACCCAAGATATCATTCCACCTTTCAGTATCGAGGTACGGGGTTGAGGGTAGACTCCACATGGATGTTTAGATTGGTTGTTATTAGGGGTGCTCGCTTAGCTCTGTTGTCTTTACTAGTTGAGGGAGGGGCCGAGGTGAGACCATAGCCACCATGGAAAACAGACCCTAGAATTATCTATATATAGAGGCTCTTTAAAGACGGGCTTGTACAGATATGGAAAAGCTCCCGACTGAGTTCTGTGTTTCTTGTATCGCCCTGCTGCGGAACTCAGTGCACATTAGAGGACGTGTGATTGAGGCACCGAGCTATAATTACAGTACATACGTGGGACAGTCTAGATACATGCATATCTGCTCTGGGTGGTGTATCGTAGACTAGAGGGCATTATTCCGATAAGGAATCTGATTCGATCGATGGTGGCAGCCCATATGCATACGTAGCATAGTAATGATAGATATATGTTGAACGTAACATTTTATATAGAGATTTGTATGTCACTCCGGCGTAGGATGAGGGACTGCGTTCATTACGATGGAGACCGTGCGAGTGCGTTACCGTGGGGTGTATCTCAATATTGAGAGATAGCTACATATATTGTATTAGGTGAATCCATGGGAAAGTAAATGGGTACGATGCGCATATAAGTCTTAAGTGCTATTAACCTAAGTAACCTAATAATCAAGAAAACGTAATGGAACGGTATTAGTAAGGATCATTCTATTTTTGATCTACAAGTATCTGCGCGGTGCAGAGAAATGTATTTAAGAAGCGCAATATATCCTTTTCATCTTATCTTGCTCAGTTCACACTTGTTATTATTACTGTTATCTTGTTCTTTCAGTTTTATATAGCTGCCATGATACTTTTATTTATTTATATTTAACAGTAACTAGACTCGCCAGACTTTATGTCTGACCCTTTTTGTTTCCTCTTCTCTCTCTCTTCCGTTCCCCACCCCCTCCCCCAGGTTCTCAGGGTGGAAGTGCTTAGAGTCGACTTGGATTCTTTCAGCTTAGCTTGGATTTTGGATATAGATGTACTGCTTTGACTTCTTGTCAACTCTCTTATGGCTTTGCAAGGGAAATATGGTTTTATGCTTTTGTACTCTGATATTTTTGACAAGACAAATTATTAATGTAATTAGTTACTTATGATGATTACTTAGTATTTGGGACCATGATGTTTTGACTTAAATAAAGTTTTTAATTCCGTTACTATTTTACATGTCTGTCTTGTGCTATTATGTTCTTATTTAACTTTAATGCTTTATGAAACTTAATGCATTCCCTTAGTGAGTGACATTAACGGACGTGGGGTGTCACAATATCTTTCTAACAAAGTTAAGAAACTGAGATATCATAATATAAATTGAAAGTTATTTCCAGTTTAAAATTTAGAATAGTCATTAAGGAATTTATATATATTTTAATATAATATATAGCCCTTAAAAATAGTTATTTTGCAAATGACCTCCGTTTTTGATGAAACAACTTTTGTTGGATCCGGAATGTCAAATTATTGCTAGATTCCAATTTTCATAATTTTTGGAATTAATATGTGACCGTTGTGAATTAAAACGTGTTTGGTAATTTCAGTTTGAATTTAATCAACTGGAAAAAGGGTCATTTTTCAACCAATCTCCAAATTCGACGAAACCACTTTTTTTGGGACCGTATCAAAAAAACATAGCTAGATTTATTTTTTAGTGATTTTTGGATTCAATATATGGCCCCGGTAAATTAAAATGTACGTTTAAAATTCAATATATTGAGTTATATTTTAATTTAAAGAAAAACTGATCAAAACAGTCGAATTGGCCTACGAAACATACCCCGTTGTGTTTGGAATGGGGGTATTTGGCTAGGGGCGACAGTCGTTGGGTTTGATTTGGAGTTCGGATGTGAAAACTGACATTTTTGGAAATAATTGAATTAAAAAAAAGGTATAAATACTCCTATTGGCCAAACCCTAGTCAAATGGATTCCGTGGTCAAAATAAAATCCATTGCTTCTTTCTTCCTGGATGATCAGCGAGCTCCAGATTTCAAACCCAAATGATTTCAAACCCAAATGATTTCAAATCCACTGCAAATTAAACCTCCAATCCAAAAGAAAAAACGATCAGCTCTTCGCATTCTATCTTCTCAACGGCCATGATCGATTATTAAACGCTAAACTGACCGGAATCCCCAAGGAAAGTCTTTGCATTCTAACTCAAATTGGGGACGCCACCGTGGTTCAAGTTCGACGGGTCTGTTGTGGTGGAAACACACGCCAAGGCGCGTTCAGGGGTGTCGGAGGATCCAATTCCGATGACCAGAAATTGAGGGCGTGGACGGTTTTCCTGGACGAGGTAGGGTTCGATTTCTCAGCGTTGAACCTGGAATGTTGCAGTGAGTTTTATATATATATATATATAATTAGACTAATTAATATAGCAGTAAATGATTTTTAATTAAACACGACATTGTTTTATTTTTATTTTTCAGATTTTAAAAATATAAATAACATGGGTTTTAACAATATAAATAACATGGGTTTTAAAATATAAGTAGCATGGTTTTTAAAAATATATACATAACATTGTTTTACAAATTTAATTTTTAAATTAAATAGCATTGTTTTAAAACTGGGATTTTTTAATATAGATAGCGTTATATAAAAATGGGATTTTTAATATAAACTGCGTGAAACAGACTGTTGGAATCACGGTGAAGAACACTATGCGACGGAACTGGATGGAAACAAAGAGGAATCCAAACCGTCTAGTAAAGATTGAAAGAATGGAAACCAATGGTGATAACTCTTTCTCACTCAAACTATTTTACAGTTAAATATATCCTAAGTTGCAGGCGGGGCTTAGTAGCTCCTAACACTATTTTATTGCACAAACCATGGATGTTTGTTTGGATTGTATTATGGAAAATTTGAATGATTATGGTATATTGATTGTGGTTGATTGATTGTGATGGAATAATTATTGTGTATGGCGGGAGCCAGTATCAGTAGAGGGATATAGCTAGACATTATTCTGGTTCTAATATCGCGCCGTTATAATGTCGAAATTTTCTGAAATGAACTATATAAAATATTCATGTATTGACTAGAATGTTTGAACAAGAAAAATACCATTTTTATTGAATGTATGAACTATATAGAATAGTCAAGTATTAAAATAAATATTTAATTGTTAAAACTATAATTCTTAACGTATATGTGAACGGCATAAAATTCTCCTAAAATGAAAATAAATATTCATTTACAAATCGGACGATTTGTTTATGTACACCCATTTAACTGACATCGATTGGCACGACAAATTTTACACATCTCCCAACTACGCAAATAATATTCAGTATTTGTTGGTTGAAACCCCACAAGGGTATTGGGATAATATTTGACATACACTAATCACAGTTGTTTTGTTGTATGACAAACTGTTGTAAGCGTTAATTATTTATATTTAATGCTTATGCAGTTGTGTAATGCACTCTGGATGATGGATGATTGTTTATCATTGTTGTTGTATACATGTGATGTATAAAATCCATATAAATAACGTTTCGCGCCGCGACCGTTCGCGAATTTCGACCATTGACTTCAAATTGACATTATAGGAGATCCAACCGTCGGATTGTCCTAAAACTGGAACCATTGGGTTCGTATTGAGAAGAGATTTCCAATGAATATAAGAGATTTAAATTTTAACGGTTGGATTCGGAATTATGTCCAAATAAAATTTGGAAAAGGTCGATATGGATGCAATTCGGTGGCCGTTATGGGAAACCGACTGTACGGGCCTTGATAAAAACTATTAAAAATATTAATAATTTGTGTAAAATCATAATTAATGATTTGGAAAGATTTTGGACGAAAAATTCCAGTTTTGGAAAGATAAAAAGGTATTTTTATCAAAATGAACTAGTTAATAACTAGAATGATAATCCAATGTTTTTAAATAAATAAATTGGATTTGTGAATGGTTTTAATCTAACCAGGATTTTCCAATATATGAATTGGAATGGATTTGTATAGAAATCATCTTCGGGATATTTCGATATTGGATTCCGTGACTATACGGATATTGTGGAGGAATTTGGAAGATAGATATATATCGTTATTCCCCATACGATATGTGTTGGTTTCAGAGTTTGATATTGAATATAAGTCAATATAATTTCTGTTTAGAGCCTTGTATTTAATATCAAATTGGATTTTGGGTTTGTCATGAGTAGTGTCTTAAATAACACTGTTCTTAAACCCCGTGGTGAAAAGAATAAATCTTTTAATTAAGATTATTAGAGTTTCCAATTATATTTAGTAATTGGAATAAAATTGAATGTGAATTTGGGTTTATTGTGAAATATGTTTTAAATGACATTCGTTCTTTAACCCAATTAACAGTGAAATATGATTTGGAATTTAGAAATCTTTTAATTAAGATTAATGAAATTTTCCAAAGTAAAGTTTTCCAATTTAATAAAATAAATTGGAATGGAATGGAATTCGATTTGGTATTAATCGAAGTGAGCTTCTGTGGAGGAGGACTGTTAATATATATGGAATTTAAAAGGCTTTGCCGTTTTTTCATTTATACTATTAGTCGGATACGGAAATTGATATCGATTATATATTGATCTGTTTCCCATGAAAGTTCCATTTTTATGGAAAAGGATTTGGGTTTATCGTGAACCGTGTTTTAAACGACATTAGTTCTTTAACCCAGTTAAAGACAGGATTACATGTCTAACATTGTATTTCGAACTACACTATTGATCTCTGCTAAATATATATCTGTTTGGTGGCAGAGAATTTATTCTCTTGCTTAACACCCTTCTCTGAGACGTATGAGCTTACAGGTTATATATTGGTAGAAATCAGTGGTACGGTGTAGATTTTCAATGTGGCATGTTTAGGTTTCAAAAGTTAAATAATCATTAAATAATGAATGTTGGAAGATTAAAACTAAGTGAAGTTTTAATGAATATTTAAGTAGATTGAAATGTGAATGTGATAATTTTAATTATCGAATTTGAGAAGTGACCGAGAATGGAGTCCTACTAGTTTTACTCCAGACGATAGTTAAATCTTTAATTAGATTTGAACGCGAAATGGAAATTAAATTTACCAATAACACCATGGGTGTTAGATATGGAGTATTACCAGTTTTTCTCCATTAGATGAATTGGTTGGGATTGGGATTAATAAATAAATGATCACTTCGGCGAAGTTCGCTAATCCCGACTAGTTGATAAACCTTAATTTGGTTTAGAATTGTGAAAGGATATAATCAAATCTTTTGTATTGGTATCGAAAAGGAAGATTAAAGAATAATTTTAAAAGAATTTATCTTTGATAAAATTAATAGGAACCTTTCCCTAAAGATTTGAATATTTTAATAAAAGAATATTCTTGATTGGAATGAGGCATATGATGTGTTTTTATAGCACTTGATTATTGATTATAAAATACGCGAGTTATTCGGAAAGACCAGGGTTAACCCATTCTGAATAATTAATACGACGACTAAAAGTCGACGATGAAGACGATGGTTGAAGACCAGAGACCTTCACATCGCTTGGATGATTACTGATGTTTTGATTGGGCTGTACACCCAAGACGAGTTAATAAGTGGTGATCGTCCAGACGTACTTGGAGAACGACCGGATATGTGAGGGCCTCTCTCTTGTATTGGACATATAGGATGAGGATTAATGTGTCTCCAGTTTCATTCAGACCCAGAACGGACTTGCAAATGGATGGTGTGTCTGACATTGATTCCTTTATATTGTATTCGTTGATCTCTGCTAAATATATAATTTTTGGTGGCGGAGAATATATTCTCTTGCTTAACATCCTTCTCTGAGACATACGAGCTTAGAGGTTATATATTGGTGGAAATTAGTGGTACGGTATGGGATGACAGTGTGGCATGCTGAGATGCAAATGATCAAGGCTTTTGTTGAAAAGTAATGTCTTGTGGGTTGATGATCAAAGCACAACTTTAATTAGCATAGCTTTGTGTAGCGTTGATTCGCGAGCTTCACACCCCGATATGAACCAGAAATGGGATAAGGAACATATGGAAATGGACATATGTTAGTTTCTAGCTATGAGTAACGTCATGGTATGGAGCCCAGACTGTTTACTTATGTGGAAGTTGGAATCCTTTATTGTTGGAAAGCGAGGTACCTTGGATATGATTTGAGTCCCTAGAGGCTCATATGCTAGAAAACAAACATGCATGTCGATGTACTGACCATTTTGGAGGTTCGATAGAACCAGCTACCATATAGTTTATGGTATAACTAATCATCGGCGGATGACCGGCCATGCGGCTAACCTAGTGTTCACTGCCAGGGATCCTGAGGCATTGCTAGTGTGTCACAAATCGGTAAGGACGATCGCTTTCCTTGGTTCATAGATGAAAACCCAATTTCCAATACGTGAATTTACGGTTTTAGTTGTAAACCTATATGGCGACGTAATATAATGGTACCTACGCCGCCTATGATTGATATGTTTATATTTAAAGTTGATTTCTTTCACTTATAGTAATAATAAAAGATGAAATTTCGCGTATCAACCATATTTGGCTATTATAAGGGAAAACTCTATCCTCCGGCTTGCGTTGCATTGTGTGATGGGACCTGAGTCTTATAATAGCTTCATTTTTCTATTTAGCATTGCGCTTTTTGTTTTATGCACTGGTATTCATGGGGGATAAACCCATTCCCTATTATACGGCGTGGTCCCGTGATTTATCCAACTTTAAAATTAAAAGCTAATAATTGTTTTAGTTCTCACACCAGTCCCATGAATGACTCGGAGTTTATTGTTTCTACTTAAACTCTGGGTGCCCATATTTTCACATGGGCAGCTAGTAGTTTTGGTTTTCGCAGATACTTCTTTTCACAGGATCCTGGATTTACAGCCGGAGCTATATTCGGAAAGCTCCGTATCCATGTATTTCTTTCAGTTATGTTATGTATTATTTTCTGTTGCTATGTAAATTATTTTAATCTCTGATATTTTTTCGATGTGTATTATTTATTCTTACTCTGTTATATTCTTATACTCTAATGTAATTGTTGTAATAGCAATGAAATGTTCTATTGTTCGTGTTCAGATACGTCGTGTTCTCAATTCAATCCGAGCTTTCCCTTACAGGGAAGTTTGGGTCGTCTCAGTGAACAGTGCCCTGGTCCATTTAGTAAGTTCCTATAAGTCATGGGATTTATGCTCAGTACACAATGCCAAGAACACCACAACATAATGGTGTTGCAGAAAGGAATAATCGTACTTTGATGGATATGTTTAGGAGTATGTTAGGAAATTCGTCTTTACTCAAATCACTGTGGATGAATGCTTTAAATACCGTTGTATATTTGCTAAACATGGTACCTACTAAGGTTGTTCCTATGACTCCTTTTAAACTGTGGACGAAATGAAACCTAGTTTAAGGCACCTTCAGGTTTGGGATTATTTAGTGGATGTAAAAATTTATAATCCACATGAAAATAAACTGGACCAGAAAATAATCGATGATTTCTTCATTGGTAATCTGGAAAAGTCTAAAGGGTATTGATTATATTGTTGTAACATCCCGTATTTTCTATGAATATTAAATTAACAAATTTAAGAACATTTAATTTTTAGAAGAAGAATTAGGTGAAACAGATTACGCCATTGCGTTCGTCTCGGAATTCTGCTTGAGATAGAGTCCGAGTTTGCGTAAATCGGGCTCCATATGAAGAAGTTATGGAGTTTAGAAGATTTCAAGTTTAAACAGAAATTAAATTAAAATAGTAATTAAAAGTCAAAACAGTTCAAAATTCAAAATTCAGTCAGAGCGGGCTGAGCGGGAAATTTCCCGCTCAGAGGTGTCGACCCCCCCCCCCCAGGGGAGTCGACACAAGTGTCGACCCCCCTATAGGGGATCGACGTAGGCATCGACCCCCCTATAGGGGTGTTGACATAGGTGTCGACCCCCCTATAGGGAGTCGACCCCTTTTTGATCCAGATCCTATGACGAATTTTTATAGCCCTGAGCTGATGTAGCCTTCCCTGATTGGTCGATGACTAATTTCTGAGGTATTAGGGCTTATGTGTCGTGTTATGGTTGGTTGGATGACACATCTCTTTGGTTTGATGGCTCTGATTTCTCCTAGACTAATCTAAAGGCTAGAATCAATCCTAAACTTCTATATAACCACCCCAAACCTCAACCCTAGACCTCACAATCTCAATCTATGAAGCCGTCATGCTGTCCATCCCTAAGCTAGCCTAGCCTCCATCTTCTCCAAATTAGAAATCAAGTTAGAAAGCTCCGAACAAAATCCAAACTAGAGAATCAAACGTCTACATCAAAGGATAGCTAAACAAATTCAGAAATCAGATCCCAGAATACAAGATCCGTCCTTTTTCCATAAGTTCATGTTATTTTCAGATTTAACCACCTAATAGTAATCTTGGCATGTAATAAAATGAATCTAAGTCTATGCTTGATGATGAGACAATCTTTCAGATTTATCCCTACCTTTCTATTGAATCTATGACTTTACATGCCTAAGAAGTTAATATATCAACTCAATCATGCCTATCTTTGTTTAACATCGAATATATAATGCTTTTTGGTTCATGATGTTATTCTTATGTTTGCGATAATGATTGTATCATCTTATTCAAGAATCTATCCTTGTTGGATCTAAATTTCTTGTATTAGGTCTGTTGTTACGTGCCTATTTTTATGCCTATTCTTATTTTATGCTCCTTCTCTCTCTCTTCCCCTATTTCCTTTTTCTTTTATGAACCTGGGTTACCTTCGAACCTAGGCTGAAATCACGAAATACGAACGATTGGAATACAGGGAAAATTTTGGGTAAATATTGGGCATAATGTATTCAGTGAAATAATAGGGAATAACATATTCGGTGAAATTGTTGGACATAATTTGTAACTTATGATTTGGGTATAAATGTTATTGTTGCAAACTTGGGGTAAATTGAAATATTAAATCTAGATTGGGCGAAAACTGTAAATTTGAATATTAAAACTAGATTGGGCATAACTATTGATTGGGACGCCAAGCATAATGTATATTGTGATTTTGGGGCATGACTATTATTGCAAATTTGGGAAGATTAGGTGTAACCTATTTTAAGCAATAACATGAAATTTTATTTGTGGGGCATAACTTGCAGTTGGCTTGGTTGGGCATAACTTGAGAATTGGAGCATGACTAGTTTTGTAAAATTTGGAATAATTAGTATATAAAATCTAGACTTGGACATGTATGGTAAATATGTAAAATAGACTAAAAGATGAACATGCTTAACCCAAGGATAGATTAAGTTGCGGTGTAAGTCTGTCCGGAACCGCATGGCACATCCTGCGACCGCAACAACATAAATCTAATGTGAGAGGTTAGCACGTAAAGCCCAAAACCCAAGGTTTGAATGAGTTTGTGGTAGAAGTCTGCCCGGAACCGCCCGGCACATCCAGCAACTGCAAACAACAGTTCTAATGTGAGAGGTTAAGGCATTAGTGAATGAATTAATGATGAATGAATAGGGTTAAGTTAATAGGAAGCACTTAACCAAATACAACATGGTGAATGAGTAGGGTTAAGTTAACCAACCTAACATGATGAACGAGTAGGGTTAAGTTAAGGGGGAAACACTTAACCAATATAACATGATGTGTGGTAGGGTTAAGTTAACACAAGAGGGCAACACTTAACCAATATAACATGATGTGTGGTAGGGTTAAGTTAACACAAGAAGGCAACACTTAACCAATGTAACATGTTAGGTGGGTGGGTTATGTTACACAAGAAGGCGACACTTAACTAATGTAACATGTTAGGTGGGTGGGTTAAGTTAACATGGATAAGAAGACAACTTAACCAATATTACATGAACAAAGTGGTTAGGGTTAAGGCAAGCTTAACCAATAATACATATGGACTTGATAAGGGGAAAGGGTTAAGTAAATCTTGGGTAAGTGGATAATATTAGTATATATAGACCCACAAACTTAACCATTAAATAAACATGCGTGAATCAGTGAGAAGGTTAAGTAACACATGAATAGGCAACACTTAACCAGTACAACATGTTAATTAAGCAAATGGGTGGGGTTAAGTTAAACCGAGAACACTTAACCATTATAACACGTTGATTAGGAAACCCTACCCATTTCAGCAGTAACCCACATAGATGTATTATGGTACCCTGAGCTAGGCAGGGTAGGTCATGATTACTGGGCTGATTATAAGCGGTCAAAATAGCGGCGGGTGGTGCAGCAGTGTAGTTCCGATGGAGTATGGGCGTGCACGTGCTCCGGAATGGAAAAGCAGGCACTGGGCATCAGTAGTATACACTGTGCATCTTGAATCATGTCGGGTTGCCATCAAAGGAATTGAAACACCCCATGATTGGGCCAGCATAGGTATCTACATACAAGCGGGGCCGAATGACATAAGTAATGAATACATACAAGCGAGGTCGAATGACACAAGTAATGAATACATACAAGCGGGGCCGAATGACACAAGTAATGAATACATACAAGCGGGGCCGAATGACACAAGTAATGAATGCATACAAGCGAGGTCAAATGACACAAGAAATAAATACATGCGAGTTAGGGAGCCGATCGATAGGGTTGTAAGGGTGCATCTAATATATCCATGGCAATTAGGCAGATTGAGGTAGGATCCTCATAATGGATGTACACCTGAAGGCTACCACAATTGCGGGGATTGGGATCATATTATCATCCTATACAGATTAATAGTTGGTACACTAGTTAGGTTGTGCAGAGATATAGAAATCAGAATAACAGGATAGTAGCGGGGCCTTATCATGTCTTATGCTAATCTTATGTTATCTTGTTATCCCTGTTATCACGGTATTGTCTTATATTCAGTTTATTCATGTCATGTTGTTTTTACCTGTTTACATACTGAAAATCACTGGACTTACCAGGCTTTATGTCTGACCCGTTTTCTTTCGTCTTCTTTTCTTCCTCCCCCCCCCCCTCCCGCCCCCGGTAGTCAGGGAAGGAATAGCACATCTTAGTTTGGACCGTTTCTCTTTCCAAGCTTGAAGATTCTTTGATGTATTGCTTGGATCCTCTTATCTTTGGCTATGGCTGTGTTTACACTTTAATTTGGGGACTTATTCTACTTTTCGTTGTTTTATGCTTCTTATATACTTGGAAGTTTTCGAATCAAGACAGAAGTTTTATGTAGTACTTTTAAGTATGATTGAGTCAATTGTTGTAAAAGCTTGACTGAACTACGTTGCTTATAAAATGACTTTGTTTTCCGCTGTTTTATTTGTTTGTCTTGTAATTTATGTGCATCTTTTACCTTTAACGCTTCATTGAAGTTGATGCATTCCCTTTTTGAGTGACATTAATGGAGGTGGGGTGTTTCACTTGGTATCAGAGCTGAAGGTTACCAGATCAGACAAAAGATTTGAAAAAATATTTTCAAAATGGTTTTAAAAGAAGCATTTCCAAAAGAAAAGTTTTGTTTTAAAGGCATATCCCCCAAAGCCATATGACTAACTTTTGATCCTCTGTTTGAATCCTTGTTTCCTTCTTTCCTAAGTCTCCGGGGCTCCTGGCTTTCTGGGAGATAACCTCATCGCGGCATGGTTCTGTATGCTTGATGAGACTACAACACCTGTCAAAGGGCGAAGAATTTCCCAACTTCCATATATAGCTGCAGTATTTTCTCCTGTGGCTAATTTTCTTTCAAGCTTTGTGCGGTTTTCCATGCGATGGAGGCAGCTTTCGAGAGACTTATCAACATGCTACACAAGGATGGTAAAGATGAGAATGAGGGAGTTTGGCTAAGGAGCACAACCCAAGAATGAGAAATTCATGAATATGGACTTGGTTGAAAAAAGAGGTAAAAGAAAGAGGTGTAAGTAGAAGAATCACAGGACAAGAACGGAGGAAAGAATAGTAAAACCTAAGACAAGAGGAAGTGTCTTTATTATGGTATAACAGGTCATATAATTAAGGACAAGGGCAAGAACAAAGGATAGGATTTTCATGAGGGCAAGTGCATGCTCTCACCGACAGCGTACCAGAGAGAGAGGTAGTAAAGTTTCTATTGAGAAAGTTTAGTTTTTTTTTTGATCATCCTATTAGTACTCTTTTTGATCTTAGCGCTTCACATGAGGTTATATCTGCTTCCATAGTTGAGTCTCTGCACCTTAGTACTTGTATAGTAGGAGATCCCATTATTGTCTCAATCCAATTGGTGGTTTGGACCATTTAGCTTTGGTTTGTAAGGATTTGAGAATAGCTATATTAAGAATTGAGTTTAAGTGTAATGCTTATGTTTTTGGTTTCATGGGATATGGGTTTATTCTAGGCATGGATTAGTTAGCTAGTAATTGTGAAAGGAGGGTAGTTAGACTTTTGACTTGCCTCGGGAATACCCTCAAGATTATGTGCGATCCTAAGGGATCAGTTTGGCTTAGCTACCTAGAATCACTTGATGCATCTACCGATGATTTGTGATCCGTTAGAGTAGTCCATGAGCACGCAGATGTTTTTGATTAGGTTAGGGGTTTATCCCCTAAAACGCGAGATAGACTTCCACATATATCTAGTTGACAATGCAAAGCCAGTTGCATTACCTGTACGACACATGACTCCAAGGGAAAGGAAGGGCTCAGTAAACAAGTAAAAGATTTACTTGAGAAAAAGGGGACATAAGGCGAAGTATTTCTGAATAGGGTGCTCCGGTTGTTTTCGCTACAACGGCGGATGGTTCACTTCGCTTGTGCAAAGATGATATTTTGGTTTTCTCTAAGAGTGGTGAAAAACATGCTTGGTATCTAAGGGAAGTCTCGAATACCCTCCAAGCACCTCAGCTTAAGGCTAGGTTCTCCAAATATCATTTTTGAAGAGAAGTAAGGTTTTTAAGACATGTGATATCCAAGGAAGGGATAACAGGAGACCCCGCAAAAGTAGTTGCGGTGCAAGATTAGGGGGTCCCAAGAAATGCAACGGGAGTAAGAAGTTTTCTTGGATTAGAGGGATGGTATAGGAAGTTAATTAAGGACTCTGTGAAGGTATCAGCCCCACTTACTAGATTGACGAAGAAGAACCTAACTTTTGCCTGGAATTTGGACTACGATGTTTCTTTCCAACGATTGAAGAGAACCCTGGCGACAACCCACGACTTGGAATTAGTTGTTATAGTGTTTGCTCTTAAGTCATGGCATCATTATCTTTTAAGAGAAAAAGTTTGAACTATATATGGATCATAAGTCCTTAAAATATTTGTTATCACAAAAAGATTTGAAATTGAGGCAACAACGATAGATGGAATTTCTTGCCTAATATGACTTTGAGATTACTTATACCCCTAGCAAGGGTATTGTTGTGGTAGGCGCCCTAAGTAGAAAGAGACTGACCTTAAGAGGAGTAAAATTTGAAGTACATAGCAACCTTTGGCTTTATACCCTCAGCCAAGTTTATACCTGGTTTGTTAACAACGCTAGAAGAGCGGCCTACGCTTTTGGATCGGATAGGAGCGGCGTAACATGAAGACCCTCAGATTTGTGACATGATGGATAAGATAAGTAGAGGAGAGGCCTCTAACCATCTTAGTATATACACTTGGTATCATGGTTAACATCTGTTTATCTTGGAAAGATAGTCCGACTACATGGGATAACCTTTAGCATAGTAAGTGATCGAGATCCTATCTTTACTAGTGAGTTTGGAAATAGAGGTCAAGAAGCTTCGAAATCGTGAAGTCGAGCTAGTTAAAGTACAATGGAGTGACGCTGAAGAAGACGCGACTTGGGATACTGAAGACAAGATAAGCGCATCCTACCCTTTTCTTTTTGAGGGTACATCCTTGACCTCTTTTTCCATAAGTATATGCATGCTTGTATCTATCTTTTAAGTATATCTCCTTGGTCATATTCTTGATCTTTAGGTAGAAACCAATGGATGTAAACATATATTTGAAACATGTTATGATTGATGGTTGCAAGTGGTTGCAAGTGGTTGCTCGTGGATGCATATACACACACATTAGGTACTAGATCGGCTCAGTCACTTTCATATTGCATATGCATATATGTATTTATATATGGATTGAAACTTGATGTGTTATCAGATGGATGTTGCATTTGTATGAATGGTTGTGCACTCATGTAGAGGTTATAAGGTACGATTAGGAATAATTACATACATGATGGACTCATGGCGCTGACATAATTCGCATTAAGGAGGTCAACTGAATCAGTAGACCGCCTGATTTTGCATTAGATAAGGACATATACACACACTATGCATATAATCATGAAAGCAATAGAAATCTTTTTAAGGAAAATGGATGCTTGTGATTGAATTGTTGAGTAGATGGATATTGGATGGTAGGATATACATTCTCCATGACTTGGAGATTTTGGGGACGAAATCCTTTAAGGAGGGGAGAATGTAACACCCCGTATTTTCTATGAATATTAAATTAACAAATTTAAGAACACTTAATTTTTAGAATAAGAATTGGGTGAAATGGGTTACGCCATTACGTTCGTCTTGGAATTCTTCTTGAGATAGAGTCCGAGTTTGCGTAAATCGGGCTCCGTATGAAGAAGTTATGGAGTTTAGAAGATTTCAAGTTTAAACAAAACTAAAATAGTTATTAAAAGTCAAAACAGTTCGAAATTCAAAATTCAGTCAGAGCGGCTAAGCGGGGAATTTCCCGCTAGAGGTGTCGACCCCCCAAGGGGAGTCGACATAGGTGTCGACCCCCCTATAGGGGTGTCGACCCCCCCGTAGGTAGTTTACCCCTTTTTGATCTAGATCCTGTGACAAATTTTTATAGCCCTGAGCTGATGTGGCCTTCCCAGATTAGCCGATGACTAATTTCTGAGGAATTAGGGCTTATGTGTCGTGCTATGGTTGCCTGGATGACTTGATGGCTCTGATTTCTCCTAGACTAATCTAAAGGCTAGAACTAATCCTAAACTTCTATATAATCACCCCAAACCTCAACCCTAGACCTCACATTCTCATTCTATGAAGCCTACATGCTGTCCATCCCTAAGCTAGCCTAGCCTCCATCTTCTCCAAATTAGAAATCAAGTTAGAAAGCTACGAACAAAATCCAAACTAGAGAATCAAACGTCTACATCAAAGGATAGCTAAACAAATTTAGAAATCAGATCCCAGAATACAAGATCCATCCTTTTTCCGTAAGTTCATGTTATTTTCAGATTTAACCACCTAATAGTAATCTTGGCATGTAATAAAATGAATCTAAGTCTATGCTTGATGATGAGACAATTTTTTAGATTTATCCCTATCTTTCTATAGAATCTATGACTTTACATGCCTAAGAAGTTATTATATCAACTCAATCATGCCTATCTTTGTTGAACATCGAAAATATAATCCTTTTTGGTTCATGATGTTATTCTTATGCCTGCGATAATGATTGTATCAGCTTATTCAAGAATCTATCCTTGTTAGATCTAAATTTCTTATATTAGGTTTGTTGTTACATGCCTATTTTTATTCCTATTCTTATTTTATGCTCCTTCTCTCTCTGTCTTCCCCTATTTCCTTTTTCTTTTATGAACCTGGGTTACCTTCGAACCTAGGCTGAAATCGCGAAATACGAACGATTGGAATACGGGGAATATTTTGGGTAAATATTGGGCATAATGTATTCGGTGAAATAATTGGACATAACATATTCGGTGAAATTGTTGGACATAATTTGTAACTTGTGATTTGGGTATAAATGTTATTGTTGCAAACTTGGGGTAAACTGAAATATTAAATCTAGATTGGGCGGAAACTGTAAATTGGAATATTAAAACTAGATTGGGCATAACTATTGATTGGGACGCCAAGCATAATGTATATTGTGATTTTGGGGCATGACTATTATTGAAAATTTGGGAAGATTAGGTGTAACCTATTTTGAGCAATAACTTGAAATTTAATTTGTGGGGCATAGCTTGCAGTTGGCTTGGTTGGGCATAACTTGAGAATTGGAGCATGACTAGTTTTGTAAAATTTGGAATAATTAGTATATAAAATCTAGATTTGGACATGTATAGTAAATATGTAAAATGGACTAAAAGATGAACATGCCTAACCCGAGGTTAGATTGAGTTGCGGTGTAAGTCTGCCTGGAAACGCCCGGCACATCCAGCGACTGCAAAAACATAAATCTAATGTGAGTGGTTAGCGCATAAAGCCCAAAACCCGAGGTTAGAATGAGTCTGTGGAAGAAGTATGCCCAGAACCTCCCGGCACATCCAGCAACCGCAAACAACGGTACTAATGTGAGAGGTTAAGGCATTAATGAATGAATTAATAGGGTTAAGTTAATAGGAAAAACTTAACCAAATACAACATGGTGAATGAGTAGGGCTAAGTTAACCAACCTAACATGATGAACGAGTAGGGTTAAGTTAAGGGGGAAACACTTAACCAATATAACATGATGTGTGGTAGGGTTAAGTTAACACAAGAGGGAAACACTTAACCAATATAACATGATGTGTGATAGGGTTAAGTTAACACAAGAAGGCGACACTTAACCAATATAACTTGTTTGGTTGGTGGGTTAAGTTACACAAGAAGGCAACACTTAGCCAATGTAACATGTTAGGTGGGTGGGTTAAGTTAACATGGATGAGAAGACAACTTAACCAATATTGCATGAACAAAGTGGTTAGGGTTAAGGCAAGCTTAACCAATAATACATATGGACTTGATAAGGGGAAAGGGTTAAGTAAATCTTGGGTAAGTGGGTAATATTAGTATATATAGACCCACAAACTTAACCGTTAAATAAACATGCGTGAATCAGTGAGAAGGTTAAGTAACACATGAATAGGCAACACTTAACCAGTACAACATGTTAATTAAGCAAATGGGTGGGGTTAAGTTAAATTGAGAACACTTAACCATTATAACATGTTGATTAGGAAACCCTAGTAATGGGGACCCATTTCAGCAGTAACCCACATAGATGTATCATGGTACCCTGAGTTAGGCAGGGTAGGGCACGATTACTGGGCTGATTATAAGCGGTCAAAATAGCGGCGGGTGGTGCAGCAGTGTAGTTCCGACGGAGTATGGGCGTGCACGTGCTCCGGAATGGAAAAGAAGGCATTGGGCATTAGTAGTATACACTGTGCATCTTGAATCATGTCGGGTTGCCATCATGGGAATTGATACACCCCATGATGGGGCCAGCACAGGTATCTACATACAAGCGGGGCCGAATGACACAAGTAATGAATACATACAAGCGGGGCCGAATGTCACAAGTAATGAATACATACAAGCGGAGCCGAATGACACAAGTAATGAATGCATACAAGCGAGGTCAAATGACACAAGAAATAAATACATGCGAGTTAGGGAGCCGATCGATAGGGTAGTAAGGGTGCATCTAACATATCCATGGCAATTAGGCGGATTGAGGTGGGATCCTCATAATGGATGTACACCTGAAGGCTATCACAATTGCGGGGATTGGGATCATATTATCATCCTATACAGATTACTAGTTGGGACACTAGTTAGGTGGTGCGGAGATATATAAATCAGAATAACAGGGTAGTAGCGAAGCAGAGAAAGAGTAGAAGCGCATTCAGCTTATCTTTCCTTATCATGTCTTATGCTAATCTTATGTTATCTTGTTATCCCTGTTATCACGGTATTGTCTTATATTCAGTTTATTCATGTCATGTTGCTTTTACTTGTTTACATACTGAAAATCACTGGACTTACCAGGCCTTATGTCTGACCCGTTTTCTTTCGTCTTCTTTTCTTCCATTCCCCCCCCCCCCCCCCAGGTAGTTAGGGAGGGAATAGCTCAGCTTAGTTTGGACCGTTTCTCTTTCCAAGCTTGAAGATTCTTTGATGTATTGGTTGATCCTCTTATCTTTGGCTATGGCTGTGTTTGCACTTTAATTTGGGGATTTATGCTACTTTGATTTGTTTTATGCTTCTTATATACTTGGAAGTTTTCGAATCAAGATAGAAGTTTTATGTAGTACTTTTAAGTATGATTGAGTCAATTGTTGTAAAAGCTTGGCTGAACTACGTTGCTTATAAAATGACTTTGTTTTCCGCTGTTTTATTTGTTTGTCTTGTAATTTATCTGCATCTTTTACCTTTAACGCTTCACTGAATTTAATGCATTCCCTTTGTAAGTGACACTAATGGAGGTGGGGTGTTTCAATTGTCCTAACCACAGTATGAAAATTATTAAAAGGGAAATGATAGGTTTATTGAAAACGGTAAAGTATGCAGGAAGTTTGGAGCCACATAAAGTGAAGATACAAGAAGTAAGGGTGTAACTACCTCTACTCTCAACTTCTTCACAAGTTGTTGCTTCTGTACATGTTGACTATAATAGTGACTTACAAGAACAACATATTAACGATCAAACACCACTTAGTGATACTTTAACTAATGAGACCATCATAGTTGAACCTACCATAAATGAACTATAAGAAGTTGAAATAAGAAGATCTATAAGACAATGGAGATCTATTATTTTTAATGACTATGTGATTTTTTTACAAGAGTCAAAATTTGACTTAGGAATTGATAATGATCCAGTTTTATTTTCACAAGCCATAAAAAGTGATAGTTCTACTAAGTGGTTAAACGCTATGAAGGAAGAGATGAAATCAATGGATTAAATTGAAGTTTGGAACCTTGTTGAATTGCCTAAGGGATTCAAAAGAGTTAGGTTTGAGTGGGTCTTTAAGACCAAGCACACTCGAATGGCAATATCGAAAGACACAAGGACAGACTCATTTCTAAATGTTTTACTCAAAAGAATGTTGTTGACTACAAAGAAACATTTTCTCCTATCTCTAAAAGGGAAGAGTTAAGAATTATTATGGAAATAGTAGCTCACTATGATTTAGAGCTCCATCAGGTGCATGTGAAAACCGCTTTTCTGAATGGGGATTTAGACGAAGAAGTCTCTATGGACCAATAATAAAGTTTTTGGTTGATGGGAAAGAACCTATGGTGTGTAAACTTTGGAAGTCAATATACGGACTTAAACAAGCTTCTGGATAATGGTATCGTAAGCTCAATGATACCACCACATCCTTCAGATTTAATGAAAACATTGTTGATCGATGCATATATTTGAAGATCAGTGGGAGTACTGGTATTGTATATTGATGATATCTTGCTAGCTACTAATGACCTTGTTTTATTACGTCAAGCCAAAGAGTTCCTCACTAATAAAATTGAAATTAAAGATATAGGTGAGGCATCCTATGTGATTATAATAGAAATATTTTTTGATAGATCAAAAGGATGGTTGGGATTGTCTCATAAAGCATACATTAATAAACTTATATAGAGATTCCAGATAGAGAAATGCTTTGCAAGTGCGGTACCAATTCAGAAGGGAGACAAATTTAGTCTAAAGCTATGTCCAAAGAATTAATTGAAATGCAAAGAAATGGAATAAGTTCCTTATGACATCTATTTTTAGAAGCTTGATGTATGCACAGACTTTTATAGGACCTGACATAAGTTGATGTTAGAATGCTAGGAAGGTATCAAAGTAATCTAGGAAGGCATCATTGGAAAGCTAGAAATAAAGTATTGAGGCATCTGCTAGGAACTAAGGATCATATGCTCACTTTTAGGAGATCAAATCACTTTGAGATGATTGGATATTCAGATTCAGATTTTTCCGGATGCGTGGATACAAGAAAGTCCACTTTTGGCTACTTGTTCCACTTAGTTGGAGGAACAATTTCATAAAAGAGTGCGAGCAAACTATCGTTGTAGCTTCCACTATGGAAGATGAGTTTATAGCATGCTTTGAGGCTATGATTCATGGTTTACGGTTGTAGAACTTTATTTCAGGACTTGGAATTGTTGACACTATCTAGAAGCCATTGAAAATTTATTGTGACAATTCTACAATAGTTTTTTTCTCCAAATATGACAAGTATTCTAAGGGTGATAAGCATATGGGATTGAAATACACTGTCGATAAGGAGGAATTCAGAAATAAAGTGTGTAGATCGAACAATTGGCACAAATCTTATGGTTGTAAATCCGTTAACGAAAGGATTAACCCCTAAGGCATTTATTGAACATGTCGAAAGGATAGGGATTATGGGATGGCATCATTATTTCCATTTTATGTTCTTATTTTTATTTTTATGATCGAAATTTTGAGCTCATTTTTTATTATTTGGTTTCTGATATAACTTTATGAATCTTCTTTCTTAAGACTAGTGTATATCTGTGTAGTTAAAGCGCTCAGCAGATTCAATGTGGCGGAGGCCCAAAAAGTTGTGGCGGGGATAATGCATGGAAATAGCAGAATATGGCAGATTACTCTAAAATAGTATACAAACTTGTACTTAATACTTTTACAAACATATAAATGAGAATATCAAATATTAACATTAAGTTTAATTAAATTAGTACATTCTTGATTTGAAATAAAAACATGTGCAAATGTATGTAAATAAATGTATATTTTTATTTAACTTAATCAAATTTAATAGAATATTATAGTATTTTTTACCATAAAAAAATATGTTAAAACATTCAGTTAAAAAGCTAATTTTATAATTTTTATAATGTATAAATGTCATTTTTTAATTCGTTTCTTTTGTACAAAATATAGTTGGAATAATGAAATATAGTTGAAATAATGGGATATATTAGAATATAACGGGGATTAAAGTTGAAAGGCTATTTCAGAGTCTATTTGGAAATATCGTAGCGGTAGAAATCCACTATAGGATATAGCAACGGTATAGCGGGGCATTAACTGCACAAGTATATATATGAATTTGTAAGAAAAAATTTAGTCTTTCGCAAGACATTTTAGTTGGAACATTATTGAATACCCTATTAAGTGTGTCATTTTGAGTATTAGATTAGTATTGTGATACATAGAAGGCGTTATGTCGACAAACTGATGTACAACTGCTATGATCCTTGTTGATGTTGTACTTGATTATGACTTTATAATGTGACCAATATCATGATGGGTTATCTTATATTATGCATAATTATGTTTATCATTAGATCGTATGACATGTAAAAATACTTTAGGTAAGTGGGAGAATGATAGACTTTTCAGTCCTCATAACTACGTTCAATAGAACGTGTTATTGTTGCTTTAATATATTTACAACTAACAGTCTAATATTAAGTAAAGATGATTTCCTGTTGGTAACAATTAATTTAAAGGATAGAAATGTAAATTCCAACCATCATGACAATGGATATATATAAAAAGAAAACCCAAAGGATTGGTCCTCTCTTTACTTGATAACGATAAAAATTCTCTATCACAAAAGCTTTCCCAAGAACTAAAGAGGCTAAGAGGGGGAAACTCAATTGTAACACCCCACGTCCATTAATGTCACTCATAAAGGGAATGCATTAAGTTTTGTGGAGTATTATAAGTAAACAGAACGGAATATTACAAGACAGAGAAAGTAGTACTTAAAAAAATTTATAACTTTATTGCAGCGGAAACAGAAATAAGTTTGATTACATTTCCAAGTACCAAAACCAAGTACATAATATCATTCTTGTACAAAACCTTCAGAGTACTTAACATTAAAACTGTAATCCCCAACAGAAAATGTCGTAGATAAGCTGAATCAAAGCCAAGCAATTCATCTTTCAACTTCAAGCTAGAAGAAGGGATATCTGAACTAAGCTTGAGTATTTCCTCCCTAAAAAACTGGGGGAGGGGGGAGGAACGGAAGAAAAGAAGCGAAAACAAACTAGGTCAGACATAAGTCTGGTGAGTCCAGTGACTTTAACAATATAATCATTAAAGTAGCAGGATAAGAACATAAACTGGAAAGTAAGAAATGACTATACATAAATATGCATGACAAGGTAAGCAGGATGAATAAGATAAACGTTGATCGCGCTTCTAATCACTAAAGGATAATTACTACACTGCACCAATGCTAATTTCACCTCACTGTTACTAGTTCCATACTAAAAGTTGATCCCCATCTTGTAAATGGTAGTCCTCAGGCGTAACATCCAGTAAGAGGTATTCACCCCATACAATCCTTACTTGCTCATACTAAATACTAGATGTCCCCACACTACCCCCTTATCGCTTAATCGATCGGCTCCCTAACTCGCATGTATTTATTACTTGTGTCATTCGGCCCTACTTGTTTACTTGTGTCATTCGGCCCCGCTTGTTTACTTGTGTCATTCGTCCCCATTTGTTTACTTGTGTCATTCAGCCCCGCTTGTATGTAGATACATGTGGTGGTCCCACCATAGGGTGCATCAATCCCTATGATGGCAACTCGACACAATTCAAGATGCACAGTGTATACTACTGATGCCCAGTGCCTGTTTTTTCCACTCCGGAGCACGTGCACACCCATACTCCGCCGGAACCTACACTGCCGCACCACCCGCCGCTATTTTGACCGCTTATAATCAGCCCAGTAATTGTGCCCCACCCTGCCTAGTTCAGGGTACCATGATACCTCTATGTGGGTTACTGCTGAAATGGGTCCCTGTTACTAGGGTTTCCTACTGGTTAAGTTTGTGGGCCTATATATGCAAATATTACCTACCTACACGAGATGTACTTAACCCTCCCGCTGATTCAAACATATTTATTTAACGGTTAAGTTCGTGGGCCTATGTACACTAATATTACCCACCTACCCAAGGTTTACTTAACCCTCCTACTTACCAAGTCAGTATGTATTATTGGTTAAGCTTGCTTTAACCCTATCCCCTTTGTTCATGTAATATTGGTTAAGTGTTGTCCATTCATGTTAACTTAACCCACTCATACATCATGTTGTATTGGTTAAGTGTTTCTTATTAACTTAACCCTGTTCATTCATCATGTTATATTGGTTAAGTGTTTTAAATTTACTTAACCCCACCCACTTGTCTAATTAACATGTTGTATTGGTTAAGTGTTCTCAATTTACTTAACCCCACCCACTTATCTAATTAACATGTTGTATTGATTAAGTGTTCTCAATTTACTTAACCCCACCCACTTATATAATTAACATGTTGTATTAGTTAAGTGTTCTCAATTTACTTAACCCCACCCACTTGTCTAATTAACATGTTGTATTGGTTAAGTGTCGCCTATTCACATGTTATTTAACCCTTCCGTTCTAAGCATGTCTGTTCATTGGCATTAATTAATTTATTAATGCACCAACCTCTTACATTAGAACTGTTGTTTGCGGTTGTTGGATGTGCCGGGCGGTTCCGGGCAGACTTCTACCGCAAACTCATTCTAACATCGGGTTTTGGGCTTAATGCGCTAACCTCTCACATTAGATCTGTGTTGTTGCGGTCGCTGGATGTGCCGGGCGGTTCCGGGCAGTCTTACACCGCAACTCAATATAACCTCAGGTTAGGCATGTTCATCTGTTAACCAATTTACATATTTACATTTATGTCCAAGTCCAGATTTATATGTAAATTATCCATAAGTGTGGTCAATTCAAGTTATGCCACATTTACTAGATATGCCCAAAATTAATTATATGATTACAACCCATTTTTTGCCAATTACATAATGTCCAATATTTAATGTTTCCCAAATGTTTCCTAACGTCAATCGTTCGTATAATTCATATAATACGTTAGGCTCGCAATTAGCCTAACTCATAAGAAAAAGGAAAAAAAAGATGCATAACATCCAAACTGGCATAAAATAATATTGATCCAATTATGAGCATAACTTGCATATAACAAAGATCCCATTTATGAACTTGCATAACAAAATTAGCATATGAACTTGCATAATAAATTACATCTAAATTAACATATGGACTTGCATAATAAATTAGATCTAAATTAACATATGGACTTGCGCAACAAATTAGATCTAAATTAACATATGGATTTGCACAACAACTTAGATGTAAATTAACATATGGACTTGCATAACAAATTAGAATATGAACTTGCATAACAAATTAGATCTAAATTAGCATATGGACTTGCATAACAAATTAGATCTAAATTAGCATATGGACTTGCATAACAAATTAGATCTAAATTAACATACGGACTTGCATAACAAATTAGATCTAAATTAACATATGGACATGCACAACAAATTAGATCTAAATTAACATATGAACTTGCATAACAAATTAGATCTAAATTAACATATGGACTTGCATAACAAATTAGATCTAAATTAGCATATGGACTTGCATAACAAATTAGGTCTAAATTAACATATGAAAATAGACTAGCATGGATCATAAACTTGCATGATCATAATTTACATTGACATAAGTTTGCATAATCAATGACTTGCATAAGCAATAGACATATAAAATATGAATTTGCATAAACATATAAACTGGTATGAATCTAATCATATAAAATATGATTTGCATAGATCTAAACATATAAATAGAAACTTGCATGTATGAATATGATTTTCACATAAACTTGCATATGATTTGCATACAAATTTGCATATAAACTTGCATATGTAATTAGACATGTAGACTAATATCACATGATTTACATATAAATTTGCATATGATTTGCATACAAACTTGCATACAACAACATCATAAAATGAATCTAATCGAACATACGCAATTAGACACATGAATTAACATCATAAAATGAACTTAATCAAGTATATGTAAATAGTGATATTCATATAGTCCAACTTATATGTAATAACCCGGAAATGGGAGCCAGTTTAAAATTGTTATTTTGGCAATTTTAGCGAATTTTGAATATTTAAAATGAATTATTTTAAATAATATCAACGAGAAATTTATTTTGAAATGAATTCGACGTATATATTTATATACGTCGTCGTTAGAATATAAATATTTATTTTAAATTATAAAAGGAATTGAAAATGGCGCGGTAGTTCGATAATTCGATTTCAAACTTCAATTGAATGTATCGGGTGCAAAACAATCCGGATTTTAGTGAAACAAAAAATAATAGGATATTTTTGATAATATCTTTCCAACGAATCCGAAAAATTAAAATTTCATAGCGGGAATCAAAAGATATGTCCAGTTAAAAATTATGAATAGTCGCTATGGAATTCAGGCCCTTAAAAATGGGAATTTTGCAAACGATCTCGGATTTCGACGAAACCACTTTTGTTGGATCCGTGATGTCAAATTATTTCTAGATTCCAAATTTTATAATTTTTCGAATCAATATGTGAGCGCGTCAAAGGAAAACGTGTTTGACCAGTTTTAGTTGATTTTAATCGACTGGAAAATGGCCATTTTTCCAACGGTCTCAGAATTCGACGAAACTAGTATTGATAGGACCGTATCGTCAATACGAAGCTAGAAAATATTTTTCTAGAATTTTTCGAGTTAGTATGTGACCCCAGTAAATCGAAATGCGCGTTCAAATTCAATATATAGAGTTATATGTTGATTTTAACGGAAACTGATTGAAATGATCGAATCAGCCTACGTTACATATCCCATTGTGTTCGGAATGGGGGTAAAATGCTATGGACGATAGGCGGTGGGCCTCGTTTAGAGGTCATATGAAAAAGTCAACTTTTTATAATTAAAATAATTAAAAATTAAAAGCTTCCTCTCCTCCCCTTCAAAACCCGTTGCCCCCCCCTCAGATTTTCAATCGAACGATGCAGAATAAAAAAAAAAAGAGAAATCAAGGAGGGCGACGGAGCCTCCATCGCGCCGCCGCGCGAGGCGCGCCTCTCCCCCCTTAGAACCCATCGATGCAGTCGAGTCGCGCCCCCTTGGCCCACCGCCCGCCTGAGCCGCCTCCGACCGACCTCCCTAACCCCGGCGCCCACGTCGAACACCCTCCGCGCCTCCGCCGCTCCTCCCCCCTCCGTCCAGCCATCCCCCTCGCCTTCGAGACCCCAAAAGCCCGAAACCCCCAAAGCCCTAGCACCCCGCGCCACGTCCAGCAACCTCCGGCCGCCACCACCGCGCCCTAGCTGCTCCGACGAATGATGCAGTGAAAGGTAATTAATTTAATTACTTAGGTTATGAATTTATTTAGTTAAAGGTGTTAAGATCTGATTTTTAAATAGCAATGTAGATAATAAAAATACGATCTTTATAGTTTTAATCTGATTTAATTTAGTTTAATTACATAAAAATCTGATTTTTTTATATAGGAAAAATATATATGAATTTTATTTCAATAAAGTTATGATTTTTAATATAGTGAAGTTATAATTTTTAAAATAGAAAAGATTATATTTTTGAAGTTAAAAACGAGATTTTCATGTACATAAAAATACGATTTTTATATAGGAGAAAAAAAATATAATCTTTTATATTGTAGAAGTATAAAAATATGATTTTTATATAGGTAAGATAGTAAAAATATCATCTTTATAAATATAGCAAAATAAAAATCTGATTTTTATTATATATACGTAGAAATAAAGAGGTGATTTTTATAGTGATGAAATAAAAATGAAATCTTTATATTTGTAAAAATGAAATCTTTATATTTGTAAAAATGAAATCTTTATATTTGTAAAAATGAAATCTTTATATTTGAAAAAATGAAATCTTTATATTTGTAGAAATGAAATCTTTATATTTGTAAAAATGAAATCTTTATATTTGAAAAAATGAAATCTTTATATTTGAAAAAATGAAATCTTTATATTTGAAAAGGCGAAATCTTTATATTTGAAAAAATGAAATCTTTATATTTGAAAAAATGAGATTTTTATATATTGAAAAAATGAAGTAAAAAATCGATTTTTATATATTGAATAGCGAAGTAAAAATTCGATTTTTATATATTGAATAGCGAAGTAAAAATTCGATTTTTATATATTGAATAGCGAAGTAAAAGTTCGATTTTTATATATGTAGTGGCTACGGGCAACGAAAGTGACGAAAGGCGAGAACAACGAAGATTTCTACATAAGAAGAGTCGTGGAGTTAGGATAGCAATCGGTGAGAATTTCTCACTCAAATTTCTTTTTTCTAGTTATATATATATACTAGGATGCAGACGGTGCTTAGCAGCACCCGACACCCGTCATCCACAGACCATGGATGGCTTGTTTGTTTAATTGATGTGTTGTGAAATTTGTTTGTGTTGTTGATGTGAAACCGATAATAAAATGTAGATGGTTGAAATAAATTAATTATCGTTAAAAATATAATTTTTAACGTGAATGTGAATAAAGGAATATTTATAAACGAATCGGCCAATTTGTTTATATACACTGATTTGACTGATATTGATTGGGATGATAAGTTTTACACATCGCCCAACTGCACAAATAAAAATCTGTGTTTGATTGTTTGAAGCCCCACACGGGTATTGGGATAAAATACGGCATACACTAATCCCGATAATTAGTTGTATGTCGATCGATTGATTGACAGGCTGTTATAAGCGTTAGATATCTATATTTGATGCTTATACAGTGTAGTGCACTTTGGATGATGGTTGATTGTTTATCGTTGCTATTATATACATGTGTTGTATGGAATCCATATAGTTAACGATATATGGTGATTGATTGGGCCTCATTCCAATTTAGAAAATAAAGAATATTATAAAATAAAGGTTCATGTGTTGACAGTACTCATCCGTTGAGATTAGTCATGTGTTGAACGAAATATTTTAACAATAAAATTTACATCTTTATCTTTATAAAATAAAGGTTCATGTGTTGACAGTACTCATCCGTTGAGATTAGTCATGTGTTGAACCAAATATTTTAACAATAAAATTTACATCTTTATCTTTATAAAATAAAGGTTCATGTGTTGACAGTACTCATCCGTTAAGACTAGTCATGTGTTGAACGAAATATTTTAACAATAAAATTTACATCTTTATCTTTATAAAATAAAGGTTCATGTGTTAACAGTACTCATCCGTTGAGATTAGTCATGTGTTGAATGAAATATTTTAACAATAAAATTTACATCTTTATCTTTATAAAATAAAGGTTCATGTGTTGACAGTACTCATCTGTTGAGATTAGTCATGTGTTGAACGAAATATTTTAACAATAAAATCTACATCTTTATCATATAAAATTAGAAACTAACTGGAAAATAGATAAGATGAGTGGTCTACTGGATATTGATCTGATGTTGGTTTCGGCCTTCGGGGTTAATATTCTGGGAATCGTTCTCTTATTAATTTACAGTTGGAGTCTGATTTGAAATCAAACGATAGATACCATAACTTTTATAAAATATATTGTATAACAAAAATAGTCACACATGGACAGTACTCATTCGTTGAGATTAGTCATGTGTTGACAGAAATATAGATTCATGTATTGAATAGAATAAATATTCATTTGTTGAATAGAATAACGGAATTATTGAAATATATAAAGCCGTATTAATTAGAGATGCGTTATTTTGACGCGAACGATATTTATATCGATTATATTCGTTTTTATAATTTGAACTGAATCGAATAGAAAACCAATTTAAATTGAATCGAATAGAAAACCAATTTGAATTGAATCGAATAGAAAACCAATTTGAATTGGAATCGAATAGAAAATGAATTGAATTTGAATTGAATCGAATAGAAAACGAATTTGAACTGAATTGAATAGAAAACGAATTTGAATTGAATCGAATAGAAAACGAATTCGAATTGAATTGAATAGAAAACGAATTTGAATTGAATTGAATAATAAACGAATTTGAATTGAATAGAAAACGAATTTGAATTGAATTGAATAGAAAACGAATTTGAATTGAATTGAATAGAAAACGAATTTGAACTGTTTTAAATAGAAATCGACGAAATATATATTATATATATTATATATATAATATATTGGCCTGAATAGAACGCGCCGCGCTGCAGCAGTTCGCGAATTTCGACCAATGATTTCGAACAGACATTACGGGAGATCCGACCATCGGATTCTCCTAAAAACCGGAACCGTTGGGTTCGTATCGAAAAGAGCTTTCTAACGAATATTGGAAATTTGAAATCTAACGGTTGGATCTGGAGACACGTCCAAATCAAATTTGGAAAAGGTCGTTGTAAGTGCAGTTCGATGGCCATTGTTGGAAATCGACTGTACGGGCCTTGATAAAATTATTAAAAATAGTAATAATTTGTGTAAAATCATAAGAAATGATTTGGGAAAAATTGGGATGAAAAACTCCATATTTGAAAAAGATACAAATAGATTTTTAGCGAAATGAACTAGTTTAGAACTAAAGTAACAACCCATTTATTTTTAAATAAATAAATTGGATTTGAAACGGGTTTTAAATAGAATTGATTTGTGGGTTTATCGTGAACGGTGTTTTAAATAATACTTGTTCTTTAACCCGATAATCAATAGAATGTGATTTGGGTTTGTCGTGAACTGTGTTTTAAAAGACATTAGTTCTTTAACCCAGTAAAAGGAGTTTTAATGAATCTACAAATAGATTGAAATGTGAATTGATAATCTAAATTATCAAATATAGAAAATGAGCGAGAATGGAGTATCACCAGTTTTGCTCCAAAGCGATAGTAAAATCTTTAATTAGATTTGAACGTGAAATGGTAATTAATTTTACCGATAACACTGTGGTGTTAGATATGGAGTACTACCAGTTTTGCTTCATGGGATGAATAGGTTGGGATTGGGAAATAAAATAAATAATTACTTCGGTGTGGTTCACTAATCTCGACTAGTTCGGAAAACCATAATTTGGTTTGAAATGACATCCAAAGGAAGATTAAAGGATAAATTTTAAAGAATTTATCTTGGATAAAATTAATTGGAACCTTTCCCTAAGAATTGAAATTTAGAAACTAGCTGGAGGTTATTTAAGAAGAATGGTTTCCTGGGTATTGATCTGATGTTGGTTTCGGCCTTCGGGGTTAATATTTGGGGGATTGCTCTCTTACTGATTTACGGTTAGTAACTAATGAATTGGAATGAGGCGTATGTTGTGTTTGTGTAACATTAGTTTTTAATATACGCGGGTTGTTCGGAAAGGCCGGGTTTATACCCATTCTGAATAACCGATTCGACGATATGTCGAAGATGAAGACGGTGGTTGAAGACCGGAAGTCTTCACATCGTTTGGGTGATTACTGATGATCCTGATTGGGCTGTACACCCAAGAGGATGGAAATAGTTGGTGGTCGTCCAGACGTACTTGGAGATCGATGGATATGCGAGGAAAGTGCCTCCGGTTTCGTTCTGACCCAGAACGAACTTGTAAATGGATTGTGTGTCTGACATTGGATTTTATTCTGTGTTGATTGATTTCTGTTAAATATATATCTGTTTGGCGGCAGAGAATTTATTCTTTTGCTTAACGCCCTTCTCTGAGACGTACGAGCTTAGAGGTTATATATCGATAGATATCAATCGCATGGCGTAAATTGCCTGTGTGGCACGCTGAGTTGCATGGATCAAGGCTTCTGTTGAAAAGCAAAGTCTTGTGGTTGATGATTAAAGCACGGCCTACGTTCCAGCTTTGTGTATAACGTGAATTCGCGAGCCTCACACCTCGGTATGAGTCAAAAACGGGATAAGGACTGCAGGGAGAGCACGACGTTTCTTTCTAGCTTTGGTGGTGTCAGTGACTTACCAGCCCTGATATTCATATACTTTTCACCTATGTGGTTGTTGGATGAGGCACCTCGATTTTAGGTCTGTAAGGACCGGGAAACGTGTGTTCAGGAATTGCCAATCCTCAAACGTAAGAGAGGACCGGCCCTGAAGCATCCAGGGGTTACCCAGAGTGTGTAGTCCCGAGGCATTTGCTACAGTGTCTCGAAGCGGAGAGGAGCTTGCCCCTTGCCTCGACTCATGGCGGAAATCCAATTTCCAATACGTGATATTGCGGTTTTAATTGTAGAACTAGTATGGCGACATGATATATGGTACCCATGCCGTCTATGATTTATATTTATGATTGAAATTGTTTTGACACTATACACTTATTATGGTATCAAATGATTTGTTTTAAACGTACCAAGCATGTTAGGCTATTATAAGGGAAAACCCTATCCTCCGGCTTGCGTTGCATTGTGTGATGGGACATGGGTCTTATAATAGCTTCATTTTTTGAAAAAGCATTGCGTTATTTATTCTATGCACTGGTGTTCTTGGGAGGAAACCCGTTCCGTGTTATACGGCGTGGTCCCTTGAATTACTCTCTTTTAAAGTAAAGTTTTAAATAACTGTTTTAGTTCTCACACCAGTCACATGACTGACCTGGAGTTTATTGTTTTAACCTAAACTCTGGGTGCCCTTATTTTCTACGCGGGCAGCTAGTAGTTTTGGTTTTGCAGATTTATATTCACAGGATCCTGATTTACAGCTGGAATGATATCTGGAAAGCTCTGTATCTATATATCACCTTCAGTTGTGCTTTGTATTATTTTCCGCCGCTATGTAATTTATTGTAATCTCTGATATTTATCGAATGTAATTTATTCATTTATACTCTGTATATTCTTGTATCTGATGGAATTGTTGGAATAGCAATGCAATGTTCTTCCGTTTGCGTTCTGATTTGTCTTGTCCTCACAGTAATTCGTTCTTTCTCATCTCTTCGGAGACCGGAGAAGTTCGGGTCGCTTCATTTGGTATCAGAGCTTTGGTTTACAGAGCTCGACAACAAGACACATTAGAACCATACGAAAGAATTCATCAGATATTGGATTAGTAATATCCAATTAGAATGACTCGTTAGAGATAGGATCAGTAGTATCCTAGAACGAGTGTGAAGAGTATATTTTTCAAATGAAAATATTTTTATTTTGAAATTTAAATCGTTTTATACGTATTTGAATATTTATTTACTTTGAATTTGGACAATCCGATATATAAAGATATTGCATATACGCGTCATGAACGTATATTCGAAGTTTTAATATACCGGATGGATATAGAACCGCACTCTAGTAGCCCGGAGATGTTCTGATGGTGGTTCGAAACATCATCAGCATTTATTTTCGAGTGACGAAGGTGTGATATCTATATATTTCCATTAGACTGGTGTGAGAAGCAAAACTAATATAGATAAATTTATTGTGTGATTTGGCATCAAAAACAAGATTTTCAGTATATATATCAAAATTATGAATTTGAAACTCTAATTCACTAATTGATTGATCTTTGTATTGTTTGTTTATTTGTTTGATAATTTTGAACCATTTAGCCTAATTGAATCAAATATTGAACTGTATTGAAAATTGGTCGCATTTTCTTGCATATACATGTACTTACATTGAACAGGTCATAGCAAGGAGGCTAGAGCAGAGATAAAATTTGTTTGCCCGACAAATAGGTACATGTTTACTATAATTTACTGTTTTGTTTGGGTGATGATGATTTTATGAGCCTATTGGCTAGCCGCTTGGCTTTTTCTTTTTCTTTTTGAGATCAGAAGGCCTATATGGCAATTTCGGGATTTTCCCGTGCCTCCCGGTGCAGGGGAGGTTATGGCGAAATTTTTCGAAAATTTAGGGTGTTAGCCAATTTTTTGAAGAATTTGGAAATTCTTAGAGACTGAAAAGTTGGAGAATGGAAGCCAGATCGAACGTAGAGTTGATTAATCAAACCACTTTCGATTTTGTTCCTTTTCGGGGACGAAAAGTTTTAAGTGGGGGAGATTGTAATAACCCGGAAATGGGAGCCAGTTTAAAATTGTTATTTTGGCAATTTTAGCGAATTTTGAATATTTAAAATGAATTATTTTAAATAATATCAACGAGAAATTTATTTTGAAATGAATTCGACGTATATATTTATATACGTCGTCGTTAGAATATAAATATTTATTTTAAATTATAAAAGGAATTGAAAATGGCGCGGTAGTTCGATAATTCGATTTCAAACTTCAATTGAATGTATCGGGTGCAAAACAATCCGGATTTTAGTGAAACCAAAAATAATAGGATCAATTTGATAATATCTTTCCAACGAATCCGAAAAATTGAAATTTCATAGCGGGAATCAAAAGATATGTCCAGTTAAAAATTCTGAATAGTCGCTACGGAATTCAGGCCCTTAAAAATGGGAATTTTGCAAACGACCTCGGATTTCGACGAAACCACTTTTGTTGGATCCGTGATGTCAAATTATTGCTAGATTCCAAATTTCATAATTTTTCGAATCAATATGTGAGCATGGCAAAGGAAAACATGTTTGACCAGTTTCAGTTGATTTTAATCGACTGGAAAATGGCCATTTTTCCAACGGTCTCGGAATTCGACGAAACTAGTTTTGTTAGGACCGTATCGTCAATACGAAGCTAGAAAATATTTTTCTGGAATTTTTCGAGTTAGTATGTGACCCCAGTAAATCGAAATGCGCGTTCAAATTCAATATATAGAGTTATATGTTGATTTTAACGGAAACTGATCGAAATGATCGAATCAGCCTACATTACATATCCCACTGTGTTCGGTATGGGGGTAAAACGCTATGGACGACAGGGGTGGGCCTCGTTTAGAGGTCGTATGAAAAAGTCAACTTTTTATAACTAAAATAATTAAAAATTAAAAGCTTCCTCTCCTCCCCTTCAAAACCCGTTGCCCCCCCCCCCCTCAGATTTTCAATCGAACGATGCAGAATGAAAAAAAAAAAGAGAAATCGGGGAGGGCGACGGAGCCTCCATCGCGCCGCCGCGCGAGGCGCGCCTCCCCCCTAAAACCCACCGATGCAGTCGAGCCGCGCCCCCTTGGCCCACCGCCCGCCTGAGTCGCCTCAGACCGACCTCCCTAACCCCGGCGCCCACGTCGAACACCCTCCGCGCCTCCACCGCTCCTCCCCCCCTCCGTCCAGCCATCCCCTCGCCTTCGAGACCCCAAAAGCCCGAAACCCCCAAAGCCCTAGCACCCCGCGCCACGTCCAGCAACCTCCGACCGCCACCACCGCACCCTAGCTGCTCCGACGAACGATGCAGTGAAAGGTAATTAATTTAATTGCTTAGGTTATGAATTTATTTAGTTAAAGGTGTTAAGATCTGATTTTTAAATAGCAATGTAGATAATAAAAATACGATCTTTATAGTTTTAATCTGATTTAATTACATAAAAATCTGATTCTTTTATATAGGAAAAATATATATGAATTTTATTTCAATAAAGTAATGATTTTTAATATAGTGAAGTTATAATTTTTAAAATAGAAAAGATTATATTTTTGAAGTTAAAAACGAGATTTTCATATACATAAAAATACGATTTTTATATAGTAGAAAAAAAATCTTTTATATTGTGGAAGGATAAAAATATAATCTTTTATATTGTAGAAGTATAAAAATATGATTTTTATATAGGTAAGATAGTAAAAATATCATCTTTATAAACATAGCAAAATAAAAATCTGATTTTTATTATATATATACGTAGAAATAAAGAGGTGATTTTTATAGTGATGAAATAAAAATGAAATCTTTATATTTTTAAAAATGAAATCTTTATATTTCTAAAAATGAAATCTTTATATTTGTAAAAATGAAATCTTTATATTTATAAAAATGAAATCTTTATATTTGTAAAAATGAAATCTTTATATTTGAAAAAATGAAATCTTTATATTTGAAAAAATGAAATCTTTATATTTGTAAAAATGAAATCTTTATATTTGTAAAAATGAAATCTTTATATTTGAAAAAAAGAAATCTTTATATTTGAAAAAATGAATTCTTTATATTTGAAAAAATGAAATCTTTATATTTGAAAAAATGAAATCTTTATATTTGAAAAGGCGAAATCTTTATATTTGAAAAAATGAAATCTTTATATTTGAAAAAAATGAGATTTTTATATATTGAAAAAATGAAGTAAAAAATTGATTTTTATATATTGAATAGCGAAGTAAAAATTCGATTTTTATATATTGAATAGCGAAGTAAAAATTCGACTTTTATATATTGAATAGCGAAGTAAAAATTCGATTTTTATATATTGAATAGCGAAGTAAAAATTCGATTTTTATATATGTAGTGGCTACGGGCAACGAAAGTGACGAAAGGCGAGAACGACGAAGATTTCTACATAAGAAGAGTCGTGGAGTTATGATAGCAATCGGTGAGAACTTCTCACTCAAATTTTTTTTTTCTAGTTATATATATATATATATATATACTAGGATGCAGACGGTGCTTAGCAGCACCCGACACCCGTCATCCACAGACCATGGATGGCTTGTTTGTTTAATTGATGTGTTGTGAAATTTGTTTGTGTTGTTGATGTGAAACCGATAATAAAATGTAGATGGTTGAAATAAATTAATTATCGTTAAAAATATAATTTTTAACGTGAATGTGAATAAAGGAATATTT
The DNA here is from genome assembly GCA_030737875.1 of Allium sativum. Lineage (NCBI taxonomy): Eukaryota > Viridiplantae > Streptophyta > Magnoliopsida > Asparagales > Amaryllidaceae > Allium > Allium sativum. The sequence continues at coordinate 453,411,100 of CM060920.1, read as the reverse complement.
ATAAACGAATCGGCCAATTTGTTTATATACACTGATTTGACTGATATTGATTGGGATGATAAGTTTTACACATCGCCCAACTGCACAAATAAAAATCTGTGTTTGATTGTTTGAAGCCCCACACGGGTATTGGGATAAAATACGGCATACACTAATCCTGATAATTAGTTGTATGTCGATCGATTGATTGACAGGCTGTTATAAGCGTTAGATATCTATATTTGATGCTTATACAGTGTAGTGCACTTTGGATGATGGTTGATTGTTTATCGTTGCTATTATATACATGTGTTGTATGGAATCCATATAGTTAACGATATATGGTGATTGATTGGGCCTCATTCCAATTTAGAAAATAAAGAATATTATAAAATAAAGGTTCATGTGTTGACAGTACTCATCCGTTGAGATTAGTCATGTGTTGAACGAAATATTTTAACAATAAAATTTACATCTTTATCTTTATAAAATAAAGGTTCATGTGTTGACAGTACTCATCCGTTGAGATTAGTCATGTGTTGAACCAAATATTTTAACAATAAAATTTACATCTTTATCTTTATAAAATAAAGGTTCATGTGTTGACAGTACTCATCCGTTAAGATTAGTCATGTGTTGAACGAAATATTTTAACAATAAAATTTACATATTTATCTTTATAAAATAAAGGTTCATGTGTTAACAGTACTCATCCGTTGAGATTAGTCATGTGTTGAATGAAATATTTTAACAATAAAATTTACATCTTTATCTTTATAAAATAAAGGTTCATGTGTTGACAGTACTCATCTGTTGAGATTAGTCATGTGTTGAACGAAATATTTTAACAATAAAATCTACATCTTTATCATATAAAATTAGAAACTAACTGGAAAATAGATAAGATGAGTGGTCTACTGGATATTGATCTGATGTTGGTTTCGGCCTTCGGGGTTAATATTCCGGGAATCGTTCTCTTATTAATTTACAGTTGGAGTCTGATTTGAAATCAAACGATAGATACCATAACTTTTATAAAATATATTGAATAACAAAAATAGTCACACATGGACAGTACTCATTCGTTGAGATTAGTCATGTGTTGACAGAAATATAGATTCATGTATTGAATAGAATAAATATTCATTTGTTGAATAGAATAACGGAATTATTGAAATATATAAAGTCGTATTAATTAGAGATGCGCTATTTTGACGCGAACGATATTTATATCGATTATATTCGTTTTTATAATTTGAACTGAATCGAATAGAAAACCAATTTAAATTGAATCGAATAGAAAACCAATTTGAATTGAATCGAATAGAAAACCAATTTGAATTGGAATCGAATAGAAAATGAATTGAATTTGAATTGAATCGAATAGAAAACGAATTTGAACTGAATTGAATAGAAAACGAATTTGAATTGAATCGAATAGAAAACGAATTCGAATTGAATTGAATAGAAAACGAATTTGAATTGAATTGAATAATAAACGAATTTGAATTGAATAGAAAACGAATTTGAATTGAATTGAATAGAAAACGAATTTGAATTGAATTGAATAGAAAACGAATTTGAACTGTTTTAAATAGAAATCGACGAAATATATATTATATATATTATATATATAATATATTGGCCTGAATAGAACGCGCCGCGCTGCAGCAGTTCGCGAATTTCGACCAATGATTTCGAACAGACATTACGGGAGATCCGACCATCGGATTCTCCTAAAAACCGGAACCGTTGGGTTCGTATCGAAAAGAGCTTTCTAACGAATATTGGAAATTTGAAATCTAACGGTTGGATCTGGAGATACGTCCAAATCAAATTTGGAAAAGGTCGTTGTAAGTGCAGTTCGATGGCCATTGTTGGAAATCGACTGTACGGTCCTTGATAAAATTATTAAAAATAGTAATAATTTGTGTAAAATCATAAGAAATGATTTGGGAAAAATTGGGATGAAAAACTCCATATTTGAAAAAGATAAAAATAGATTTTTAGCGAAATGAACTAGTTTAGAACTAAAGTAACAACCCATTTATTTTTAAATAAATAAATTGGATTTGAAACGGGTTTTAAATAGAATTGATTTGTGGGTTTATCGTGAACGGTGTTTTAAATAATACTTGTTCTTTAACCCGATAATCAATAGAATGTGATTTGGGTTTGTCGTGAACTGCGTTTTAAAAGACATTAGTTCTTTAACCCAGTAAAAGGAGTTTTAATGAATCTACAAATAGATTGAAATGTGAATTGATAATCTAAATTATCAAATATAGAAAATGAGCGAGAATGGAGTATCACCAGTTTTGCTCCAAAGCGATAGTAAAATCTTTAATTAGATTTGAACGTGAAATGGTAATTAATTTTACCGATAACACCGTGGTATTAGATATGGAGTACTACCAGTTTTGCTTCATGGGATGAATAGGTTGGGATTGAGAAATAAAATAAATAATTACTTCGGTGTGGTTAGCTAATCTCGACTAGTTTGGAAAACCATAATTTGGTTTGAAATGACATCCAAAGGAAGATTAAAGGATAAATTTTAAAGAAATTATCTTGGATAAAATTAATGGGAACTTTTCCCTAAGAATTGAAATTTAGAAACTAGCTGGAGGTTAGTTAAGAAGAATGGTTTCCTGGGTATTGATATGATGTTGGTTTCGACCTTCGGGGTTAATATTTGGGGGATTGCTTTCTTACTGATTTACGGTTAGTAACTAATGAATTGGAATGAGGCGTATGTTGTGTTTGTGTAACATTTGTTTTTAATATACGCGGGTTGTTCGGAAAGGCTGGGTTTATACCCGTTCTGAATAACCGATTCGACGATATGTCGAAGATGAAGACGGTGGTTGAAGACCGGAAGTCTTCACATCGTTTGGGTGGTTACTGATGATCCTGATTGGGCTGTACACCCAAGAGGATGGAAATAGTTGGTGGTCGTCCAGACGTACTTGGAGATCGATGGATATGCGAGGAAAGTGCCTCCGGTTTCGTTCAGACCCAGAACGAACTTGTAAATGGATTGTGTGTCTGACATTGGATTTTATTCTGTGTTGATTGATTTCTGTTAAATATATATCTGTTTGGCGGCGGAGAATTTATTCTTTTGCTTAACGCCCTTCTCTGAGACGTACGAGCTTAGAGGTTATATATCGATAGATATCAATCGCATGGCATAAATTGCCTGTGTGGCACACTGACTTGCATGGATCAAGGCTTCTGTTGAAAAGCAAAGTCTTGTGGTTGATGATCAAAGCACGACCTACGTGGTAGCTTTGTGTATAACGTGAATTCGCGAGCCTCACACCGCGGTATGAGTCAAAAACGGGATAAGGACTGCAGGGAGAGCACGACGTTTCTTTCTAGCTTTAGTGGTGTCAGTGACTTACCAGCCCTGATATTCATATACTTTTCACCTATGTGGTTGTTGGATGAGGCGCCTCGATTTTAGGTCTGTAAGGACCGGGAAACGTGTGTTCAGGAATTGCCAATCCTCAAACGTAAGAGAGGATCGGACCTGAAGCATCCAGGGGTTACCCAGAGTGTGTAGTCCCGAGGCATTTGCTAGAGTGTCTCGAAGCGGAGAGGAGCTTGCCCCTTGCCTCGACTCATGGCGGAAATCCAATTTCCAATACGTGATATTGCGGTTTTAATTGTAGAACTAGTATGGCGACATGATATATGGTACCCATGCCGTCTATGATTTATATTTATGATTGAAATTGTTTTGACACTATACACTTATTATGGTATCAAATGATTTGTTTTAAACGTACCAAGCATGTTTGGCTATTATAAGGGAAAACCCTATCCTCCGGCTTGCGTTGCATTGTGTGATGGGACCTGGGTCTTATAATAGCTTCATTTTTTGAAAAAGCATTGCGTTATTTATTCTATGCACTGGTGTTCTTGGGAGGAAGCCCGTTCCGTGTTATACGGCGTGGTCCCTTGAATTACTCTCTTTTAAAGTAAAGTTTTAAATAACTGTTTTAGTTCTCACACCAGTCACGTGACTGACCTGGAGTTTATTGTTTTAACCTAAACTCTGGGTGCCTTTATTTTCTACGCGGGCAGCTAGTAGTTTTGGTTTTGCAGATTTATATTCACAGGATCCTGGTTTACAGCTGGAATGATATCCGGAAAGCTCTGTATCCGTATATCACCTTCAGTTGTGCTTTGTATTATTTTCCGCCGCTATGTAATTTATTGTAATCTCTGATATTTATTGAATGTAATTTATTCATTTATACTCTGTATATTCTTGTATCTGATGGAATTGTTGGAATAGCAATGCAATGTTCTTCCGTTTGCGTTCTGATTTGTCTTGTCCTCACAGTAATTCGTTCTTTCTCATCTCTTCGGAGACTGGGGTAGTTCGGGTCGCTTCATTATAAACCCATCATAATTACGTTCAACAATTATCTTGTTAAAGAAGCTGTATTTACTTTGAACGGATTAAAGAAGATAATAGATTAAGCGTAGAATCCTTTTTCCACCATCCTAAGTTTTAATTCGTTGAATAAGAGAAGCTTGTTTAGTCTATGTTGCAGCAGCATGGCGGCTTGAGAATGATTTTTGTTTTGATTTAGGGTTTAGGTTAGATGTGATTATATAAGAATGTAGGATTAATTCTAGCCTTTAGATCAGTCTAGGAGTAATCAGAGTCATCCAAACCAAAAAGATGTGTCACTCAGCCACTAACATCACGACATATAAGCCCTAATATCTCAGAATTCGTCACCAGGCCAATCAGAGAAGGCCACGTTCAAAAAAAACACTTGACCAACAAAAATGCGGCACGTGCACCACATGATGCGTACACGTAATATATATATATATATATATATATATGTATATATGTATGTATGTATGTATGTATATGTATACATATGTATGTAAGAATATATATGTATATATTTTCTATATATATTTTTATTATTCTTTTTTCTTTTTAATACACACATTACTTTGCGAATCTTTTTATTTTTTTTACGCGCTCCATTTTTTTTATTGTCAATTAACATAAGTGACAAATTAACATATTCTCTTTAATGTTAATTGACATAAGTGACAAATTAGCATAAGTATTCATGCAAATTAAGATTAATTACATGGTTTCCTGAATTATCATCAAATAAACATAAATGACAATCAATCGAACATAAATGACAAATTACTTGTTTTCTAATCAATGTCATATTAAACATATCTACAAATCAATGCTTTTCTTTCTTTTGTTGCAATCAGTTTATTGCATGTATTGATTCCTTCTGTACTCACACATTTTTAAATTTGTTAAATTTATAACATAATTGCACATATGTACATATATGCATCTATTTATTTAATACTTTTACTGTGTGCATTATTGAGTTAAATCTCCTTATTTAACGCACGTATTAATATGTTAATCTTCTTACCTTTAATTTGTCACATGCATTTTTTTACATTAATGCTTTTCTACATTTTCTTGTGCACTTTTGATTTTTCTTCCTTAAATAATTAATCCATAAATTAATTATATAAAAATTTGGGTTATTACATTCTCCCCTCCTTAAAGGATTTCGTCTCCGAAATCTCCAAGTTAAGAAAAATGTTACCATCCATCATCCATCTACTCATCCATTAATCACAGACATCCATTGCCCTTAAAAGATTTCTAATGCTTTAATGAACATATGCAGAAGTGTGTATATGTTCCTACTCTAATGCAAAATCAGGCGGTTTACTGACTCAGTGGACCTCCTTAATGCAATTCATTATAGTGTCATGCGTCCATTATGTATGCAAAAGAATTCTAATGATACATATCATTTTTACATGCGTGCACAATCATTCATTCAAATGCAACATCCATATGATAAAACATTCAATATTCATCCATCAAATTAATTATGCACACTTATTCATATGCAATATGAAAGTGATTGAGCCAATCAAGTGCCTAATGTGTGTGTAAATGCATCCACGAGCAACCACTAGCAAACACTTGCATCCACTTACATCCACCAAATATAACATGACTCAAACACATGTTTACAACCATAGGATTTTCCTACCTAAAGATCGAAGATGTAATCGAGAGGACGTACTGAACGATAAAACAAATAGTAAAAGGTATTCACCCCATACAATCCTTACTTGCCCATACTAAATACTAGATGTCCCTGCACTACCCTCTTATCGCTTAATCGATCGACTCTCTAACTCGCATGTATTTATTACTTGTGTCATTCGGCCCCGCTTGTTTACTTGTGTCATTCGGGCCCGCTTGTATGTAGATACCTGTGCTGGTCCCACCATAGGGTGTATCAATTCCTATGATTGCAACCCGACACAATTCAAGATGAACTGTGTATACTACTGATACCCAGCGCCTACTTTTTCCACTCCGGAGCACGTGCATGCCCATACTCCGCCGGAACCAACATTGTCACACCACCCACTGCTATTTTGACCGCTTATAATCAGCCCAGTAATCGTGCTCCACCCTGCCTAGTTCAGGGTACCATGATACCTCTGTGTGGGTTACTGCTGCAATGGGTCCCTGTTACTAGGGTTTCCTACTGGTTAAGTTTGTGGGCCTATATATGCAAATATTACCCACCTACATGAGACTCCCACTGATTCAAACATGTTTATTTAACGGTTAAGTTTGTGGGCATATATACACTAATATTACCCACCTACCCAAGGTTTACTTAACCCTCCTACTTATCAAGTCAATATGTATTATTGGTTAAGCTTTCCTTAACCCTATCCCCTTTGTTCATGTAATATTGGTTAAGTGTTGTCCATTGATGTTAACTTAACCCGCCCACACATCATGTTGTATTGGTTAAGTGTTTCTTATTAACTTAACCCTGTTCATTCATCATGTTATATTGGTTAAGTGTTTTAAATTTACTTAACCCCACCCACTTGTCTAATTAACATGTTGTATTGGTTAAGTGTTCTCAATTTACTTAACCCCACCCACTTATCTAATTAACATGTTGTATTGGTTAAGTGTTCTCAATTTACTTAACCCCACCCAACTTATCTAATTAACATGTTGTATTGGTTAAGTGTTCCTAATTTACTTAACCCCACCCACTTGTCTAATTATAACATGTTGTATTGGTTAAGTGTCGCCTATTCATATGTTACTTAACCCTCCCGTTCCAAGCATGTCTGTTCATTGGCATTAATTAATTTATTAATGCACCAACCTCTCACATTAGAACTGTTGTTTGCGGTTGCTGGATGTGCCGGGCGGTTTCGGGCAGACTTCTACCGCAAACTCGCTCTAACCTCGGGCTTTGGGTTTAATGCGCTAACCTCTCATATTAGATCTGTGTTGTTGCGGTCGCTGGATGTGCCGGGCGGTTCCGGGCAATCTTACACCGCAACTCAATCTAACTTCGGGTTAGGCATGTTCATCTTTTAACCAATTTACATATTTACCATTTATGTCCAAGTCTAGATTTATATCTAAATTATCCATAAGTGTGGTCAATTCAAGTTATGTCACATTTACTAGATATGCACAAAATTAATTATATGATTACAACTCATTTTATGCCAATTACATAATGTCCAATATTTAATGTTTCCCAACTGTTTCCCAACGTCAATCGTTCGTATGATTCATATAATACGTTAGGCTCGCAATTAGCCTAAGTCATAAGAAAAAGGGAAAGAAAGAGACGTATAGCATCCAAACTGGCATAAAACAATATAAATCCAATTATGAACATAACTAGCACATGACAATGAGCCCATTTATGAACTTGCATAACAAAATAGATCTAAATTAACATATGAACTTGCATAACAAATTAGATCTAAATTAACATATGGACTTGCATAGCAAATTAGATCTAAATTAACATATGGACTTGCACAGCAAATTAGATCTAAATTAGCATATGGACTTGCACAGCAAATTAGATCTAAATTAGCATATGGGCTTGCACAGCAAATTAGATCTAAATTAGCATATGGGCTTGCACAGCAAATTAGATCTAAATTAGCATATGGGCTTGCACAGCAAATTAGGTCTAAATTAGCATATGGACTTGCATGACAAATTAGGTCTAAATTAGCATATGAACTTGCATAACAAATTAGATCTAAATTAGCATATGGACTTGCATAACAAATTAGGTCTAAATTAACATATGAAAATAGACTAGCATGGATCATAATTTACATTGACATAAATTTGCATAATCAATAACTTGCATAAGCAATAGACATATAAAATATGAATTTGCATAAACATATAAACTGGTATGGATCTAATCATATAAAATATGACTTGCATAGATCTAAACATATAAATAGAAACTTGCATGTACGAATATGATTTTCACATAAACTTGCATATGATTTGCATACAAACTTGCATATAAACTTGCATATGTGATTAGACATGTAGACTAATATCACATGATTTACATATAAACTTGCATATGATTTGCATACAGACTTGCATACAACAACATCATAAAATGAATCTAATCGAGCATACACAATTAGACACATGAATTAACATCATAAAATGGACTTAATCAAGTATATGTAATTAGTCATATTCATATAGCCCAACTTATAAACCCATCACAATTACGTTCAACAATTATCTTGTTAAAGAAGTTGTACTCACTATGAACGGATTAAAGAAGAGAATGGATTAAGCATAGAATATTTTTTCCACCATCCTAAGTTTTAATTCGTTGAATAAGAGAAGCTTGCTTAATCTATGTTGCAGCAGCATGGCGGCTTGAGAATGATTTTTGTTTTGATTTAGGGTTTAGGTTAGATGTGATTATATGAGTGTTGGATTAATTCTAGCCTTTACATCAGTCTAGGAGTAATCAGAGCCATCCAGACCAAAAAGATGTGCCACTCAGCCAATCACAGCACGACACATAAGCCCTAATATCTCAGAATTCGTCACCAGGCCAATCAAAGAAGGCCACGTTCAAAAAAAACAATTCTTGACCAACAAAAAAGCGCCACGTGCACCACATGATGCGTGCACATCATATATATATATATATATATATATATATATGTATTTATGTATATATATATATATGTATATATTTTCTATATATATTTTTATTTTATTTTTCTTTTTATTACACACATTACTTTGCGAATCTTTTTATTTTTTATGCACTCCTTTTTTTTATTGTCAATTAACATAAGTGACAAATTATCATATTCTCTTTAATGTTAATTGACATAAGTGACAAATTAGCATAAGTATTCATACAAATTAAGATTACTTACATGGTTTCCTGAATTATCATCAAATAAACATAAATGACAATCAATCAAACATAAATGACAAATTACTTGTTTTCTAATCAATGTCATATTAAACATATTTACAAATCAATGTTTTTCTTTCTTTGGTTGCAATCAATTTACTGCGTGTATTGATTCCTTCTGTACTCACACATTTTTAAATTTGTATCTTTATAACATAATTGCACATATGTACATATATGCATCTATTTATTTAATACCTTTACCGTATGCATTATTGCGCTAAATCTCCTTATTTAATGCACGTACTAATATGTTAATCTTCTTACATTTAATTTGTCACATGCATTTCTTTACATTAATGCTTTCTACATTTTCTTGTGTACTTTTGAATTTTCTTCCTTAATTAATTAATCCATAAATTAATTATATAAAAATTTAGGTTATTACATTCTCCCCTCCTTAAAGGATTTCGTCTTCGAAATCTCCAAGTTAAGTAAAATGTTACCATCCTACCATCCATCATCCATCTACTCGTCCATCAATCACAGACATCCGTTGTCCTTAAAAGATTTCTAATGTTTTAATGAACATATGCAAAAGTGTGTGTATATGTTCCTACTCTAATGCAAAATCAGGCGGTCTACTGACTCAGTCGACCTCCTTAATGCAATTCATAATAGTGCCATGCGTCCATTATGTATGCCAAAGAATTCTAAGGATACATATCATATTTACATGTGTGCACAATCATTCATTCAAATGCAACATCCATATGTTAACACATTCAATATACATCCATCAAATTAATTATGCACACTTATTCATATGCAATATGAAAGTGATTGAGCCGATCTAGTGCCTAATGTGTGTGTAAATGCATCCATGAGCAACCACTAGCAAACACTTACATCCACTTGCATCCACCAAACATAACATGTCTCAAACACATATTTACAACCATAGGATTTTCCTACCTAAAGATCGAAGGTGTAATTGAGAGGACATACTGAACGATAGAACAAGTATAAACAAAGCAATAGAAAAAGGAGAAGTTAAGAACATCCCCTCCAAAAGGAAAGGGTACAACGTACACATCTTGTCTTCCGTCCCCCAAGTCGCGTCTCCTTGATCATCTCCACATTGGACTTTAACCACTTGACCTCTCGGTTGTGTAACTTCTTAACCTCTGATCCAAGGATGCATGTAGAAGCTCGTCTAATCATGGCATCTTGCTCCACTTCCACTTCTCTAAGAATGCTCGGCTCCACTACTACCACGGTATCATGTAAACGCTTCTTCAAGGATTGTCTTCCTTAAGCTCTTGTCTCGTGATACACAAAGTCTATCTCGCGTCTCGGGGGTAAATCCCGAACTTCATCAAAGACGTCATCAAACTCACGGACCACACGAACAAATCATCGATGAATGCGTCAAGAGATTCTAGGTAGCTAAGCATCACTGAACCCCTAGGGTCACAGGAAATATCAAGGGTCTTTCCACAACGAGTCAACAGTCTAACTACCCTCTTTTCACAGTCTAGGATGGCACCATGTCTGGCTAGCCAATCCACACCTAGAATCAAGCTATAGCCCGTGAAACCAAGAATGAAGGCGTTGCATTCAAGCCCAACGCCCAAGATAGATCCTCTCAAATCCCTACACACCATAGATAAGTGAGCCGAGCCACCAATAGGATTTGAGACTACAATGGGATCCATAACTAGACTAGTAATTTGGTGCAATGTTTCAACTATCGAAGGTGATACTAACGAGTGCAAAGCGCAAAAGTCGAAAAGAGTTCTAGGAAAAAGAAATCAAATCTTCAACCAAAACTTCTTAACTCTTTCCGATATACTGACCACAAGAACATAACTTGCCCTTCCGAAGATCCTGTACTTTGTCCTTACCCTTGCCTCTTTGGACAATCCTGATAAGATGTCATGTCTCTCCGTAATGATAACAACTAGTCTTCTTCTTCTTCTTTCTAACGTCTTTCTTTAAGTGGCAGGTATTTCACAATTGTGGTACTTCCTTTTTCTCTTGGCCCTTTTTATCCTTACCGCCTTTCTTTGGATCCACTTTCTTATCTTGTGTCCTATCCATGTCTCCCCTTCACGTTCTCCATTCGTGACCTCCCACCAAAATGAAGCTTCATCTTGCATTAACTAAGCAGCTGATCGAACCTTCCTCCCATCGTCTATCTCAAAGGTACCAACAAGTCCTCCACTTCGTTGAGCCAACTTCTAGCCTCGACAAATGTCTCAGTCCCATGAAGCGGTTTTCCACATGGAAGTCCTTACACATCTTAGAAAAAGCATCTATACGCGGAGGAAGAGATTCAAAAGGGAAAAAGGAAGGAACTCGAAACAAAGAATCAGAAGAAAGATATATGGCTTTTGGGGATTATGTTTTTCAAAATAAACTTTCCTTTAGAAAATACTTCCTTTTAAAACTTTTTTGAAAATAGTTTTCGAAAACTTTTATCTAATCTGGGAACCTTCAGCTCCGATACCAAGTGTAACACCCCACGTCCGTTAATGTCACTAACAAAGGGAATGCATTAAGTTTCGTGGAGTATTATAAGTAAACAGAACGAAATATTACAAGACAGAGAAAGTAATACTTGAAAATTTTTATAACTTTATTGCAGGGAAACAGAAATAAGTTTGATTACATTTCAAAATACCAAAACCAAGTACATAATATCAGTCTTGTACAAAACCTTTAGAGTACTTAATATTAAAACAGTAATCCCCAAACAGAAAATGCCATAGATAAGTTGAATCAAAGCCAATTAATTCATCTTTCAACTTTAAGATGGAAGAAGGGATATCCGAACTTAGCTTGAGTATTTCCTCCCTAAAAACCTTAGGGGGGGGACGGAAGAAAAGAGGCAAAAACAAACTAGGTCAGACATAAGTCTGGTGAGTCCACTGACTTTAACAATATAATCATTAAAGTAACAGGATAAGAATATAAACTGGAAAGTAAGAAATGACTATACATAAATATGCATGACAAGGTAAGAAGGATGAATAAGATAAACATTGACCGCGCTTCTGATCACTAAAGGATAATTACTACACTGCACCAATGCTAATTTCATCGCACCGTTACTAGTTCCATATTAAAAGTTGATCCCCATCTTGTAAATGGTAGTCCTCGGGCGTAGCATCTAGTAAGATGTATTTACCCCCATACAATCCTTACTTGCCCATACTAAATACTAGATGTCCCCACACTACCCCCTTATCGCTTAACCGATTGGCTCTCTAACTCGCATGTATTTATTACTTGTGTCATTCGGCCCCGCTTGTTTACTTGTGTCATTCAGCCCCGCTTGTTTACTTGTGTCATTCGGCCCCGCTTGTATGTAGATACATGTGTTGATCCCACCATAGGGTGTATCAATCCCTATGATAGCAACCCGACACAATTCAAGATGCACAGTGTATACTATTGATGCCCAATGCCTGCTTTTTCCACTCCGGAGCACGTGCACGCCCATACTCCGCCGGAACCTACACTGCCGCACCACCCGCCGCTATTTTGACCGCTTATAATCAGCCCAGTAATCGTGCCCCACCCTACCTAGTTTAGGTACCATGATACCTCTATGTGGGTTACTGCTGAAATGGGTCCCGGTTACTAGAGTTTCCTACTGGTTAAGTTTGTGGTCCTATATAAGCAAATATTACCTACCTACACGAGATGTACTTAACCCTCCCACTGATTTAAACATGTTTATTTAATGGTTAAGTTTGTAGGCCTACATACACTAATATTACCCACCTACCCAAGGTTTAATTAACCCTCCTACTTATCAAGTCAATATGTATTATTGGTTAAGCTTGCCTTAACCCTATCCCCTTTGTTCATGTAATATTGGTTAAGTGTTGTCCATTCATGTTAACTTAACTCACCCACACATCATGTTGTATTGGTTAAGTGTTTCTTATTAACTTAACCTTGTTCATTCATCATGTTATATTGGTTAAGTGTTTTAAATTTACTTAACCCCACCCACTTGTCTAATTAACATGTTGTATTTGTTAAGTGTTCTCAATTTACTTAACCCCACCCACTTATCTACTTAAAATGTTGTATTAGTTAAGTGTTCTCAATTTACTTAACCCCACCCACTTATCTAATTAACATGTTGTATTGGTTAAGTGTTCCTAATTTACTTAACCCCACCCACTTATCTAATTAACATGTTGTATTGGTTAAGTGTCGCCTATTCATATGTTACTTAATGCTTCCGTTCTAAGCATGTTTGTTCATTGGCATTAATTAATTTATTAATGCACCAAACTCTCACATTAAACTATTGTTTGCGGTTGCTGGATGTGTCAGGCAGTTCCGGGCAGACTTCTACCGCAAACTCATTCTAATCTCGGGTTTTGGGCTTAGTGCGCAAACTTCTCACATTAGATCTGTGTTATTGCGGTCGCTGGATGTGTCGGGCGGTTCCGGGCAGTCTTACACCGCAACTCAATCTAACCTCGGGTTAGGCATGTTCGTCATTTAACCAATTTACATATTTACCATTTATGTCCAACTCTAGATTTATATGTAAATTATCTGTAAGTGTGGTCAATTCAAGTTATGCCATATTTACTAGATATGCCCAAAATTAATTATATAATTACAACCCATTTTATGCCAATTACATAATGTTCAATATTTAATGTTTCCCAACTGTTTCCCAACGTCAATCGTTCGTATGATTCATATAATACGTTAGGCTTGCAATTAGCCTAACTTATAAGAAAAAGGGAAAGAAAGAGACGTATAACATCCAAACTGGCATAAAACAATATAAATCCAATTATGAACATAACTAGCATATAACAAAGATCCCATTTATGAACTTGCTTAACAAAATAGATCTAAATTAATATATGAACTTGCATAACAAATTAGATCTAAATTAACATATGGACTTGCATAACAAATTAGATCTAAATTAACATATGGACTTGCACAACAAATTAGATCTAAATTAACATATGGACTTGCACAACAAATTAGATCTAAATTAACATATGTACTTGCACAACAAATTAGATCTAAATTAACATATGGACTTGCATAACAAATTAGATCTAAATTAGCATATGGACTTGCATAACAAATTAGGTCTAAATTAACATATGAAAATAGACTAGCATGGATCATAAACTTGCATGATCATAATTTACATTGACATAAATTTGCATAATCAATGACTTGCATAAGCAATAGACATATAAAATATGAATTTGCATAAACATATAAACTGGCTTGGATCTAATCATAAAAAATATGACTTGCATAGATCTAAACATATAAATAGGAACTTGCATGCATGAATATGATTTTCACATAAACTTGCATATGATTTGCATAAAACTTGCATATGTAATTAGACATGTAGACTAATATCACATGATTTACATATAAACTTGCATATGATTTGCATACAAACTTGCATACAACAACATCATAAAACGAATCTAATCGAGCATACACAATTAGACACATGAATTAACATCATAAAATGGACTTAATCAAGTATATGTAATTAGTCATATTCATATAGTCCAACTTATAAACCTATCACAATTATGTTCAATAATTATCTTGTTAAAGAAGTTGTACTCACTATAAATGGATTAAAGAAGAGAATAGATTAAGCGTAGAATCCTTTTTCCACCATCCTAAGTTTTAATTCGTTGAATAAGAGAAGCTTGCTCAGTCTATGTTGCAACAGCATGGCGGCTTGAGAATGATTTTTGTTTTGATTTAGGGTTTAGATTAGATGTGATTATATAAGAGTGAAGGATTAATTCTAGCCTTTAGATCAGTCTAGGAGTAATCAGAGCCATCCAAACAAAAGAGATGTGTCACTTAGCCAATCATAGCACGACGCATAAGCTCTAATACCTCAGAATTCGTCACCAGGCCAATCAGAGAAGGCCACGTTCAAAAAAAAAAAACAATCCTTGACCAACTAAAGCGCGCCACGTGCGCCACATGATGCGTACACGTCATATGTGTGTGTGTGTGTGTATATATATATATATATATATTCTATATATTATTATTATTATTATTATTTCTTTTTAATACACACATTACTTTGCGAATCTTTTTATTTTTTTATGCGCTCCTTTTTTTATTATCAATTAACATAAGTGAAAAATTATCATATTCTCTTTAATGTTAATTGATATAAGTGACAAACTAGCATAAGTATTCATATAAATTAAGATTAATTACATGGTTTCCTGAATTATCATCAAATAAACATAAATGAAAATCAATCGAACATAAATGACAAATTACTTGTTTTCTAATCAATGTCATATTAAACATATCTACAAATCAATGTTTTTCTTTCTTTTGTTGCAATCAATTTATTGCATGTATTGATTCCTTCTGTACTCACATATTTTTAAATTTGTATCTTTATAACATAATTGCGCATATGTACGTATATGCCTCTATTTATTTAATACTTTTACCGTATGCATTATTGCGTTAAATCTCCTTATTTAATGCACGTACTAATATGTTAATCTTCTTACCTTTAATTTGTCACATGCATTTCTTTACATTAATGCTTTTCTACATTTTCTTGTGCACTTATGAATTTTCTTCCTTAATTAATCAATCCATAAATTAATTATATAAAAATTTGGGCTATTACATCAATTCTAGTGATTTACGGTTGTTGATACGCTCTCATCATGGATCATGGTACGTTCTTTAAAGTGTAAAAATCATATTGTTCTAAGATCTGATCTATCATGCATTATTTTTCTAAGATCTGACTATCATGCCATAATCAATATTATGATTATTGATCTATATGAATAAGATCCATTAAGTTAAAATTCTTCTGGTGCTGAGAAGTGATAATTGATAGGAGTTCTGGAGTTTAAGGTTGTTTTTTGATAAAAAGGGATAATTACATCAAACATTGTGTGTTGATACCACACAACAAAATGGTAGAGTTGAACGAAAGCTTAGCGTATTCTGAATGTTTCATGCTCTTTGCATTTTCATGCTAAATTCCTAAGTTTTTTAGAGTGACCGTGTCTCGACTGTGGTTCATTTAATAAATATTACTCCCACTCTGGTTTAAATGAAAAAACTCCTCACGAATGCTTGTTTGAAAAGTGCCTACCTATGATGATGTGCGTGTTTTTAGTTGCTTGTTGTATGTTATTGATATGTCTCGTGCTAAAGATAAATTCGATCCTAGGTCAAGGAGGTGTATTTTCATTGGGTATCCGCAAGGAAAGAAAGGGTGGTGGTTTTATGATTTGGATAAACATGGATATTTTGCAAGTCATGTTTTGTTAATTTTTGAAGATTTTTTCTTTATCGAGCGTTTTTCTGATAATGTGAAATTTCAATGGGAAAAATATTTTTCATAGTTAACCAATTGGGTGGAATGATGACTATGTTTGTGATAAAGATGTGTTGTATGGAGATACTATTTTAAGTAGTGAGGTAGTGTGTGAGGTGCATGGCGAACATGACTCCAATCCCATGAAAGTAAGAGGGAATGTGAGTTTGCCACGTGAAGAAGCAGTGGAATATGACTTCAACTAGCAAGACTTCAGGGCGTTGTCAACGTCAAAAATTCCCTTTCTCGATGCTTCATGCTTTTTTAACCAATATGTTGTTCACAAGGGCGGATCTAGCCCTGGGCGGGCATGGACTGCAGCCCAGTGTCAGAACTTGCCCTTCATCATCCACGATTTTCCATGGTGTGTTGTTTTCAGTGGTTTTACTATTTGAGTTTCTTATCATTTTGATGCGATGTTTCAACCAACAGCGAAGGGTTCTGCGTCTACTGCGGCTTGGTTTCTTCCCAAGATTTTGATTTTAATTTTTGCCATTTTGTTTCACAGCTTTTTGATTGATTAGCAGAAGAATGATAATTTTCGGTCTTCGTTTGAGTTTGAAGTGTTACGTTGGAAAGTAGAAATTTTTGGTTAAAGTATTTGCTACTTTCCATGCTGCAAGGTGTGAGTTTCTAGGAAAATGGGAGAAATTAATTTGTATTGTGAAGTAATTAATTTGGGTTAAACATTCTTATCTAGGTTTAAAATATTTGGGCTTTGTATACCAAGTCATGAATTAAAAGAACTGGAGCATAAAGCATTCATGCTGACTTAGAAATTGAAACATTGAGTTGGGAATTAATGACATTTATTGTTCAATTTGCATATAAATGTACTAAACCGGTCCGCAATTGAAGAACCGGAACTTAACCGGAATTTCCGAAATGGGACCAAAATTTAAATTTCTCACGTGACCGAAAATTGAAATCTCAAACTTTGATTATTACTTACTCGTTGTCAAAATTACAAAATCCATTGCTATCAAACCGTAAATCAGCCCACCCCTTTGTTAATTTCTGGGTTCGCCCTTGGTTGTTCAAGAAAAATAATAGACCCTGCTACCTCAACCACTCTCCCTCTTTAATCAAATTCCTTAAGTGAGACCTTTAATATAGCCTATTATGTTGATTAACAATTTTTCTTCCAAATATCAATGCTTCTTGACAGCAGTTACTAAAGGTAAAGAGTCTGGTTCATTTAAGGAGGCTGTTAAACATGATAGGTGGTGTAAAGCAACGTAATAAGAAATTGATGCTCTTGACCTGTAAAGGAATGCAAACAAAAACACACCTAAAACCAAAAACCAAAGGACTACGACAGACAATGAGGCTTCAACAAAGGGTCTAACCGTTCGTTTTGGAATTGGAAAACCTTCATTTTTATCAAAAATGGTATAGATGATTATGCCTTGCACGAAGAAATAATTTTTAAGATAAAAATGAAAAGAAAGAAGTTAGTTAAGAATGTAAACCGTGGTTTGATTATGTTATTACTTTAGGGAGTTAGAGTTTTTGCATAAAGATGCTTGTATTTGCTAAAAGAAGAATTAATAACCACGCCGTAAATATTGTGCGACTTGCATTGGAGTTGCCATATAAAGATGCTGGTGATTTCAATAATTTGCTAAAAAAATACCCACGCCGTAAATATTGTGCAACTTGCACTTTGGCTTACATAAAAAATGGAGGATGATGTTCCATCAACCCACTGAATTCTAACTACACTCGTAGAATCTAGGAAGTCCAATTTTTCTCTTTTTAGGCTAGTGGACGAATAATCAAAAATAAATGCTAATGGTTTTGCATGATCAAACAACGTATAAATAATAAAATCTAATACTCGTATATAATTATTTTCTATCTTATCAATTAATAACGACAAAAGAAAACGAGATGAAAAATGTAAATAAGTTCATTTTATGTATTTCAAATTAGAAGTTCATTAGCTAAGATATCTAACTCAATTTAGAATAAGAATGTAAATCTATATTTTTTGTCAACCAATTAATTTTCTAGAGAATGATTCTAATAACAAATTATATCTGATTATATCGTGATATTTAACCTTTTTTTGTTAAAAGAAAAAATAGTTTTTTTAAGAAAGCAAGGGTACTTAATTACAAAAATAGCATACAAAGTATTGAAGTAAGTACAAATCAAATACAAAGCAACAAACAAATATAACTCATACACCCCTTCCAAACTTACAAAATACCGAATACCTCACATCGAAAATATTAAATGCACGTGTGAGAAAGAGAAAAAAAAACATAACTCATCTTCCCTAAAAAGTTTTTGATTCGTAAAACCATGGCACAAAACCAAAGACTATTTATCACCGCTGTTTACATCCACTTAGTTCAGAGATTCGTGAATCCCAGATAGATTCAATCCCCTTCTTCCTCTTGTACTCATAAGAATTAAAAGTCATCTTAATCTCTATACATATTAGATGCGCTTTAACTTCTTTACAAACTAAAATATTTTGAAAAATCTCTCTCTTCGGATTAAACCGATGGAGTAGTTAAGGATAGTCTGGCTATCGCTTGAAATCTCTTGTCTTGCCATGTGATTCGCATCAGATCTGAGGTCTCCTCCATAAAGTTTTAACTTCCCCTGGTAATAATCTGTAAATTCCATTTTATATAGTTCCAAACAAATTTTGAATATGCGCATTGGAAAAAGATATGGTTGTCTTCTGCGCAAAGATTACACAATTTACAAATGTTATCTGAGATAATAGCAATGATGTTTGAGATAACAGTCCATTTCTTAAAAACAAATCCATAGTTGTAATTAGGGCTGTTACGGTTAACCATTCAACCGCCGAACCGTTCAAACTGTTCACACGGTTGCCGCCTACTACGGTAACGGTGACGGTAATGGTTATGGATTTTGATAACCGCGGTAAAATATACCAAACCGCACATGATTTTTTTGTAGTATTTCGTAAAAAATATATGTATTTTTAATAACTTAAGCTAGAGAAATAACATATGTATAAATAATTTGTGTTTTTATTTATAGACAACATGCATATGGATGGTTTGTTTCATAAATAAGCAAACTAACTTTTAAGAAAAAAGTTTGAACCTGAATTATTTATGGATAACAATGTAAATTTACGGTAATGGTTGCGGTAACAGATAAATGGTTACGGTAACGGTTATAAAATTTGCTAACCGTCAACAACGATGGTTACGGTTGCCGTTAAAATTGGCGGTTGCCGTAACCGTAACACGCCTGGTCCTACCATCCTTTTCCCTGATTTTCTCCCACCTACGCGGCACCTCTTTCCTTCCATACAGAAAGGGGGAAAATGAAATCACCTCCCAAACTCATGTGTGATTCCCTCTCCACCATCGTTTCCTCCCTTATTTACCCGCCCATCGATGAGTGGAGTGCTCCTTATTCTCCCTGTGTGTCTCCCAGCCCTAGATCGATTTACCTCTAATCTCATCTACGTCACCCTTTGTAAGGTATGCGTTCCATCCTCCTCTTATTTTTGGATGTCGAAACCTTGATTTGGAAATGCTTGCCTATCTCAAACCAATCGGAAAACACTTTTTTGGTTCCTTTTGACTTACTTCTGTTTTGGTCCCAATTGCATTCTTCAATCGTTATCTGTTCTTATCCCTTCCCCTCGATGCCTTACGATTAGGATTTGTAGTTAGCTTCTTCTTTATGTTCGTTGTCTGTGGGTTTGCCGGAATGTTTTGTTTTTCTTACAATTTCACACTTTGCCTTCTAAAATAGCTGATATTTTTTGCTGTACATGCTTTTACTATCTCTGCTACGATAATTTAATCTGCAGTTTGTCAATCTTCCGGGTGCAGTAAAATACATGTGTGCTAAGCCGTGAACTGTCCGCTTATGCTCGGTAAGTGTACAAGAGTTGATCAGGATTTATGTTAGATTTCACCTTTTATAATATCAGCAATTTATGAATTTAAACTCTACTCACAAATTTTCTTTTACTTAAATTTATGTGAACCTTTGAGGTTCTTTGCATTAGCTGTTTGTAATTTGAAGCTCTGCTTTTTCATGAGTACGCCTTTATAATATATTAAAAAAAATGTCACATGTTAGCTATACTACTTGTTACTATCATAAATTGTTTGGTTCTCCATCAATTTCTAGCTTTATCTTCTTCTAGCATTGATTTTTTTTAATATTTTGAAAGATTTTCACGTAAAATTGAAGAAACCGTTGCAATAATCATGGCAATACCAACTGAGTTGTTGAGCATAAAGCTATGTACCTTTTCTCCTGAAGACTTTGTTTGACTCATCTGGCATGCTATATTCATTTATACTTAAGAAGAGTGGTAACCACAAATCTTTTCTTACAGTGTTCTGGAAATTTGTAAATGTTGGAAATTTTGTGTTTGTGAATTGTTTAAAATATAGAAATAAGTGTATGATGGCTCCTATTTGTGAATAGTCCCACATCATGGAATTATAAGAAAGATGCAAGTATTTATACTTGTTTCTAAGAAGCTTTGATGTGGCCTTGGGGCTCCCAATACATGCTTTGTTGTGAGGAGGGAGCCCATGCATCATGACCACCACACAAGCGCGCGACCGACCGACCCGGCTCGGTTCGATTCGGGCCTGGGCTTGGGCTTTGGGCCTTGGCTATGTGGTGTAGACACTTATATTTTTGGCCCAGAAAACACTGCATTTTTCAAACCAGTTTTTTTTAATACGGAAAATATTTTCTGAATCGACTTTGATATGAAGCGGTAAAACTTGACCAAGTATTTCGCAGATCTCCTATTTTCCTCCACTGACCAGTATTTTCGAATAGCCTAATCTTCGTCTATATATTATCTTCAGATCAGACGTGATCAATACAAAAAAAAATACTGCTTTCTCTTCCTCCGCCATTTAAATATTCTAACCAGAAATTTTCGAGCAGTTAACTTCGAAAGTGCAAATCTGCACTGATTTGTTGTGCAAAGCAAATCAGTTATATTTTTTCAGAGGCTGTTTTATCCAAGAGGCGGCGGCGAAAGTACGAACTGGTTTTGCACCATCGGCCAGATCGCCGAATCGTCTTCAAGAAAGCGACAAAGTACGTGACTCAGTCATTGTTTCCCAATAAATTGAAGACGATTAGAAATAATGGCTTCGACAACAACCATAGATGATACTGCTCCTTCCTCTGCATTCCAGATTCCATTGGTGACTGCTGCCCCGTTTCGTTTCGAGGGTCTGCACTTCAAACGATGGCGTCAGAAAATGGAGTTCTACCTGACGATGAGGAAGGTGACTACTGCTCTGACCACCGACAAACCGCAGCTGCCAGACAAGCCTGACGGAGCTGATGAAGCGCAGATGACATCCTGGGCTGAACAATCAAAGCAGTTGCAGAGCTGGACTGAACAGGATTATCTGTGCAAGAATTTTATTCTGAACGGATTGAGCGATGATTTGTATGATTACTACAACTCAGAAGACAAGACAACGAAGCAGATCTGGGAAGCACTGCAGAAGAAATACGATACAGAGGAGGCAGGGGCGAAGAAGTATGCTGTGAGCCGCTATCTGAAGTACCAGATGACAGACGATAGGTCAGTAGAGATGCAGTCTCATGAGCAGTAGAAAATAGCTCATGAGATCATCTCCGAAGGTATGGTTTTAGATGAATAGTTTCAAATTGCTGTTATTATTGACAAACTGCCCCCAGGTTGGAAAGACTTTAAAAATTTCTTACGGCATAAGACTAAGGAATTTTCCTTAGAGAGTTTGATCACTCGCCTTCGCATTGAGGAGGCAGCACGCAAACAGGACCAGAAAGAGGAAGTGTTGTTTGTTTCCAACAACAACACTAAAAAGACCAAACCCGCAGTTCTGAAACCAAATCAGAAGTCTTTCAAGAATCAGAACAAACGCAACAAATAGAATGAGAATCCACGAGGAAACCCAAAAGGACAGCAAAAATCAGCCCAAAAGAATGACTCTGGACAGTTGTTTCTATGTTACAACTGTTGAAAACCAGGTCATATGGCACGAAAGTGTCGGAAAAAGCCTAGCTCTGTACCACAGGCTAACTTGACTGAAGAGGAGCCTCTTATGGCTATGATTACTGAGATTCACCTTGTTGGTGGATCAGAGGGTTGGTGGGTAGGCACTGGTGCTTCTCGCCATGTCTGCTATGATCGTGCTATGTTCTCCACATACACGGCTGCTGAAGATCAGAAAATGTTGCTGGGAGATTCTCACACCTCTAAAGTTGCAGGGGTTGGAAACGTGGAGATCAAGTTTACCTCTAGAAAGACTGTGATACTCAAAGATGTTTTGCATACTCCAGAGATGAGGAAGAATCTGGTCTCTGGCTATCTCCTTAATAAGGCAAGGTTTACTCAATTTATTGGGGCTGACTTGTATACCGTTGTGTATAAGGGAAACTTTGTAGGAAAGGGTTATGCTTGTGAGGGAATGTTCAAATTAAATGTTGAATCTAATAAAGTGAATAATTCTGCTTATATGTTGTGTGATTTTAATATTTGGCATTCTAGATTATGTCATGTTAATAAGCGAATAATTCATAACATGAGCACTCTAGATATGATACCTAAGATAGCAGAATCTAAATCTGATAAATGTGAATTCTGTACACAAGCAAAAATCACAAAGAAACCTCATAAATCTGTTGATAGAGAATCTGAACCCTTAGACTTGATTCATTCTGACATATGTGAACTTGATGGCACTTTGACTAGACATGGACATCGTTATTTTATCACTTTCATCGATGATTGTTCTGATTTCACATATGTATATCTTATGAAAAATAAAAGTGATGCTTTTGACATGTTTAAAACATTCAAAACTGAAATTGAGAATCAAACAAATAGGTAAATCAAGATATTTCGTAGTGATAGAGGAACAGAATATGAATCCAATTCAATTCTGGACTTCTATAAAATGCATGGTATTGTACATGAAAGAACTGCACCCTATCACCTGAAATGAACGGTAAAGCTGAAAGAAAAAATAGGACTTTTACCGAATTAGTAGTTGCCATCCTACTAAATTCTGGTGCAGCAAAACATTGGTGGGGGGATATTTTATTGACTGTATGTTATGTTCTAAATAGAATCCCTAAATCTAGAATAAAATTTCACCTTATGAAATTTTAAAGAATCATAAACCCAATGTCTCATACTTTAGAACTTGGGATTGTCTAGCATATGTTCGCATTCCAGACCCTAAGAGGATAAAATTGGCAAGTAGAGCATATGAATGTGTATTTGTAGGCTATGCTATTAATAGCAAAGCATATCGATTTTATGATATAAATGCACATAACATAATTGAATCAAATGATGCTGATTTTTATGAAACTAAATTTCCTTTTAAATTAAGGAATAGTGGGGCCACATCAAGTACGCCTATTAGAACAGAACTTGATAAAAGTTCTGAAGTTGAATCTAAAAGAAGTAAAAGAGCAAGAACCGTAAAAGATTTTGGTTCGGATTTTAGCGCTTTTACTATAGAGGAGGATCCCTTAAACCTCCAAGAGGCCTTATCTTCAATAGATGTCGATTTCTGGCGAGAGGCTATAAATGATGAGATGGATTCTCTTGAATCCAATAAGACTTGGCATTTGACAGATTTACCCCCTGGTTATAAATCTATAGGCTGTAAATGGGTACTTAAAAAGAAACTAAAACCTGATGGTACTATAGATAAATACAAAGCAAGACTAGTAGCTAAAGGTTTTAGACAAAAAGAAAATATAGACTTCTTCGATACTTTTTCACCTGTAACTAGAATAACATCCATTCGGGTATTAATCTCACTTCCTTCCATTCATAATTTACTAATACACCAAATGGATGTTAAAACTGCTTTTTTGAACGATGAATTAGACGAAGAAATTTATATGGACCAGCCTGAAGGATTTGTAGTACATGGTCAAGAACATAAAGTATGCAAATTGGATAAATCATTATATGGTTTAAAACAAGCACCTAAGCAATGGCATGAAAAATTTGATAACTTAATCATTTCAAATGGTTTTAAAGTTAATGAAAGTGACAAATGCATTTATTACAAATATGAGAATGACACTTGCACTATTACATGCCTTTATGTAGATGACCTACTCATCTTTGGGTCAAACATTCATGCCATCAATTCAGTCAAATCCTTATTAAGTGCCAATTTTGATATGAAAGATCTAGGTGAGGCGAGTGTAATCCTTGGTATTAAAATTACTAGGTCAGAGAAGGGAATTTCTTTGGATCAGTCTCATTACATTGAGAAGATACTAAAGAAATATAATTATTTTGACTGTAAACCTGCATGCACACCATACGATCCAAGTGTAAAGTTATTTAAGAACACTGGTGAAGGTGTAAGACAGTCTGATTATGCAAGCATCATTGGCAGCCTTCGGTATGCCACTGATTGTACTAGACCCGACATTGCCTATGTCATGGGATTATTGTGCAGGTTTACCAGTAGACCTAGTATAGAGCACTGGCATGCTATTGAAAGGGTCATGAGATACCTTAAACGAACTATGAACCTTGGATTACATTATGAAAAGTTTCCAGCTGTACTTGAAGGATATTCAGATGCAGACTGGAATACTTTATCTGATGATTCTAAAGCGACCAGTGGCTATATATTTAGCATCGCTGGAGGAGCTGTTTCTTGGAAATCCAAGAAACAGACTATTTTGGCTCAGTCTACTATGGAGTCTGAGATGATAGCACTAGCCACAGCTAGTGAAGAAGCAGAGTATTTGAGAAATCTGCTAGCTGAGATTCCCTTATGGGAAAAACCGATATCGGCTGTGCTGATACATTGCGATAGTACCGCGGCTATTGCAAAAGTTCAGAACCGTTATTATAATGGTAAGAGACAACAAATACGTCGTAAGCACAGCACGGTTAGAGAGCTACTTTCTACAGGTACCGTTAGAGTAGATTACGTACGTAGTGAATAAAATTTGGCAGATCCTTTGACGAAAGGACTGTCAAGAGAGAAAGTCCATAATTCTTCCAAAAGAATGAGACTATTGCCCTTAGATAGTTGAGTCACACACAATGGTAACCCGACCTAAATGACTGGAGATCCCAAGAAATAGGTTCAATGGGTAATAACAAGTTGTGTAGTGATAGAAGTTGAACATGCTATATAATAAACTAAGAAGCATGTATTCCTAAAGTGATAGAGGATGAGTTAATAGAAACTCTTAATGAGATCTATACTCTATTTGGAGTGGAGTACCTACCTTCAGGAGTACTCTTGATAGACTCACCTATGTGAATGTGGAAATGAGGTCGTTTCCTATGGAGTTTGGGCAAAACTTCTAGAGCGTTCACTAAACTGGGATAGACGTGCATGGCCATAAACGCACGGGCTTATTTGATTGCACTATAGAAAAGATTGTGTGTGGTTTGATGTCAGGAATAGAGTTCAAGACTACGTGTCACTCTAGTAAAAACTGAATCTTACTCACTATGCAAAGGTTCAAGTCGGATGACACCTTTGTTTATGCACAGTCTTATGTTTTTAGAAACTGCTCGATAATATTTAAAAAAAAATTCAAGTGGGGGATTGTTGGAAATTTTTTGTTTGTGAATTGTTTAAAATATAGAAATAAGTGTATGATGGTCCTATTTGTTAATAGTCACACATCATGGGATTATAAGAAAGATGCAAGTATTTATACTTGTTTCTAAGAAGTTTTGATGGGGCCTTGGGGCTCCCAATACATGCTTTGTTGTGAGAAGGGAGCCCATGCATCATGACCACCACACACGCGCGCGACCGTCCGGCCCGGCCCGGCCCGGTTCGGGCTGGGGCTTGGGCTTTGGGCCTTGGCTATGTGGTGTAGACACTTATATTTTTGGCCCAGAAAACACTGCATTTTTCGAACCAGTTTTTTTTAATACGGAAAATATTTTCTGAACCGACTTTGATATGAAGCGGTAAAACTTGACCAAGTATTTCGCAGATCTCCTATTTTCCTCCACTGACCAGTATTTTCGAATAGCCTAATCTTCGTCTATATATTACCTTCAGATCAGACGAGATCAGTACCAAAAAAAAAAAAAAAAAAAAAAAAAAAACTGCTTTCTCTTCCTCCGCCATTTAAATATTCTAACCAGAAATTTTCGAGCAGTTAACTTCGAAAGTGCAAATCTGCACTGATTTGTTGTGCAAAGCAAATCAGTTATATTTTTTCAGAGGCTGTTTTATCCTAGAGGCGGCGGCGAAAATACGAACTGGTTTTGCACCATCGGCCAGATCGCCGAATCGTCTTCAAGAAAGCGACAAAGTACGTGACTCAGCCATTGTTTCCCAACAGTAAATGACTGCATTGTTGCAAGGACTATTCATTGAAAAATATCTAAAATTTGATTTTCTATTAATTATGCTTTTTAAGTTGGTGGGTAATGCTAAAAAAAATTATACTGGTAAAGTTGCACAGAAGTAGTGGACAAATATTTATTTGAATCGAAGGTTGCTGATTGAAAAACATATGGATAAAGACATTATCCAAGTATTCCATGTATCTTATTGTGGAACATATAGCGTAATTTGTTGTCTCAAAATAATCATATCATATGGCAAGATAAGATTATTTAATTAGAAAACTTTCAAAAGGTCATGGATATTGTGGAAAATCTGAAGAATGCATGCATGGGCATAATTTTATATTTATATCATTTGTAGCTCAGTATTGCTCAGATAATTTTGGTTGATTTTACCATTACAATCTGAATATAATATTTCAACTTCGTTTGAAATAGGTCTAATTATACAGGAAAGCATTTGCGCATTTAGTTTAGCAATATAGTATTTACTGATACATTTACGACTTTAAAGTATGTTTCTTAAGTTATACATATGCTATTATGCTGAGTTAATTACTCCTTCGAAAATTAACAAATCATGCAATCAGGTTCAACATTAGTTGACAACTTTAGTGTATTTCTGATTTTTAGTTTTGATCATTAACAAATTAGTGTTATATTATGCTAACCAAGAATGATAATTTCATCTTTTAACATTTTTGAAATGTACCAAAATGAAAAACGTGGATTAATCAATTAAGTATTTTGTACTATGCTCAACCTGAATTACACAACTAAATGTTTCTAACATAACTTAGGACTGCATAAAAAAGAGTTCCTTATTGATTTACTTTACTACCTTATGATTAATTATCAGTTAGCTGAAAATTTCCAAAGTGATTTAGCATAAAATAAGTTCTACGAATGTAAATACATCTATACTATTATATTACAGGAAAATATTTACAAGGACAAAACTGAAGGCTTTTTTATCCATAAGGACAGCCCACTAAAATTTTACTCAGAAGGACAATACATTGAAAAATAATTTTGGCCGCTACTTTTATCTTCTCCCTCTCTCACGTCGGCCGCTACTTTCAACTTCTCACTCTCTCACGTCATTCTCGATTTCATCTTAAATCATGAAATCGCAAAATCAGAAAACAAGAAATCACGAATTTCAGAAAATACTAAAATCGAAATTCGAAATAAAAGGAAAACTTCACAAAATCAAAATCGAGAAGAAAATCATTCGAAACCCTAAAAAATAGAAAATAAAATGTCGATCAACAAAATCCCAATGGAAATCAGAATTGAATGGAATAAAAATATTTTACAAACGATGGAAATCACAATTGAAGAAGTCGAAATTGTTGGAACAATTTTTTTAGATCGGAAATGTTGTTTTTTTCATTTTACCAGTACAGCAGTTCGTAGGTATCATTTTCGTAGTTATCATTTTTCCCGTTTTTAACTTTAAAACATAGCAGCAGTTTTTAGTTATCATTTTTCTATTAATTTAGTTATCATTTTTTCTGTTTTAACTTTAAAAACATAGCAGCAGTTTCTAGTTATCATTTTGCTATTTTCGTAGTTATCATTTTTACCGTTTTAACTATGTTATATGTTTTTTTCATGAGATTTTGTTGTTGTGTTAATTTTGAAGTTATATTGATGTATCAGCTAAGAAACGAAGCCGAACTTATTTCAATTTAATCAATCAAACTATGATATATTTTTTTTTTCATTATTGTATCTTCAAAGCATTGCATCAGTATTTACTTATCATTTTTCTAATTTTTTAGGTATCATTTTTTCTGTTTTAACTGTGTTATGTGTTGTTTTGATGTGATTTTATTGCTGTGTTAATTTTGAAACTGTTTTTTTTGCATCAACTTCGTCACTCAGTCGAACGTATTTCATTTTATTCAATCAAACTGTGATGTAAACAATTTTTGCATTAATTTTTCTTTAAAACATTGATGCAGTTTGTAGGTATCATTTTCCTAATTTTTTTGGTATCATTTTATATGTTTTATTCAATCAAACTGTTATATTTTATGTTATATTTTATCAGTTTTATAAGTTGGTACGGCTAAGTTAAAGTTTTTCTCATTTTCAGAGTTTATGAATATCAGTTTTTTAATATTGTAGGTATTCATTTGTTTGTTATATTTTTTCATTAGTTTTTCTTCAAAACATTGAATCAGTTATTAGGTACCAGTTTTCTATTTTTTTGAGTATCAGTTTTAATGTTTTAACTGTGTTAAGTGTTTTTTCATGTGATTTTTTGTTGTGTTACAGTAAAAATGATAACTTAAAAAATATAAAAATGATACCTTCAAACTGCAGTAATGTATAACATAACAAAGAAATTACATTAAAAATGATACCTTAAAAAATATAAAAATGATACCTTAAAACTGCTATAATGTTTTAACACAACACATAAACTGCAGTAAAAATGATACCTAGAAAAATAGAAAAATGATAACTAAAAACTGTTGTTATATTTTAAAGTTAAAACCGGAAAAATGATAACTAAAAAAATAGAAAAATGATACCTACGAACTGAAATATTATTAACGAAAAAAAAAAAACATTTCCAATCACGAAAAAAATGTTTCAACAATTTCGACTTTTTCAATTGTGTTTTCCATCGTTAGAAAAACTTTACTACTCAATTCAATTGTGATTTCGAATGGATTTATGTTGTTCGACAATTTTTTTTTCTAGGGTTTTTGTTTCTCGCGATTTTTGTTTCGAATGCTTTTCTATTCGATTTCGATTTCGTGATGTTTGAATTCGATTTCAAATTTCGTTTTTGTTATATTCTGAAATTCGTGATTTTGCAATTCATAATTTCGTGATTTTTTTATTTCGTGATGACTGATGCGCAAGAGGAGAGAAGAAGAAAGAAGCGGCCGAATTTTTTTTTCCAGTGTATTGTCCTTTAGGATAAAATATTAGGCGGCTGTACTTATGGATAAATTTTAGTGGTAAAAAAAAATTTCCCCATTATATTATTACTGAGTTGCAGAAGCACCTTCGCAACTTCTGTGAAATGAAGCGTCGTTTCTTAGTTTTTTACATTTATAACCTAATCTCCCTATAAACAAAATGGGATATGCTAGTAGGCCCGACAGTAAATCCGGGTAAACTATACGAATCAGTACAAAAGCAGTAATTCAGGGGGGTCAATATTGTAAATCCACGTGCATTTGTGGTGGGGACTCCGAATTTGCTCTTTCTTGCCTCAATTTTTTACAAAATCATCGTCGGGCTCGGAAGCATTTTCGAAACAAAATTTATATGAATGTATGCTCTCAAATTACCCAATTTCAACTAGGTGGCCAACAACTATCTTCACCGCATAGATGCATGGAGCTTTCCTGCCATATCTTTGTCGTCCTATCATCGACGATCACTAATTTTACTCAAGCGTCCCATGGGTTAACGCATAAGCATCGATAGGTCGCCAGGGCTGAGGAAGTTTAGGGCGGTATGTCCATTGTCGTCTATGATTTTCTCTCCACCCTCCATGTCGTCTCTCTAATTTCGCTTTGTTACAGGTAGTATTTGCACTGACTATTACAAAATTTAATCGACGACCACCAATTTTACTGAAATGTGCCACGGGTTATCGCATAAGCATCGATAGGTCGTTAGGGCTGAGGAAGTTTAGGGCGGTCTGTCCATTGTCGTTTATGCTTTTCTCTCCCTTGTTTATGTCGTCTCTCTAATTTCATTTTGTTCGAGGTAATATTTGCACTGACTATTACAGAATTTAATCTCGACTTAATTGAATAGATCATTTCTTTATTTTGCACAGCTATTTCGATCAAGCATTTAAGCTATCACTATAGCTGCCAGTTTGACATTGGTATAGGTAATTCCTATAACATTGTTATATTTTATACGATCACATTCTTATATGTATTTCATCTGTTGCAAATCCATAATCCTATACTTTATTATGGTATTTCCTTTGGTTTGCTCTTAGATTTCTGGATTTGTATATGAATACTAAGATGTGGATGCCTGTTATTATCGAACTATAGATCCCATATTTTATGATTTGAATGTTTTGGGAAAATAATTCTCAAATCTATATGAATTTGGTTTGTACTGTATACTGAATATATGATTCTTAGATCTATCTAACTTCCAGATATAAAACCTTTTAACTTCTGGAATTTTCATTCTTCGGATACTTCGGAATGTAGAATTTTAATATAATTAAATTTAACTGTTGTACACATTGTTTTTTTTTAATACTTAATTTTTAATGATTGAAGCATTTTTATATAATTTATGTTGTTATCCATTCAAAAAGTTTTAAATTGCAATATTCTTTTATTTTTCCAAACTATTAAAAGATAAAGTCCCAGAAATTTTAATTACCAAACGATGGAAATCCCTATTTTGATGCTTAGCTTTTGAAACTGAAGGTTTTGCTTATGAATTTTTGATTTTTATTTCATGTTATATATATATATATATATATATATATATATATATATATATATATATATATATATATATATACACACACACTGTTTATTTGGTGGGACGAATATGAAAAAGAGCACATGTGAACTAATCATGGTGATGTAAGTCTAAAAGGTGAATTACAATGTGGTTTATTGGACGAAATTATGTCATATGGCAGTAAATTTAAATGCTATATGATTATGTTCTATTTTAGAAAAAGTTGCGGTTAACTGTAAAAAAAAGTTAGAAATAAATTAAACCTATTGTGAAAGAAGATATGAATCAGGACAACGAATATTGGTTTTCCGTTGTTTTCAATTTGAATGCGCACACGCAATGAAAAAGAGGTAAACTTCTATAGGAATTGATGCGTGTTGTTCACTTCATTAAATATTCAATATGTTATTTGATTATTTTGTAGGCTTATCCATGGCAGTCAGTAGATCATTCAACTAGAAGATTATTATGTTTCAAGCTTCAACACCAGGTAAGTGTACTTTATTTAGAGTAATAAGCTAGAAAAATTTATAATCTGAATTGGTTTATTTAGTGTTTCATTAAGGATAATGACTAAGGGACAAATCTGGAAATTTGATGGTCAAGTTTTATAGTGCCTCATGGATGTCTTATGCAAATGCAACTAAAGCAATACAAGCTTTAGTGATTCTTAAAGCCTAAGAAGGCATGGTCATTTGAAACTGTTACTGTAAAATATATAAACTTATTTCAATGTTGACCTTATGATTTGTCAAAATAACGCTTTTGTAAGCTTTCATTCTGGATAGTGTCATAAAACATATTCATTAACTATTGTTCAAAATATTACTTATACATAAAAAGCACAATAAAGCATTTATATTCTTCGACAAGTATCTAAATAAGAAGTTTTACATCCTACTATTTTACTTGGAGAACAATCTAAAATGGTAATTTATTTTGACAAATTAAACCTGTTGTAGAGGAATGTCTTATTTTAGAGAATGTGTGTGGTTTTCTTATGCTTTTGATTCACATGTCTATAAGCAATGAAAAAAGTTGAACATTTGTAACTGATGATGCATGTCGTATTTGCCTCAATTCGAAAACAGCTAGTTTGAGTATATTGCAGGTTTATTATTGATAATTCCATATATAAATTATGGGTTGCACAGAATTACGAGATTGCCGCATCATTGATCAAACCTGATTCATCATAAAAATCTTGCAAAAGTTCAAGGTTTCCTTCGGCTTAAACGTGGTTTTTGTTAATTATCTGTTGGAGCTCATAGTCAAAAATTTATTGCTTAGTGTTTCATTTATGATAATGGTTTAGGAATTTAGTTGGAAATTTGTTGACCAAGCATCATAATGCCTCTTTCAAGTCCTTGTGCAAATGCAATCGTAGAAATAGAAGCCTCGATGTCTACTTAATCATGACTATTTACAATTGTTACTTACAAAATTGACTTATTTTGTTACTATATTGATAATTTCTCTTGCAAATTTTTAGGGTTCTTGCACATACTTTTTCTTCATATATATGGTCCATCAGATTACATTTATATGCTTCCTATACAACCTTTAAAATGCTTATATTCCAAGTAATGAGTAACTACTGGTATTTTTAAATCTCCAATCTATATGAGTTATTATTGGTTATATCAAGAATGTTAGACAAAACATAGATTGTGTGTTGCCTTACTAGACTATAGGTAGAGCATCTATAACCCCCACATGTTGTAAGACTGAACATAGATGTTGTACAATGCTGTTTTGAAAATTAATGTAGAATCAGATATGTATGTATTTTTCTGTTAATGCAATTGAGAAATATGAAAATTTGAAACCTCATTCAATTAGCTATGGAAAATGCTTAAGCTTATTGAAAAGGAGCAAAGCTTTCAATGAGTAAGGTTAAATTTTTACCATAAGATCCATCAACGCACACCGTTATCACTTAAAATAAAATCATTGGATAAAAAGTTATGGTTGGAGAGGTGTTTTGCTTCTGGTTCATACTAACGCTAATTATAACTTTATTTTCTCACTGGGGAGTGGGAGAGTCATGCGATTAAGAAAATATATTTTCCTCTTTGATATGCATCACATGTGTAACATGTTATCGTTAGTTAGCATCACATGTGTAGCATGATAGAACAGAGAAACTTAGGCCATATATACATTTTCCTAATTTAACTGGTTGTTATGTCTTATTTTCTTAAAGACTATTCCATAATGGGATATTTGATGAAATTAATATGTTTATGTAAATAAGCCGATGTGGAATTTGGTTATTATTTTGAAAATATGGTTGCTTTTGTTTTATTATCATTTTGTACAATAAATTATAAGCATGTACTTTAGCTCACAAGTTACTCCATTTGAGAAGTTGGGTGTGAGGACAAATTCTTTGTGGGAGTTAAAGTTCTTATTCATGGCTCCAATTTTTATTGTAAATGAATAGCAGCAAACCGTACATGTCATATAATTTGTCTCTGTTTAGACTACTTTATCTGATAGCCTATTTACTAATGATTAGGAAAATGTACTATTCTTTGTTTTACATGCTTGTGACGTTTTCAATTGCATAAACAAAGTAGATAGAATACCTTTATTATAAGGAACTAGAACATGTTTTTGAGATCACTTGGAGTTTATAATTTGAATCTCATAATTGCTTAATTGGCAATTGATAGAAGCTTGAATGCATTTTTCGAGTTTACTCTTGCACGTTTAATACCAAAATATCGATATTTATATATGTTTAACTATGGAAATATATTTTTATTTGCAATACTTATTTTGAATATGAACATGGTCGTTTATTTCCCTCATATTATTCATTATTGTTTGTCATATTTTTGTACTAAAAAGCTATGTATTACAGAATACTATCGTTTTCACTTTGTGGATCAAAATTCTTTTGGAAGTGGCATTGCTCAGGATGGATGTCCTATTTCACCTCTAATATTGATATTAATATTCTTTTTCGTTCATAACAAGTTTGATTTATGCTAAGTGATATTATATTCATTCATAGGATATTCCCTTTTACCCTGAGACTCACCTTTATGTTCTTTTGCATTTATTATAGTTTTAATTTGTAACTTTTGATGATGTATACTGGGCAATTTGCACATTGTTGATGGGAAATCTATGGTAATCTAGTTTGATTAGCATTTTTTTTTATTCTATGCTAAAACTTAGTTAAGACTTTTTAATGAAAGATTACGGCAGATGCATAATCCATATTCAAACTTTTGGATGCATGATCATAATTTTTTCAATTCAATTTAAGAAAGTTGTTATTCTTTGTTAATGCAATTTATAACTTGAAATACAGGTTCTAGATTGGAATGATTCGTGCTTTAGTAACCTAAAGAAAAGAATACTTATTTGCATCATATCTTGGAAAATAAAAAAACAAATAATTGATTAATATACTGAATTTAAGTTGCCTTCTAATTTAATAATATTAAGCTCTACAAAGATTAAAGAAAGGCAATAGAAGCAACTGCGTAGCCTTTCATAGGTGATTAATCGATGCATAAAATTGCATAAAATGGGTTAAGTGGTATTGAGAGAAAATAGATGGTGTAATATGGTCTCTGTTTTGTGCTTTAGGTCTCACTTTTGATACAAGCAATGATGTCCTAAAGTGCATGCTACTAATAGAGCGAACCGCAGGTGGCCTGAAATGAGATTTGTGCTGAAAGGTTGAAATGCTATACGAGTAAAAGCTGGTGCAGTGTACAATTAAGGTGATACATATAAACATAGCAGTGGTGGGCAGAAATGAACTATGTGCTGGCGTTTTGGAAACCATTTATGGATATTTTAAATGAGGTGGCAGCTGCGCTGCAATCATAGGGGTGGACGAGGTCGGTTAACCACGAATTGCGGTTAAAATTTGCAGTTAACCGCAAAGATGGGGCAGTTCGGTTAACCTTTTTGGGTTAATTGTGGTAGTGCTCTACAGACCAAACCGCTTAATCTTAACCGCGGTTAACCGGTTTATTTAACTGGTTAACCGGTTTATTTGAACGGTTAACCGATCAGTTAATCGGTTACTTTGAATGGTTAACCGTTGATCGGTTAACCGTTCAAATTAACCGCTAAATCGGTCAAATAAACCGGTTAACCCACTTCATGACCAACTATATACAGCCTCACTTGCAAATTTTACAGTCTGCAAAGCACACATGAAATACCTGGGTATAGTTCATACTGCATAGTTACTTCATGCATTAATAGATTAATACTTCACAGTCCACAAATGATATATGTTCATACTCCATAGTTTCTTCATACATTAATAGACTAATACTTCATAGAAATTACACTACAATAATAACTCAATTACATTACATAAATACATGTCAACACTCAGGCTTCATCCTCAATTCCTTCAACTGAATACAAGATAAATTACTGATAGCATAGCAACCTGAAGCATAGTCCAAGCATGGCGCACAACAACCTTCAACTGAAATGTCAAGATAGAAATATTGAGAGGTGGAACAAACAACCTATCTGAAAAGACTGATCAACGTAATAAACCTCAACACGACGAATGTTAATATAATCAGCATTCTTAACAGTGTTAATGGGTTCAACAAAAATGATAATGGCTACCGGTTATGCTTTAATGGCTTAAATGATAATAGGTTCAACAAAAATCAAGCATGATATGTTAAAACTATTGGTTGCAATCTAGGCAAAACATAGAGGACTAAAGCGACAGTAATAACTTGTAATTTAGGAAAAACATTGCCTGCACGTTGGACAGGCTTGTATAAATTAATAACAGACTTCTCTTCTCTGAAACCATCTCTAGTTTTCTTAATTTATCCAAGTCTCTCATATGTTCATTCCACCAAAAGTTAAAACAATAATAAAGCTCAAATTTACAACTTTTTTATAACACTAGAAAAGGACGGGAGAAAATTACAAACTAAAATTTTAGGAATGAACGCTAAATTCCTATGTTACATGTATTCTCCTATTCAGTAAAAGACCAAAGCCAAAATCTAGGTGGATTGCATTATAATTAAAAGGTTCATGAGTAGAAACAATATTGGACTATGATGCATTCTCTTTCATGAACAGATCTTCTAATACTCTTATGGAAGCATTCTCTTTCATGCATTATGTACATAAACAGAAAGGATGAAATATCATTCTCTTCCAAAAACTTGACAACCATCATGTGTTTTACATTTTACTGGTTACAAATTTCTCTTTTGAAATTGACAGCAACAAAATTTTAAGCATCAGGTTTATGAGGTTTCAAACAACCTTTGGTTGCCTTAACAACTATCTGAAACTATGGAAGTCATCCACCTGACAATGTATATGAAACTTGACAACTATCT
Source organism: Allium sativum (assembly GCA_030737875.1). Lineage (NCBI taxonomy): Eukaryota > Viridiplantae > Streptophyta > Magnoliopsida > Asparagales > Amaryllidaceae > Allium > Allium sativum. The sequence goes on along the minus strand of CM060920.1, from coordinate 453,374,272 downwards.
GTCATTTAAACTTGACAATGCTCGGGTACTAAAAATATGGTAGACATAACCTTCTTTTTTTTTTTTTTTTTTTTATTATACCTATGCAAGTTTGTGCACAACTCATGCATAGCGGTAGCGCTATATCAGGTTTTTCATATATGCAAGTTTGTGCACAACTCATGCATACTGGTAGCGCTAGATTAAGTAAAGATCAGGTAGAAGATGCAGAGGTAAAACCAAAAGTTTTAGACTTTACAAGTCGCTTAGAATCTTTGACCATAACACAAAACAGTTTAAATGACAGATAGTGGTTACATGAGTTCAAATACAGAAAAATAGAGAATAATTGTACTTGAAACAATGGAAAACATCCACCTGAATCAGCAGCGATACACTAATACTAATACCTGAAACAACTATGATTAACAATTAGACATGTAAACTGTGACAATTTTTTATACATGTAAACTACAAAATCGATATACATGTAAATTAAATTCCTTGACTTCTCATAAAAATGATTTGGATCAAAAGCCTGCAACAGTTAAGCAAGCAAAATATTCAAAACTAACATCTAATTATTAATATTAGGATTTCACCTGATGAATGAACTGTTAAATCCCAGGAATACTTCATATGGGAGGGGTCTTTTTATTTTATTCTTCCAAAGGAAGCAAAATAGTTTTCAGGATCAAATATTTTTCACAGCACGGCTCCAGTTTGGTGACAGAATAAACATATGCCAGAAAAGCATGTATATCGATTTTTTGATCCAAATCATTTCCAGGTCTATGTTGTAACTTTTTATAACCTCAAGCATCAGGTTGATGAGGTTATAGTAGCTGTTACATGAGTTCAAATAGATAAACATAGAGAATAATCGTACATGAAACAATGGAAAACATCCACCTGAATCAACAACGATACACTAATACTAATACCTGAAACAATTACGATTAACAATTAGACATCAATAGTATTTTAGGTTTCAAACAAGTAAAACTGTGACAGATCATTTAATTTACAAATTTGCTCATACCTAAAACAACAACAATAATTCTGAATTATCGGTCATTGTTCAAACTTCATTCACCATCAACTTATCACCTGAACTCAAACAATCAAACAAATTTTATACTGATACTGAGAAAGTGCACAAAATGGAAAACAGTAAACGAGAAAGAAATTCATAATAATACAACAAATGAGAAAGTGCAAACAGCAATTGCATGAAAGAAGCTATACCAATTAGGAAATATATCAGATTCAGATTGTTTATAAAGATGCCTCTATCAATGTCAATAAGCCCATTCCTCATTTCTTAAAATCTGTATATTTCCTAATTTATTTTATATAGCAAATGTTTATATATAATTTAGGAAATATACCAATTGCATAGCAAATAGCATCTGTTTATATAAACTTGGCAAGAATGCATACTAATAGTGTTACTGACCTTGGTGAATACATAAACATTTACGATGGAGATAGACTGTCCATGTTAAGAATGCAAGAAGATGGCGATTCACTTCGACGTCCATATACAAATTCTACATAGCAAACATTAAAATCAAATAAATGAGGAAGCAGCTAGATTATTTTACAAATATTAAAATCACCTAAAAACGCATCATCATAGAAGTGAACATCATCGAACGAACCTCAATCCGGTGATCTACAAAAATTGGTTTGGACCTTAACCAATTTTGAGTACAAACCAATGTATTAGAGCATATAACCATTCTCTGTTTTCACTTTATACAAAATGAACAGCCCACATCATATTGGGCTTAATGGGCTTGTACTAAGCCTTTGTTATTGATGCTATATAAACCATAGCTACCGTGTACCTATAAAATAATTATGTCAGTTCATTCAATAATATAGTTTTACATTCTCAGTATACAAATATTTCTGTGGTAAGAAATTATATCAACACTCAAATTTCTTACATGGTATCAGAGCGATATTGCCCAACGGCATTTACCAAAATACATCACCGCTAATCAAAAAGAAGCAGTAGCATTTAGTCTCCTCAGTTTATGCAATTTTGCATTCATCATCGGAGAGCTACCCATCTCTGATCATCGCACAACGCCTGTTCTTATCAAGATTGTGCGTGCCAGGCTGGAATCTCGTTCTCAGCGGCTACTACAATCTTTTCTGGTCATCAGAGATTTTCCTCATCTCATCATTTGACTTCTTGATGCAAGAGTGCTAATTCTTGCATTCAAAACTGCACCACCTGTTTTCCATTCGTTTTTTTTTTTTTTTTTTTTTTGTGTGTGTTGGCTGCCATTGATTAACTGACCTCGCCACACACTTTACCTGCCATTGTTCACCATGACTGGATCAAGCATTGATCAATCAACGGCAAATTCTGGAATAGGCAGTGCTGAACCGCCTGCTACCCCTCTGACCCTCATTAAACCAAAGAGTCAAGTCATTACGATCCCTCTTGATGAAGAGAACTTTCTTTTATGGAAATTCCAAATCGAAACAGCCTTGAAGGGGTATGACCTTCAAGATTATGTCAATGGAACTAAATCTGTACCACCTGCCATGATAATCAACAAAGATGGTCAAATAGTCAGCAATCCTGCATATACACATCACCAAAAACAAGACAGTCTTTTATCATCTTGGCTGGTTGCATCTATCAACGCAAACTAGCTGTCTCAGGTCATAGGTTGCACTACTTCACATGAAATATGGAGTACATTACAACAAATTTTCAATTCTCAGTCAGCTGCAAGAATCATGCATTATAGAAGGGAATTTCAGAATTCAAGAAAAGGTGATATGTCTATGAGGGAGTACATTTCTAAGGTCAAAACCCTATGTGACAAACTCAAGGCCGTGGGGCATCAAATCTCAGACAGTGAACAGATTCTAACATTGACTAATGGGTTAGATGAGGAATATGAATCACTCGTCACATATATCGCTACACAATCTGTCCTACCAGACTTGCAGTCTGTTTACTCAGCATTACTAGCACATGAAGGTAGGGTAGAACAAAGAAAAGCTACTCAAAATGATTTTAGCATAAATCTTGCCTCGACATCAAAGAACCCCAATCAATCAAAAGGCTTACCTGGTTTTGGCAGAGGCAATAACCAGGGACAGAGAGGAAATGCAAACCAGAGAAGGAGAGGACGAGGCAGATCCAACAATGCACCAAGAATCAAATGCCAAATTTGTGACAAACCTGGACATGGGGCAAATAGATGTTATTTTAGATTCAATACTGATATAAATAATCCTCAACAGACACATTTCAACCAAAGAAATGCCAATGTTAACTTGGCACAAGTAAATCAGATTAGATCCAATACAGAAACTTCAGCCATGTCAAGCAATACTGATGATACAAGAAAAAATGAGGATATTAACAGTGAGGACTGGTTTCCAGACTCTGGAGCAACCAACCATATTACAAATAACTTGCAGAACCTGAATCTTGGAAATAAAAATTACTCAGGTACGCAAGTCATTTACACATGCAATGGTGAAATCATGAATATATCACACACTGGAACAGGTTTTGTTAAAGGAAGAAGAAAACTGTTTCTTAATAATTTACTTAGGGTACCTAATGTCAAGAAAAACCTGATCAGTGTGTCTCAATTCACAAATGACAATAATGTATATTTTGAGTTTCACCCTAGCTATTGTCTTGTTAGAGACTCTCTAAACAAAAACATTTTACTATAGGGTAAATTGGAAAATGGCTTATACAGGTTCTGCAGTATGCAATCAAAACTGGATCATGACAATAGTAATTGGTGTTGTAATGTTAGCATTCAATTCTCTGATATTAGTGATGTTAATGATTCTGTAAATTCTAACTGTAATATCTCCAGTAATGACAATGACATGATTAATTCTGATAAATCTAAAAGCAATGATATTAGCAGTGATCTTGACATTTGGCATTGTAAGCTTGGTCATCCTAGTTATGACATTGTGACAAGAATTTTAAACGATAATAAAATTGCTTACAATCACATACCTATTTCTGGCCCTTGCACACATTGTCAAATTGGCAAAAGCCATAAATTACCTTTCAGCAGATCAAAAACCGTTTACAGCAACCCACTTGAATTGATAACAGCAGACCTATGGGGTCCTGCACCAGTATCCTCAAGACAAGGCCACAGGTATTATTTATCTATTGTAGATGCATGTACTAGATATACATGGATTTTCTTTCTAAAAGCCAAGTCTGAGACACATAATGTCATGCTACAGTTCATCAATTTCATAGAAAAACAAATGAGCTGTAACATAAAGGCAATACAAACAGATGGAGGAAGTGAGTTTTTCCCTTTAAAAGGTTATTTTAACAGCAAAGGGATCATTCACAGAACCACTTGCCCCTACACATCTGAACAGAATGACATTGTAGAAAGAAAACATAGACATATAACTGAAACTGGACTGACTTTACTATCTAAGGCTTCTATGCCAATGAAATACTGGAATGAGGCTTTTGAAACTGCTGTATACTTGATAAACAAAATGCCTACAAAGATCTTGCAATTCAAATGTCCTCATGAGATGCTATATAATAAGAAACCAGACTATAGTATCATGAGAACATTTGGATGCTTATGTTTCCCATGCCTCAGACCATATAACAATCACAAATTATCCCTCAGATCAAGCAAATGTACCTTTATGGGCTACGGCAACAATCAGAAAGGATACAAATGCATGAATGATCAAGGAAAAATTATAATTTCTCGACATGTTGTGTTTAATGAGCATGTGTTTCCTTTTTCAGAAAAGAGAGACACAAACAAACGAGTTAATGATCAACCAAGAGTTGTAATAGAGACTATACCAACCTTGCATGAATGGACAACACATACAGACAGAAATGAAGGAGCTAAACCTACATCAACCACCTTAACTGGTTCTAGCACTAGATCAGAATACAGCTCAAGTGACCACATGACAGATGATGACCTACCACAGAACCATGAGATGAACAGCCAAGAAAGTCATGGGAATGACACCACTACATCAGAAGTCAGCAGCAGTGACACTGAAGAGCCACAACAACAGCCAAGACACCACATGATTACTAGAGCCAAAAGTGGTATTTTCAAGCCAAAAATCTACAATGCTACCAACAAGGACAGAAAGGACATTAAGCAGATAACTGAGCCAGTTACATATGAACAAGCAACAAAACACAAGGAATGGTGTGATGCCATGGATGAAGAATACAAAGCCTTAGTCAAAAATGAGACATGGAGTTTAGTCGAGCCACCCAAAGACAAAAATATTGTTGGGTGTAAATGGACTTTCAAATTGAAAAAGGATGCTGATGGGAATGTATGCAAACATAAGGCAAGGTTAGTAGCAAGGGGATTTTCTCAGCAATATGGGTTTGACTTCAATGAGACATTTTCACCAGTGGTCAAGCCTACTACAATCAGAATAATTTTAAATGTAGCACTCAATAATGATTGGAACATTAGACAGTTGGACGTGTGCAATGCATTCCTAAATGGTGAGTTAAATGAAGATGTATACATGAGACAACCAATGGGTTACACATGCATAGGCAAGGAGAATCATGTTTGCAAGCTGCATAAGGCAATTTATGGGTTAAAGCAAGCTTCTAGAGCATGGTATATGAGACTCAAAGGTACACTTACAAGTCTGGGATACAAAGCTACTGTTTCAGATAACTCTCTATACACAAGAATCACCAAGCAAAGCACTACATACATTCTGGTATATGTAGATGACATTTTGGTGACAGGAAGTGACCAGACTGAAATCAACAAAGTTGTGGATCAACTAAATAAACATTTTGCCATCAAAGATATGGGAGAAGTAACCTACTTCCTAGGCATACATGTGCAAAGAAAATCCAATTCAGAGATATTCCTTTCACAAAAGAAATATGCTACAGACATTCTTATAAGAGCAAACATGGACAAAGCCAAGTCTATCACTACACCTATGACAAGCAACTTTCGTCTATCTAAACATGAAGGTGAAGCCATGGAAGATTGTAAACAATATCGTAGCATAGTGGGTGCACTTCAATATTTAACTATAACCAGACCAGAGATTAGCTACAGTGTTAATAAAGTATGTCAATTCATGGCTAACCCACTTAACAAACACTGGATTGCAGTCAAACAAATTCTACGATACTTACAGGGTACTCTAGACTATGGCATAATCATACAAAAAGGAAAAGACATTAACCTGAACGCTTACAGTGATGCAGACTGGGCCAATGACCCAGATGACCGACGATCAACTTCAGGCTACTGTTTGTTCATGGGACCCAATCCCATCTCTTGGTGTACAAAGAAGCAAGCCACCGTATCTCGATCCAGCACTGAAGCGGAGTACAGGGCCATAGCTTCGACTACAGCAGAAATTATCTGGGTAGAAGCCCTAATTAAGGAATTAGGGTTTCAATTCTCGAAGAAACCGAAACTCTGATGTGATAATAAGAGCACTGTTTCTCTCTCAATGAACCCCATACAGCATTCGAGGACAAAGCACATCGAGATCGATCTTCATTTCGTCAGAGAGAAGACTGAGGCTGGAAGACTCGAAATCAGACACATACCAGCGTTCTACCAGAAGGCTGACATATTAACCAAGGCTTTATCCAGACATAATTTTGAGAGACTACGCGGAGAGCTTAAAGTTTTCAATGGCGGCGCAGATATCTCAAGAGGAAAGAAACCCTAGTTCATTTTGAGGCGGCGTATTAGAGCATATAACCATTCTCTGTTTTCACTTTATACAAAATGAACAGCCCACATCATATTGGGCTTAATGGGCTTGTACTAAGCCTTTGTTATTGATGCTATATAAACCATAGCTACCGTGTACCTATAAAATAATTCTGTCAGTTCATTCAATAATATAGTTTTACATTCTCAGTATACAAATATTTCTGTGGTAAGAAATTATATCAACACTCAAATTTCTTACACAATGCCTCAACAATTCGTGGACTCAAAGAACTACGAAAAAGATCTATAATCCATCCTTCGGTGCTAAATGCGGATTCGGAAGCAACCGTGGAAACCGGGATAGCTAGAGGATCTCGAGCGACTAAAGATAGAACACGATATTTGCTACAATTTACCTTCCACCATAACAAAATATCAAAATTATTCGGCTCATCCTCAATCGGTGCATCTAAGTATTTTTCTAGTTCGTTGCCTTCGTTATCTCGATCTCGAACTCCTTTTAAAAAAAATTCCTTTTTTCAACAAGACCCGAATCATCATCGGTCACATTATCAATACCAACGGACGTTTGAGGTCGTGGTTCCCTACTTGTTTGTGTTCCAAATGTAGAATCGTTCACATAAAAGTCAAACAATCTTATCAAACTATCTTTCACACTTTTTAACATGTCCACCGCAATTACTTTTCCATACATATCTTCAACCAATACCGTCAAAAACTTAAATTTATATCTTGGATCAAGTACACATGTAATAAGTAAAATTTTGTTCAAATTGCCTACACTTCCCCAATATTTGTCACACTTAGCTTTCATATTATGTGTCATCTTTCCAAGAAATGGATTTGTTTCCTTAGTCAATTTTCGAAGTTGTTCTTGAATTATGGATAGTTCGGCAAAACATTCATTTGGGTAACAGACAAAGTTTTGCTAAATTTTAAAGTAACATTATAAAAATACTTTAAGACTTTAACAAAGAGTCCGGCATTTTTCCAATCTATGGAACCGGGAGGGCCAATATCATCATCAAAGTATGCAACAAAAATACCATCATTTTCTTTCATATCATCAAAAACCTTTTTATATTTTAACGCCGCTTCACGCATCAAATACGTTGAATTCCACCTAGTAGGCACATCTAAAACAAGCATAGATTTATCTTCGATTTCCAATTTTCGACTTAACTCTCTAAATTTAGTAAATCGTGATGGAGATGATCTCACAAATCTAACCGCAGTACGGATTCCAGCTATGTATTACAAATCTCCTTTAGTCCGTTGTTAACAATTATATTGACTATATGAGCACAACAACGTAAATGTATGAATTCACCATTAAGGATACAACCACCATCAAAATCATTCAATTTAGCTCTCACATAATTAATTGCCACTTCATTTGCACTAGAATTATCAACCGTGATAGACACTATTCTTTTAAGCTCCCATTTTTTGATACATTGAACTATGAGTTTTCCAATATTTTCTCCTTTATGACTAGTAATCACACAAAAGTTTATAATCCTCTTTAAATTCCAATTTCTATCAATAAAGAGTATGATTAAAACCATATAATTCACATTTTGAATAGAAGTTCATGTATCAGTAGTTAGAGAAACACCATGCAATGATTCAGAGAACAACTGTTTAAGATATTCTATCGAGTCCCAATATAATTGAAGTACATCCCTACAAATTGTTCTACTTAAAAGGAACTTCAAAACTAGGACACAAATGTCGATAAAATTCAAGAAAACCTTCACCCACCACAAAACTAAAAGGGAGTTCATCAATAATTAGCATTCGAGCTAATGCTTGTTTACATAGCTTTTTGTTAAATGACTATGCTATGAGACTACCTTCATTATCGCCTTCAAAAGCTCATGTTTTTTTGTCTTTTATCACTATCACGTGGAATTGACCTACATGATGTTTTTATGTGATAATTCAAATGCGTAGTGCCATTCAAATGTGAATCGCATGCAAATTATTGACCACAGTAGTTGCAAGCACATTTAGGAACATTGGGATTCTTATCTTTAGTAAAATGTAACCATACCGGTGAAGGCTTTCTACGAGAAGTCTTGCGACCGAGGGGTAGAGGCGGTTTTCCACTTCCAACGGTGAATTGTTCATCATTGGTCTCCTCTTCATCCGCTTCTTCCAAATTCTCAACATCTCTTGTTTCTCCAAACGATCCCTCCATTAGTACATGCTATACAATTTAATATTATATTAGTAAATTTGCAATAATCGTGTACATCCAAATGGCATAAACATTAAATACAGTTGGAATGAAGATGCTTGTATTATTGGTTTGATTTCCATAAAGAGCAAATTATTAACATAATGCATAAATGGAGATACCAAATGGCATATATTGCTCCAGACTGCTGCTTACTGAAAATGCTTGTATTATTGGTTACTGCATTTCATTATAGCTTTTTCTTTTAACCTGTTTATGAGTACATACAGATCATTTATTAATCTTTTTATCTTTTTCTGGTGTTGCTCAGATTTTTCGAATAATCAAAAATTAACTATTTTCATAAAGATTAATAATTTTATGATGCGGCAACTTACGGGATCAACCCATGTCTTCAGTTATCCTACAGCCTCTTCAGGATGTCACTTTCTTAATTCTATACCGGCACAATGCACTATTACTTATATTACTAGTTGTACATATGTGTAAATGTATAATAATTACCTTCATCCGTCCAAAAAATTGAAGAAGAGAGAAAAAAATCATTTTATAGAGGGAGGGAGGGGTAGAGTGGCTAATGATAGAAGGGTTATTGATCATTCTTTTGTACATACATATGTGTGCACATGCGTGTGTCTTTATACATCATACATTTTTTAAATCTGTGAAAGTAGTTCCATTAATGTAAAGTTTCTGGACTTGCAAGCCAAAGAATAACCTGACAATACGCAAGGTTAATATAACAGCAAATCTGTTGTATTTCAATTTGCCAGAATTAACTTGCACAGTAATTCAGTTAATAAATCTACTGAGACTATTTTTGGCTATTTGATATAAAAATTAATGTAGGAAAACTCACAACAGCATGAACCTAATAGAATAATTGTGAAAGAAGAAGAAAACCCATTTATAAATTTTTGGACAAAAATAATAATCATTTCATAATCAACGAAAAAATAGAATACAAATGGTAAGTGAAACTATGAAACTTTTGTCATATTAAGCTAAATATTACACTCCTGCTCTTATGTATGTTCACATGTGAATTTATGCTTACTATATTTAGATAAATGAACAGCAGTTTCAAGTTATTCACACACTTTTCTATGATAATCTACAAAACCAATCATATGTAGTATTATATTTTATCCTATTTTAATGTACAAATAGTTTTCAATTAAACTTTAGATTTATATACAGCTACAATCTATATATCTATATAATGCCCAAGTGACCATTTGAATGCTCCAAAAAAAATTCATTTTTGAATTCTCTTGATAATGCAGACACTTACAGCATCTCCAACTGTTCCGGAGTGTGGATTTTCATTTTGCGATTATCCACACTCCAGAAAGCGGGGAAACACAACAGTTTTCCATCCACGTGCTTGTTTAACAATCGCGTGGACCACGCGCTTGTTTAACAACCGCGTGGATTCACGCGTTTGTTAAACAAGCGCGTTGAACTTCTTGTTTACCAATTTGTTATTAGTATATTTTATAACGTTTAAATTTTTAAAATTTGTTACTAGTATATTTTATAACGTTTAAAATTTTAAAAAGCATTCAACGATACAAGTATTGCCTAATACACTGATACAATAGCATTTGGATACGATAGCATTTGGATACATTAATACACTGATACAATAGCATTTGGGTACGATGACTAATACATTGTTGCATACTACATAAGCATTCGGATACGTTAATACACTGGTACAACGATACAAGTATTGCCTACTCATTGGGATATCATGGTAACTGGGATTCTAAATCCGAGTTAAGTTGTTTCAGATGGAAAATCTCCTTTTTCAAGCTGTCGTTCTCATCTTGCATTTCTAATGCATACTCATGTCCTCTTCGGCACATCGGAGGATCGACCCACTCGGTATACTTACAAACTCTGAAGGTATTCGGATAAAGTAGGCTCATATCGTATCTAGCACATTTGTATAGCCTACGCCCTGTACTAACGCTTCTATTTTTGTTCACAACCACGCAGCAGGACGACCCGCAGTAACAAAGTTTTCTTGGTACTGCCTCGCCGATTGCTAGAGCTTGGTATCGATTAGTATACTTACCCCCATGCACCGCAACGAAATGAGTTTGGGGTGCACCGCCGAGATGATCTGGGAGTTCTACCATGTCAAATGTTTTAGGGTCGGGGTAAACTTCTTTACCTGGTCGACGGTGATTTGGGGACACTTGTTGGGAATCATCAATAACCATCAGGCGGTCATAAGCGTTGGACTCCAAACTTTCCCAATTTTTTTCCAAAGTGTCGTCGTCCGTTTCCCATTGATTCATCCTACACAGGCATGGGTTAAAATTTTATTTTCAAATCAGCTATTTAAAATTCATTGCTAAAAGCTAGAAGTGAAGAGAAGTTCATATAAGTACCTTGGTTAGAGCACTATTTTGATAAAGAGAAGGAAGGAAGCACACACTTTTGTTCTTCAAATTACTAAAAGCTAGAAGTGAACATGAATTTTGGTAAAGTGGCAGGAAGAAAAGACAAATGAGGATTTTAATTTCACTTTTGTTCCATTTACTTTGCATTGAATGGTCAAATAACAAGTAGGTAGTAGGCACCAGCTACATATTGTTGCTTTTTTGACCAAACACAAGGGCAACTACCATAATTTATTCCTCCTACACAAATCACACCTTCTTATATAGCAATACTTGTTCACCTTCTTAGAATATCTCCTCCTTCTAATACTAAGACAAAATGCCATCTTGGCCATCCTCCTCAGACTCTGAAGAAGAAGCGTATGAATAAATGCGACTTCAACAGTATGCGGACGAATTCCCAGAGCTAAACCTGTTGGGACTTCAGGATGTAGAACCTCAACAAGTTCAAGCACGTCAACAAGTTCAATCAGCTCAACAAGTCCAAGCGCGTCAACAAGTTCTAGTACGTCGACAAGTTCAAGCATGTCAACAAGGTCAAGAACGTCGTCAAGTTCAAGCACGTCAACATACTCAAACACGTCAACAAGGTCAACCACCGCATGAACACATGGTTGAATCTTATCCCGTACGATGCTATTGTGGTTATGAGCTTGACGTTGTTGTTCGAGCTGATGGCAATGATATAGGTTGTCGCAGTCATATATGTCGAGCCTATCCAAATGGTTGCAACTACACCGAATGGGTAGACGAACCTTTCAACCCGAGGGCAGTAGCTTATGCAAACGAACTAGAACGCGAGATTAGACGACTCCAAAATGTTATTGAACATATGCGTTTCGACCGTAACCACTATTTTGTACGTGTGTGTTTAGGGCACTTAACTTTGAAGGATTTTTATTGTATCGAATGAATTGCATTGACGCGTATTGAATGAATTGTATTGAATTGCATTGAATTACATTGAATAATGCGGGTGGTAAATTAAACTTAACTAAAGTTACAGTCCATTATCGTCGTGGTTGATGTAGAACACTCAATTGTAAACTATTTAACAAAGGGGATTGCTATTTGGTAAAGCTCTGTCATCATTAAGTGAGCTATAGGATACAAACATATGACAAGACAACCCTCTGTCCTAAACAGTTGAGTTGCTACGGCTCTGCATTTTGCAGTTGATTTGACAACTCGTACTGATTAAAGATGACTTGACCACTTCTTTAATAAAGCAAAGCCAGAAACATTTAATGAATTTGTACTGTTTGGACTGGTCAAGTCTTTCACATTTCACGTTTTATGGTAGAGTGGAGTCATGTCACTCTGTTTCGAGAGTTTTCGGATTTTAGTGGAGTCCTTGGGAATTTGTACTGTTGGGGTCGTCCTCGATGTATTGTTTTATATCAGAAAGAGATAGAAAGATAACAATACAATACAATACAACCATTATTGATTTATGTCAGCAAGAAAGCCATTAATGCTTTATATCAGAACTACAACAAGTATTGCTTTATGTCCCTTTTTGGTATCCAATGAAGACCAGAATGCAGAAAACTATGTTATATAAGGAGGAAACCTTTCATCATTCAGTACTCAAACAAAGTCCAATATTTTTAGTATATACGCTCAAAAAACTCGAAAGGCCACAATGTCCACCGAAGAGTGTATGTTGTTCGATGATTCTGACGAAGACTTTGATATTATGGTGGATGATCATTTTCATCGACAAAGACAGCTAATTGCTGCGTTAGGAGATGGTGAATCTAGCAAAAAACCTGGAGATTCTGGTGTTGGCCGTCGATATAAAAATCGTCATCATGCATGGCACAACGACAGACTAATGGAAGATTATATACAGCTACAGAGTTTAGAAGGAGATTCCGAATGAGGCGTCCTTTGTTTCTTCGAATCCTAGACTGTATTAATCAACATGATTCCTACTTCATCTACAAACGCAATGCGTCTATGACAATGGGGCTCACCGGAATTCAAAAGATGGTAGCTGCACTGCGTATGTTAGCCTATGGAGGTCCTGCTGACGCTCGGGATGAAAATTTGAAAATTGCAGAAAGCACAGTACTAGAATGCGTGGACTATTTCTGCCAAGCTATCGTAGACGTTTACGGTAATCAATACTTGCGTAGACCAAACGAAGCCGACATTGCAATGTTAATGAATATGCACGGTAGTAGAGGATGGCCTGGGATGTTAGGGTCTTTAGACTACATGCATTGGGAGTGGAAGAATTGTCCAAAAGCATACGCTGGAGCTTATCAGGGTAAGTCTCATAGGTCAACTATTATACTTGAAGCTGTAGCATCGTACGACTTGTGGATATGACATGCTTTTTTTGGAATGCCGGGTTCCAACAATTATTTGAGCGTAGTTGAGCGCTCAACGTTGTTTAACGATTTGGCGAACGATAGATCAGTTCCATATCATTTTACTTTAGGGGGTCACGACTATGACCATGGATATTATCTAGGCAATGGTATATACCCACAATGGAGTACCATTGTCAAGACAATACCGAACCCACAAAACAATAAACAAGCAAGGCTTGCAGCAATGCAAGAAGGACAAAGAAAAGATATAGAAAGAGCATTTGGCATTCTACAATCCATATTTGCCATAGTCAGTAATCCATGCAGACTTTGGTCTTCAAATAAAATGACTAGAATAATGTATACTTGTGTTATTTTACATAACATGATTATAGAGTACAAAAGATACATGGAGGATGACTTCAATTATGACTGCCCTGCTCCTCCACCTGATATTTGGCGCGAAAATATGATTGGAAGCGAGCTAGAGCTTGAGTTTCATGTCAAAAGCCAGATGTCCTACCGTAACGCTCAAATTCATCGAAGACCCCAGAAAGATTTAACGGATCATCTATGGAACTTTGTTGGAAGTCAGTAAAACTATTTACCGTTAGTTGTTGTGTTTTCGTTGCTTTGGTAGTTGTAATATTGTTCTGTAACCTTTATTTAGTATTTGAACCTACGTATTCGTTTATTGTTTGTGAAATCATGTATCTTAAGCTTTTATAACCGTTCATCGTTTTTATTTAAGTACATTTTCGTGTCTTCATTTCTATTTTTGTCACACTATTTCATCAGAAATCAGTAATCTAAATTTCTAAATAGGTCAAACAATTTATTATAGGACACTCCAAGCGTTTGTTCCACATGCGCAACATACATCGAAACGTACGCGGTTGTTCAACAAACGCGTGATACACGCGCCTGTAGAACAACCGCATGTATTCACACGCCTGTTGAACAACCGCGTAAAGAGTTTGCACATTCCGAAACTTTCAACCCAGAAATCCGAACCGTGTGGTGTTTCCACACACTGTTGGAGCTGATTATGGGGTTGGATTTCAGATATTTGGATATCTAATGTTTTGTTGGAGATGCCCTTACAACTACAATTTATATACAGCTACAATCATGTTTGAATGCTCTAATTTAACTGTAGATTTATAGACAACTACAATTTATATTTGTAGTAACCAAAAGGTTCTTAATTACATTTTTAAATCTGTGAAAGTAGTTCCATTACTGTAAAGTTTCGGGACTTGCAAGTCAAAGAATAACCTGACAATACGCAAGGTTATTAGGTTAATATAACGGCAAATTTGTTGTCTTTCAAATGAAAATATATCCCAAATATTACATGGTCATAAGAAAAATCTATACATGTGAAATTGCTTAGCAAATTCAAATGTAAATAAATCAAATTTACTTGTATACTTGGGCATAAAGTGTATCAAAGAGTTAATCAACAAATATGAACTTGGTAATGGCATCAACAAATGCGACATCAAATAAATTGTTAGATTTATAGGAACCATTCAACCTCACTGGTATAAAATAATCAAAATCTTATCGACTAACGTTTAAACTGGCCAAGCAATGAAATTTGGGAAAATTATGAAATCGAACTAAAATCAAAGTTTCAACGAATCGGAAATTGGTACACTCGGTTTCTTCTCTTCCTCTTAACAATCACCATTGTCTTGAATCCACAAAGAGGACAGCGGTGGATGAACGAAAAATAGTTAGGGTTTAGGATTTTATCGAGGAATTTTTCTTTTTGGAAAGTTAAACAAATAGCGGCTGTGATAATTTGAATTTCAGCTAGAACGAAAAAAAAGTAACTAAACTAGGGTTTTGACTTTTGAGAGAACGGGTGGACTGGATCGGGTATTTGGGTGCAAAGGCCCGTTATTAAAAATTAAAATATGTTTATTAGAATTTATGTGGTTAACAGTTAACCGATGTATAACTGCGGTTAACCATTAACCGAACTGCTTTTGGTCGGTTAATTGCAATCGGTTAACCACAAGTTCGATTAACTGATTTTTCGGTTAAACCGGTTCGGTTAAGATCGGTTCGGTTGGTTAACCGCATAAAACGCCCACCCCTACTGCAATGTGCAAATGAAGAGATGTTTTGGCTAAAAAAGGTTTTTTTGTAATAAAGGCGAGAAGTTGAACCGTTGCTGGCCATTAGATGTTTAGGTAGAGATGGTCTAAAAGAAATGATGTCCTAGAAGAAAAAAGAAGAAACATGTTTTTGTGCATTTGTTTGTATATACATATAAATGGTGGAATGGCATAATTAAAAAAATGTAAATGGTTGTGGACAAATTGGAGTTATGGCACTTTAAGGTTTGAGTGCGTAAATGAGCGCTGATATAATCATACTGAGGACAATTGGAAATAATATAATTTGTATTACTGAAAAGTTCTGATTATTTGATACAATGTAATAGCTTGTACAAGATGTTTTTGTGTGTGTGTGTATGTATTTATATATATATATATATATATATATTCATTTATGTAAAAGAAGGCAACAACAATAATAAAATTGCCTGAAATAACAAAGTTAAAAATAATAAAGCTATTGGGTCCAAGCCCATGTTAACTGAATCAAATACAAAACGAAGATAATTCAGCCTGTTCACATATACTTGCATTATTAGCCTCCCTCAATTTGATCTAGAGTTTCATTTCCCATTTCCATTTCCGCCTCCATCACTGATTCTAATCTCCTCTCTTAATCTTGTGAAATTCTTTGTCGAGAGAGCTTTGGTGAGAATATCTGCTCTCTGATAATAGGATAGAATGTGACAAACGCTCAATTTTCCTGCTTGAGTTCTCTCTCGAACGAAATGAAGGTCAAACTCCAAATTTTTTGTTCGAGAGTGTTGTATGGGATTGAGTGACAATGAAACGGTGCTTCTATTGTCACACCAGATGATTGGCTTCTAGTTTGAAGCAAACCCTAGTTCGTTCATTGGGGATTCGATCCATGAGATATCTGCAGTGGCACTTGCAAAATCTCTATATTCGGCCTCCGTACTTGATCTTGACGTGGTAAGTTGCTTTTTTGTACACCATGAGATGATGTTGGATCCAAGGTAAATGCAGTATCCCGACACCGATCTCTTGTCATCGATGTCGTTTGTCCAATCGGCATCACAAATCCTTGTAAGTTTAAATTCTTTTTTAGATTTCAAGTTTATGCCATAATGTTTGGTCCTTGTAAGTATCTCAAGATCCTTTTTACTGCGATCCAGTGTTCTGACAAAGGGTTTTTCATATATTGACTTTATTGACACGGTAGCATATATCGGGATGTGTAATAGTAGCATATTGAAGTGCTCCCATTATGCTTTTGTATTGCCTTGCATTGTCAATGGCTTCTCCCTTGAGTTTTGATAGTCACAAGTTGCTTGTCATCGGTGTTGGTAGTTGTTTTGCTTGATGCATGCTTGCTCTTTGTAGAATTTTTTATATGTAGTTTTGTTGGGATAAAAACAGTTCAGTGTCACTTTTCTTGTCAAGTTTTATTCTAAGGAAGAAATTCAGTTCTCCTAAATCCTTAATGGCAAAGTTTTTATCCAGTAATTGTATAACTTCATTGACTTCTCTACTATTGTCTCCAGTTATTAGCATATCATCTACACAGACTAGAATGAATATTGTTCCCTGTTTGCTTCTCTTCATATATAATGAATGTCTGATTTTGCTTGTGTGAACCCTAAACTGGATAGGGTTAATTTAAGGTTTTCATACCATGCTCTTGAGGCCTGCTTGGACACATAGATAGCCTTGTGTAGTTTGCATACTTGATTGTCACCACTGTTATAACCTTCATGCTGATACATATATACTTCTTCAGTTAAATCCCCATTCAGAAATGCGTTATTCACATCAAACTGCTTTATATTTCATTTTTTGCTTAAAGCAATGGTCAGTATGATTCTGATGGTTGTAGATTTAACTACTTAGGAGAAAGTAAACAATATTTTAGATTAATTGTATTTATGCATATGCAAACATTCACCATATTTCTATACTACATGTAATTGTAATTTGTATCAATACCTATGCAGTTAGAATGAGTTATTATGTTGAATTTACTATCAAGCTCTATTACTAATGATTGAACCTCAATCTCTGTTATCTACTTTTCTTACTACAATATTAATGTATACTGAGTTAATATTATTATTGCGTTCATATCAAATTAAAATCAGCATGTGTACTGCAGCACCTCTTTAAATACTTTGCGATTTCGGTCATCATTGTTAGTATATTTTTTTAATATGTTACAAAATTTTCATTATTTGTTTATTATATTATTATGTTTTTACCATTTATGGTTGACTGTAATGTCCTTATGGTGATTGCTGTAGGAAAAAAAGTTAATATGGTTTAGCTTATGTCGTAAATGAAGGTTTAATGAAAGAGACAAGACAAACTTGCATATGAGACAAGACAAACTTGCATATGTCATAAATGAAGGTCTAAAGTCAAAAGTCGATATGAACTCCAAGTTTTTCCTCTCCACAAACAGAGAACATAAGGTCATCCTCTACCTACTCAGTGCGTCTGCCACCACATTACCCTTGCCCGGGGTATAAGCAATCTCGAAATCATAAGAAGCTAGGAACTCCATCCACCTTTGTTACTTTAAATTAAGATCCTTTTGCGAGAACAAATACTTGAGATATTTATGATCAGTGTACAACTTGAACTTATCTCCAAGCGAATAATGATGCCACATCTTAAGCGTGAATACTATGGCAGTTAGCTCTAAATCATGGGTAGGGTAGTTCTTCTCATGAACTCTTAGCTGTCTACCCCCATAACACACTACCATTCCCTCTTGCATCGAAACCACACCAGGCCTTGTACCACATGCATCAGTGTATACTGTAAACACTTTATTCCCATCGGGTAAGGTCAAGACTGGGGCTGTTGTCAGAGCCCTCTCAATCGTTGGAAAGCAACATCACAATCTATATTCCATGAATATGCCAAATTCTTCTTTGTCAGCCTGGTGAGTGGGGCTGATATCTTTGCGAAGTCCTTAATGAACTTCCTATAATAGCCTGCTAATCCAAGAAAACTTCTCACCTCCGCTGCGTTCTTCGGAATTTGCCAATCTTGAACTGCAACTACCTTTGCGGGATCTACTGCTATCCCATCTTTAAAAAACACATGCCCTAAAAATCTCACCTCTTTTCTCCAAAAAGGGCATTTGGAGAACTTTTCCTTAAGCTGATGCGCACAGAGTTTTCAAAACTTCTCTCAAATGTTGGGCATGCTCTTCCTTGCTTTTTGAGAAGATCAAGATATCATCAACAAAGACCACAACAAATTTATCTAGAAACTCCCGAAACACCCAACTCATCAGATCAACAAAATAGGCGGGTGCATTCGTCAACCCAAAAGGCATAACGAGTCATTCAAAGAAACCATCTGGAGTACTAAAAGCGGTCTTATCTATACTGTCCTCTGCCACCCTCAACTGGTGAAACCCCGTAGCCAAGTCTAACTGAGAAAATACCGAGGCACCAATAAGCTGGTCAAACAGATCATCTATCCTCGGAAGTGGGTGCTTGTTCTTCTTAGTGAGTTTATTCAATTCCCTATAGTCTACATACAAGCAAAGTGAACCATCCGCTTAAGTCGCGAATACTACTAAAGCACCCAATTCAGATAAGCTTCGCCTAATAAACCCTTTCTCAAGTAGCTCCCCTACTTGCTTGCTAAGCCCCCTCCTTTCCCTTAGAGCCATATGACGCATAGGTAATGCAACTATATTTGCATTGTCCACCAAATATATACGAAAGTCAATCTTGCGCCTTAGAGGTAAGCCCCGTACCTCATCAAAAACATCAGGATAGTCACGGACTACTGGTATAGATCGCAAATCATCGATAGATTCATCTAGAGACTCTAGGAAATTAAGCATGACAGACCATTGCGGGTCACAAGAAATCTTGAGGGTCCTCCCATGGAAAGTCAAAAGTCTAACGACCCTCTTCTCACAATCCCGAATGACATCATACATGGTTAGCCAATTCATCCCTAGAAACAAACCATAGCCCATAAAACCGAGCACATACGCGTCGCACTCAAACTCGACGCCTAACACATATATTCTCAAACCCCGAAAAATCATGGACAAATGAGCCGAGCAAAAATTATGGACAAATGAGTCGAACCACCAATGGGGTTTGAGAGAACTACGGGATCAACTACCATACTAGTATTTAGGTGCAGAGACTCAACCATAAGACTAGATATAAATGAATGTGAAGCGCCAGAATCAAAAAGAGTTCTAATAGTATGATTGGAAAGAGAAATCCAATTTTCCATGGAAATTTTCCTACCTCTATCTGGAGCACTGGTCGTGAGAGCATGCACTTGCCCTCCAGAAGTTCCTGCCCTTTGATCTTGTCCTTGTTTCTTCGGGCACTCCTTAGCAAAATGTCCGACCTCTCCACAATTGAAGAAAGAATTTTTCCTTCTATTGCAGTCCTTCACCAAGTGACCCTCTCGTCCACAAATATGGCACTTCCTCTTATCCTTAGCCTTGTCATTATTTCCGCCTTTCTTCTATTGTTGTTATTGCTGTCCTTTCTTGGGACATACTTTCTTGTTTTGTGATTCCTAAACTTTAACTTCCTTCTTGTCGCTTTTGTCTTCCTCAGGAATCAAGGCCATATCAACAAGCCTTTCGAATGTTGCTCCCATTGAAATAAGGGACATAATTAACCTATGAAGGGGTTCATTCAGCCCTTTAACAAACCGCAAAGCTTTCTTATGCGGAGTATCTACCAGTTCCAATCCAAACCTTGCTAGCTGGTAGAATTTGTTCACAAATTCTTTAACATTCATGTTTCCTTGTTTGAGCGCCAAAAACCTCTCCATTTTCATGCTTTTCTTGGCTTGAGAAAGAAACTTTATTTCAAACCTCTATCTAAAATCATCCCAAGTTTCCACCGGACGCCCTGCTTGGGTTACTTCCCACCAGAACGAAGCTTCATCTTTCAGTAGCCACACGGCTAGCTGAATCTTCCTACGATCGACCACATCGAAAATTCCAAACAAGTCCTCTGTCTCCTTGAGCCAATTCCTTGCCTCTACGAATGTATTGGTTCCATGGAATGGCTTTCCTCCCTTGGCATATAAATCTTTGCAGATCTTAGAGAAGTTATCTGCATGCGGAGGAGGAGGAGGAGGAACGACGGGTGCAGCTGGGAGAGGAACGTTAGTTTGACTATCGGCAGGCACCGTGGCCTCTAGATACCTACGGAACCAACCTGGTATTGTAATGCCCTCAGGAATATTAGGTTCCCGAGACATGCTGAAAAGAAAAGGAAAGAGATTCAGACAAAGGATCGAAAGATAATACATATGGCTTTGGGGAATATGTTTTTCAAAACAGACTTTTCTTTTGAAAATGCTTTCTTTTAAAACCTTTTTTAAATAGTTTTCAAAAACTTTTATCTAATCTAGTAACCTTCAGCTCTGATACCAAGTGTGACACCCCACGTCCGTTAATGTCACTCATTAAGATAATGCATTAAGTTTCGTGAAGCGTTATAGGTAAACAGAAGCAGAAACATTATAAGACAGATACAAAATAGCAGCGGAATTAAAAACTTTTATTAATCATAAAGAATCATGGTTCAAAACATCATATGTCTAAAAATACATAAACCCAGTACATCATCAAAACCTCTTTCTTGCGCTTAAAACATCAGAGTTCAATAATAAAAGAAGCATAATCCCCAAAAAGAAACACAGCCACAGTAGCAGAGATATGAACTTGAGCAATACATCTAAGCAGTTCCAGCCAAATGATATCAGAATCATGATCAAGCTTGAGTATTCTCACCCTGAGAACCTGGGGGGCGGGGGAAATGGAAGAAAGAAGAGGAAACAAAAAGGGTCAGACATAAAGTCTGGCGAGTCCAGTTACTTTTAGCAAATAAAAAAGTAAAAGTATCATGACAGAAATATTAAGTGGATGAGAAAGATAACATCACAAATGGCAGGTATGACAAGGTAAACATGATAGAGTGTATACGCTTCTCTAATGATTACTCTGCACCAATACTAGTATAACTAGAATGAGATGATCCCAACAACTATAAGATGGTAGACTTAGGTGTACTTCCAGTGAGAGGTTATCACCCCATACAATCAACAGGCAGCCCAATGTTCCAGAGTTACCCCTATGGATAATAAAGGGCTCATAAACATACCGGAGTCTAAGTGTACCCTAATTACTGCCCTAATCCATTGGCTCCCTACTCTGTAGATACCCTGTGCTGACCCCACAGTAGGATGTATCACTCCCTAAAGTGGTATCCTTTCATTTTTTGGATGCGCACAACCATATCTACTGGTGTCACGGTCGTCTTGTCCCCCTCTGCCCGGACCATGCACGCACATAACCCGGTCGGTTTGCACTGCCCACACCGTCCTCCACATTTGGATATCTTACAATCAGCCCAATAAGCGTGCCCCGACTCTAACCTAGTTCGGAGTACTCATTTGATACCGTTATATGGGTTACTGACTGAAACGGGTCCCACACACAAGATGATACAAGCTTCCCCCTACACTTGCATCCCCATTAGGTTTTCCACGGGTCATGCTTACCTAACGGTGTCTTTAATTACATAACCCCAATAGGTTAAGTTTGTGGGTCTATATATAAATTTTACCCACCCACCCCAGATTTACTTAACCCTCCTACAGTTTCAAACAAGTTTACTTAACCCCTAATCAGTTCATGTTCATACATTCCCTATGGATTTAACTAGGTTAAGTATTTCAATTCATTACCATGTCCATTTATGGTTATAATGTGCTAGACCTCCTACATTAAGCCTACCACTTGTGGATGCTGGATATGTCAGTCGGTTCTGGGCAGACTTCTTCCACAAGTCGGGCATAACCTTGTGTCTTAGCACATCTCATATTTAAGCACTAGACCCCTCACATTAGATTCACCACTTGTGGTCACTAGATATGTCGGGCGGTTATGGGCAGACTTCCACCACAAGTGTAATCTAACCTCGTGTCTAGATGCGGTTACAGTTTCTAATTACTGTAATCTTAGGCATTTCCATTATTAACCAAATTTACCTATGTCGTTATAGGTTCTCATGCTCCCTTTCCCAAGTTATGTTCATAATAAACTATATGCCCCAAATTCATATTATTACACTTTATTCGAGTTATGCCCAAACTCACAATTACAAGTTATGCCCCATTTTAACGTTTTCCCCTCGTTCCCAATCTAAAGTATTCGCATATTTCAGCGGCATGCCTAGACTCGAAGGTAGCCTGGCTATATAAAAATAAAAGGGAAAAGATAGAGGGAAATGGACAGAGATGATCATACTAACAAGGTTGACATGTAATGGCATAAACATATAGTGGCATAATGACAAGATGAGCATATAGGATGAACATGTGACAATAGCACTGATTCTAGCATAATAGGGATAGGCATGATGTGATCTAAACAATGATTTAGATGTTGATTTGGACATAAACATAATAGAACAGGTAGAAGGTGATCTAAACAGTGAATTAGATCTATAACCAAAGGTAGATCTGACATGATAAAGGCTAAGATCCAAGTCATAGTCATGTCAGAATATCATAGATACCCAAGTTTAATAGATTTGATATGATTCAAGCAGTCACATGCATAGATTCAAATTATAGTCATATCAAGTTTTACTTTTTAATTATTTAAATCTAAAAGTAACTTAAACTTACAGTGTTTGGACCTAGAAAGAAAGATTGCAGATATTAGATCTAAACTTAAATGATTTGATTGTTGAAGAAGAAAGAGACTGGATTTGATCTGGGCAGAGGCAGCATCTAGTTCTCCATTATTTTCAGTGTGAGAAAACTAGAGAAATGAGACCATATTTATAGCCGAACCCCCGAAACCCTAACTGCCTAGATCTGCCGCAGGGGATCGACCCCCCCTTATGGGGTCGACCCATGGGTCGACACCCCTTTGAGAGTTCAACACCCCTGGGCGGGAAATTTTCCGCCCACGGAAATTTGATTTTTGAAATGAAATTTGACTTTCTGGATTTAATTATATATATAATTCTCTTACGCGTATACAAACTACAAATCTTCATAACTTCTTCATACGTCGTCCATTTTATGCAAACCAAGTGTCTATTTTGACCAAAATTCCAAGACGAACGCAATGGCGCAGTCCATTTCACTTATTTCTGAATATTAAATAAATTATTCCTAAATTTATCATCTTTAATGTTGTTAAAATTACGGGGTGTTATAAGAACAGTGCTTGTTAAAGAGTTATTTTTATTTTGTAATTTCAGATAATTTCTTTCATATAACGAAAGGAACAACGCTTTTTTCAAACATTTTGGTTTCCAGAGTTGATTGCCTTTCCAAATTAGTTAATTCTGATGTTCGGTATTTGAATCTATATCAAGTGTGAACCTTGTTTATCTATTTATGTTAGTTTCTACATGATCTTGGTCTCTATGTACGTGGATTCTTGTTAATTGACATTGTCATAATTTAATTATATGAATTTTCATTTGTTCTCTAAGAAATGGCGGTCCCACTACAACAAAACAATCTATTACAACGTCATTTTTACAACAGGTAACAGCTGCCGTTGTAATTGAGGGCTATTACAACGGTCAATTAAGGTCTGTTGTAATAGATGCCCTATACAATGCCTTTTTTAAACAGGCACTGGAAGCCCATTGTAATAGATCTCTATTACAACGGTTCTTCCTGGCCCGTTGTAATAGATATCAATTTTACAAGTTCACAAAATGTCCGTTGTAATAGATGTCAATTTTGCAGCGGACAAAAAGTGATCGTTGCAATAGGTGTCAATTTTACAACAGTCAAAAAATGCCCATTGTAATCGTTATAATGAATGTCTACTGTGAATTTTCAATAATAAACAATTAGTAATCACAACGCTTTCTTAAAATTAATATTTATTATTTATTAGTATTTAATAATTTATCATTAATAATATTATACGTATTAGTTATATGTTACTAATTACTAACAATAATATTGCATTACTAATAATATTTATCATATTAATCATATCCTACTAATATTTATTAATCATTAATAATATTATATTAATCATATGTCACTAATATTTATTATATACTAATATTTAATAATTAATCATTAATAACTAATTTACTACTATACAAATTGATTGACTTTGTAAAAAATTTCGAGAGAATCTTCGCCATATAAAAGGTTTGAATCAACGTATTTTTTTAATATGTGTGCTATATACATTTAAGCAAGAACGATGGGTGAATGAAGTATAAGTTTGCAACTATGAACAAGATATTTGAGAAGAGCACTTAATCAGGGTAATTTAATTCATGATTTTTAATTCAACTAATTTATAATTAATTGATTATTTATTTTTAATTGTGTAATATGCATTTAATAATTGCGAATTGCATGAAAAACATTACAAAATTTTATTAAAATAAAAAATTATTTTAAATAAATAAGTTGTAAAAATTTAATTCGCTCGATTTAGTTCAAAATCATAATTAAGGACTGGTAAATTATAGTTAATATTTATTAATTACATTAGATGATTAATAAATATAGTTAGGGACGAAAAATTATAGTATTAAATATTACTATTAAATTATTTTCAATTAATATTCGGCATTTAGTATTGGTTATGTAGTAATAAATAATTGATAATTAAATATTACTATTAAATAATTTAAAAGTGCTAACTAAAAATTGTGACAAATAATTAATAAATGATATGCCTTTATTTGAAAACAAGAGAGGTACAATACAAATTCTTTTATAAGCAAGTGGCAGAATTTATTTCCTAGAAGTTAATATTTAAGAATTCAAAATTTCACAAACCTTACTCAATACTGGTGTACTAAAAACAACGGCAATGACATGGTCACTAATTTAAAGTGTTTGATTTAATATAACCATTGCTACTATCCGTCATTCACAAAATTAACCCATCACACGGAAGGAGCTAGTGGCTCCGAATTCCTTTCTTCCAACGTTCTTCTTTCCTTTTTGTAGATTTTCTCATTCTGAATCGCAAATTCGACAACTAAATTTTCATTGATTTTATTTCTCCATCCTGCTCCGAGGTATCCATTTTTATTTCTATTGCTAGGTGGATAAATATAAAATAGGTAAAATCGAACGAAACCCTAGCAATCATTTACTCACTCAAATCGTAATAGGTAATCAAATGCTATCATTTCCCAAGTTTTCATATCTTCTTTATTGCATCATTTGATTCTTATTAAGCTCGCTTACTAATCTGACATCTTTTTTTTAACTTATATTACAATATGTATACTGTTGATTTGTCTATTCTTATCGCAGCCTTTTTTTCGTGCATTAGTGGAGTATTAGTAGCTTTATCATGTGGATATTTCTATGTTTTGTTATAACAATCTGGATAATTTTTAATATTTTCTTGGTTCTGCAAATATTCATGGCCCACGATCCGAGAAATAATATTTGGCTTATTTCGTTGTAGATCAACGGTTTCTACATACTAGTTTGCAACATGCAGAAATGAATCAGTGATGTAAATAATGTTAACTTTATTAATTTCTAATGTGATATGATGAAACTAATAAAGTTTTAAATATACATATTAAAGAAGCGATATGTTCTTATTTTAGATGATTGGAAAATGAGTTTTTTTTTTCTTTTCAAGTTACTAGACATTGATATTAACTATGGGATTGTAGCTAACAGAACAAAGGTTATTTGGTAAAAGAGAGAACCATTGCATTTATTGAAGTTATTAATAAACCAAGGTAGCTGCTAAGTTATATCATGGGGATTCCCTCTGTTTATGTTGTGCTTGAAGCTCAAGATTGGCAGATGAAGCTAGGATTAGCTATATATGATTATTAGAATCCATATTGTGTGGACGAGTTGATATCCAGTACTTGATACTAAAGAGTTTCACCCAACAATAGTTATGCATAATAAGAGTGAGAAACCAGTGTTTTTGTTGAAAATTATCCCATATCAAAAGTTTAATAACAAGGAATCTTACGTGAATGTCAAGAGTTAGCGTTTTACACTGTACTGTAATACTCTGTTTTTTTAAAAAAAGAGTTAAATATAGATCACATGTTAACTGTTACCATCGTATATAAACATTGTGCGAACATGCTGGCTCATCAGAATAAGTGCAATGATTCGCTAGAAGAAATTATAGGTAACTTAGTCCAAACAAAACCACAGACTGCAAATGATCTCTTAGAAAGGAAAGGTTTGTCCATTTTGCCTATGGATTTTGCTTACACCCTGCTTATATAAGGTGCATAGTTAATATAAGAAATATATGGAAAACCGTGGATAGGGATGTTTTGTTACGAGAAAATTTTGAGCTTTCTTATCTCATGTAAGATAGTTATAAGAAGCACTAGTCTCTAGATGCATGCTAAAGTGTTTCAGTTGTTGCCTGGTCAGATCTTTTTTTTCTTATCTCATGTTGGTTGTCTGCATTTAAGTACCAATTTGAATCTAAAAAAAAAGAATCAAATCTTCATCGAACTTTTTGTGCGTCCTATCAATCGGTTGTTGGGTACAGAAGCAAGGCGCGGATCTTTGTGGTTTTCAGATCTGGTAGTAGTCTGATGAGTATTCGAAGTTGAAGGAACACATGCGGCTATATACCAGTAAGAATCTGCTGATAGAGTTGGATGGAGAAGGCTGTCATTAATGGTTACGAATCAGGTTTTTTATATTTCCAATTCTATCATTTTTTATCTGTAAGTTGAAGTTTTTTGGGGTAAATTTTCCATTCATGTATTGGTTCCAATAAACTCTTTTGTTAATTTTTAATTTTAATAATGACACGTTAATTAGAGCTCATTTATCGATAACTTATGTTGAAACTCCTTAGAAGGATTTATGAATGGTAACTTCTAAACGATTTTATATGGTAGTTGATGAATATATGTGCTCAGATGAAATCTTCTTTTTGAATCAAACCAAGTAAGATATTTTGTCAAAATTAATTATAAATCTGTTCATAGTTCATAAGCAACAAATTGTTGCTCTTTATATTCCAAACTGTCGGTCCCTTTTTGTTTTTGTATGCTCCTTAAAAGGAGCTGTCAAAAAATTAAAAATGAAACAAGCGACTAACGTGTAGTTTTGGCTACTTATAAATGGTAGTCAAACATGTTATCGGCAACAGTGACTGAAATGTTTTAAAAGAAAAAATTATCCTTCCTATATGTGGTGTTGATTACTTATAAAGATAACGCTGCAACTATTGAGATGTATACAGTTGCTAATACCAAAGTATTCTAGCAACATATGCAATAGCTAACATATATACGGAGTCAGCTTAGTGTAGGCACATCAAAAGACTACTTAAATGTGACCACTGATATTGTCATACTGCATCTTACGCAGAGATATTTTCAAGTTCTAAGTATCATAATCTTCTGACAACCCAAAAATATACAATGAAATTCTTTTTTTCATACAGTGTGGAGCATTAGTCTATCAAAATTAGTAATTGCCTGAAATTCAATGTAGTTTGTTTTTACATAATATAAATCGCTGACATAAAAGCTATATGCTTCACCGTGTAATTTCATCAAACGAATTATGTCCATATTAAAATAAATCAACAATTACATTTAAAAAAAAATACCAGTACAAGTATCCATATCAGGCATGGATACACACTTACACTCTCATTGTCGTTCTTTGAATGGAAGTTAACCCTAGTGTTTACTATTAATAAATCATTTTTTTGAGATAGAAGAGAAGGTCTATTTGATGAAACGGAAGGAGAAGAAATCTGCAGCAACATTTACCCGGAAAGATAACATTAATGCTTGAATTCATAGGCACAGGTAATGTGTAACTTTATTGTTATATTTTTTGCTTGGAAGACTTTAGCAACATAGGATCTATAAGGTATATAATATATAGAGTCATAGATAGGTGAGCTATCTAAAGAAACTTATTCCTTTGCTATGTGGATACCCTGAAATGATTCATGTTTCTTCTTTTGTTGGAACTTTGCTGTAATTTTTTGTACTATCTATTAGAGGCTTCCTCCCGAGAACAGCCATTGCTTATTCAGAAAATAGTCGATGAATAGAATGACACTAATTTTATATATGTGGAAGATTCTGAAGCAAAGGAGGAGCTATGGAAGGGATAATAGTTGCTTACTATATGCATTTTATTTTCTTCAAAAACATTCTTTGTTTATTTATTAATTTTTATACAATAGAATTTTTTTAATGTTTTACTTGATTGGATGTTGATTTGTATCACCCCTTTTGAAACTTGAATCATTTTTGCATAGCTCTTTGAACCCCTTGAAGGTACTTTCTGTAACCTGTATATGGTTATTACCTCGTACACACTCTTTGGGTTTTGTGTCTCAATTTTTAGTTGGATGTAACATTATTTTTGTAATTTGTGTGTTGTTAATTATGCAGGCTTTAACGGATAAAAAGCTGGTAAAAGTTCAATAGCTAGCAAAGATGAGGATTTAGCCTGGTGGCCAAACAATAGTTATTATTATTTATTGTGGCGTATGTTCTTTGTTATTTTTGTAAATGTGTAACAATATGTATAAAAAGAACCAAATGTGCGACTTCATAAATGATGTGAATATATAATTTGTGTTTGTTTTAACAATTGCGAGTACAATTTGTATATTTGTTGCATATGTTTTTTTTATAATTTTGTATTTTTTTAACAACGGACAAAATAGTTGTAATAGGCATATATTGCAACGGTCAATACCTGTTGCAAAAAATATTACAACGGATTGTTATTCTATTGAAGGAACATACAACAACAACAACATAAGACCGTTGTAAAAAGTCTATTACAACCGCTTATTATCACGTTTATTGCCCGTTGTAAAAGAGGACATTTTACAACATGGCATAATACAGCGGATGACTGGCCGTTGTAAAACTCATATTACTAGGGACATTACCCGTTGTAATATATCTGTTTTGTTGTAGCGCTCTGTTGTGATTATTTTTATAAATAAAACTCCAATTGGCAATTGTTGTCAATTGGCAAATAGAAATAACCTCAAGCTATCTGGAGCAGGCTTTTATCTACAAACATCCGTTGTTACCAAAACATGAGCAGCTATTGAGCTAAATTTGACCATTATGACATCACGCTCTTTTAGATGCACGTCATCTGACATTGACAAAACTTTGAAATTGTCCATGCATGTTTTTTGAGTCAACCACCTGACCTTTTTTTTGCTATCTGCATAAAATAGCAACATGGATTACGCATATCCTCCCATAAAAATTACACAAAATAACAAAATTCCATTTTTATCGTTTTAACAACATGATTAGCCATAAACATTCTTGTCATTTTCAAAACTTCATTGAGCAAGGTAGCACATGTTAGAACAACGTAATATTTTGAGGGTAAAGTAGTATAAACAGCGTATATTTCACAAAACTTTTACTCATCATTTCATTAAAATCGTCACAAATCAGAACTTTCATAACTTAATTGCATGGTTATTGTTTCAAAAATTGCATGCTTTACGATACCATGAGTAGTAGAAAAACCTTGAACTTCTTGTTCATGCTTTACGATATCATCCTTTGTACCCTTAGCGGGATCACCATGCGTTTAAGGTATAGAAATGTGCATGTCTACGTTGGTGATCCTGGTAAGGGTATAAAGACAGATATTGTATAACTTCAACATGGACTTCATGTTTTTTCTACAACTCCAAGAAAATTGCATGTTATTTTTTAAACAAGAACATTGCACTTAAATTATATGAAACTTTTGATCTGTGGCAACTTTGATGAAATGATTAGTATAAGTTTTGTGGTGAGCTATACGTTATCTACAGGACTTTCCCTTAACCTCAAGTTGTTCTGACATTCGTTACAATATATAACCAAGTTTTGAAACTGACATGAATGTTCATTGCTAAACCTACCAAGATACTTCAAGACTACGATCAATTTATTATCTAAAGAGTTCAACATTTCTCAGTTGTTGTTAAAACAAAGATATAAAATGTGTTGCTCTGCGCAATTTTTATAGGAGAATATTCATAAAAAAGTTATTATTTTCTACACACACCAAAATAAAAGTCAGGTGGTTAACCCAAAAAATATGCATGTAAAATTCAATGTTTTATATATGCATGCTAATGTGCGTCTAAAAGAGCGTAATGCGGTAGTGGCTAAATTCTCAACAACTACTCGTGTTTTGATAACATCATACGTTTGAAGATATTATTAATACTTATTTGCCAAACTTACTCCAGATAGCTAGACATGACTTTTTTTTTGCCAATTGGAGCTTTATTTACAAAAAGAATCAAAATGCAACAAAAAAAACGCCCACACTGATTTCAACCATCTAACACAACAATTGAAATTTAACTTTCATTCAAACATACAACGCACCAAGACACACCTACCACAACCTACAAAGTAAACCGCTCACCAATTACTACAAATGATAAGTAAGTTATAAACAAAGAGCTATTGTTCAAATACAAAAGGCATACAACCAAAGCTATGTCATACAACACTTTTTTTTAATATAAAATGTGGAACAACCTTTAGAAACATCTTAAGTAAAAAAAAAAAAAAAATCAAACCTAAAAGCATCTTCATGAGTTCAAAGTTAGTATTACAAATTTGCTCTCCAATCGATATATTACACTAAAATAATAAGGGTAATATTCAAAGTCTAATTCAAAACCCTAAATCTGCCTTCAACACCCAAACAATAACATCCAATTAATGAGCACCACTGCCTAAATGCTCAATCCATAGTAGAAAATATTAAATGAGCGAAAAAAAATAAACGGAGTAAGGGGTTATATCAAAGGACAAGATCAGGATATTTAGTAGACACCTGACGGTCTAATGCCATTCAATGAACAACAAAGATTTCACGCTCATTTAATGAGAACGAAACTTTAAACCCCAGTAAATGAATGTCAACCCATTAGAACACAACAAGGCATCACACCCTAATTATTCAGAACGTAACCCATTGAAGAAGTACTAAATAAAAACAAAAAACGTATACTTTTTAAACTAATTCAGCAAATGAAGAAAAATACAGCTCTCTTCCTTCTACAAACAAAAACCTCAATTCTATTTATCAGTAGTTAAACTGAAACATCAATTTATATGGCAATCAGTTAACGCATTACAAAACATAAACGACTTTCTTCTCACCGTTTAAGCAACGTCATTCATTAAAGATCATTCATTATTCATAACCCATGAGAACAAAATGATCTGTTTTCTTTCATCAGTATAAAATTTAACAATCGATTTACTATTGTCATTCAGCTAAACAATTTTCATATAAATAACAGGTACCGTGATTCGTCAATCGCAGATAGATAGCAAATAGTCGTTGACATTACTTACATAGAAATAACTTATGTGAGAACATTAAAATGCGTAATGCCCAACTAAAATATTGTACTCAATGGGATTTACAGGCTCCAAGCTAAATGTTTTCACAGTATTTAACAATAACATAACGAATTCAGAACCAAAAATAGAACACTTACTGTTTTGTTAGAACAAAAAATAGAACACTGATAGAAATGAAAATAAAATTTTGCATAACAAAACCATTTTTAAACTTTTGTGTTAAGCATCAAAATGCAAAAAAGGGGATTCTAACAATGGCAGAATCTCATCATGGTAAATGGTGACATCGTACAACATTAATCACTATATGAACCAAAGTGACAGAAGCTCTATTTTATTGCCAAAAAAATAATCCATTAATAAATAAAATAAGAAGCTCAGAAAGAAATAAAGATTTCAACATAGAGACGGCTAAATCTCTTAAGAGTTTGATGGTGTCTTTTCACGTTATCACAGCTTCAAAATAAAGAAATTATGATTTGACTTTCAATCGTAAAAGAAATTAAAAGTGCTCAAACACGTATTTTTACCATCGAAAAATAAAATAAAACAACACCAATATGAATATTGCTAATTCTTCATTGCGCCCAGTAATCTTTCGAAGCTTGGCAAAACACAAAAACAGAAAAACAATGGAAAAAAGAAAATGCCAAACACATAAAAGGGAAAGCAAGATAAACAAAAGGACGAAATTGAGATGAATTTACATAAAACTAAACTCTATATGCATTGCAAGGATTGTAAGGATTTATAAAAAATTTGCAAAGATTTATAAAAAAAATTCCAACCTAAAACGCTATTAATTTGCATCATGTTTTGAACTCCAAATTTATCGGCAATAAATTCGGCTCAACATGTAAATTCAATACATGCCAATAAATTCGAACACGAATGTTGAAAGAATTAACAAATTCTTCCTATACTC
Source organism: Allium sativum (assembly GCA_030737875.1). Taxonomy (NCBI): domain Eukaryota; kingdom Viridiplantae; phylum Streptophyta; class Magnoliopsida; order Asparagales; family Amaryllidaceae; genus Allium; species Allium sativum. Next base: position 453,341,197 of record CM060920.1, on the reverse strand, counting down.
ATAAGAAACATAATATTACGACTCGTAAGACTATTGCTGCTCTTGCTTATAGTGACTACTGAATATTAAGAAAACGACAAAAGCACAGCTGATACATTAAAATAATACAAAAAGCCACTAATATAATCTTTAATTACCACGTGTAATTTTCAAAAAAAAAATACTACAAAGTAAACTGAAAAGTTTTTTTGAAAAAAAAAATCTAAAAAGAGGTTTAATCTTCGAAATTTTTTTCAAAAATAAAGGACTCCCCAACAATTTGCTAAGCCACTAAAAGTTACCAACATTTAAATGCAGAAGAAATCACTAAAAGAACATCATATTAAGCTCCTCTATTGTAATATGAAACATGCAAGCATATATAAGAACAACCCAAGCCAAAAAACAAAAATCATACAAAGTAATAAACTAAAAATGTGGATTTTCCAAGCCAATTCAGCAAATAGAAATACACATCATTTTTCTTTTTCATTCTACAACCAAAAATTTGAATTCTAGTTTACTAATAATTAAATTGAAGTAAAATTCTATTAAAATCCATATTTTTTCCTTTGACACCCCATTAAAACAAAATAATAAATGTACCCTTATATATAATTTAAGTTATATTATTTACTTTTCCGTTACTTTAATTATAAAAAAGCAATGATAGCTTTATTTTAAATTTACTCTTTTTAGATTTCTAGGTTTGATTTTATTATTTCTAATATAATATATATTTTAATTATTTTTTAAATTAAACTAAAGCATAACTCTTTTAGATTCCAAACCAAATAGAAATAAATAAATACGAATTACTACTTTGTTGTTTCTGAATCTATCTTTTATTGTTTTTAATTATTAAATTTGTGTATGAAAGCATAAATTTTATCGGATGTCCCCGAAGGGACATGAAAGCATAAATTTAAAGATAGATATGGTAACTTTTACCGTATTACAAAACATAAACGATTTTGTTCTCACCGTGTAAGCAAGACATGGAAAAATGATCATTTGTTTTTTATAACCAATGCAAACAAAAATAACTGCTTTTTTTATAGTGTAAAATTAAACAATCAATGTCTTTCTACTCATAAAAATAACAAGTTAAATGATCCATATATCTCAGAGAGCTGGCAAATCCTCATTGACATCCCTTACCAACTCGTTGTTAACCTCCCTTCCACGCTAATAATACCTATGAGAACATTAAAACGCATAACGCCCAGCTCAAAAATTATACTCAGTAGGATTTACAGGACTTCAGCTAAATGTTTTCACATTACAAAACCCCAACATAATCACCTTCAGAAGCAAAAATAAAACACTAATCAGTCAAATATTATGTCAGTGATGCTCCGACGTTCCCAATTATGACAGAACAAACAATGAACAACTAAAATTGTTGTAAATTTTCAAAACATGGTTTTGGGTATGAGGTTTGTTTTTTAAGAGAGAAGAAAGAAGGAAGAAGGAATGGGCAAAATTTGTTTGTCCCACATCATGAAATAATCAAGAGCTTGCCTCTATATATACAAAGGCATGATGTATTATAACAAAAGAAAGAAGAGAAGGAGTGAAAAGGAAATGGGCCTTGAGCATGAACTTGACATTGATAATAATATTTAAAATGTCAAAAGATGGGCCTTGGGCCTTGGGGCTCTTTGGGTCTCGTGATCCATTAGGCCGCAAAACAAACCAGTCAACAGGCCAAAACTCAACCAATCGACCATTTCGTTCTCTATTTGAAAACGCTCGACCGGTGACTTTTGGGCAGTCGACTGGTTTCATCCCAAAGGGAAGGGAAGGGATGCGACGCTGTACGGATGGAAATGGCCGTTGCAAACAGTCGTGACGTTTCTCTGAAAGGACACCTCTTCGTTTGTTATAAATAGCAACGCCCAGAAATGTTTCAGATAACTTCGAATACATCTTCTTCTTCCTATATTAATCTGCAACATCATTAAAGCATTTTTAACGCTGTCGTTCTCTGTAACACCTTACAGGTGTTGCAAATTCCAGAAACTGCTGCAGATTTGTTCTCTTCTTCTTCTCTTTATTCTTCTTCTCTGCTTGCATCATCATATACCAAATTTAAGAGTGTTCTTGGTCGGATCAAAATCATACAAATTTTGAATCCGATTACGCTGTTTCAAGGCTTCATTGAATCCTGAAGTCAATAGTTCGATAACCGTTTTGTACCTGGTGGGTTGAACTATTGTCTAAAAGAATTTGCTATGCAAATCCTTGAAGTCAGAAGTACGGCAATCATTGTCCTCCATTAGCGTCTCAAACCACAAAATCCCCAACAAATTTTCAGACAATATTCAACCATGGAAGGTTTGAGCGCGTTGCAAGTGATGAAGGTTAGAGCGATTTGATGGAGAGAATTTCACTCGTTGGCAAGAGACTATGAAATTCTTTCTGATCACGATCAAATTATTTCATATTCTCGAAGATGGATTGGAGAAAATACCGAAGGAAACCGATAAGGATAGTGCGGAACTAAAAGCTAAAAGGGCAAAGCGCAAAGAGGAAGATTTTCTATGCAGAGGCCACATTCTGAATGCACTGTCTACTCCGATATACAATGCTCATAGGACCTTGGACACCACGAAGGCACTCTGGACTGTGCTAGAAAGCAAATATCGCATCTCTGAGGCAAGTAATAAGAAAATTCTTATATGCAATTTTATGGATTTCAAAATGGTCACTAACAAGTCCATAATTGGACAAGTAAGTGAAATACTGTTGTTAGTAAATCAACTTAAGGATGCCGGTATTGATCTCCCTGAATCATTTGTTGTTGGAGTTATTATTTCGAGACTCTCGAATTCTTGGAATGATTATAAGAAAAAATTAAAGCATGCAGAAACAGATTATGATTTAGACGGTTTACAGCGTCATCTTCGTATTGAAGAGGATTCTCGTAAACGCGAACAAGATAATAATCCGCAAACTGAGTCTCAATCTAAGGCTAATAATGTTGAAATTAACGATAAGTTGAAGCCTAAGAATGAGACACAGTTCAAAAAGAAAGGTACTAATTCCAAGAATAAGAAAAAGGGTGACTGTTTCTATTGTCACAAACCCGACCACTATGCCTGAGACTGTCGTCTTCGGAAGAAACAACAAAAAGTGAATATGGTCGAAGAAAAGCTTGTGGCTGTTGTACAAGAGGCGAACTCCGTTAGTGGCATTGACAATGATTGGTGGCTCGATATTGGAGCGACTATTCATATTTGCAAAGACCGTAATCTGTTCAAGACTTACGATGAGAATAACGGAGAATCCAGCGAAGTAACTAGCGCAAACAAAGTTGCAAGCAAAGTTCTGGGAAAAGGGACTATTAAATTGACCTTCACCTCTGGGAAAGTTCTTACTTTAGTCAATGTATTTTATGTACCTGATATGTGTAAGAATTTGATTTCTGGATACCTTCTTAACAAAGGAGGATTCAAGATGGTGTATGAGTCTGATAAGTTAGTGTTGTCCAAGAACAGCAAATTTATTGGACAGGGATATTCTTATAACGGCATGATTAAGTTGAATCTAATGAAGAAATCTTCTGCTTATATTGTTGATTCCGTTAATTTATGGCATGGTAGATTAGGACATGTTAATTATAAGTCACTTAGAAATACGCATAAATTAGGATTAATTTCTGATTGTGATTTCGAATCCATTTCAAAATGTGAAATATGTGTTCAAGCAAAAATACATCGAAAATCCTTTAAATCTGTTGAAAGGAAAACTGGTTTGCTTGATTTGGTATATAGTGATGTGGGTGACTTGAAAAGTCATATCACCTATGGTGGTAACCAATACTATATAACATTTATTGATGATTATTCTAGATATGCTTATGTATATCTAATGAAATCTAAAGATGAAGCCTTTGATAAATTCAAAATTTACAAAGCAGAAGTCGAAACACAATTAGGAATTAAAATTAAAGTGTTACATTCAGATCGTGGTGGTGAATATTTTTCAAATGAGTTTACTTTGTTTTGCAAACAAAATGATATCATTCACCAATGTACTGCCCCTTATACACCACAACAAAATGGCGTTGCTGAAAGGAAAAATAGAACTTTAATAGAAATGGTTAATGCCATGATCATAAGTTCTAATTTACCTTATAACTTATGGGGAGATGCTATATTATCTGCATGTTACATTTTAAATAGAGTACCACTTAAGAAGAATAATATTTCCCCTTATGAATTATGGTTTAATAGAAAACCTAATCTTACTAAACTCAAAGTTTGGGGTTGCTTAGCTTATGTTAGAAAACCAGACCCTAAACGACCAAAGTTAGGTAATAGAGCTTTTAAATGTGTTTTCATTGGGTATTCTCTTAATAGTATAACTTATAGATTTATGATTCTTGATACCTTAGAAGTCATAGAATCTGTAGATGTAGAATTTTTTGAAAATCAAACTGTTGAGAATCCATTAAGATCATCTAGTCCAGAACCAACTGAGACTAATGATACAAATGATGATGAATATGCTCCTGCTCAAAATAGCAAGGAAGTGTCAGTACCAGATAATAGTACTGAACACAGGAAAAGTAAAAGAGCGAGAATAGAAAAGGACTATGGTCCTAACTTCATAACATATCTCGTAGAAGGCAATAAGGACGAAGTCCTTAATGTGACAAGATATGTAATGAACGTCGATGATGATCCCAAAACTTATTCTGAGGCTATGAGTTCTAGAAATTCTAATTTCTGGAAAGAAGCTATCAATGATGAAATGAATTCCATAATGTTAAACCAAACTTGGGTATTAAGCGATTTACCTCCTGGTGCTAAACCTATAGGATGTAAATGGATATTCAAGAAAAAGTTGAATACAAATGGATCCATTGATAAGTTCAAAGCCAGATTAGTTGCTAAGGGATATAAACAAAGACAAGGAGTAGATTATTTTGATACATATGCTCCGGTGGCTCGCATATTTTCGATACGCTGTTTAATAGCACTTGCATCAATTCATAACTTAGTCATACATCAAATGGATGTAAAGACAGCTTTTCTAAATGGAGATTTAGAAGAAGAGATATGGTTCAGTTCTCCACCTTAATGACAGAAAAAAGGATTGATCAAATTCTATTGAGTCTGACTCATAGTGATCCTTTATCAAAGAATGACCCGGGTTATCAAATGATTGAACAACCGGGATCAATTTACTTACGATACTTAGTTGACATTCAGAAAAAGTATCTAATGAATTATGAGTTCAATAGATTCTGTTTAGCAGAAAGACGGATATTCCTTGCTCATTATCAGACAATCACTTATTCACAAACCTCGTGTGGGCCTAATAGTTTTCATTTCCCATCTTATGGAAAACCCTTTTCGCTCCGCTTAGCCCTATCCCCTTCTAGGGGTATTTTAGTGATGGGTTCTATAGGAACTGGACGATCCTGTTTGGTCAAAAACCTAGCGGCAAACTCCTATGTTCCTTTCATTACGGTATTTCCGAACAAGTTCATGGAACAACCTGAAGGTTTCATAACCCCAGGCCAAGAAAAGAAAGTTTGTAAATTAGTTAAATCTCTTTATGGCCTGAAGCAAGCTCCCATGCAATGGCATGAGAAGTTTGATAAAGTTGCACTGTCATTTGGATTCATTGTTAATGATGCAGATAAATGTATCTATAGCAAATCAGATAACAACGATTATGTTATAATATGTTTATATGTTGATGACATGCTGATATTTGGTTCCAATATATCTTGTGTGAATGAAACTAAGAAGTTTCTATCTTCTAAATTTGATATGAAAGATCTGGGAGAGGCTGATGTAATTCTGGGAATAAAGATCATTAGGAAATCGGGTGAGTTATTACTAACTCAATCTCATTACATTGAGAAGTTCCTAAAGAAGTATAATCATTATAATGACAAACCAGTACCAACTCCTTTAGATCCAAGTATAAAATTAGAAAAGAACACTGGACGTACCATTTCTCAATTGGAATATTCCAGTATTATTGGGAGTCTTATGTATGCTATGCATTGCACTAGACCAGATATCGCACATGCTATAAGTATATTGTGTCGATTTACGAGTAATCCAGGTTTTGAACATTGGAAAGCCATTTCCAGAGTCTTAGCTTATTTGAAGGGAACCATAAACTATGGTTTATCTTATAAAGGATATCCTGTTGTAATAGAAGTATATAGTGATGCAACCTGGAACAATGTAGAATCGAAATCCAAGTCTACGACTGGATGGATATTTACATAAGGAGGCGCTGCTGTGTCTTGGGCTTCCAAGAAGCAGACCTGTATATCTGATTCAACTATGTTGTCAGAATTGATTGCATTAGCAGACGCATGTAAAGAAGCGGAATGGCTTAGAAATTTGTTAGTAGAAATCCCATTGTGGAAGAAGCCATCTCCAGCAGTCTTGATTAACTGTGATAATCAAGCAACAATATATAATGTTTCTAATAAAACATATAATGGAAAGTCTAGACATGTAAGTCTAAGACATCGCAAGGTGAGACAGTTACTCAAAAGTGGAGTTATAACTGTTGACTACATAGAAACAAAGAAAAACTTGGCTGACCCACTTACTAAGAGTCTTCCAAAGGCTATGGTTTCTATAAAGTCTAAAGAAATGGGACTAAGGTCTGTGAATGAAGATTGATTATCCTTAACAGAAACCCAACTTGTGTCTTGAAAAGGATAGACAAAGTTCAATGGGTACCAACAAGTTAAGGAAATGATTATGGAACACTAAATCAATAATCCCATAATGTTTAATGTTGGATACTGCATGAACAAAGGATGGATAAATATCCTTAATAAGTCTAGAAACCTAAAAGGTGTCTCGTAGAAACACCTTAAGTGACTTACCTATATGAGTATGGAAATCAGTAAGACCGCTTTCTAAGTAGACTCATGAACCAGGATTTAAGCACATGGCCATTAACGTGCTGAGCAATACAGAACACTCTAACTAAGGAATACAACATGTGTGATTGTTCCGGTTTTATCATTAAGGGATACTTGGTTCAAGATTCGTTCACCATTGAATCTCGGTAGAACTTTGAATGGTTTACACTAAGTAAAATTTCAAATCCAAAAGATACTTTTATTTATGTGTTGTTTCCACGATGATGCAAAACTTGATCTTAGAACTACATAGGCTTGATCCCACTTGGGTATGTAGGAAGTCACACTAGCGACTCAGCCGTCCATTTTATTTTGAAAATTGGAGGAGATTGTTGTAAATTTTCAAAACATGGTTTTGGGTATGAGGTTTGTTTTTTAAGAGAGAAGAAAGAAGGAAGAAGGAATGGGCAAAATTTGTTTGTCCCACATCATGAAATAATCAAGAGCTTGCCTCTATATATACAAAGGCATGATGTATTATAACAAAAGAAAGAAGAGAAGGAGAGAAAAGGAAATGGCCTTGAGCATGAACTTGACATAGATAATAATATTTAAAATGTCAAAAGATGGGCCTTGGGCCTTGGGGCTCTTGGGGTCTCGTGATCCATTAGGCCGCAAAACAAACCAGTCAACATGCCGAAACTCAACCAGTCGACCGTTTTGTTCTCTGTTTGAAAACGGTCGACTGGTGACTTTTGGGCAGTCGACTAGTTTCATCCCAAAGGGAAGGGATGCGACGCTGTACGGACGGAAATGGCCGTTGCAAATAGTCGTGACGTTTCTCTGAAAGGACACCTCTTCGTTTGTTATAAATAGCAACGCCCAGAAATGTTTCAGATAACTTCGAATACATCTTCTTCTTCCTATATTAATCTGCAACATCATTAAAGCGTTTCTAACGCTGTCGTTCTCTGTAACACCTTACAGGTGTTGCTAATTCCAGAAACTGCTGCAGATTTGTTCTCTTCTTCTTCTCTTTATTCTTCTTCTCTGCTTGCATCATCAGATACCAAATTTAAGAGTGTTCTTGGTCGTATCAAAATCGTACAAATTTTGAATCCGATTACGCTGTTTCAAGGCTTCATTGAATCCTGAAGTCAATAGTTCGATAACCGTTTTGTACCTGGTGGGTTGAACTATTGTCTGAAAGAATTTGCTACGCAAATCCCTGAAGTCAGAAGTACGGCAATCATTCTCCTCCATTAGCGTCTCAAACCACAAAATCCCCAACAAAAAGCAGAATCTAAAGATGTAGATAGATGTAAATAGTTCAAATCAAGGTAACAATATTACATTTAATCTAGTTTATTACTATAATAACTAAAGTTCACCTAATCAAAAAGAAACTTTAGCTCACAAAAATTAAATTTTGTAGAAAAGGAGAAAAACCTAATAATGCTGAAACCTCGGCATGATAAACGTTGAATCGTACAGCACAGCGCTGATCACTATTAAGTCTATATTAACCAAAGTGAAAGAGGCTCTATTTTATTGCCGAAATAATTAATCTGTTGATAAATAATGATAAGAAGCTCAGAAACTAGTAAAGTTTTCAACAAAAAGATGGTTAAATCTCTTGAGAATTTGATGGTATATTTTCATATCATCACAGCTTTAGAATTAAGGAAAATATAATTTGACTTTCAATCGTAAAAGAAATTAAAATCGCTCAGATGGATATGTTTTATCATCAGAAAAAGAAATCAAACAATATGAATACGAATATTGCTAATTCTTCATTGCGCCCCCATGAACTTTTGAAGCTTGTAAAAACATTAAAAATAGAAAACCAATAGGAAGAAGAAAAGGTTCGCTACATAAAACAGAAAACGAGATCGAAGAAAGGGCGAAATTGAGATGAATTTATAGGAAACTAAACCCTAGATGCAATGCAATTGTCATCTTAGCCGTTAGTTATCTTGATGTATATTGAACCATAAGGCCGCAAGGGAAGTCCTAGAAAATGTTTTTTGTGCGCATACCTATTTTATTATTACTGCACGTATACCGGAACATGCAAACCAATTACGTTTCCCAGGTCTTTTACTCTTCACGTGACTTCTCTCTTATGTGGTTTGGCAATTAGGAAATAAATAGATTACGAAATAAAATTTATAGAAAAACGCCTTTAACAACGTGAATTATGCATAGTATTGTAAGGTTCTCTTGCCAAAATAATTAGCAAGTTACCCACAGATGGTATAAATCATAATTTTGAACAGGAAACCAAAGATCAAGCCACCATGTCTTGGTATTAAAACTTTTGATTATTCAATCAATTAAAATTTCTATTTTTTATTTAATCTTGTACTAAACTCAAAATTATCAAAAGAACGGACCAACAATAATGTAAAGTAAACCTAATCAAAACAAATAACCTATTACATACAATGTATGTATTATTTTCTTCTTTTTGGTTAAAACCAACCAAAAATTAAAATGTTAACCATGGCACCATGAGTAGGAGTTGCAATTAGACCCGACTCGATGGACCCGGACCGACCCGCCGGGTCTTGATTCTAAGCGGGTCGGGTTTTGTCAGATCTGAACTATACATTTCAAAAATCTAGACCCGACTCGAGTTTTGGGTCAGGGCGGGTTGGTTTGAATAATAACACTAGAAATACATATATTTTAATGCTTTTTCGTTGAATCTTTCGGGTCGGGTTGATGCGGGTTGAGTTTGATCGGTTCTTAATTGTACTTTTCAACACCCAGACCCGACCCATGAGCCATCGGGCTCGGTTTGGGTTAGGGTTCGGGTCTTTTCAGGTTGGTTTGGGTTTTCAATTCTAATTGCCAACCTTAAACATGAGTGATTGAAACACAGATGAGGGAGTTTATAAGGTGCGCGATTTAATCATGATTTGATCTAAATTTTGATTATTGGTTGTTGAAATATAATTTTGATAGTTTACACGATTTGATCTTCAAAACATGAAACGAAAAACTTTCTAAAATGAAATTCTCCAACTTTACGCACTAAATATCATGTTATTTAACATGATCACGATTGTGTGGTGCGTTTTATTGTTTATTTTTTCCGTATTTCGTTAATACTAATTGAAAAGGAAAAAACATAAGAAAGAGCAAAATGAATAAGCTTAGAACATATGACTAAATGTTATTTGCAATCTTCTAAACAAAATAAAGATATACACTAAACAAAATCAGGTTGTACTGCTTGTAGTTATTATGTAACTCATTTATGCTGGTGCGAGCTCTTGTTACGCACATATGGTTCGACGTATAATTTACATAACGAAATATTTTCTTTTTAGATTCTTTTAGTTTATAAAGGTAAGTTTATGGATTGTAATGGTTTAATTATATTTTTCTTTATATTATTAACAGATGTTAAATCAAATTAAATAGTGATGAAGCATGTAAATTACAATTAATATTATTAGAGTATAATACCTTTTTCCAATAAAAAAACATTAACTTTATGTTATTCTTAACTTATTAACCATCAAATGATTAAGTTTGCCTATTTATTAATTTTCTAATGAAAAACACGAAAGTTCAACGTATGTTTGTCTCATGGTTAACATATAAATTTAAATATACACATAATTTAGTTGGATCACGGTGTTCCAAATCTTGAAATAGAAAATTTATGCTCAAAATGAAATGAGACTTAAGTCTAGTTCAGTTAAACAACATTTCAACTTTTGCATCATCTTCTTAACATTGTATAATGCTAATTATGTTTTAGAAATAATATAATAACATATTTTCTAATACTTATAGTACATATGACATTGGCATTTACCTGCTTTTGGATCAAACTAGCTTTAACTCGGTTTAAGTTCTCAAACGAAACTGAATTGACTTGAAACTTTGAAAATACATGTAGAAGACACTTAGGAACAACTTGAAAAACTTTGAAGTAACTTTGCACTAATTGCTAGACTTAGTGTTGAGTCAACCCAACAACTCGGGTCTGGCTCTTTTAGGCTCCCAGGATGACCATCTTGACTATATCTTATGACTTCTTTTCCTTAATACATCATGCCCATTAAGTTCCATGAGATTCAGATTAATATTGGATGGCTTATGCTATAGACTGGATTAAATTAGAGAGTTAAGGATATGGAATTTCAAATCAACTTGGAATGACTCGACATTTGATCAAGCTGCATAACCAGGAGATAGAAGGATGATCCAAGAGAAAGGACACCAAAAGGTGCTAAGTACATGACTTGACACCGAGTCATACCCTTGACTCGTCAATGTTCAAGCTTCATAGTTGAATATTCAGGTTAGCTTTTGGATTTCACTAAAATTGGATTTTTGGCCGAACACTCACTGGTTTCTCCTTAAATGCTTGACCTTTTACACGTAAAGGGGAAACATTTGGATTCCCCATAAAGACTTTGCTATTACCCTGTTGGATCACCTTAGCTTTTCAATTATCACATCTTCCAAACACTTTTAAATACTTTGTAATTTAGGTCTAAGGAATAACAACTTTACATCATGAGAGATCCAACTAGCATGACTAGAATAAAAAAACCGACTGAAATGGACATAGGTTAAAGTGAGATTGTGACAACCTGTTATACACCACTGATGCTCATACCTAAAAATTTGCATTGTACAAGCAATCGATTGATGTACAACGATCGTCAGGAGAAAGGATTAGCAGAAAGGAAGAGAAAAGGGAAAGAGGAGAAGGAAATAGAAGAGAAGAGAAAGAAGCGAACATAAAACATGAAGAATCACAAAACTTATCGTACATCTCACAGCGCACCAGCTAGCATATGCTAGTAACAATCACAGATATAAAACATGTGAGATAGTAATAATTACATAAACCGTATAATCAGATTATACAGGCTCGTACAATTATACAGAACAGTAATAGAGTTTATACATGAATTAAATAAACTCAAAACGACTTTAATAACAATACATAACGCTGCCAAGGCTCTACAGCCGTATACAATGGATTAAACAACAATGATTCAAATATAAATATGTAAAATGTCGCCTCCTGTGAATCCACATGCGCAACTCCGAATAATACATGTACCTGTCATTTAACCTGCTCATCAGCATCGTCAATGAGAACCCCAGGTAATAAAAGAGAGATAAAACCTTGGGCAGTCAGACAACAGTTTGGTGTGAGCGATAAACAAATCTCAAATTACTGTAAAAGTCGTAAAAGTATATACGGCATAGAGGGTATGGAGAATCAAACATGTCATGTCCCTGCATCAACAGAGTTAGCACATAACGATCAATACATGCTATACTATGATAAACATCATATAAAAAATGTGTCATAAATGTCTAAGTACTAATGATGATAAATAAATAAACATCCATAGCATCCATCATCCACCCTCACATTTTCTCACTCAATCCATTGGATATACGATAACGCTTGGTTTCCATGATACTCGAATCCATGCCACACGATCAGTTAGGAGCTAGGTTGTACCCACTTGTATGCCCAAGGTGAATGTCATAAGTCTCCCATCGTCGAAAATCAGGACTCATATGGTACAAATGAACATCACACCCACTACCCTCTCTTTATGAGTAACTACTAAAACTGTGCGTTATGAATAATCCCTTTGCACACGTTCTCCGCAACAAAATACGTCACTAGACTATCCAAAAATCTCCCATCTGAAGTCGTCACAATATGGAAATCATCCCCGACGGTCATCATATGTCGTAGGATATCATGATGTGTCTCTCATCTCTCTCTCTCTCCCCACTGTCACATCAATACGACTTGATGTCATCTTTTTTGCATCTAGGAGAAAACTATCCATCATAGCAGTCTTGCTCTCCATCCTAAAATCATCGTCGTCGAATGACGAATTACTGCATAAAAGCATCACCCCCTCAACTCAAACCAAAGCGCCTCTTTAAATACTTTGCTACTAATGATTGAACCTCAATCTCTTTTATCTACTTTTCTTACTGCAATATTAATGTGTATTGAGTTAATATTATTATTGCGTACATATCAAATTAAAATCAGCATGTGTACTGCAACACCTCTTTAAATACTTTGCAATTTCAGTTGCCATTGTTGGTATATTTTTTAATATGTTATAAACTTTTCATTGCTTGGTTATTATATAAAAATGTTTTTACAATAATGGTTGACTATGATGTCTTTATGATGATTGCTGCGGAAAGAAGAGTTAAATGATATGATTTAGCTGATGTCGTAAATGAAGATCTAGTGAAAGAGACGAGAAAATTTGCATATGAAATTTCTTTAGATAAACCTAATTGTTAGACAGTGGAGAACTGTGCTTGTTAAGAGTTATTTTTATTTTGTAATTTCAGATAAATTCTTTCAAATAGCGAAAGAGAATTTAAAATACCCAAGAATACAGGTGCTTTCTGCAAATATTTTGGTTTCTGAAGTCAATTGTATTTCAAGATTAGTTAGTTCTACTGTTTGGTATTTGAATTTATACTAAGTGTGAACCTTGTTTGCTTACTACTGTTAGTTTCTACATGATCTTGGTCTCTTTAGGCGTGGATTCTCGTTTGTTGGCAATGTCATAATTTGGTTATATGGATTTTCACATTGCTTTTTAAGAAATGGTGGTTCATTGTGATTTTTTTGTAAATAAAGCTCCAATAGGCAATTTTTGTCAGTTAGCAAACAGAAATAACCTTAAGCTATCTGGAGCAAGCTTGGCAAACAGGTGTTAATATAATATCCAAACATCTACTGTCACCAAAACACGAGCAGTTATCGAGCTGAATTTGGCCATTATGGCATCACGCTCTTTTTGGCGCATACCATCATGCATAGACAAAACTTTGAAGTTGTCCGTACATATTTTTTGGGTCAACCACCTGACCTTTCTTTTGGTGTTTGCAGAAAATAATAGCTTGGGTTATGCATATCCTCCCATACATATTGCGCAGAGCAACAAACTTCCATTTTTCAGTTTTGATAACAATGGAAAAATGTCTAACACCTTGCAAAATCAACTGATCTCTGTCAGAACAACTTGAGGTTTTAAGGGAAAAGTCCTATAAACAGTGTACAACTCACGGAAAAAAATTACTTATCATTTCATCAAAGTCGTCACAAATCCGAACTTTCATATAACTTAAGCGCATGGTTCGTACTTTAAAAATGACATGCAATCTGCCCTGAGTAGTAGAAAAAACATGAACTCCATAATCAAATTTTATGATATCGTCCTTTATGCCCTTACCAAGATTACAAGCATAGACATGTTCATTTCTATAACGTCCAACTGATTCAATAGTTTTCCTTGTGAATGCAGTAAGCTATCTGGCGGGGGGAAGAATAGTAACTTGAAGTTTGGGCAATTATACATCAATCAATTGGCAAACAAAAATAGCCGCCATGAAACTCTTTCCAATTCCACGCGATGCTTCAGCAATAACATATTTTTGTTCATAATAGGCGAAAGAGGCTTCTGTTGTAAATCAGAAGGTTATGGCCATACATAGCGAATGAATTCCTCGTAAGATTCCATTCAGTAAGCCCATTTGCTCGAAACTAGAAACTAGATCGCCGTCAGATTAGCTGTTTGCAAAATGATGAAAGCAACTTCAGAAACCAGTCGAAGATTACCGAACCCTATTTCTTTTTAATCATGGCGACGACTTCAGCAAACCTCCAATCCGACGGCGATCTGGTTTTCAGTTTCGAGCAAATGAGCTTACCGAATGAAATCTTACGAGGAATTCATTCGCTATGTTTGGCCACAAAACCTTCTGATTTACAACCGAAGGATCTTTCACGTATTCTAATCACGAAAGATGTTATTGCTGAAGCATCGCGTGGAACTAAAAAAGTTTCATGGCAGTTATTTTTGTTTGTCAATTGGTTGATGTACAGTTGCCCAAGCTCCATGTTATTATTCTTTCCCCCTCTAGATAGCTTACTGCATTCACAGGGAAAACTATTTAATCGGTTGGACGTTATAGGATTGTACATGTCTAGGTTTGTAACCCTGGTAAAGGCATAAAGAATGATATCGTAAAGCTTGAACATGGAGTTCACGTTTTTTCTACTACTCCTGACAGATTGCATGCCATTTTTAAAACAAGAACCATGCGCTTAAGTTATATTAAAGTTATGATGTGACGACTTTGATGAAATAATGAGTATTCATTAGCTATACGCTGTTTATAGGACTTTTCCCTCAAAAACCTCAAGTTGTTCTGACATGTGCTATCCTGTCTGACGAAGTCTTGAAAATGACAAGAATGTTCATGGCTGATCCTGTCAAGGAACTTAACAGAGACCGGTTGATTCTGCAGGGTGTTCGATATTTTTCTGTTACTGTCAAAACGGAAAAATGAAAGTTTGTTGCTCTGCGCAATTTTTATAGGAGAACATGTATAACCCAAGTTGCTATTTTCTACAAATTCCAAAAGAAAGGTCAGGTGGTTGACCCAAAAAATGTACATAAACAACTTCGAAGTTTAGTCTATGCATGATGACGTGTGTCTAAAAGAGTGTGATGCCATAATGGCCAAATTCAGCTCAACATCTACTTGTGTTTAGGTGACAACGGATGTTTGGAGATAATATTAACACATGTTTGCCAAGCATTCTCCAGATAGTTCAAGGTTATTTCTATTTTCCAATTGGCAAAAATTGCCAATTGAAGCTTTATTTACAAAAAAAAATCACAGCAAACCACTATTTCTTAGAAAAACAAAGTGAAAATCGATATAACCAAACTATGACATTGCCAACAAACAAGAATCCAGGTTCAAAGAGACCAAGATCATGTAGGAACTAACACTAATAGGTAGGGCTGTTATGGTAATGGTTACCATTACCGATTGGCAGTTTTTTTTACCATACCGATTATTGTCGGTAAATCTAAAATCACAACCGTTACCGCTACCGAAGCCATCGGTAAACCGACTGTCGGTATACCGATAAGTCGGGATACCAATTGCCGGTAACGGTAAAATTACCACTAAAGAACATGAAAAATAACTGTATAAATTAGACACTAATTAGAACTAACAAAATAATAATAACATGAGAACAAATTTATACTCTTGATTCCATACATAAGCAGCTACTTTCATTACACAAAATAACTTAAATGATAACAATAATCAGAAGTGTCTGCATGTACATGCATTTCTACTTAAATAGCACTTCTACATGTACATGATAACACTAATCAGACAGAACTGCCAAAATAAGATACATAAGCAACTACTCATTATACTTAAATATGACTTCTACAGTTCTACGCTTCTACTTGTACATGCATTTTCCAAAATGTAAGCATGCTAAATATATATTTTGTTATACTGTCTTGCAGGCATTTACAAGCAAGCTGAAGAAGTGTCCGCCAAAAATGTGTACAACTACACCCTTTTAACTTCAGGGATGAATCGGTGGACGAGAAGAAGAGGGTAGCTCAACATATGAAACTTGTGTACTACTTCCCATACCTACAGCAAAAGAAGACAAGTATATAAAAAAGGAACACTAGCAAAAATGTGTGATAAATTATATGTGATAGTGATACTGATCGTAATAACTAATAAATGAAGTTTGGCTTACTAGACATTTGTGTGACTTTATTAGTTTATTACATGAAGAAAGAAGACATTTGTGTGATGGTGATAAATGAAGTCTTTGGTAACTAAAAAATTGAAGTCTTCAGTAACTAACAAATATTCATACCTGCTTCTAAGTCTTTAGTAACTAAAAAATATTCAGACCAACTGACTGTAACAAATGGAGTCTTTAGTAACTAAAAAATGAACAAATTTTCATATCTGCTTCTAAGTCTTCAAGTTCCTTATATAAAGAAACATCATCATCAATTGGCCGTGACAACCATGTAATTTATATTTTGAACGGACGTCCAAGTATCGGTTGTTATGCTCGCTCTTCTTTCTCCTATAATGCTCATTATTTTTTCCCTTTTCCAAATTGTACAATTCCCACACTAAAATAGCAATCTTTTGCCTAGTTGGTATAAAAAAACGAGGACATAATTCTTTAAGTAACTCTCGAAAGCCTTTCCCCTCAACAACCCTAAAAGGCATTTCATCCGCAATAATGAATCTAACTAATCTTTCCTCGCATTTTTTCTGATTAAATGTATGTGGCACTAATGTCCCTCCCATACTATCTTGTGAAAGAATAGTTTGACTTTTTCCCATTGAAATACGGCCAAAGGCAGGTGACTTTTTGCATTGTTTTGATAAATAATTACCCATACCTGTCGTTCCATAAGACTTGTTGTCTGCTTTTACCTCTTTATGGCAAGTCCTACAAATCCCTACTTGATATGCTTTGCCATTTTCATCCATTCTTGTTGCCTTGTCTGCATAGTCCCATACCCATGAAACCTTTCTTTTATCTGTAGAAATATGAGGTTCAACAAAAAATAAGTATAGCAAATATCATCAAGCATTTATGTTTACAGCAAATAAGAAATAAATACTACAAGAGCGAGAATAAGTATGGAAAATATCATAGAGAGAGGATAGACAAGTGATAACTTACTAAGTGCAAAAACTAAAAGAGCTTGGTGGTTTGCAAGTACGAATTAAAATTGATACTGCAATATAATTATATACATAAAAACAAATAGGCTTAATACTGCAAATCACATTGTTTTCAATTTTTTATAGCTATTGTTTTAGTTCGGACTTGCAAACCAGCAAACCAGCAAGTGGACTTTCTCATTGTTGTTCACATTTTTTAGTTTTTGCACTTAGTAGTGCACTCAGTAATAGTTTTTACACCTAGTAATGGCTAAAAACAATAGCTATTGTTTGAATTACATAATGATTCTCATTGTTGTTCAGATTTGATACTGCAAGTCCGAATTAAAATAAATAGGCTTAAACTAAAAGTGCAAAACTATTGTTAAAGTACTTGGAAAACTAAAAGAGCTTGCTGGTTTGCAAGTAACAAATGCATTATGCAGTAGCAAAATATTCAAAGTGTCTTTCTTTTGCTATTTGCATGCCCAGTTCAATTCAAACCAGCAAATCATTTTATGCGCCTGTCCCAATTCCATGTTTAAATTGAAACTAACAGGCCTAAAGCAGCTAATCGAAGGTAGGAACAAGCAAATAACAAATCGGAGGTAGAAGGACTAAATCGAAAATTACAGCAACTAAAACTAAATGGAAAAATTCTTACTCGCAGTAGCAGTAGCACCGATTTGATCACCTTCAGCCACGGTTTGATCAGGACTATTCGAATGCACTGACACCATTGCAAGAGAATTAAAAAATTTAGGTTGAACTTGAATTTGGTCACCGAATTGGGGAAGAGAAGGAGAAAGCAACGAAAAGCAAAAAGTGAAAAGCAAAAAGTAACTAAAACCCTAACATCAGTAAAAAAACAAAGCAGTGGCTCTGACTCAATGTAGCAAAAGTAAATGTATTAAAATAAATGGCTCAGATCAGTTTTGTTATATGCACTAATAAAGTATCGGTAAATATACCGTTACCGACGGTTGGAACAATTTGCTACCGTTATTTTTACAGTTTTCAATGGTAAATTTACCGTTACCGTACCGACGATACCGGTAAGCAAATTCTGCAATTTACTGGTAATAAATAATACGGTATTGGTATGGTAACGGTAAATTTACCGTTACCATAACAGCCCTACTAATAGGCAAACAAGGTTCACACTTAATATATATCCAAATATCAAACATTGGAACTAGCTAATCTTGGCGATTGACTTCAACAACCAAAATATTTGAAGAAAGCACTTGTATTATTGTATTGGGTATTTTTATTTCTTGTATACTTGCTATATGGATTCTTGTTTATAGGCGATACGACAATGGTAAATTGGAAAACATAAATGACCGCCATGAAACTCTTTCCAGTTTCACACGATGCTTCAACAATAACATCTTTTCTGTTTATAATAGGCAAAAGAGCCATCTGTTGTAAATCAGAAGGCTTTGTGACCAAACATAGCGAATGGATTTCTCATAAGATTTCATTCGATAAGCTTATTTGCTTGAAACTAGAAACCATATCGGATTGACAGTTTGTGGCCCGTGCCACAACTGGTAATTGAGCTGGTATAAAGCCCGACATTTTAATATTTCCATTATAAGCATAAAGTACTAAATAAAAATTATAAATTAACATTCTAAAATTTGTAATATAATTATTGCATTTCCTTACAAAATTAAACACGGTTATGGCAGGATAAACTTTAATTTAAGTTTCAAATACCATATATAATGCTTGTGCAATTCCTAAAATAATATTAATTTAAACTGCTATAACTTTTGGGATAATTTCGCTAAAATCCATATTAAGTTTCAAAATATCTAAAACATCATTCTCTAAAAAGTATGTAAGTTAACCAATAATTGTATATATTTATGCATTTATTCAATGAATAGTTGCAAACATTTATGCAAAAAAGTCAAATATTTTGAAATTTTCCGTAATAATTCATCAAGAAAATTATGTAAATTCCCGCAAAATTTTCGTAGAGAAATTGTATAAAGTTATACAATTTTTTGTTATAATTTTTTTATCGTACTTATGTAAACATCTACAATTATTCATTGAATAATTGAATAATCTTGTCAATTTTCAATAGCGACATTTTAAGGACCTCACCTAATTAAATCTACGAATTTTATAACATCATACACTTAACCAATATGGAAATAAACAAAACTTAATTTTTGAAGATCTTTTTGATTAACTATATGTTTGTCATCCACACGGCAAATTCATATTAAAAAACTACAGTTTCTTTAATATAAACATGTAATGTGCTAGTCAAATCATAATTTTATAACGTCTTCAAAAAATAAAAATACACTACCAAAACAATATGAAAATACACTAAGCTTAACTTTTGAAAATATTTTAATTCACTATCCATTGGCAACTTAATATCAAAAAAAACTACAAATTCTTCCATACAAATATGCAATGGGCTAATCAAACTATAATTTTTTTTTTTTTGGAGTGAGCAACATATAATATGCATAATGCACGATGTTCAATATTTTGTAAAGCATATTGTATTAGAAAACACAATTGTAAACTATAAAATGCATAAGCTTGTCTACAATACCTAATATCTGGAATTCTAGTCTAGGACAGATAACTTCAGTAACAAGAGCTACATCATATAAAAAGGTATACACCACTCCTTCACCGGTAACTATAAGCTTGACCCTAAAAAGCAAAAAGCTGCTCATTTCAAAATTAACACATTATTTCTAATTAACTCCTCCACTGTAGTACGGAGCTCCTTCAATGATAGGTCCATTTCATTCGAAATGTTCTCCACTTGCTTTGTATTAAGATCAAGAATTGACTATTAATTTCCCATCCACAAAATTAACCAAGTGATTCCAGAAAGCACATCACTCATGAGGAACAAATTCACTGGCCTTGTTATTAGTTTTATCGACACAAAGTTGATCTCTCCTCAACAAGTTGTTCATGTCCTGCGAACAATAATTCCAATGCCCCCAAGTACCATGCTAAAAATCATTGTTGAAACTTGACTTGTATTCGAAAATATCCAAAAACGGTTGAATTTTTGATTAAAATGAAGCTTTACAACCACTTCTAATTGGCCACCATTTTCATCCGTCGCACAATCAATTTTTCTTTGGACAGTATATACATTAGCCCATTAATCTGAACTTAAAAAAAAAAAAAACTTCCGAAACTCTACATTTCTCATTGGTGGAGACTGAGTTTGTTGCTTCCTTTTCTATTCCATCTTCCTTATATTGCAGCAAAAAAACATTTCCAATCAAGTTAAACACCAAAATTAAGCTATCATGCGTTCTAATTTAAAAAAAAAAAAAAACTACATGTCGTATCCACATTCGAATTCCAAAGCACATGAATAATCATCATTAATAATTCACCAGAACAACTGAAACTAATCATTCCTTGTTACTAATAACTTCTCATTGAGAGAATAAAAAATATACTACATCGTCTAAAATTTGTTTTTCTGCCATCAACTTCATGTATACATCTTCAACTCTAAACATAAGAATACATCATTTTCCCATATAACCGTGTGCTTCAAACGAAGACAACGTAGTTTTTACGCGGTAGTAAAAATCATTGTCGTTTAAGAAAGAATAGCAAATAATTGTTTGATAGAAATCGTGAGTATTCAATATAATATTCAACTTAAAATCTAAAATTTGATTATTGATTACATTTTGTAAATAATCAACGCAAATGTTTGCAATTCTTTCTAAAGATAAATATAAGTTCACCTTTCCTTTCAATAATTTGGAAGCTTCTACTTGATGTTCATAGGCTCTCCAAGCAAGTTCAGCTTAAAGGACAAACAACAGTAACTTCTACCATAATCACGTTACAATGATGAAGCTTCTTCATGACAGTATGAATCAGTAGGTCCATCCGATACTGCAAAAACATAAATCACATTATTCAAGCAGAAAACTTATGATCAAAAGTGTTACAAAACTTTATTCTTGTCATACAATCACTGGTATTCGTATCAAATTTAAAATTGAACAAGCCACTATCTCCAAGCCCACATAACAAGTACATTACACCATCAAATTTATATAGAAGGATAAAACGAAAAAAAATAGATTCTCCCTTGGGAGATTCTCCAGTGATCAAGCAAATATATAGTAGAGTTTTTATGTTACACCATCAAATTTATACATAATAAGTACATTACACCATCTCAATGAAATTAACAGTCCACATTCCAACTGCCGCAAACTGACTTCTACTGCAATCATCCTTTGTATTTACATCAAAACTACAAATTTATACGATACATTCATGTTTTTTCTTAAGGATCAATATCTTCTTCTTAATGTCAAGATGAACAAGTCTCTCACTACCGATAGAAAAAACAACCTAACTAAACAGTTGATCAAACCAATTCTATATCATATTACATAATGAGAAACAAAATATTTCCATACTTAAATTTAATGTGTTAGTCCATTAAATATTTCTTATAATCATTAAGCTATGAGAAATAAAGAAATTGAAGATAAGTCAATGTCTTGTAAACAAAAGTAAGCACAAGACAATGTACCGAACATATCAAATGTCCACAACCTAATATCAACTATCCAACCCAACAATTGAAAATTAACTACCATTCAAACATACAACGTACTCACCAACCACAACCGACAATGTAAACCGCTGACCAATGACTACAAACAATAGGTAAATTATAAACAAAGACCTATGGTTCAAATACAAAAGGCATATCACCAAAGGAATGCCACATAACACTATTTCTGTAATATAAACGCGAAACAACCTATAAAACATCTCGATGATAAAATAATATAACTAATGAAAATAAATGATATTAAATTTACTCCTTTTCGATTTTAATGTCTTTTTTCTTAGCTTGTTTCAATTTTATTATTTCTACTAAAATATATATTTTAATTATTTGTAAATTAAACTAAAACATCAGTCTTCTGTAGATTGCATAACAAATAAAAATATTGTCGTTTCTGGATCCATCTACTGTTTTTCATTATTAAATTTGTTTATGAAAACACAAATTGAAAATTAATTATGGTAACTTTCACCGTATTACAAAACATAAACGACTTTGTTCTCACCGTCTAAGCATGACATTCAAAAAAAGATCATTCATTTTTTATAACCAATGCGAGAAAAAACGAACTGCTTTTTTTGATAGTGTAAAATTTAACAATCAACATTTTTCAACTTATAAAAATAACAGGTTAAGCGATCCTTGCATCTCAGAGAGCTGGCAAATCCTCATTGACATCACTTACCAACTCGCGTTAACCTCCCTTCAACGCTAATAATACCTGTGACGACATTAAAATGAGTAATGCCCAGCTAAAAAATTATACTCAGTAGAATTAACAGGACTACAGCTAAATGTTTTCACGGTAATAAACCCCAACATAATCACCTTCAGAAGCGAAAATAGATCAATAATCAGTCAAAGACTATGTCAGTGATGCACCGACGTTTCCAATTATAACAGAACGAACAATAAACAGCTAAAAGCAGAATCCAAAGACGTAGATAGCTGTAAATAGTTCAAATCAAGGCAACAACATTACATTTAATCTAGTTTATTACTATAATAACTAAAGTCCGCCTATTCAAAAAGATACATTAGCTCATGAAAATTAAATTTTGCAGAAAAGGGGGAAAACAAAATAATGCTGAAACCTCGGCATGATAAACGTTGAATCGTACAGCACAGCGCTGATCACTATTAAGTCTATATTAACTGAAGTGGTAGAGGCTCTATTTTATTGCCGAAATAATAAATCCGTTGATAAATAATGATAAGAAGCTCAGAAACAAATAAAGATTTCAACATAGAGACGGTTAAATCTCTTGAGAGTTTGATGGTATCTTTTCATATCATCACAGCTTCAGAATAAGGAAAATATAATTTGACTTGCAATCGTAAAAGAAATTAGAAGCGCTCAGATGGATATATTTTATCATCAGAAAATGAAATCAAACAATACGAATACAAATATTGCTGATTCTTCATTGCGCCCCGTGAACTTTTGAAGCTTGTAAAAACATTAAAAACAGAAAACAAATGGGAAGAAAAGGTCCGCTACAGGAGAGGGAAAACGAGATCGAAGAAAGGGCTGAATTGAGATGAATTTATAGGAAACTAAAACCCTAGGTGCGATGCGATTGTCATCTTAGCCGTTGGTTGTGTAGATGTATATTGAACCATACTCCATAGGGCCGCAAAGGAAGTCCCAGAAAATGTTTTTTGTGCGCATATCTATTTTATTATTACTGTACGTATATACCGGAACATGTAAACCAATTACGTTTCCCATGCCTTTGTACTCTTCACCTGACTTCTCTCTTATGTGGTTTGACAATTAGAAAATAAACAGAATACAAAATAAAATTTATAAAAAATCATCTTTAACAACGTGAATTGTGCTTGGTATTGTAAGGTTCTCTTACCAAAGTAATTAGCAAGTTATCCCCATATGATATAAATCATAATTTTGAACAGGAAACCAAAGATCAGGCCACCATGTTTTGATATTAGACATTTTGATCATTCACTCGATTAAATTGCTGGTGTTTATTTAATCTTGTACTAAACTCAAAATTATCAAATAAACCTAATCAAAACAAATAACCTATTACATACAATGTATGCCTTATTTTTCTTCTTTTTGGTTAAAACCAAACAAAATTTAAATTTTAATCATGGCAATATGAGTAGGGGTGGCAATTAAACCCGACTCAATGGACCCGAACCCGATCCCGATCCGATGGGTCTCGGTTCTAAACGGGTCGGGTTTTGTCAGATCTAAACTATACATTTCAAAAATCTGGACCTGACCCGATCGACTAGGTCATTATGATTTACTTTACTAATTTCACTCAATTCTTAATAAAACAACATGGTGTTATAAATTGGTATTACGCAAAATATTCTAAACAAAATTAATGATGAATCTTAAAATAATTAAGAATGATGATAATTTATCCTAAAATCTTCTATCCTCTCAACTAAGTTCTTCTATTCTTTTTGATAATAACATGTATCACAATAAACAGCCTAATTAGGGTAAAATGACACCAATTTAAAGCAAATCGATTAAACCCTACAATGAATTAGTATCGATTAATCAGGAATTCGAATATTATAACCGTAGATCAGAATTCGAATTTCAATTTAAAGCCAATCGTTTAAACCCTACAATGAATTGACTGCATACCTTGAGTCGATCGAGATTGAAGTGTTTAATCTAAACTGCTTCCTGAATCTTCGAGTTGGAATAGAAGTGAAAATCTTTGCTGGATCGGATTCTGGATCGAATTGAAAATCTTTTTTCAGCTGTGTGAATCTGATTGAATCTAGAGCGTAGGGTTTGCTTTCCTTTTTTTCTCTTTTTTGAACCCCGGGGGGGGGGGGGTCAGGAAATCAGAATATAGCGTACTGCCTTGGGAATGGGGGGGAGGGTAGGAAATTAGTATTAGGACAGAACGGATTAAAGCCATTGCGAAAGAGAGAACAAGGGAAGTAAGAGCTCTGATAGGCTTTGCAACCGCTCAAAGCCGTTGCAAATGCTCCACCTATAGGTGTTGCAAAAATCCAGATATGGTGTAGTGATAGTCGAAATCGTCACAAATTCGCGCCTTATTTTCTCCTAAATCGTTGTGAATTAAACCCAAGTTCCTAAACAAAAATCATAGAGAAAATTTTGATCTTTAATTATATATGCGTTTGATCAACTCTCGTGTGTTATTTTGTTTGATTTCCACCCTCAAAGTGGACTCGGTCGCGCCAAGTTTAAGTCCTCGAGAGGAGCTCGAGTTCAATGCTGTCTTGGGCGTAGGTGGCGCACTCCACGGTGCAGCTCGTGGTGTCAGTGGATCGGCTTCCGACGTGAATAGATGATGGAAAATTGGCGCCCTAAGTTGGAAGAATGGGTTCGATTTTATTCGTTGCTTGGAAGAGAAGCGTGAAGAAGGGGGCCGACGTTTTAAAAGTAATTAGGAGTTGAAATTATTAATTAATTATGTTAATTATATATTTAAATGTTTAAACGACTGTAACTTATGCAAACAGAGACGAAATTCGACGATTTCAGTTGTGTTGCACTCGTATTGACGAGCCCTACAACATGGAACCAACCAAAACGGAAAAGGAGCAAGTTGGTTTTTTAGCTAAATTAAACGCTCGTTTAATTTAGTTTAAAAATAAAATCTTCAAATAAAGACATGCGGAGTGGAAACCAAAGTGAGAACTCTCTCACTCAAAATTTTGTACATTTATTTATTTTTATAGCTGAAAATATATTGATTGCTTATGATTGAAATATTTGTTTGGTGGATGATGGGTGTGTACAGTTTTAATATCATTATTATTAAACTGTAAATAAATTCACATAGATTGTGATGTAAACCCCACACGGGTATTGGGATGATAATTTTACACATCGCTCAATTATTTGTTGATAATTGAAAACCCCACACGGGTTTAGGGACGATAATTTATTCACGTCTCCCTTGGATTTAATTGTATGTCAATCGATTGATTGATAGACTATGATAAGCATTATTTAATTATTCAATGCTTATACAGTTGTAAATTGCACTCTGGATGTGAATTGAATGTTCAATAGTTGTTTATCACTATTTTTGAATACACGTTATTTATGGAATCCATATAAATAAAAGTATATGGTAATTGATTGAGTGACGAATATTTTAAAATAATATTCAGTAAAGAATCAAAATATGATTTTTGATGTCCGATTTTGGATGGACACGAAAATATGGAAATATTCATAACTGAAATGAATATGAAGCCGAGTTAAGTAGTTATCCGCCATTTTTACTCGAATGGAATTTTATGTCAATTTTATTTATTTTATAATGAATATCGAAAAGAATTGATTTCATAATCTGATATTTTGAAAATATTATCATTTTAATGTTATAATGATCTAGAATATTCCATTTTGATTTAGAATTGAAATCAAAGTTGTAATCATTTTAAAATGAATTTATAAACGAGTTATAAAATACATTTTAAATGGAAACCGACGATATATATAAATATATATATATATATATATATTGAAATGGCTTGAATAGAACGTGTCGTGCAGCGACCGTTCGCGAATTTCGACCACTAACTTCAAATTGATGTAACGGGAGATCCGACCGTTGGATTCTCCTAGAACCGAAACCATTGGGTTCATATCAAAAAGAGCTTTCGAATGATAATAAGAGATTTGAAATCTAACGGTTAGATTTTAAGATATGTCCAAACCAGTTTTGGAAAAGGTCGATATGGATGCGGTTCGGTGGCCGGTATTGGAAACCGACTGTAAGGGCCTTATTAAAAATATGAGTAAATTATGTAAAATCATAATAAATGATTTAAAATAATTTTGGATGAAATATTCCATATTTGTAAGGACAAAATATATTTTTATCTGAATAAGTTATTTACTGATTTGAGTAAAGATCGGAAAGGAATTGAAATGGTTTTAAAATAACCAAAATTTTCCAACGTATGAATTGGAAAGGATTTGAATGGAAATAATCCTTGGAATATTTTGATATTAGATTCCATAATTATAAGGGTATCGTGGAGGAATTTGGAAGATATAGATATCGTTATTCCCAATATGATATTTGTTGGTTTCATAATTTGATATTGAATATAAGTCGATATGATTTCTATTCAGATCCTTGTATTTAATATCAAATTGGATTTTGGGTTTGTCGTGAATGATGTCTTCATTAACACTGTTCTTAAACCCAGCTGAGAATAGAATAAACCATTTAATTAAGATTTAGAGAAGTTTACCAATTCATTAATTTAATGGGAATTGAAATAAAAGTTGATTTTGGGTTTATCGTGAATAATGTTTTAAATAACATTTGTTCTTTAACCCAATTAACAATGAAGTTAAGATTTGTTATTTATAAGTCTTTATTCTAAGATTTAATGGAAATTTTCCAAAGTAAAGTTTTCCAATTTAATAAAAGAAATTGGAATTGAATGGAATTCAATTTGATAATAATCGAGATGAGCTTTTGTAAAGGAAGATCGTTACTATATATGGAATTTAAAAGGCTTATCCATTATTCCATTTATATTATTAGTCTGATACGAAAATTTATATCAATTATATATTGACCTGTTTTTCGCGAAGATTCCATATTTAATGGAAGTTGATTTGGGTTTATTGTGAACTGTGTTTTTAATAACATTGATTCTTTAACCCAGTTAAAGACAAGATTAATTCTTAAAGTTGGTTAATCATAAAGTAATGATTTTTGAGATTAAAACCAAGTAGGAGTTTTAATGAATCTTTGATTAGATTGGAACGCAAAAGAGGTAATTAAATTCATCGAATTTAAGAAATGATCGAGAATGGAGTACCACCAGTTTTACTCCACGCGATAGTTAAATCTTTAATTGGATTTGAAACGTGAAATGGTAATTAAATTTACCGATAAAACGATGGGCATTAGAAATGGAGTACTACCAGTTTTGCTCCATGGAATGAATAGGTTGGGATTGGGATAATATAAAAAATGGTTACTTCGGTAAGGCTCGATAATCCCAACTAGTTTTATAAACCTTAATTTGGTTTAGAATTGTTAAAGGATAAAATAAAATCTTTTGAAATTGATATCCAAAGGACGATTAAATAATAAGTTTAAAAGAACTTATCTTTGAAAAAATTAATAAGAACCTTTCCCCTAAGATGTGAATATTTGAATAAAAGAATATTCTGAATTGGAATAATGTATATGATGTGTTTTTTCTAGAACTTGATTATTGATTATAAAATACGCGAGTTATTCGGGAATATCGGGTTTATCCCATTCTGAATAACTGATACGGCGACTAAAAGTCGAGGATGAAGATGGTGGTTGAAGACCGAAGATTTCACATCGTTTGGATGATTACTAATGTCTTGATCGGGCTGTACACCCAAGACAAGATAATAAGTGGTGATCGTCCAGACGTACTTGGAGATCGACCGGATATGTGAGGGCCTCTCTCCTGTATTGGATATATGGGACGAGGAATAAGGTGCCTTCGGTTTCATTCAAACCCAGAACAGACTTACAAATGGATGGTATGTCTGACATTGTATTCCTTTGTACTGTATTCATTGATCTTTGCTAAATATATATCTGTTTGGTGGCAGAGAATTTATTCTCTTGCTTAACACCCTTCTCTGAGACATACGAGCTTAGAGGTTATATATTGGTGAAAATCAGTGGTACAGTATGGATTGACAATGTGGCATGCTAAGATGCAAATGATCAAGGCTTACTATTGAAAAGCAGAGTCTTGTGGAGGATGATCAAAGAACAGCTTTAAGTAACATAGCTTTGTGTATAGCGTTAATTCACAAGCCTCACACCTCAGTATGATTCAAAAATGGGACAAGGGGGCGTAGTGAGTGCATACGTTTCTTTCTAGCTTGAAGTGGTGTCATGGTATAGAGCCCAGACATTTTGACTTATGTGGATGATGGATGCGAGACGCCTCGGATATGATTGGTCGACACACTGACCATTTTGAATATCCGATAGGACTGGGAAACATATTCTTCAGGAATAAATAATCCACTAAAGTGTGGACCGGCACTGTAGGCCAAGGGCTCGCCAGCGTCCGAGTCCTAGGTCATGTTGCTAGAGGTGATCCGATTCGGTAAGGAGATCATCCCTTGCCTTGACTCATGATGGAAATCCAACTTCAATTACGTCACTTTTCAGTTTTAGTTGTAAACCTATGTATGGCGACATAATAGATGGTAACTATGTCATCTATGATTGATACATTTATATTTGAAGTTGTTCTAACACTATGCACTTATAGTACTAACAAAAATGAATTGTTTTAAAGAGCACCAAGCATGTTTTGGCTATTATAAGGTAAAACTTTATCCTCTGGTTTGTGTTGCATTGTGTGATGGGACCTGAGTCTTATAATAGTTTCATTTTTCAAAAAAGCATTGCGTTGTTTACAAACTGTTTTATTTCAGAGTATTCATAGGAGTAAACCCGTTCCGTGACATGCGGCGTGGTCCCTTGATTTACCTAACTTTAAAATAAAGTTAATAACTGTTTTAGTTCTCATACCAGTCTTATGACTGACTCGGAGTTTATTGTTTCTACCTAAACTCTGGGTGGCCATATTTTCCACACAGGCAGCTAGTAGTTTTGGTTTTCGCAGATATTTCTTTTAATAGGATCCTGGATTACGGCTGGAGCTATATTTGGAATGCTTTGTATCCATGTATTTTTTTCAGTTGTGGTAGATGATGTTTTTCACTGTGCGTTATATTTATGTATATACATTTCTGCTGTCTTGTAATTTGTAAATCTCTAATATTTATTTTTCCGCTTTATATTATTTATCTGAAATCTGATAATCTGTACTCTAATGTAAATTGTTGTAATAACAATGAAATGTTCTCATGTTTGTGTTCTGACGTGTCGTATTCTCAAAACAATTCTGGCTCCTCCGTCTCTTCCGGGATCGGGGAAGTCTAGGTCATTTCAGTCCAATTCAAATATTAAAATAGTCGCTATGGAATTCTTTAATAAATAATAACGTCTATTTATAATTTAATAAGGATTTCTTTATAATTTGGGTATCGTTTAAACTCGAGATGTTGAAATTAATTTGTGTAATCCATATTTGTTATATTTGAAGCTATCTGATAAGTTTATTTGGATATTTACGATAATAATAATTTATTATTATTTAGTTAAATTGTTTTGGATTTGATTATATATTTTTTTGATATTATATAAGCCTTAAAATAGCTACTTTCCAAACGATCTTCGTTTCCGGTGAAACAAATTTGCAAAACGAATTTTATTGGAATACGTATAGCTGGTTATTGCTAGATTTCTAGTTGGGAGCCAGTCAAAATTGTTTTGTGGGTGCATTCAATTTAAATGTGAACCGATAAATATATTGGAATTAAAATAACGTTGTTTTACAAATGGAGTCGTTTTCAATGAAATTAATTTCATTGGGACCGAAATGTTAGGACGTAGCGGTGTATTTATTTCTGTTGAATTTAGAGTTGGTGTGTGGCGGTGCGC
The DNA here is from genome assembly GCA_030737875.1 of Allium sativum. Taxonomy (NCBI): domain Eukaryota; kingdom Viridiplantae; phylum Streptophyta; class Magnoliopsida; order Asparagales; family Amaryllidaceae; genus Allium; species Allium sativum. The sequence continues at coordinate 453,310,695 of CM060920.1, read as the reverse complement.
ATATTTTACGGTGGCGAAAATAGTGGTATGGACTTATCAACTGTATGCAAAACAAATTATATATATGACTTACACGCTAAGTAACTTTTAAAAAAAGACACGGCAGCCTACAGCCTCAACCTATATATCACCCTATATACCGTGCACCGTTCTTTCAAATGTACAACACTAAAATCCTTACCCAACCTATACTGAAACGGAAATGAACAACACGCTTCAACCTACCTTCGTCTTTTATACTGAAAAGAAAACTCAAAGCTTTCGATTGTACCAACTTGTAACGCCCCACATTCTACGTATTGAAGGATCGTAAAATATTTATTTCATTTTCATACGAAGTAGTATGGTCGTGTAACTTTTGAGAACGACTATTGGGGTCATTTCTCATGTTCATGATTTTTGCCGAATTTTAAATGACCATTTTGCCTTAGCGAATCTTGTTTCGCCTATAACATTTGATTGGTAAGGAGTTTTGACCTGAAACCACTTCTATTGGATTCGGATGATGGTTTACCTTTCCGTAGAGTGGCTACATTAATCAAACGGACTTACCGTTTGGGAGATATGGCTGAAATAAGGTTTGGAAGGTGAAAAAACATCATAATTGGGCTTAACCGGGTGATTAGCAGTTAAGCCCATAACCATTTCAGGATTAGACTTATGGGAGGGATGAAAGTGTTAGGGAAAACATTTCATTTCAGTTTTCTAGCCGCCATTTACCTTCCTTTAACCCTAACATTGGCCTCAACTCCCAAATCACCTTTTAATCACTTTCCAATCCAATATTAAGCTAATCAACATCAAATCAAGGCAATTAACGTCAAATTGGAGGTCGAGCTGTTGTGTTGCATTGCGATTCGAACTAAATCGGAGATATTTTCAGATCTGAGATTTATTTGTGGCTAAGGTGAGTGATTAGCATATTTTTTCACTAATTACGGCTAGTTAGGGGTGATTAGTGATAATTAGCGAAATTATGCATCATAAAAATCTGGAAAAATATGCAGAAATTCTTAAATATTATTTTATGCCTCTGTTAGAAATTTGGGTTAATTTGGATTAAGTTCTCTAATCCTATTGCTAGATATAGTTAAACATGATTAAGGGGAAAACATGGGTTTTGGGTATGTTTGATCCATATTAACATGTTAAATTGTTGTTTTGGTGTTTATGGTTGATCTTATATGTTATTACTACTGTTTGGAATGCTTCATGATTGTTTAGGAAAGTTAGAATGGTCGAAAACGCTGTCGTGTGGCGTAAATAGCTCGCTGGAAAAGTTGCAGGACCCCGTGCGTGCGGCACCCTCACGACCCGACCCAGTCGTAATACCCTGCTTCACGAGTGGACCAAGATCCATGAACCGATCCACCACGAGTCGCCGGAAGGAGCACCACAACCCGAGAGAGCTTCCACGAACCGGAGTTGCACGAGCTAGACCTAGGAGGACCACGAGCGGGATCCGAGTCTGGACCACGAGCCGCCATGAGCATCACAAACCGCGAACCGGATTGGAGCACCATGAGCCACCACGAGCCGTTGACCTGGAGGGGACCAAAACCCGAGATGCAAAGGTAGTCCAAATGGGAAGTTAGAACTCAGGATCCAGATGGGAACCAACGAGTTAACTTCATGAGTTGGGCTTTACTGCGGGACGTGTGCAAAGAGGTTATCGATATTTATAGCTTTAGTTCAACACTGAGAGACGGATTAGCGACTATGGATTAGCGCAATGGGACCGTTAAGGCTCCCAAGGGCAAGTGATCGTAGCATGGCTATGAGCCAGTGCAGTGGAGTCGTCATGACTCCAAAGGGGCAAAGTGGACATAACAAAGGATTAGTGGCTATGGATTAGTGCAAAGGAGTCATTATGACTCCCAAGGGCAAAGTGATCGTAGCGAAGGATTGGGTGATCAAAGTGGTGGATATTGTATACTTTACGCATTGACTGGGAGATGTGAGGATGACTGCTATGTTTGATATTTTCTATCACCATGTAATGCACACTCCCATTTTACACTGTATGTTAGTGTTACCTTAGATTACTGTACATCTTGTTGTGCTAACTCTTTGATTGCAGGTCCAGGTTCAGGTATGATTATTTATACATATTATTGTTTTGTTTTGCTGCTATCGCTCATACCAGACTTTTGTCTGACCTAGAGTTTTATGTCTCTTCTTATTACTCTAGGTGCTCTTAAATGAGCAGACTAGAACATGTTAGGTGGTATGCACAAGTAGCTGTTCGGAGACGAGCAGGAGGCTTCCACATACTCTTTACGTATATATTCTCTCTGTATTGTTGTTGGTCACTACTTTGGGCATTAGTAGTGTACCGTTTCTATTTTGCTTTAGAGGCGGTATTTTTAAGTTGTAATAATGATAGTTTGGATCATAAGCTGTATTTTGGATTCCGCTGCTATGATGATTTAGTTTCCAGCTTATGCACTGTCTCGCCTGTTTTATGTCAAGTTATGGTGGTATTATATTTTATTTCATGTGTTATGAGATATACTATAGGTTTCATAGTTATAAACCCTTTTCCTTTGACGACTATCTCGTGCTAGTCGGGCATTGGCGAGCGCATTTCGGGGAAACGCCGGCTGGTCCGGGCTGGGCCATCACACTTGGTATTAGAGCCTAGGTTTCGTAGTTAACCAAGGGGAAGACATCAGGGAGAGATAGTATACGTATATGAGAGCGCGTATTTGTGATATTTTGGTTTTCAAAAGCTATATATATACTATTAGTATATCTAAGGATGAAGTCGCACTGCACTGTTACCACTAAGGAGATGGTTAATCGTTTTCTCTTTACAGATTGAACGATGAGCCGATATACGAGGAGTACGGGTTTAGGGGCCAATGATAGGAATGTCCCTGATATGAGGACAATGTTTACTACTTTCATGAGAGATATGCTTAGGGATGTTCAGGGAGCAATTCCTAATGCTGCTAACGGTGGTGGTGCAGCAGTGCAGGCGCCTAGGGATGATTTTGCCAAGCTCGGTAAGGATTATACTAATCTTGGTGGGAAGCCGTTCCACGGAACGGAGTCGACTACAGAGGTTAAAGATTGGCTTGATAGTTGTGAGCGCATCTTCGAGGATCTAGGAATCGATGATGCGATGAAGAGAAAGCTAGCATCGCGTCAGCTTCAAGGACGAGCGATGAATTGGTGGAATGCTATTAAAGCAGCTACTCCTGAGGATCAAGTTACTTGGAATCAGTTTAAGACCCGATTTAGTGATAAGTTTATACCAACTGCTCAGAAATCCTAGTTGTTTAGCAAATTTTTGGAACTTAAACAGAATGGTTGGGCAGTCTCAGAATATATTGCTGAATTCGATACCTTATCGAAATATGGATTATCTCTTTTCGATATTACCGAGAAGAAGAATGAAAAGTTCATAACTGGCTTGGAATAATACTTGGGGGAAAGGCTAATAAATCATATAGATGAGACATTCGAGTCTATTGTGGGAAAGGCATTGAGATCTGAGAGCCTTTACCCTAAGTCGAAGACCGAGGTTGCTATTACATCTGCAGGAGAGCCAAAGCCGTAGGCAAGCGGTGGAGGCAAGAATAATTTGCAGAATAAGAGAAAACAGAACCAAACTAAGGATGGTCAGAAGAAGAATAAGAAAGATATTGAGTGCTATAGCTGTAGCAAGAAGGGCCACTATGCCAAAGATTGTTGAGCATTGCCAGCGGACAGGAAGTGCTTCAATTACGGCCAAGTGGGACATCATAAGGATAAATGTTCACAACCCCTTAAAGAGAAGCAGATCGTGAAAGGATATGTTATCAACGTTATTCCTTCTTCATCGAATGCCCCAACTGCGGCGCAGAAAGGAAAGGGCGTCGTTATTCAAGGTATGCTTTCCATTTATGATGTTCATGTTCGAGTGTTGTTTGATACCACGGCTTCCCATTCCTTCATATCTAGTGACCTGGTAGATAGGTTAGGATTGGAACCCAAGATTGTCGATAGACCTTTAGTTGTGACGAACCCGATCGGTGGTTCGACTAGCCTTAGAATGATTTGTCGAAATTTAGTCTTATCGAGTCATGGATGTATGTTTGCTTGTGATTGCTTTGTTTTGGGCTTTACTGGGTTTGGCATTATTTCGGGAGTCGATTGGCTCCAAAGGTATGGGGTGGTGGTGGACTGTGAGGGGTCTTCGGTGACCATTAGAGCGGACGATGGGCGGAGGGTACTGTTTGGTTGCCTACCTAGTGATGGGGTGATGGTTAGTTTTCTAAATTCACTCGACATCCCGCATGATGAGTTGTCAAATGTGTTTATTGCTGGCGAGTACCCGGACATCTTCGAGGAAGTGACCAGACTTCCACCACACCGAGAGATCGAGTTTGAGATTGATTTAGTGAAAAATGCCAGGCCTATAGTGATGCCTCTTCGTCATATGGCGCCAAAGGAGCAGCGAGAGCTCGAGGTGCAAATAAGCGATCCATTGAAGAAGGGATTTATCCAAAGAAGTGTTTTCGAGTGGGGATCACCAGTTGTATTTGCCACTAAGGCAGATGGTTCCATTCGCTTATGTGTAGACTACCGCGAATTAAATAAGGTGACAAGGACCTCTTCCGCAGATAGACGATTTATTTGATCAGTTGAATGGAGTGAGCGTGTTCTCCCAGTTAGATCTCGCGACAGGCTTTCATCAGCTTAGAGTAGCAGCTGAAAGTATACCTAAAATGGCATTTCGGACGCCATCTGGATTCTATGGGTGGTTGGTCATGCCATTCGGGTTGACCAGTGCACCAGCATACTTTGTGGATCTTATGAATAAGGTATCCAGGGATCGATTGAATAAGTTTGTTCTTGTGTTCGTGGATGATATTTTGGTTTACTCGAGGACAGAGGAAGAACACAAGGAACATTTGAGAATAGTAATTGAGGTGTTGAGAAAACACCAATTGAAAGCTAAATTTTCCAAGTGTCCTTCTGGAGGAGGGAAGTGAGGTTCTTGGGCCATGTTGTTTCAGAGAGTGGTATTGTCGTGGACCCTGCGAAGGTGGCTACGGTACAAGATTGGTCTACGCCTAAGAATGCAACAGACGTAAGAAGTTTCTTGGGGTTAGCTGGATATTATCGTAAGTTTATCCAATACTTCTCTAAAATAGCGGCACCGTTAACTCAGTTGACCAAGATGAATCAAACTTTTGCTTGGGACGGAAGGTGCGAGGATGCATTTAATAGTCTAAAGGAAAAGTTGACCTGTGCACCAGTGTTAGTTATTCCAAAAGGGAATGAAGAAATGACAATATACACGGATGCCTATGGTACCGGACTAGGTGTTGTATTGATGCAAGGAGGTACGGTTGTAGCTTATGCTAGTCGGCAACTGAAACCGCATGAGAAAAGATATCCTACCCACGATTTGGAATTCGCAGCGATCGTGTTTGCGTTAAAGATGTGGAGACATTATCTCTTGTGAAGGAGATTTGAGTTGTTTACCGATCATAAGTCATTAAAGTATCTTTTCTTTCAAAAAGATTTAAATCTTCATTAGCAGAGATGGTTAGAATTCTTGGCTTCCTATGATTTAAATATTACATATACACCCGGGAAGGGAAATGCGGTAGCTGATGCATTGAGTAGGAGACATGCCGGTTTGGGGGTTATGTTTCTGGAATGGAAGCAACTGGAGTATATCGTGGGATATTATTTCAGACCTAATTGTGGATTGGATCCAGAAATGTTAGCAAGTTTGACGATCAGACCGACTTTGATAGAGCGGATTGGTTCCAGTCAGAGGGACGATCCTAACCTATTGGAAATCATCTCCAAGTTAGAGATGGGTATCGACGAGGAGATGAACAAGTATGGGCTGGATCGAGAAGGATGACTTCGAAAGAATGAGAGGCTAGTTGTACCCAATGTTAATGGATTGAGAGATGAAGTGCTTAGAGAGTGTAATCACTCGAAATTGACTATACATCCCGGTGGTAACAAAATGTATCGAGACATGAAGCAGGCCTACTACTGGGAAGGGATGAAGAGAGACGTTGGTAAGTTTATATCCAAGTGCATGAATTGGCAGCTAGTTAAAGCCGAGCAAAAGAAGCCTAGTGGTTTGTTACAACCGCTGGAAAATCCCGAATGGAAATGGGAACAAGTCTCAGTGGATTTCATTGATGGTTTACCAAGGACTAGATCAGGTCATGATAATATTTAGGTGATTGTGGATCGATTGACCAAGAGTGCAAGGTTTATACCGGTCAAGTCGAATAGAACGACAGCTAAGTTAGTGGAAATGTATATGAAGTGGGTAGTGAGATTTCATGGAGTACCTAAAGGCATTGTGAGTGGCCAAGATCCGTTATTTACTAGTGGATTTTGGAAGAGCTTAAAAGAGGCTTTAAGGTCAGAATTACATCTCAGTGCCGCGTACCATCCTCAAACCGACGGTCAAACAGAGAGGGTGAATCGCATATTAGAGGATCTCTTAAGAGCTTGTATATTGGATTTTGGAGGGTCATGGGATGACCATTTGCATCTAGTTGAGTTCTCATATAATAATAGTTATCAATCTAGTATTGGTATGGCTCCATTTGAAGCTTTGTATGAAAGACCCGTGCAACTCATCATCGTGTTGGTTAGAAACGGGTGAGAAATTTGTGCTTGGGCCAGATGTAATAAGAGAAACTTCATATAAGATCAAGGTTATTCAACAGCGAATGAAAGCTGCCCAAGATAGGCAGAAGAGTTATGCTGATAAAAGACGAAGAGAATTGAAATTCTCTATTGGCGACCTAGTATTCGTCAAGATCTCCCTATTAAAGAGTGTGATTCGTTTTGGCAGGAGAGGTAAGTTGACACCCAGATTTGTTGGTCCATTCCCAGTTCTTGAGCAAGTTGGGAATTTAGCATATAAAGTAGAGTTGCCTGATAAGATGGCGGCAGTTCACAACGTATTTCATGTTTCCCAGTTAAGGAAATTCGTGCATGACCCTGATATGTCTATTTCACCGGATCAGTTAGATGATATCGAGGTAAAATCCGAGGCAGCTGGAAACCGCAGGACGTTTCGTATTGTCGGAGACGATACGAAACAACTTCGAAGGAAGACGGTGGAACTAGTCAAGGTCCAGTGGGGCGATAATGAGAATGACTGTACTTGGGAAACAGAGGAGAACATAAGGAAGTCGCATCTAGAACTCTTTGCCTAGTAAGATTAATAGTGATAATTATTCCCTTGTTAGTAAACTGCATGCTAGTATAGGCTTGTTGTGATATCATGTATGTTTGATTGTTTGTAAATGGTTGATAGGCATGCGAGCTACCATTATATGTTTTGGTTAAGGAATTTCGGAGGGGGGGGGGAGGGATTTCTTAAGGGGGAAGAGTGTAACGACCCGCATTCTACGTATCGGAGGATCGTAGAATATTTATTTCATTTTCATATGAAGTAGTATGGTCGTGTAACTTTGGGGAATGACTATTGGGGTCATTTCCCATATTCATGATTTTTGCCGAATTTTAAATGACTGTTTTACCCCTAGCGAATCTTGTTTTGCCTATAACTTTTGATTTCTAAGGAGTTTTGACCTGAAACCATTTCCATTGGATTCAAATGATGGTTTACCTTTCCGTAGAGTGGTCACATTAATCAAACGGACTTACCATTTGAGAGATATGGCTGAAATAAGGTTTGGAAGGTAAAAAAACAGCATAATTGGACTTAACCGGATGATTAACAGCTAAGCCCATAACCCATTTCAGGATTAGGGTTATAGGAGGGCTGAAAGGGTTAGGGAAAACATTTCATTTTAGTTTTGTAGCCACCATTTACCTTCCTCTAGCCCTAACAATGGCCTCCAACTCCCGAATCACCTTTTAATCACTTTCTAATCCAATATTAAGCCAAATACTTCAAATCAAGGCAAATTAACGTCAAATTGGAGGTACATCTACTGTGTTGCAATGGGATTCGAACTACATTAGAGATATTTTCAGATCTGAGATTTATTTGTGGCTAAGGTGAGTTGATTAGCATATTTTTTCACTAATTATGGCTAATTAGGAGTGATTAGTGATAATTAGCGAAATTATGCATCATAAAAATCTGGAAAAATACGTAGAAATTCTTAAATATTATTTTATGCCTCTGTTAGAAATTTGTGTTAGTTTGGATTAAGTTCTCTAATCCTATTGCTAGATATAGTGAAACATGATTAAGGGGAAAACATGGGTTTTGGGTATGTTTGATCCATATTAACATGTTAAATTGTTGTTTTGGTGTTTATGGTTGATCTTATATGTTGTTACTACTGTTTGGAATGCTTCATGATTGCCTAAATAGCTCGCTGGAAAAATTGCAGGAAATAGTGCAGGACCCCGTTCGTTAGGCACCCCCACGATCCGACCCAATCGTGACACCCTGCTTCACGAGTGGACCAAGCTCCACGAACCGACCCACCACGAGTCGCCGGAAGGAGCAACACAACCGGAGAGAGGTTCCACAAATCGGAGTTGCACGAGCCGGACCCAAGAGGACCACGAGCCGGATCCGAGTCTTGACCACGAGCCACCACGAGCGGGAAGGCATCACGAACCGCAAACCGGATTGGAGCACCACGAGCCACCACGAACGGGAGGTCACAGACCACCATGAGCCATTGACCTAGAGGAGACCAAAACCTGTGATGCAAAGGTAGTCCAAGTAGGAAGTTAAAACTCAAGATTCAGATGGGAAACAACGAGTTAACTTCATGAGTTGGGCTTTACTGCGGGACGTGTACAAAGGGGTTATCGATATCTATAGCTTTAGTCCACCACTGAGAGACGAATTAGCGGCTATGGATCAGCGCAATGGGACCGTTAAGACTCCCAAGGGCAAGTGATAGTAGCATGGCTATGAGCCAGTGCAGTGGAGTTGTCATGACTCCAGAGGGGCAAAGTGGACATAGCAAAGGATTGGTGGCTATGGATCAGTGCAATGGGGTCATTATGACTCCCAAGAGCAAAGTGAACGTAGCAAAGGATTGGGTGATCAAGGTAGTGGATATCGTATACTTTATGCATTGAGTGAGAGATGTGAGGATGATTGCTATGTTTGATATTTTCTATCACCATGTCATGCACACTCCCATTTTACACTGTATGTTACTGTTACCTTAGAATACTGTACATCTTGTTGTGCTAACTCTTTGGTTGCAGGTCCAGGTTAAGGTATGATTATTTATACATGTTATTGTTTTGTTTATTGCTATCGCTCATATCATACTTTTGTCTGACCCAGAGTTTTATATCTCTTCTTATTACTCTGGGTGCTCTTAAATGAGCAGACTAGAGACATGTTAGGTGGTATGCACGAGTAGTTATTCGGAGACGAGCATGAGGCTTCCACGTAATATGTAAATATATTCTCCCTGTGTTGTTGTTGGTCACTGCTTCGGGAATTAGTAGTGTACCTTTTCTATTTTTCTTTAGGGACAGTATTTTGAAGTTGTAATAATGATAGTTTGGATCATAAGCTGTATTTTGGATTCCGCTACTATGATGATTTAGTTTCCAGCTTATGCATTGTCTTGCCTGTTTTATGTCAAGTTATATTGTTATTATATTTTATTCCATGTGCTGTGAGATATACTACAGGTTCTTCGATGATTCATAGTTCTAAACCCTTTTCCTTTGATGACCATCTTGTGCTAGTCGGGCATTGGTGCAGCGCATTCCGGGGAAACGCCGGCTGGTCCGGGGAGGACTGTCACACAACTGCAACTTTAAACCATCTACATTGCACGGCTATACAAAGTAGGATTTTACGTCGTGCGTATCCTCTTCTTCACGTGTATATATATCCTCCTTATCTCCCTTTGTTATCCAGCAACCGGAAATACCACTACCATTAAAAAACTTAAACTAAGCAAGCTTTAAAATAAAAACAAATCATTTGAGAAATTAAAAATCAATACACGTGTAGTAGAGTTCGCGAGCACTTCTCTTTTGCCAATTACAGATCTGAAGGGGTCAGTCACCATGTTTTGATCGTTTTCCTTCACAGTAGTGGTGTCAAAGTTTGAGAAAATTTGGAGATTTCGACATTAATTCATGGTTCTTATACTTGTTTCGAGTATGTGGGTGAAAAGGGAGCTCGTTTGCAAGTTTTTGTGGGGATGTGTGATATTCGTTATCGTAGGTTGCAATGTAGTAGGGTGGAGAATGTTGGCGACGCATTCCATGGGGAGACTTGGGTGAACTTCTAGAGTGGTGGCAGGTGACAGGCTAGAGGAGAGAGGGAGTACGGTGGACTTGGGTTCGAAAATGGTGGAAGTCGGCTTTGCTTTCACGGAAATGATGAGCAACAAGTGCATTTTATTCAAACGGGGAAGAAAGACTTACGTCGTGTATGAAGAGGTTAACGGGCCAGTTTGGTATAGAACATGAAGGAGGAATATTTAAGGAAGCGGGCTTTGAGGATTTGTGGTAGGCCGTGAGCCTAGGCTTTTAAAAAAAAGGAAAGTGAATGGTGCGTCAGTTAACAGTAGATGGGGAACGTAAGTAAAAGGGGTGGGCTGTTGTTTTCTGAACTAGGATGGAGAATTCTTGCGTAAAGAAGATGTGTGTGTGTGTGTATGTTGGGGGGGGGGGGTATTTGATTAAAACATGAATTAATGGTTAGAGTATTTAATTAAATGATATATATATACACATGCCGAATTTGTATAAGCTTAAACACTTAATTAACGGTCTGTTGTATATATTAAACAAAGTAATAAACGAAATTAATATTTAGTTAAGACAATTATTAAATTATAATTTAAATTGTCAATCTATTTAATGTATAACTTGTGCTTACATTTACAGAATTCAATGTAACAAAAGGCGTTGGAACCATATCGGAGAGCACAACATGGCGAAGCTGGTTTGATCAGAGTTGGTAACCGCTGCAATTTTAATAAAATTAAATGGATGTTTGATTTGATTAAAACGAATCTTTTTAACTCGAATGAGAATCAAGGTGAGTTAAACTCGCTCAGTTCTTCCCACTTATATTTTATGTAAGTCGGGTTTTATAATTGTATGCTATGGTTGCTAATGGTTGATTGTTTGTTAAATATATATTCATATATTGATTTAACAGATGAAATTAAACGTTGTTTAATTTCAGTGAAAAAACAAATCGTTATTTTAACGATTGGAACCAATTAAGGTTACTTACCTTGTTGGTCATGTTTATATGTATATTTATATAAATGTGTTAAGTTAAATGGTTGGTGTTAAATTGCTGTTATTGGTTGATTATTAAATTTATATCGATATACTGAATTGAATGATTATATTGAGGTAACATATTTGGATGCACGGAATAACAGGTTGGAGTGATCGAATTGGATTCCTCATAGTAGTTGTAAAATTATATTATGTTATAATATATGTTGAATAATATGAATTTGTGATGCAGTGATTGACAAGTTGGAGAAATCCAGCAGGATTTCTCAATAATATTGATAATGTTTATCAATATGATTTGTTGTGTTCATTGGACGTGAAATTTATTTATATTTTACGGTTTAGTACTTTAGCAGATATTTACCTCTTTAGTACCGTCGATAAATATAAATGACTTTTGAATCGATATTAAATCGATTGTGAACATTTTCAATGTTATATATATATAATACGATGTTTATTTTAAATATAAACATCGAAGATTTATTTATGTTTTTAAAAATATTTAAATCATAAATTATTTAATGGAAATTCCTAGATATTAATAAAAAAATGGTTAGAAGGTATAAACTAAATGGAAATGTTAAAATAGTTGCGAAGAAGGGTTTTGTAACGAACTGGGTTTTTCGACTCAGAAAATCAACATAAAACCCATGCCAATTATTCAGGCATCGAACATTCCAGATCATTAGTAGAAAGAAGTTAGAGAGTGAGAATAGATAAGATAGAAAATTAGAATAGAAGAAGGAGAAGAAAATAACAACACAGAATCAGAGTAACACGAATCTCACAGCGGAACGAATAAATATATTATATAACATGACTTTGAAATAAAATCAGTATCTGTATATAATACCATTATCGGTGTACAACACTTACAACATAGCGGAAATAACAATAGCTATATAATCATGAAGCCTCCTGCTCCAAGCTTTCCAAGTATATCTGTAAAATCCAGACTACTTGACTGCCCATACAAAATTGGGCACCTAAGAGTTTAGGGAATCAAAACAAAATAAACTGTGGGTCAGTCATGGGACTGGTGTGAGTAAACTCCAACCATTTGTTTAACTTTTAAAATCCTTTTAAAAGAAAGAATAATCGTAAGACCGATCCACACATAACACGGATGGTTATTACCTTATGACAAACCGAAATATTCTTTATATCAAACTCTTCTGATATTATAACAGTGTACCTCTACAGAGGAATACACCGGATTCAACAAGAACATCTTGCAACCCAGGCTAAACATGGCAGGTCACTTATTTCGCTTGAGTGTACTGAATGTATTATCACCAATGGTTGGTATCAACAACCGTTTCCCGAAAGGGACAACATCGAAATAGGTTAAAGAAGTAAATGAAATTTCTCTAGATTAGGTGACAATACACCCTAATTGGGAGCTACCCACTTAGCCATGCGACCTACCCGAATTATACCATTTCTTGGTTGTGAGGCTAGAGGTCATAACGTATCTTATTGACATATCACACTTTTATTTACTTAGAATGCCACATCGTCATACCCAAGGTTTTAAATCTCGGATATCGGTCGCGTTTCGTTTCGGAAATTTTTGTGACTCGGTCTCGTATCGGGGGAGATCTCGGGGAGATGAGTCTAACTCGGGTGTTCATCTCGGATTTCCATCTCGGATCTCAAAGTCCATCTCGGGGACATCTCGGGGCGTATTATATGTACAAAAAGTTCATATTATCACCTAATTTTTTTATGATTATTGTCACAAAGGTAATAATTTGAACTTTTGATTTGCAAAACCAATCTAGCATTACTAGAACATTCGTATTCATTTCAAATAGCATAGTATGTTTAAAGTTTAAACTAATAGAATAACACAGTGCAAGTAAATTATTACTTGCAAGTTACAACTCATCATCATCGAAGATAAATTCTTATCCAAACATAAACATACGTCCAAAACACTAAACAATAGCCTAGAAGTGGAGTATAAGACAAACACATCCATAAGGGAAGGTTAAGGAACATACATGCAAAAAAAACTATGAATACAGAAATACAAAAGACTGCAGAAGTATATAGTTATATCATTTATAACATGCAAGTAGTACACAAAACATTAAATATTACATACCGTTTTTCTTTCTTCATCCTATTCATATACAAAATACCCAAAAATAGCTAACCAGATTTTACAATTCCAAGCATGCTACCAAAAGGAATTATTAATACATCTAATGCTATTCTTCATTGGATCCGCAGTCCGATTCAGATGTAGATGAAGAATCCTCATGTGATATTATATTAAGCTCGTCTTCTTCAAACATAAGTTGTTTTCCCTTTCTATATGATGACCTCGTCTCACGTGATGTTTTTGCTATCTTTTTTGATCTTTTAGATTTTTGATGCACCTCGATTCCCATTGCTTCAGAAGTTTCAGCCCAAGATAATCCAGCTTCAGAAGTGTTCTAAAGTTAACCTAGGATGCGGGTCGGGTATCTAAAGTTAACGGCAAAATGTTACTAAAAAAAAAACTCAAAATCTCGGTGATTTTTCAAGGTTTCGTTTCGGCCGATATATCTAAATCTCGGGCGATATATGGCAAACGAGATATATAACGATATTTGTTGTTTCGTTTCGGTGGGGGATGAAAACGAGATATTGGCCGAGATATCGGCCGATATTTCCGATATCTGAAACGTTGGTCATACCCGCCAAATCACAAATTGACTTCTCCAAAAATACCACGGGCATACAGCTAAGAGAAACGAATTCCTCCGCCACCAAACGTAAATACGTTTGAAGAGATCAACTTACCCGATCTATTAAATATACACTGTCAGACATTCTTCCATACAGGTTGTCCTAGTACTAGACAAACCAAAGGCACTATTCTATAAACCTATCTTAGGCAATTTCTACCTAGGATTTGCCAGAACATCCCTTGCATAAACTCCATCTTCAATTATCTTCATAATATTTGATTCACAACATTAACGCCCATACAAAGTGGTTTTTAGATAATAAATCTGATCCCGGTTTCTCTGTTTTGACGACGGAAAATTGGTCAAAACTTTGATAATCGATTATTTAACTATCAAAGGAAAATATCCATACACAACGATCTTATTTTCGAATGGAAATTTTATCGATTAACCATCAATCAACATTTTCCCCTTTTAAATAAATTTATCATTTATTTATTCATTTCCTCTTTTCCCGTTTCCATATATTCATCAATTCCTTATTTTCTAATTTTAGAAAATATATGTTATTAATACTGGAAAACATTTCCGTTCCCTATTCATGCATCACTATCATGCAACATCTATTAGTCTCTAACTGTAAATTAGTAAGAGAACAACTTCCTAAGTATAAACCTCAAAGGCCGAAACCAACATCAGATCGATACTCAGAAAGCCATTCAGCTCAACTAATTTCCAGTCAGTTTCTAATTTCAGTAATTTCATTTAAATTCCTATTTCAAACCCAAAATTACTTTATAAATATTCTTATCTGCAAAATATTTATTTAAATCCGTTACTCACATTAAATGTGAATAATATTTCTTCTATACAATCGAAACAGTTTGATTTCGCATTTTAAAAACAATATCCCAAATCCAATTTCTTTTCATACTTCTGTTTATAGAATTTCCGTATGAAAGCTTGTTTTATACTTCTAACACTAAATCTCATTTAATTCCCTTTAAAAAGGCTAATTTCAAATTCCATTAAAAACATCGGTGTTAAAACCGATTTTCACTCCTCTATATAAATTCAGATTTATATATCCAATTTATCCAATGAAATATATTTTATTTAATTTATTAACATCGTTTATAAATTGATCTTTCCAATTTATGTATGTTAAAATAGATTTCTATTTAATATCTACTTTAAATCAAATCTTCTCATAATTCTTTTATAACTGGCAATTCCCTTTATAAATGTTCTATAAATTTCCCAAATATTATATTTACTTCATATACTTATTTATTTACCTCTTATTACCTTCATTCAGTATTTATATCAAAACGGCCTTATAAAACTTCCATATATCTGTTAATAATTTCTATACAGAAGTTCTTATTTAATTTCCCAAGTAATCCCTTTATATAAAATCCATTAAGTTTATTTAAATATTTTTATTTCAGTATACACTTTGAAAATTCCCTTTTTACATTTCAGTATTTCTTATGGTATTTAAAATACTAAATAACAAGACCAGTATCATCATAATCAATAACAGATTATATATCACATCACATATCACAACATATGATAAAAACATTATTATAAATATTGAGGAATCCAATTGGATCCCTCCAACCTATTTCCCTGTACCCACAGATGTTAAACAATATAAATAACATCAATTTCATTTTAATAAGAAATATTCTGATAAACAGAATCAATATTTAATTAACGATATATATATGTACGTATATAACTAGATTTATAATTTCAACCAAATAATTAGCAGTTCAACCAAACAATCATCACACAACAATCAATCATCATTTATCCATACTAAATTATGTTTATAAAATATAAACTGGACAGAGTTAGTGAGCTTTACTCACATGGTCGTTTATCGTTAAACAACGATAAACTGTCGTTGATTCAGATCAGGCAATTTATTTCGCTATAAATTGTAACGAGCTGAAATTCGCTCCAAATTAGTTCTATTGTGTAGCCATCGTCCATATGATCCCAACGAATCTTATTTTGCCAAATTTTGGTATCGTATGAGCAAGATATGATGTTAAGAAGTTTGTACTATTTTAAATAAAAATATAATTTGATTTTTTTTAGATAATTGGGCTTTACCTATTTCTCATCCCATCTCTACTTTTAGAAACCCATACCGGCGCCTTGCTTCTTCTCCTACAAAACACATGCTTCAATTAAATTATTTTCCCCATTTCCGATTCTTTACACCATCCTTCCCCTTCCACTTCTTCACGAAATTTGTTAACACCATCTCCATTGAACTCAGCATCAATTCCTTCATCATCTCCTCGCCATAGCTTTTCACTCGCACCTTAGCTCAATTTCCATCCTGAATTTGCCATTGCGCACGCCACGACAGTAGTGCATCATTTTCTCTAACCAAAACCACCCAAAATCCACCATCTTTCGTGCTTCGCTGCCGGAAACATCACGCCCATCTTCGTTTTCCCTAATTCCCTTCACGTCATAAAGATTTAACTCGCATGAGATTTCGGAAATTCGACTTCAGGCTCGACAGCCCTCCCAGTATACAGGTATCGAAATTAAAATATACCAAGTATCCCCCAAATTTTCAAGAAGGTGGTTCTCCATCCCTTAAATAACACAATAACCGTCTGCCAAAAATTGCTTCAACTCCATATATGTCAAACCTTAAGTCTGCTATGAAAACACATACTGTCTGGAAACTCATGCACACGCTTTATACTTACACCATGTTGAAGATAAAACAACAGTTCCCTTCTTCTTCTTTTTCGAACGTGATAGTAGAAGGAGGAGAGAGATAGCAAGGCTTTGCACAAGAAACCGTTGCGGTCCATATATATTTTTGTTTATAGAAAAAGTAATGAATGGAATTTGTGTCCTCCAATTTTCTTGCATAATATTGTTTGAGAAATTGAGACAAAACAAGAAATTGGAAGAACAGATGTAAATTAGTCCTGTTAGGTTGATATTTATAGGGTAACACAAGTTTAACCACTAAGAAAGGTGCGCAGTAAGTTGATGTGTACGGGTATCATGGAAATGCCGGGGAGAGGTAAAACAAGGTGACATGCAACTATCAAAAAATTTCACTTCATAGCAAAGAGGTGCGCAGAGCTATTTACTTCATGGCAAAGATAATGTAACATAGGACACGTGATGAAGCAAGTTGTGCTATATATATGTCTTGTTTTCTTTTAATTTATGTTATTGAGTATAACGTACCACTTACATAAAATTTGTTTGTTCATGGACTGCTAAGACAAAAATAAAAATATCGTTGTGATGAATAATGTTTCACGATCCCAAAAATATAATAATATAGACAAGTTAACTAATTATGCAAAATCCCAAAATGCTGATTTAGAGTGTAAAATACTTTAAAATAAAAAATGCTAATTTTCTAAAATAAAAATTACGGAAAAATTCTATAAATTAAATGAAGTATATGTCTCAAAAATCTTGTCCAAATTCGAAACCAATATTTAATTATATTAAATAAACCGTTATGGCTTATACACGACTCCACAACGACTTTCTGAATATTGATTTGGACATAACTCACAATTTATAATACGAAATCCTGATTTTTTTCTTCCATTAGAAAAAATCGTTCAACAGATTCGAACGTTTCTTGTTTCAGAATTCTGACTTATAACGAATCCTGTATATACATTTAAAGTTCAAAACGCCAAATTACGAACTACCACGCCATTTCGAGCTTGATTATAATTATAATATAATTTATACGTTCTAACGTCGTTTATTAAATAAATTCGTTATTATAATTTGTGTCTAAACTCAATCAAATCTCTTATACTATCCAATTCACACAATATTGCCAATTCTACTATTTTTCGACTATTTCGGAATTCAAATATATTATTCTATTAATTATATTAATTAAATATTCAATATAATTTAATTCAAGTTGTTTTAAATTACCTAACCATTATTTAAATAATTAAATTAATTAATTATTAAACCGTTAAAAATATGAGATGTTACATTCTTCCCCCTTAAAAGAATTTCGTACTCAAAATTACTAAGGTTAATAACAAACCCTATTGACTGGGTTAAAAATTATTTGTTTACTTCTTAACTTCAATTTCACTGAACCAATTTTACCAATTAAAATATTAATTAATTCAGAATAACTAAAATTATCAAACGTTTTGAACATTTCCTACCACTATATATTTTCAGAAAATTTCGCCAGCGTTTCCTTTGTACGGCTCAATCGGTGCAACTACAACTTGCCTCTCTAGGCCTTCTCCAATCCAAAAGAAAATCAAACAGCCAAGCGGCTTGCCAAACTGGCTCATAAAAATCTCATACCCATTATAAAATATAAACTTGTACCTTTTTGTTGGGTATATCATTATATCCTTTCCATCTGCTACTAATTCAACATATATCAATGTCATCTCAATCAATCTCTAATCATCCGTCCTCAAATCCAATTATTCTATACCCAAACCAAATCTCATTCTCAATCTCAAATACCACTCTTGATTTTCAAATTCTAAACTCACCAATCTAATACTAGTTTAAATTCCTATCTCACAAATCCATTTTTCTCAATATCATTCTAATCCAGTTCAATTTGGTTTTAATTCAAACAATCTTTCCCTGGGAATTTTAAATCATTTACCATATCAAAAATCAAACTTTCCTTTTTATGATACAAAACAACTCATTTTTCTGATCCTCAAAACAATTCAAAATAATATCTTTGGTAGTAATCCATCACTTAGAACTCGAAAATGAACATTGATGATGTGACCAACATCATCAGAGTTATTTCCCCGCGATCGATGTGAGTTCAATACTATAACACCTTTCAAAACCATTTCTTAACCATTTCTATTTTGAAATCAATTCAAAATATCCATCTCAATGTTTGTAAAACAATTTAAAATCTCCAAGGATTTTAAAATTCCCATATATTTCATCCAAGTACATTTACAAACACTTATTCAAATTTCTAGAGTTTTAATTCCAACCCTGGTTTAAATCCAGATTCAATTCATCTTGATTTATATATCTTACATTAATACGAATTATGATTGGTTATATTTAACCTTTTCACTTTTATAATCTCACTCGATTATAATAACAACCAATATATCCAATATATTATAATAATTCCAATATAAATCTACTATATCAAAATATAATTTGGGTAAAATTATTTCGTTTACCCTCTTTTTAAAAGATACTGTGTCGGTTCATTGTACTCAAGTGTTTAGAAGCTCCTACAGATACATTGGATCAAACTGATTGACTGGAATTCATAAGCCACTCAACCAATAAATCTCCACAATATAAAACAATTTTTTATAAAATCTACAAACGCTTTCTCTCGTATATATACACTCGAACTTAATCTAGGGTATTACTAAACTTTTCTCTATCGAGTTACGCCACAAAGCCATGGTAATCACTTAACCTTTAGCTCTGATACCACTATAACGAACTGGGTTTTTCGACCTAGAAATTCAACATAATACCCATGTCAATTATTCATGCATCGAACATTCCAGATCATTAATCAAAAGAAGATAGAGAGTGAGAATTGATAAGATAGAAAATTAGAATAGAAGAAGGAGAAGAACATAAAAACACAGAATCAGAGTAATACGAATCTCTCAGCAGAACGAACAAATATATTATATAACATAACTTTGAAATAAAATCTGTATCTGTATATAATACCATTATCGGTGTACAACACTTACAACACAGCGGAAATAACAATAGCTATATAATCATGAAGCCTCCTGCTCCAAGCTATCCAAGGATATCTGTAAAATCCCGACTACTTAATTGCCCGTACAAAATGGGCCACCCAAGAGTTTAGGGAAAACAAACAAAATAAACTCTGGGTCAGTTATGAGACTAGTGTGAGTAAACTCCAACTATTTTTTTAACTTTTAAAATCCTTTTAAAGGAAAGAATAATCTAAGACCGATCCACACATAACACGAATGGTTTTTACCTTACGACAAACCAAAATATTCTTTATATCAAACTCTTATGATATTATAATAGTGTTTAAAATAAATAGAATCTAGCGGAATGCTTTCATATCACGTTCCGCATAATATTACATAATCAAAACCTGCGGGCGCTTACTAGGTAATGGATTCCAACTGGCAAGTTATGGGACCACCTTCCGACAGTGTATCTCTATAGAGGAATACCCCAGGTTTAACAAGAACATCTTACAACCCAGACTAAACATGACCAGTCACTCATTTTGCTTAAGTGTACCGAATGTATTATCACCAAGGGTTAGGATCAGCAACCGTTTCCCGAAAGGGACAGCATTGAAATAGGTTAAAGAAGTAAATGAAATTTCTCTAGATCAGGTGAAAATTCACCATAATTGGGAGCTACCCACTTAGCCATGCGATCTACCCGATTTATACCATTTCTTGGTTGTGAGGCTAGAGGTCATAACTATCTTATTGACAGATCACACCTTTATTTACTTTGAATGCCACATCGTCATACCCACCAAATCACAAATTGATTTCTATACCATGGGCATACAGCTAAGAGAAACAAATTCCTCCGCCACCAAACGTAAATATGTTTGAAGAGATCAACTTACGCGATCTATTAAGTATGCTCTGTCAGACATTCTTCCATACAGGTGGGACTGGACAAACCGAAGGCACTATTCTATAAACCCATCTTAGGCAATTTCTACCTAGGATTTGCTTGAACGGCCCTTGCGTAAACTCCGTCTTCAATTATCTTCATCATATTTGATTCGCAACGTTAATGTCCATACAGAGTGGCTTTCAGATAATAAATCTGATCTCGGTTTCTCCGTATTAACGATGGAAAAATGGTCAAAACTTTGATAGTCAGTTATTTAACTATCAAAGGAAAATATCCATACACACAACGATCTTATTTCCGAATGGAAATTTTATCGATCAACCATCAATCAACATTTTTCCCTTTTAAGTAAATTTATCATGTATTTATTCATTTCCTCATTTCCCGTTTCCATATATTCATCAAATCCTTATTTTCTAATTTTAGAAAATATTCGTTATTAACACTAGAAAACATTTCCATTCCCTATTCACGCATCACTATCCTCCTACATTTATCAGTCTCTTACTGTAAATTAGTAAGAGAACAACTTCCTAAGTATAAACCTAGGCCGAAACCAACATCAGATCGATACTCAGAAAGCCATTTAGCTCAACTATTTTTTAGTCAGTTTTTTCATTTAAATTCCTATATCAAACCCCAAATTCCTTTATAAATATTCTTATCTGCAAAATATTTATTTAAATCCCTTATTCACATTAAATGTGAATAATATTTCTTCTATACAATCAAAACAGTTTGATTTCACATTTTTAAAACAATATCCCTAATCCAATTTCTTTTCATACTTCTATTTATATAATTTCATATAAAAACTTATGTTATACTTCTAACACAAAAATCTCGTTTAATTCTCTTTAAAAAGACTAAGTTCAAATTCCATTAAAAACATCGGTGTTAAAACCGATTTTCACTCCTCTATATAAATTCAGATTTATATATCCAATTTATCCAATGATAAATATTTTATTTAATTTATAAACATCGTTTATAAATTGATCTTTCCAATTTATATATGTTAAAACAGATTTATATTTAATATCTAATTTAAATCAAATATTCTCATAATTCTTTTATAACTGGCAATTCCCTTTAAAAATGTTCTATAAATTTTCCAAATATTATATTTACTTCATATACTCATTTATTTACCTCTTATTACCTTCATTTAGTATTTATACCAAAACGACCTTTTAAAACTTCCATATGTCTTTAATAATTTCTATACAGAAGTTCTTATTTAATTTCCCAAATAATTCCTTTATATAAAAACCATTGATTTCATATTAATATTTCATTTTCCATATACACTGAGACGACCTAGACTTCTCGATCCTCGAAGAGATGGAGGAACCTAGATTGTTTTGAGAACATGATGCATCGGAACACAAACAATAAAACATTTCATTGCTATTACAACAATTTACATCATAGTACAAGAATATATCAGAGTATGAACAAATATTATACAATAGAAAAATAATATCAGAGATTAAAATACATAGCAGCAAAAATTTAAAATGTATAAATACAATGTGCAACAGAAAATACATCAACTAGCACAACTGAAGGAAATATATGGATGCAAAGTTTTCCGAATATAGCTCCAGCTGTAATCCAGGATCCTGTGAAATAGAAATCTGCAAAAACCAAAACTACTAGCTGCCCGTGTGGAAAATATGGGGACCCAGAGTTTAGGTAGAAACAATAAACTCTGAGTCACTCATGGGTATAGTGTGAGAACTAAAACAGTTATTAAATCTTTACTTTAAAAGTTGGGAAATCATTGGACCATGTCGTACAACACGGAACGGGTTTACTCCACATGAATCTGTTTAAAATAAAACAATGCTATTCTTTTTGGAAAATGAGGCTATTATAAGACTTAGGTCCCATCACACAAGGCAACGCAAGCCGGAGAATAGTTTTTTCCCTTATAATAGCTAAACATGCTTGGTATGTTTAAAACAAATAATTTTGATAGTACTATAAGTGCGTAGTGTCAAAATCAACTTCAAGTATAAATGTATCAATCATAGACAGCATAGGTACCATATATTATGTCGCTATACTAGTTTTACAACTAAAACCTAAAAATGTCGTATTGGAAATTGGATTTCCATCATGAACCAAAGTAAGGGATCTTCCTTACCAAATTCGAGACAATCTAGCCTGTGCCTCTGGACTCACTCGCAAGTGCACCAGGAGCGATAGGGCCGGTCCACACTTACTTCAGTGGATTCCTCAACAATACGTTTCCCTGCCCTATGGGGCATAAAATCTGGTCAGTATGTCGACCAATATCAAGAGCCACTAGGGACTCAAATCCGAAGTACCTCACTTTCCAACAACCACATAAGTAAAATGTATGGGCTCCATACCATGACATCACTCCCAGCTAAAAAGAAACACATGTCCTCCCTGCCGTCCTCTCCCGTTTCTAGTTCATACCATGGTATGAGGCTCGCGAATTAATGTTATACACAAAGCTTTGCTAATTAAAGTCGTGCTTTGATCATCATCCACAAGACTCTGCTTTTCAACAATAAGCCTTGATCATTTGAATCTTAGTATGCCACATTAACAATCCATGCCATACGACTGATGTCTATCAATATATAACCTCTAAGCTCATACGTCTCAGAGAAGGGTGTCAAGCAAGGGAATAAATTCTCTGCCACCAAATAGATATATATTTAATAGAAATCAATCAACACAGATTGAAATCCAATGTCAGACACACATCCATTTACAAGTCTGTTCTGGGTCTGAACGAAACCGGATGCACCTTATTCCTCGTCCCATATGTCCAATACAGGAGAGAGGTCCTCGCATATCTAGTCGATCTCCAAGTACGTTTGAACGATCGCCACTTATTATCTTGTCTTGGGTGTATAACCCAATCTAGACATCAGTAATCATCCAAACGACGCGAAGATCTCCGGTCTTCAACCACCGTATTCCTCGTCGAATTTTAGTCGTCGTATCTGTTATTCAGAACGGGTTAAACCCGGTCTTTCCGAACAACTCACGTATCTTATAATCATGTGCTAAAAAACACATCATACGCCTCATTCCAATTAAGAATATTTTTTTATTCAAATATTCATATCTTCAGGGAAAGGTTCCCATTAATTTTATCAAAGATAAAATTCTTTAAAACTTATTCTTTAATCTTTCTTTGAAAACCATTGCAAAAGATTTTGTATTATCTTTTATGAATTCTAAACCAAATTAAGTTTTATAAAACTAGTAGGGATTATCGAGCCTTACCGAAGTAATCATTTATTAGTTCATTATTTCCAATCCCAACCTATTCATCCCATGGAGATAAACTAGTAGTACTCCATATCTAACATCCACGGTGTTATCAAGTTACCATTTCTCGCTCAAATCTAATTAAAGATTTAACTATCGCTTGGAGTAAAACTGGCAGTACTCCATTCTTGATCATTTCATGAATTCGATAAATTTAACTATCCGATTCTCATTTTAATCTAAATAAAGATTTATTAAAACTCTAGTCTAGTTTTAATCTCAAAAATCAATACTTAATGATTATTCAAATTTCAGGAAATAAATCCTTTCTTTACTTGGGTTAAAGAACCAATGTCATTTAAAACACAATTCACGATAAACCCAAAATCCTCTTCCATTAAATATGGAATCTTCACGGAAAACAGAGCAATATGTATAATCGATACAATTTCCGTATCAGACTAATAATATAAATGGAATAACAGCAAAACCTTTTAAATTCCATATATAGTAACAGTGCTCATCTCGATTATTATCATGTAATTCCATTCAATTCCAATTTAATATGTTAAATTGGAAAACTTTACTTTGGAAATTTTACATTAAATCTTAATAAAAAGATTTATAAATTCCAAATTGTAACTTCACTATTAATTAGCTTAAAGAACAATTAAAACATTGTTCACGATAAACCCAAAATCAACTTTCATTTCAATTCCAATTAAATTAATTGGTAAACTTCTCAAAATTTTAATTAAAAGATTTATTCTATTCTCAACTAGGTTTAAGAACAATGTTTTTAAAGACATCATTCACGACAAACCCCAAATCCAGTTTGATATTAAATACAAAGCTCTGAATAGAAATTAATATAGGCCAATATCAAATTCTTAAACCAACGGATATAGTATTGGGAATAACGATGTTTGTATCTTCCAAATTCCTGAACAATATCCGTATAATCACGGAATCCAATATCAAAATATTCCGAAGATTATTTCCATTTAAATCCTTTTCAATTCATACATTGGAAAATTCTGGTTATTTCAAAAACCATTTTCAAATCCAATTTATTTATTTAAAAACATTGGATTTTTATTATAGTTAATAACTTGTTCATTCAGATAAAAATATCTTTTATCCTTTCAAATATGGAATTTTTCATCCAAAATCTTTCCAAATCATTTATTATTATTTTACATAATTTTTCCATATTTTTAATAATTTTGTTAAGGCCTGTACAGTCGGTTTCCAATAACGGCCATCGAACTGCATTCATAACGACCTTTTCTGAAATTGATTTGGACATATGTCCAAATCTGACCATTCAAATTTAAATCTCTTATATTCATTGGAAAGATCTTTTCAAAACAAACCCAACGATTTTGGTTTTAGGAGAATCCGATAATCGGATCTCACATTACGTCCATTTGAAGTCAATGGTTGAAATTCGCGAACGGTCGCTGCGCAGCGCATTCTATTCAAGCCATTATATATATAATATATATATCGTTGATTTCCATTTAAAATGTATTTTATAAATCATTTATAAATTCATTTTAAAATGATTTCAAATTCATTTTCAATTTTAAATCAAAATTGAACATTCTATATCATTATAGTACTAAAATGATAATATTTTCAAAATACCAGATTTTTTAAAGCAAATCTTTTTGATATTCATTATAAAATGAATAAAATCGATCGATAAACCCATTTGGGTTAAAATGGCGTTTAACAACTTAAGTTGGCTTCACATTTTAATATTTTCGTGTCCATCTAAAATAAGACATCAAATCATAATTTAATTCTTCATTGTTAATTATTTTAAAATATTTTTTCAATAATTTAATTCTTCATCAAATATTATTTTAAAATATTTGTTCATATTCTGAATCAGAATGCGACTCAATCAATTACCATATAATTTCAGTTATATGGATTCCATACATCGCATGTATTCAAAAATAGTGATAAACAACTATAAACGTTCAATTCATATCCAGAGTGCAATTTACAACTGTATAAGCATTAAATAATTAAATAACGCTTATCACAACCTGTCAATTAATCGGTTGACATACAGTTAATTCTAAGGGAGACGTGAATAAATTATCATCCGCAGACCCGTGTGGGGTTTTCAAACAACAGTCTATTTAAATAAATCATTGGTTAATAATTTAACCATTTCTAGTTGATTCAAATTATTTTTCTAATTAATCAATTTTCACTGTTTAAAGTATAAATGGATATTTTGTATGGTATCTTATAGGCATAAATGATATGGATACCGTACAGAATAAAAGTAGAGGTAGAACTAAGAAAATATACCTTCGATGTAACTTATTAATTTTAATGAATGAAATCTTTATAATTAAATTTCAACAACCACAATGTGTCTATCCACATTGTTTGAAATATGAGTGTCGTATATTCAAACAACACTTCTTGTGCTAATGAGTCGTGAATAGTTCATGTGTTGAACTCAAACAATGTCACATACAACAGATAAAAATCAACACAGACAATTCATATATTTTCAGTTATAAAATAATTATACAAATATTTTAGTGAGAGAATTCTCACTTTGGGTTCCATTCCGCCAGTCTTTTATTTTAGGATTGTTTTAATAAAATTAAACCAGGTGTTTAATTTTATTAAAAACTGCAACAACTTCTATTTCCGTCCTGGTCACTTCTATGTTGTAGTGCTTGACGAGAGGATTCTAACGCACCTAACCTCGTCCCATTCTGTTTCCGTTTGCACTAGATATAACAGTCCGAATTTTTAATTACATTAATTAATGTAAACCTAAATTAATTAACAAACTAGTTACTTTTTTATCATTCACTTTCTTCCAACATTCTGCTTTAGGCCACCCAAACGAAGCCCGCTGAACCCAAAACACCCAACCTAGGGTTTCTAATTCGCCACCCAAACGACGACCGAAATCAGATCTAACACCGCCAGGATGACCGACTTCAACCACCATCCCTAAGCCAGTGATGTCTCGAAGCTCGGTCCTCTCTGGTGCTTCAAAAATAGACTCGAACCTTACACCTTTACGGCCAGAAAATTCAGAACCATTAAACGTTAAACGATCTTAACCATACCAAATTGCAGATCGAACTTTGTTCTTGAATTTTTGTTTTATAACTTCGATTTAATTCAGCTTGGATTGAGAGAAAATTGGGAAGAAAGAATCAAATGATTTTCTCCATTGAATCGGATGGAGGCGCTGGGTTTGACCGCGTAGAAGAAATAATAGAGTTTGGCCTCCCCCTTTGACCTATATATAATTTTTTTTTAATTTAATTCCAAAAATACATGTTTATTGATACTAACTCCAAATCAAACCCAATGACCGTCGTTCCTAGCTAAATACCCCTATTTCGGACATGATGGGATATGTTTCGTAAGCCAATTCGAATGTTTCAATCAGTTTTCATCAACATTAGAATATAAATCAATATATATTGAATTTAAACGTACGTTTTAATTTACCTGGGCCAAATACTGACTCCAAGAATTAAATCTAGTCATATTTTGATGATACAGTCCTAACAAAACTAATTTTGTCGAATTTGGAGACCGTTTGAAAAATGGCCTTTTTCCAGTCTATTAAATTCAAACTGAAATTACCAAACACGTTTAAATTCACCATGCTCACATATTAATTCATAAAATTAAGAAATTTAAAACCTAACAATAATTTGACATTTCAGATCCAAAAAAAGTAGTTTCGTCGAAAACAGAGGTCATTTGCAAAATGGCTATTTTTAAGGGCTATAAATTATATTACAGTATATATAAATTCTATAACGACTATTCTAAATTTTCAACTGGACATAAATTTCAATTTGTATTTGTAGTAACCCGGATTTTGAGCGGCTTTGGTTATCGACGTCAGCCCGACGTCGATAACCAAAACATCGAAAAATCCCGGTAATTAATGAAAGAAATTAGAGGGTGAGAATGGATAAGATAGAACTTATAGAATAGAAGAAGAAGAAGAACATCATCATCAGAGTAAACACGAATCTCACCGCGGAACGAATAAAATATAACATAACATATCTTTGAAATAACATCAGTATATGTATACAATAACACTTATCAGAGTACAACACTTACAACAACAGCGGAAATAATAATAGCTATAGAATCCTGAAGCCTCCTGCTCCAAGCGTATCTGTAAAATCCCGACTACTTGACTGCCCGTACAAATTTAGGCACCCAAGAGTTTAGGGAAAACAACAAAATAAACTCCGGGTCAGTCATGGGACTGGTGTGAATAAACTCAAATCATTTAAACCGGTATATGATATCTCATAAGACCACGCCGTGAATACGGAACGGGTTTTTCCCTTATGAGAATCCAAATAACTTTTCAAAGCAATATCATTCTGATATTATAATAATGTCTAAGTACAAATAAATATCAATCTAGCAGAAACGCTTGCATCTCACGTTACTACATATATAGTATACAATCAAAATCGCAAGCACGTATTGGATGATTGGATTTCCAACTATGACAAGGTATGGAACCACCTTCCGATCAGTGTACTCTAGGAACGATACACTGGAGTTCACCAAGAACATCTTGCAACTCAGCCATGCATGACCGACCACTCATTTCGCTTGAGTGTATCGAATGTACATCACCAACGGTTGGGATCAGCAACCGTTCCCGTATATATATATGGGACAACATTGATAGATTTAAGAAACAAATGAATATTCACTAGATATGTGATTATACACCCTACTTCGGTGCGACCGACTTAGCCATGCTGCCTGCCCGATTTCTGTCATTTACCGGTTGATGAGGCTAGAAGCTACGCTTTATCATCACAATAGATTCACTTCGAATGCCACATTGTCAGATCCATCGAAAATCACTAATTTACGTCTACAACAATACATTACGTGTCAGCTAAAAGAAGTTTCCTTCTCCGCTTCCACTCTTGGTACGGTTGAAGAAATCAATGTACGTGACCTTTCTGGAAATACTCTGTCAGACATTCATTCATACAAATCATCATCATTCACTTAGAATGTCACATCGTCATACCCGCCAAATCACAAATTTACTTATCCAAAAATAACACGGGTACACAGCTAAGAGAAACGAATTCCTCCGCCACCAAACGTGCATACGTTTGAACAGATCAACTTACGCGATCCATTGGATATACTCTGTCAGACCTTCGTCCATACAAGTTGTCCTGGAACTGGACAAACCGAAGGCACTATTCCGTAGACAGGATAGTCCTTGCATTTTTCTCCGTCTTCAATTAACTTTGGCATATATGATTCGCAACGCTTATGCCAATACAGAGTGGTTCTTTGGATAATAATCCAACCGGTCTCTCCATATTAACAACGTTAAAATGGTCAAAACTTCGATAGTCGGCGAGTTAACTATCAAAGAAAAACAAGTGTGCAAAACAACGATATTATTTCCAAAAGGAAATTATATCGAACAAACATCATTTAACATAAATCTCTTTAGTTCATTTATTTACTTATCTCCTATTTCCCTATATTCTAAATTCTTATTTTCTTTTATCAGAAACCATTTCTGTTTCTCGTTTGGAAAACATTTCCAAAACTCCTTTACGATCAAACCTTACTATTTCTTAATTAAGAAGGAAGTCACTCAAGTTGGGGTATAATTACCTCTCAGACCTTAACTGAACAACGTTATAACTTCGAAATGGTCAAAGTTTATCTTTTAATCTTTAACAACTTCTTTACGCCTTTCTCGGAGTCAATTTTACTAATCCACTTCTATATTTAAAACATTGGTTATAACGATAACGTTATAATCCCTACTTTCGAATTATCTAACTTTAATTATAACTTCTATTCTTATTAGTGAATAATTAACCTAATATTTATTTATTTATAAATAAATAAATCTCTATTTAAATCACTGGAAAGTATAAGTACTTTCCCGAATTCGATATAATCGAATTCGCCGATTAACTCTCTTCGAGAAATCTCTATTTGATTAACTCTTCTTCGAATACTCTATATTCGATTTACTCCTTCTCGAATAAACGATATTCGAAAATCTCTCTCTTCGAATAACTAATATTCGATAACTCTTCCTTTCAAATATCCCATATTTGAAAATCTCACTTCGATTAAACTATAATCGATAACCCCCTTCGATGAAACTAACATCGATAACTCCTTTTGATGAAACTATCATCGATAACTCCTTTCGATGAAACTATCATCGATAACTCCTTTCGATGAAACTAACATCGATAACTCCTTTCGACGAAACTAACATCGATAACTCCTTTCGATGAAACTAACATCGATAACTCCTTTCGATGAAACTATCATCGATAACTCCTTTCGATGAAACTAACATCGATAACTCCTTTCGATGAAACTAACATCGATAACTCCTTTCGATGAAACTAACATCGATAACTCCTTTTGACGAAACTAACATCGATAACTCCTTTCGATGAAACTAACATCGATAACTCCTTTCGATGAAACTAACATCGATAACTCCTTTCGATGAAACTAACATCGATTTATTTAACTCGACGAACTTAACTCGACTAACTTAACTTGACTCGACTAACTCGACTCACTTGGTTCGACCAATTCGATTCGATCAACTAGGCTCGACTAACTTGACTAACTTAACTCGACTCGACTAACTCGACTTACTTGGTTCGACCAATTCGATTCGATTAACTAGGCTCGACTAACTTGACTAACTTAACTCGACTCGACTAACTCGACTTACTTGGTTCGACCAATTCGATTCGATTAACTAGGCTCGACTAACTTGACTAACTTAACTCGACTCGACTAACTCGACTTACTTGGTTCGACCAATTCGATTCGATTAACTAGGCTCGACTAACTTGACTAACTTAACTCGACTTACTTGGTTCGACCGACCAGGTTTGACTAACCTGACCCATTTGGTTTGACTGACCAGGTTTGGCTAACCTGACCCATTTGGTTTGACTGACCAGGTTTGGCTAACCTGACCCATTTGGTTTGACCACTGGGCTTGACTACTTGGTTCGACCACTTGGTTTGACCATTTGGTTCGAATACCACATTCGACTAACTCCTCTCAATTCATTAAAACCGATTAACTCATCTCGATTGACTAAATCAATTAACTCCTATCGATTAACTAAATCGATAAACTCCTTTCAATTAACTAAGTTTGATTTACTCGACTCGACTGACCAGGTTCGACTAACTTGACCAGCTTGGTTGTACTGACCAGGTTCGACTAACTTGACCAGCTTGACTCGATTGGTTCGACTCGACCAGCTCGACTCGGTTGGTTTGACTCGACCATCTTGACTCGATTGGTTCGACTCGACCATTTGGCTCGATTTGGTTCGACTCGACCATTTCGACTCGGTTGGGTTCGACTAGCTTGACTAGTTTGGTTCGACTAGCCAGGTTTGACCACTTAACTAACTTGATTCGAATATTTATATCCGACTAACTAACTTTCCTTTTATTTCTATTTATTTTAACTTCTATTTATTTCCCAAATAGATTTCCTTTTGTATAATCTATTTATTTTCCTAAATAGATTTTCCTTTATAACTCTAATTATTTAATCCCTAATTAAATATCCTTTATTCTATTTATTTAATCTAAATAAACATTCCTTTATTTTATTTATTTATTTCTAAATAAATATCCTTTTATAAAATCCTTCGATTTTATAAATAGATTCATTTTCAATATAAATATTGAAAATTCCCTTTTCTACATTTTCAGTGTTTTCTATTGTTTTTAAACAACCAACTGTCAATGATCAATATCATCCAAACATATACAATCAACAACAGATTATATATCACAGTATATATCACAATATACAAATAACAGTAAAATAAATGTTGAGGAATCCAGTCGGATTCCTCCAACCTGTTTCCCTGCATCCACCGATGTTAAACAACGTATATAACATCACTTGCATTTCTAATGAAATACACTGATAACAAAATCACCGTTTAATAACGATATATATATATACACATATATATGTAGATATATATATATATATCCATACTGTTTTCAATCAATTATTTAACAGTCCAATCTACAGTCCAATTTAACAATACAACTTAACAGTCCAAATTAACAGTACATAACTGGTAGTCAAATACAGAAATAAAATACAATTTATATTATAATATAAATTGAGGAGAGTTAGTGAGTTTTTACTCACAGTTGCGCGTTAACCAAAAAATATCGGTTTACGTTCGATGATTTGAATCGGACAATTTATTTTGCCATAAATTGTAACGAGCTCTGATGGACTTCCAGTCAGCTTCATTGTGAAGCTCTCGTCCATACGGTCCCACCGCAACTTACGGTTTGTCATTCTGATTTCATATGGCCAAGATATCGTGTTAACAAGTTAAGTCAATATTTAAATTTAAAATAAACTTTAACTAATTTTCTTACCGGGCCTTACTATTTAAATTTCCGGCCCAAACTCCCCACCGTAAAAACCGAAGCCCACCTTCACTTTAAACCCGCGCCCACGATCTCTTTCTTCCCCGAACGAAATACTGTGCTCCAGTAAAACCATAGCCACACATACATGCCATTCGATCTTCCCACGGATTCAAAGACCGAACACACCAGAATTCACCTCGTCATCCACTCTTCATCTCCAGCCCATTCATCTCGAACTCGAACTCCATCCCTTCGTCGCGCTCAACCAACTCCAAGAGCTGCTACAGAAATCGCATGTCCTAAAGTACTACCGTACTTCACCAAAACTGGTCCGCGCGTGCGCCTCGCATCCTGAAACTCAACCATCACCTTCCCATCGTCCATCAACCACCACAGAAGCCATTACATCGAACCCTAGCCCTCGCTGTCAACTTCTGCTGGCTACAGGAATGCCATCGCATGGGATAAAACTCCCATAGAAATGAAGAGCATGTTGATACGAACTCAAATACATATAGTTAAGATTTTCCTGCATATGATTTGGATTTTTATTTGTATTTTGAAAGTCGACAAAATTGTTTCCAGGAAGAAAACAACGCGGCGGAAGTGTTATTGACTTCTGAACAAATTTTCTAGGGTTTTGTTTTAAGTTAGGGTATTTATAGAGAGAAATAAATATTTTTTTATATTTATTATTATATTCGTTTTTAATCAAACGCTATCCACAATCGTCCTCTAAAATTCCTGTGACCACATACGATACCCAAAAATCACGAAAACGGACATGCAGCTACAGCTCGACATTACGGTCCCAACGAAACTGGTTTCGTCGAATTCCGACTTCGTATGCTCACACAACGTATTTTTAACCGTCGAAATACTGACTGTTTTCAACTCTAAAAATCCGTACGGCCACACAGTGACTCTAAAAATCACGAAACTGGAAATCTAACAACTATTTGACATTGCGGATCCAACAAAACTGGTTTCGTCGAATTCCGACTTCGTATGCAAAAGTGGCTATTTTTAACGCTCTAAATAGCCTATTTAAATATATAAATATATTTAAATATAATTGAATTAATTATTTAAAATTAATTATTATCGTATATCTTCACATATGATATCGTACAGCCCCAGAATATCATATCAGAATTTACAGCTTGATATTTCAGATTCCAGATTATCTCGATATTCAGTTTATACTGAAAATCCATTTATAACGTATATAAAGTGTCGCAAATTATAAAGGAATTCCACAGCGACTTTTCTGAAATTTGATTTGGACGTACGTCAAAATCTACACGACGAAATCCCGATTTTTCTCTTCCACTAGAAAGATATACTCCACCAGCTCCACACGTTTCTTGTTTCACAGAAATCTGATTTAATATGAATCCTGTACATTCAGTTGAAGTTCAAATCGCCAAATAGCGAACTGCCGCGCCATTTCAAGCTCTGTTTTAATTATATTATAATTCTACGTTCAAACTGTCGTCGATTCAATATAATCGTTATTATATTTCGAATCGAAACTCCACCAAATCTCGTATGCTATTCAATTCACATGATATTGTGAATTTCACTATTTCCGACTATTTCGACATTATAATATATTATTCATTATAAATATTAATTAAATATTCAATATTATTTAATTCACGTTCTCGATATCGATAAATCGATATTTAATAACTAAATAAATAAATAATTCAACAGCTAAAAATGCGGGTCACTACAGTATTATAAAATCTGAATTTTTCACATTCATTAGAAAGACATGATTAAACAGATTCTATTGTTTCTGGTTTTACTGAAATCCGATTTATATTTTATTATGTACATTCAATTGAAATTAAAAATCGAATTTTCAAACTACCGCGCCATTTCGAGTTTGTTTTATGATAAATATAAATTTATACATTCTAAATTTGATATAAATAAATTTTTTGTCGTTATTATTTAAAATAATTCATTTTAAATATTCAAAATTCATTAAAATAACTAAAATAATTTTTTAAATTGGTTCAAAAATTCCGGGTTGTTATAATCTCCCCCACTTAAAATCTTTTCATCCTCGAAAAGGAAAGGAGCTGAAAGTTGTTTAACTAACCAACTCAACTTTCATTCTGGCTTCCATTCTTCGACTTTTCGGTTTCTAAGAATTTTCAATTTTTTCAAAAATTCGGCTAACACCCTAAATTTTCGAAAAAATTCGCCATAACCTCCTTTGTACGGGGAGGGTTTGAAAATTTTATTGGG
Organism: Allium sativum; assembly: GCA_030737875.1. Taxonomy (NCBI): domain Eukaryota; kingdom Viridiplantae; phylum Streptophyta; class Magnoliopsida; order Asparagales; family Amaryllidaceae; genus Allium; species Allium sativum. The sequence continues at coordinate 453,276,172 of CM060920.1, read as the reverse complement.
CCGTATTAGGCACCTAATAAATCAAATAAAAGCATACACAATTTTTGTGACCTATCTATGCCTAACGGAGACATGTAAAATTTTCATAATCTCATATCTTGCCTAAGGGTTGGAAATATAACAGTCCATTTAAAAACAAGAGAGACGTGAATCTTTTTGTCATCTCCAGACCTATGTAGGGTTTTATTAAATCCTGCCCGAGCACCGTTCATGTATTTCTTAATTAAGTCCATAATTAGTCTTCTATTCAACTTGTAATTTAGTCCTCGCCGTACAAGCGTCTCGCTTGTACGTCCATACCTCGTCATATAAGTGCCAAATGCTTACATGGAATATGATATGATATGCTGTCTTCATACAACTATGGCGTGGTTTATAACCTCACACAGAACAACCATCATAGTGCATTCAATTTCATTCACAGTAGTTTATATAATAAATAAAATTGTGCAACCAGCTCATTAAGGTGCACCTGTTTATCGGGCATGCAATATATTTCTCTACTCAACAGTAAATCCATAACCTGCTCAGCATGTATATATGAGCATGTCTATCTAATATATAAATCCAATCCGAACTAAATTTTATATTCAGCTTTATGTTATATTTGGTTTGGTTATTATATCGTTCATTCTCATATGGGTTTTATCATTCCACTATTTTTATTAGTTGAACTAATAATCACACATCACAACCAGTAATTAATTAGTTGATTAGCTTTCCAAATATATAACTTTGATATACTCAAAAATCATATTTTCAGTGCCAAATCACAGACAATAAACTCTAACTAAGTTTTTGTTCTCACACCTGTCTTGGAAATATAAAGATATCCCACTTTCGAAACTCGAACATAAATACTGATGATGCTAGCAATCATCAGAATCATCTCTGGGCGACTAGAGTGTGATTCTATACCTACCCAATATATTTGAGACTTCAAATACACGTGGATCAGACGTATATGAAAAATCTTCTTATACTCGATAGTCCAAAATTAATTTAAAATAAAATACCCAAATACGTATTATAAGATAAAATTTTCAAAATTAATTTCGTTTTTATAAATAATACTCTTCGAACTCATTCTAGGTATTACTAACCCCATCTCTAACGAGTCATTCTTATAGGATATTACTAATCCTATCTCTGATGAATTCTCTCGTTCGGTTCTAATGTATCTTGTTCTCCGGCAAAATTCTGATACCAAACTGAGACGATCTAGACTTCCCAGTCCCCGAAGAGACTGAGGACCCCGGATTGTTTTGAGAGCATGACGCATCAGAACACAAACAATAGAAAATTTCATTGCTATTACAACAATTTACATCAGATTACAAGAATATATCAGAGTATGAATATATATTATACAGCAGAAAAATTATATCAAAGATTAAAATACATAGCAATGAAAATTTTAAATGTATAAATACAATTTGTAGTGGAAAACACATCAACTGGCACAACTGAAGGAAATACACAGATACAAAGCTTTCCGAATATAGCTCTAGCTGTAATCCAGGATCCTATAAAATAGGAATCTACAAAAACCAAAACTACTAGCTGCCCGTGTGGAAAATATAGGCACCTAGAGTTTAGGTGGAAACAATAAACTTTGAGTTAGTCATGGGACTAGTGTGAGAACTAAAACAATTATTAAATCTTTACTTTAAAAGTTGGGAAATCATGGGACCACGCCGTATAACATGGAACGGGTTTACTCCACACGAATCTATTTAAAATAAAACAACGCTACGCTTTTTGGAAAATGAAGCTATTATAAGACTCAGGTCCCATCACACAATGCAACGCAAGCCGGTGGATAGAGTTTTCCCTTATAATAGCCAAACTTGCTTGGTACGTTTAAAACAATCATTTTGATATTACTATAAGTGCATAGTGTCAAAATCAACTTCAAATATAAATGTATCAATCATAGATGGCATAAGTACCATATATTATGTCGCCATACTAGTTTTACAACTAAAACCGAAAAATGTCGTATCGGAAATTTGATTTCCATCATGAACCAAGACAAGGGATCTTCCTTACTGAATTCGAGACACTCCAGCCCGTGCCTTAGGACTCACTCGCAAGTGCAACCGGAGCAGCAGGGTCGGTCCACACTTACTTTAGTGGATTGGTAATTCCTGAACAATATGTTTCCCTGCCCTATAGCATAAAATCTGGTCAGTATATCGACCAATATCAAGAGCCACTAGGGACTCAAATCCGAGGTACCTCGCTTTCCAACAACCACATAAGGAAAATGTCTGGGCTCCATACCATGACATTTCTCATAGCTAGAAAGAAACGCATGCCCTCCCTGCTATCCTCTCACGTTTCTGGTTCATACCGAGGTGTGAGGCTTGCGAATTAACGCTATACACAAAGCTTTGCTAATTAAAGTCGTGCTTTGATCATCATCCACAAGACTCTGCTTTTCAACAATAAGCCTTGATCATTTGCGTCTTATCATGCCACATTGACAATCCATGCCATACGATTGATGTCTGTAAATATATAACCTCTAAGCTCATACGTCTCAGATAAGGGTGTTAAGCAAGAGAATAAATTCTCGGCCACCAAACAGATATATATTTAATAGAAATCAATCAACACAGAATGAAATCCAATATCAGACACGCATCCATTTACAAGTCCGTTCTGGGTCTGAACGAAACTGGAGGCACATTATTCCTAGTCCTATATGTTCAATACAGGAGAGAGGTCGGGTGTTAAGCAAGAGAATAAATTATCTGCCACCAAACAAATATATATTTAATAGAAATCAATCAACACAGAATGAAATCCAATATCAGACACGCATCCATTTACATGTCCATTCTGGGTCTGAACGAAACTAGAGGCACATTATTCCTAGTCCTATATGTTGAATACAGGAGAGAGGTCCTTGCATATATGGTCGATCTCCAAGTCGTCTGGACGATCACCACTTATTACCTTGTCTTGGGTGTACAACCCAATCAAGACATCATCAATCATCCAAATGATGTGAAGATCTCCGGTCTTCAACCACCGTCTTCCTCATCCACTTTTAGTCGTCGTATCAGTTATTCAGAATAGGTCAAACCCGATCTTTCCGAGTAACTTACGTATCTTATAATTAAGTGCTATAAAACACATCATATGCCTCATTCCAATTCAAATATTCTTTTATTCAAATATTCATATCTTCAGGGAAATGTTCCCATTAATATTATCATAGATAAAATTCTTTTAAACTTATTCTTTAATCTTCCTTTGAAAACCATCGCAAAAGATTTTGTATTATCTTTTATGAATTCTAAACCAAATTAAGGTTTATAAAACTAGTCGGGATTATCGAGCCTTACCGAAGTTATCATTTATTACTTCATTATTTCCAATCCCAACCTATTCATCCCATGGAGCAAAACTAGTAGTACTCCATATCTAACACCCACGATGTTATCGGTAAATTTAATTACCATTTCTCATTCAAATCTAATTAAAGATTTAACTATCGCCTGGAGTAAAACTGGCGGTACCCCATTCTCGATCATTTCATGAATTCGATAAGTTTAATTATCCCATTCTCATTTTAATCTAATTAAAGATTTATTAAAACTCTAGTCCAGTATTAATCTCAAAAATCATTACTTAATGATTATTCAAATTTCAGGAAATAAATCATGTCTTTACTTGGTTTAAAGAACCAATGTCATTTAAAACATAGTTCACGATAAACCCAAAATCCTCTTCCATTAAATATGGAATCTTCACGGAAAACTGATCAATATATATATAATCGATATAAATTTCCATATCAGACCAATAATATGAATGGAACAACGACAAAACCTTTTAAATTCCATATATAGTAATAGTCTTCATTCACAGAAGCTCATCTCAATATATCAAATTGAATTCCATTCAATTCCAATTTATTATATTAAATTGGAAAATTTTACATTGGAAATTTTCCATTAAATCTTAATAAAAAGATTTATAAATTCCAAATTGTAACTTCACTGTTAATTGGGTTAAAGAACAAATGTTATTTAAGACATTGTTCACAATAAACCCAAAATCAACTTTCATTTCAATTCCAATTAAATTAATTGGTAAACTTCTCTAAATCTTCATTAAAAGATATATTCCATTCTCAACAGGGTTTAAGAACAGTATTTTTAAAGACACCATTCATGACAAACCCCAAATCCAATTTGATATTAAATACAAGGCTCTGAATAGAATTTAATATAGGCTTATATTCAATATCAAATTCTAAAACCAATGGATATCATATTGGGAATAACGATATCTGTATATTCCAAATTCCTTAACAATATCCGTATAATCACGGAATCCAATATCAAAATATTCTGAAGATTATTTCCATTTATATCCTTTTCAATTCATATGTTGGAAAATTCTGGTTATTTCAAAAACCATTTTCAAATCCAATTTATTAATTTAAAAATGTTGGATTTTTATTCTAGTTAATAACTAGTTCATTCGATAAAAATATCTTTTATCCTTTGAAATATGGAATTTTTCATTCAAAATCTTTCCAAATCATTTATTATGATTTTACATAATTTTTTCATATTTTTAGTAATTTTATTAAGGCTCGTACAGTCGGTTTCCAATATCGACCACCGAACTGTATTCAAAGCGACCTTTTCTGAAATTAATTTGGACATATTTCCAAATATGACTATTCAAATTTAAATCTCTTATATTCACTGGAAAGATCTTTTCGATATGAACCCAATGCTTCCGGTTTTTAGAGAATCCGACGGTCAGATCTCCTGTTACGTCCATTTGAAGTCAATGGTTGAAAAACGCGAACGATCGCTGCGCGGCGCGGTCTATTCAAGCCATTATGTGTATAATATATATATCGTCGATTTCCATTTAAAATGTATTTTATAAATCATTTGTAAATGATTTCAACTTCGTTTTCAATTTTAAATCAAAATTGAATATTCTATATCATTATACTATTAAAATGATAATACTTTCAAAATATCAGATTTTGAAATCAAATATTTTTGATATTCATTATAAAATGAATAAAATCGATTGATAAACCCGTTAGGGTTAAAATGGTATTTAACTACTTAACTCGGCTTCACATTTCAATATTTTCTTGTCCATCCAAAATCGGACATCAAATCATAATTTAATTCTTCACTGTTAATTATTTTAAAATATTCGATCAATAATTTAATTCTTCACTTAATATTATTTTAAAATATTCGTTTATATTCTAAATCGGAATGCGACTCAATCAATTACCATATAATTTCAGTTATATGGATTCCATATATGGCATGTATTCAAAAATAGCGATAAACAACTATTAACATTCAATTCACATCCAGAGTGCAATTTACAACTGTATAAGCATCAAATAATTAAATAACGCTTATCACAGCCTGTTAATCAATCAGTTGACATACAGTTAATTCCAAGGGAGACGTGAATAAATTATCATCCGCAGACCCGACTCTAATTTGGGTTGACAATCAGTTGACATACAGTTGACATACAATTGATATACAATTAACCAATCCTAATTTGATTCGAATTATTTTTCAAATTAATCAATTTTCACTGTTTAAATTATAAATGGATATTTATAATTAAATTTCAACTGCCACAAAGTGTCTATCCACATTGTTTGAAATACGAGTGTCGTGTATTCAAACAACGCTTCTATGCAGATGAGTCGTGAATAACTCATGTGTTGAACTCAAACAATGTCACATACAACAAATAAAAATCAACACAGGCAATTCATATATTTTCAGTTATAAAATAAATAACTGTAAAAATATTTCAGTGAGAGAATTCTCAGTTTGGGTTCCACTCCGCCAGTCTTTTATTTGAGGATTGTTTTAATAAAATTAAACCAAACGTTTAATTTGATCAAAAACTGCAACAGCTTCTATTTCCGTTCTGGTCAGTTCCATGTTGTAGTGCTTGACAAGAGGATTCCAACTCACCTGACCTCGTCCCATTCTGTTTCCGTTTGCATAAGATATAATAGTCCGAATTTTAATTATGTTAATTAATTTAAACCTAAATTAATTAATAAACTAATTTTTTTTAATCAGTCACCTTCTTCCAACGTTCTGCTCTAGGCCACCCAAACGAAACTCGCTGAACCCAAAACACCCAACCTAAGGTTCCCAATTCGCCACCCAAACGACGACCGGAATCTGATCTAACATCGCCACGATGACCGGCTTCAACCGCCATCCCCACGCCAGTGATGCCTCGAAGCTCGGTCCTCTCTGAAGCTCCAAAAACAGACTCGAACTTTATGCCTTTAAGGCCAGAAAACTCATGAACCATTAAACGATCTTAACCATATTGAATTGTAGATCGAACTTTGTTCTTGAATTTTTGTTTTATAACTTTGATTTAATTCAGCTTGGATTGAGAGAAAATTGGGAAGAAAGAATCGAATGATTTTTGTCGTTGAATCGGATGGAGGCGTAACGTTTGACCGCGTAGAATAAATGATAGGGTTTGACCTCCCCCTTTGACCTATATATAATATTTTTTATTTTAATTCCAAAAATACTTGTTTTTGATAGTAACTCCAAATCGAACCCAACGACTATCGTTCCTAGCTAAATACCCTATTCTGTACACAATGGGATATGTTTTGTAAGTCAATTCAACTATTTCGATCAGTATTCATCAAAATTAAAATATAAATCAATATATATTGAATTTAAACGTACATTTTAATTTACCTAGGCCATATACTAACTCCAAAAATTATAGAAAAAGTATATCTAGCCATGTTTTGACGATACGGTCCTTACAAAACTAATTTCGTCGAATTTGGAGACCGTTTGAAAAATGGCCATTTTTCAGTCAATTAAATTCAAATTGAAATTACCAAACACATTTAAATTCACTATGCTCACATATTAATTCCAAAAATTATGAAATTTGAAACCTAACAATAATTTGACAATCCGGATCCAACAAAAGTGGTGTTGTCGAAAACGGTGGTCATTTGCAAAATGGCTATTTTTGAGGGCTATAAATTATATTAAATTATATATAAATTATATAGCGAGTATTCTAGATTTTCAGATGGACATAACTTTCAATTTCTATTATGAATCTGAATTTTTCACATTCATTAGACAGACATGATTAACCAGATTTTAACGTTTCTAATTTTACCGAAATCCGATTTATATTTCATTCTGCACATTCAATTGAAATTAAAAATCGAATTTCCAAATTACAACGCCATTTCGAGTTCATTTTATAATAAGTATAAATTTATACGTTCTAACTTCGATATAAATAAATTTTTAGTTGTTATTATTTAAAATAAATCATTTTAAATATTCAAAATCCATTAAAATAACTAAAATAAAGATTTTAAATTGGTTCAGAAATTCCGGGTTGTTACATACACTTTGAAAATCCCCTTTTTACATTTCAGTATTTCTTATGGTATTTAAAATACCAAATAACAAGTCCAATATCATCATAATCGATCACAGATTATATATCACATCACATATCACAATACATGAAAAAAAAACAGTATTATAAATATTGAGGAATCCAGTTGGATCCCTCCAACCTGTTTCCTTGCACCCACCGAAGTTAAACAATATAAAAACATCAATTTCATTTTAATATGAAATATTTTGATAAACAGAATCATTATTTAATTAACAATATATATATATTACCAGATTTATAATTTCAACCAGTTAATTAGCAGTTCAACCTAACAATCATCACATAGAAATCAGTCATCTTTTATCAATACTAAATTACATTTATAAAATATAAAGTGGAAAGAGTTAGTGAGTTTTACTCACATTGGTCGTTTATCGTTAAATAACAATAAAATGTCATTGATTCAGATCAGGCAATTTATTTTGCTATAAATTGTAACGAGCTCCAATTCACTCGAATCAGTTCTATTGTGTAGCCGTCGTCCATACGATCCCAATGGATCATGTTTTGCCGAATTTCGATATCGTGTGAGAAAGATATGATGTTAAGAAGTTTGTACTATTTTAAATAAAAATATAATTTAAATTCTTTTTAGATAATTGGGTTTCCCCTATTTCTTATCCCATCTCCACTTTTAGAAACCCATATCCGCGCCTTGCTTCTTCTCCTCCAAAACACTTTCCCATTTTCGATTCTTTACACCATCCTTCCCCATCCATTTCTTTACAAAATTTGTTAACACCATCTTTATTGAACTCCGCATCAATTACTCCATCATCTCCTCACCATGGCTTTTCACTCGCACCTTAGCTCAATTTTCATCCTGGCTTTGCCATTGCGCACGCCACAATAATAGTGCGTCATTTTCTCTCAACAAAACCAACCAAAATCCACCTTATTTCGCGCTTCGAAGCCGGAAACTCCACGCCCATCTTCTTTTTCCCTAACTCCCTTCACATCATAAAGATTTAACTCGCATGAGATTTCAGAAATGCGACTTCAGGCTCGATAGCCCTCCCAGTATACAGGTATCGAAATTAAAATATACCAAATCTCTCCATATTTTCAAGAAGCTAGTTCTCCATCCCTTAAGTAACACAATAACCATTTGCCAAAAATTGCTTCAACTCCATATATGTCGAACCTTAAGTCTGCTATGAAAACACATACCATCTGGAAACTCATGCACATACTTTATACTTTCACCATGTTGAAGATAAACCAACACTTCCCTTCTTCTTCTTTTTCGAACGTGATAGTAGAAGGAGGAGAGAGATAGTGAGGCTTTGCACAAGAAACCGTTGCGATCCATATATTGTTTTATTTATAGAGAAAGGAGTGAATGGATTTTGTGTCCTCCAATTTTTTTGAGTAATATTGTTCGAGAAGTTGAGACAAAACAAGAAACCGGAAGAACAGATGTAAATGAGTCTTGCTGGATTGATTTTTATAGGCTAACACAAGCTTAGCCGCTACGGGTAACATGGAAATGTCGGGGATAGCTACAACAAGGTGACATGTAACTGTCTAATTTTTTTACTTTATATCCAAGAGGTGCGCAGAGCTACTTATTTCATGGCGAAGATAATGTAACATAAGACACATGATGAAACAAGTTATGTTATATATATATGTTTTGTTTTCTTTTAATTTATGTTATTGAGTATAACATACCACTTACATAAAACATCGTTTGTTCATGGACTACTAAGGCGAAAATAGAAATATCGTTATGATAAACAATGTTTCACGATACAAAAAATGTAATAATATAGACAAGTTAACTAATTCTGCGAAATCCCAAAATGCTGATTTAGGGTGTAAAATACTTCAAGATAAAAAATGCTAATTTTCTAAAATAAAAATTACGGAAAAATTCTATAAATTAAATGAAGTATACGTCTCAAAAATCTTTTCCAAATTCGAAACCAATATTTAATTATATTGAATAAACCGTTATGGCTTATACACGACTCTACAGCGACTTTCTGAATTTTGATTTGGACATAACTCACAACTTACATTACGAAATCCCTATTTTTCTCTACCATTAGAAAAATATCGTTCAACAGATTCGAACGTTTCTTGTTTCAATGAATTCTGACTTATAACGAATCCTGTATATCCATTTAAAGTTCAAATTGCCAAATTACGAACTACCGCACCATTTCGAGCTCGATTATAATTATATATAATTCTACATTCTAACGTCATTTATTAAATAGATTCGTGCAATGTCCCGGTTTTTAAATGACTTGGTTAATAATAAAACATTGATTATTATGAGATAATTTAAATAAAATGGGTTAGTAATCAAACTAAAACAAATTATATGCTCATATATATTGTGTATGTATACACTAACAATGCATGTATATTTAGTTATGTTTTAACTTGAAAACATAATGTAAGTTCGCAACACAATAAGAAAACTTAACATAAATCATGGAGTTAGCATATTAACATAAATCATGTATATTTAGTTATGTTTTAATTTGGACTGGAAATCATGGAGTTAGCATATTAATTATATCTATATCTAAGTATCAAGTTTGTATGTTGTATTGGGCCCGTAATCATGTATAATGTATTATGATGAAGTATTCTATGATGTAACAGACTCTGATATGTAATATTTTAAGTGATGTTATATTTTGTTAAATTCTGCTGTGAGATTTTGATGTTCTTATTTAGTTGTGTTCTCTATCTATCTCTATTTCTTTATTAATGACATGACTTCTGAGGTGATCGAAAGTCGGGCCATTACAATTCGTTATTATAATTCGAATCTAAACTCAATCAAATCTCTTACACAATCCAATTCACACAATATTGCCAATTCTACTATTTTCTGGCTATTTCGGAATTTAAATATATTATTCTATTAATTATATTAATTATATATTCAATATAATTTAATTCAAGTTAATTTAAATTACCTAACCATTATTTAATTAATTAATTAAATTAATTATTAAACCGTTAAAAATATGGGGCGTTACAGGTTTAAGTGGCGTAAAGGGATTTTTAAAAGATTTTAGGATGCTAGAATGTACAAATGGAATTGGAATAGACGAGAATTGATTTAAATGAGCTGAAAGATGGTTTTTCGTAACTAATGAATAATTTTATAAATGTTGTTTATAAATATATGAAATGTGACAAAAATGGTTTTTCGTGAATAAGATTAACGAATCAATGGAATTGGAGATGAGTATTGATTTGGAAATGTGATTTCATTTTTTGTAAATGAAATCGGAGTTGAAGATATGAACAAGAATTCATAAATGGAATTGAATTTATAAATGGAATTGGATTTATAAAATGGGATTTGAATTTATAAATGGGATTGGAGTTGAAATGACAAATATGGATTTACAATTAGATTTAAATCCGATATCTAAAATAGATTGTTAAACTAAGATTTTCCCAAAATATAATATAACTCGATATACGAATATGAATTGATTTTTCATGAAAGAACAGTAAAACAAACTCCTAGGATAGAGGAATTGGATAAGTACAAACTGATAAATTGGGAAATGATATGAAATGGCTAAGTTGATTTTTATTCCTAAGTTAGGAATGTGATATTACGAAGTTCAGAATGTTAAGTGAAGTTGAGAATATAAGCTAAGTTAATGGTTTGAAAATGACAACGAATATTAGTTGTCGATAATGAATTGCAAATGGGATTTTCAAATGAAGTTAAGAGTTTTGGAATGGGAACGAATATTAGTCGTCGCTAATGATTTACAGTTGATATTTGTAAATGAAATTTAAGGTTTTGAAATAAGATTTGTAACATTTGTTACAAATAATAATAAATTGAACTATTTGATTAATAAACCGAAATCTTCATAAAAGATTGTTATATGAATTATACAATGAATAAGTTGTTGGAATTGATTTCGAATGGATATGATAAACAAAGACTAAGGATTTTGTAAATAAAATTTGTAATGTTGTTACAGACGTTAAATGGTATGATTTGGATTAATAGTATATAAGATTTATAAAGAATAATTATATAAGAATGGTAAAGGTATTTATATCAGAATTGTAAACGATATTTACATATGATTTGAAATGTATATGTATGTATATATATAAGGATATTCTAAGAGATTTATAAAGGACTCTATTTATAGAATCAAAGCTAGTTTGAAATGTTGTGAAGGATTAATAGAGTAAAAGGAAGAGATTGAATAAGAGTTTACTTAAGAATTAATTAAGTAAACGTGTTGAGATTTAAATAAGGTTTTCAAAGGAAAACAGATGGGTTAATAAACTTCTATCTATTCTGAAGATGAGAATATTGTTGATCAAGGCCTAAGAGATAAATATAATACCCCAACTTGAATGACTTCATTATTATCCAAGGATGATATTAGTTTATAAATGAGAGGAGTTGAGGGAATTAAGTTATGATTTCCGTAAATGATATTATAAACTATATTGAAAGGTTTATAAGTTAAATGAAATGATTCGAGAATATTCTTATGTTATAATAAGAAGCAGGAAGTTGTATTCCAAACATTAGAAGAGTTAAAGAGTATAATTAATAGACAGTTAGTTAAAGAGGCAAAATGATGTTGAGTACTGAATCAGTATATTTATTTTATTCTTATGGATGAATGGGTGTTTATTTGATAGTTAAATAACCGACTATAAAATCTGACCAATATGATTGTTGGTACGGAAAGACCGGGATCAAATTTATGTACGAAAACCATTCCGAACCAGCAAATACATAAAAGGTGCTGAATTGAAGACCGTTAATCTTCACGAGCGGGAGAACTACTTGTTGAATTTCTAAGGGTAGCTCCCAATGATATTTTGACTAGTGATTCTATCATGATTGGAATCTATGGATTGCAGGTACTACTCGCTACTAATCCATAGGGTGATACCTAGGATGTGGTAGGAGGGTGCCTTCGGTTCATCGTGTTCCTGAATGACTTGTATGGACGGATGTCTGACAAAGTATTTCCAAAGGGATTACGAACGTTTATTTCTTCAAACGTACCATAGTTATGGCGGAGAATGGCCGTTCTCTTAGCTTAACAACTAGAGTATTTTTGGGGACTTCAAGTAGTGAATTTCTGGATGATCTGATGATGTGACATTCAAAGTGAATGGTGACCATATGTTCTGAAAGAAGATTTATGACCTCAAACTTCATCAACCGGGAAATGGAAAATATCAGGAAAGTCGCATGACTAAGTTGGTCGCACCCAAGTAGGGTGTATTATCACCATCTAAAAAATATTAATATTTGTTACTTCTTTTCATTTCTATATCTCCCGAGAACTACGGTGGTCACGAAAAAAAGCCATAAGGTGATAATACGTTTGGTACTCTTAAGCGAAGTGAGGGGCCGGTCATGTTTAGCCTGGGTTGCAAGATGTTCTTATTGAACCCGGTGTATTCCTCTCTAGAGATACACTGTCAAAGATGGTCCCATACCTTGCCAGGAAATCCATTCTCCAATAAGAGACGCAGTTTTGATTGTATACTATGTACGTGGAGCGTGAGATGCAAGCGTTCTGCTAGATTGTTATTTATTTATATTTAGACACTACTGTAATATCAGAATAATATATGATTTCAAAAAAAATGGTTTGGTCTATCGTAAGGTAAAAACGTCTGTATTTATGTGTGGATTCTGTTTTATGATTATCCCTTTCTTTCGAAAAGATTTTGACTTCAAAATCAATTTGTGTGATACCTTTAAACTTAGTGGGTTTCTCACTCTGGTTCACTAGACTGATCTGGCGTTTTTAATGCTCGTGTTACACCGAGTTTTACATGTTCAAATTATCGAATGTTGTGAAGAGACGAGGTGGAAGCGTTCAGACATATGATATCATATAGATATTATTCCGTTGAGTGATTGTTTATGAGGACTGGATGTTTTAACTGTCCAGATGTGTTGATGTACTCTGATGATTGTAAGCTTTATTTCAAGCTCTCAATAAAAATTTGTTTCCATATTATATTTTGTTCCGCTACGATGTGAGACTTTGTGTTGTGTTGGTTCTTCTTCTATTCTAATATTTTTTCTTTCTTATCTCACCCTCTAATTTCTTTCTATTAACTACCTGTTTTTCTGTGCAATTTTGGGTTGGACTTGAATTGTAATTAGTCAACTCAAAGGGTATGAGAAAGTCAGTATGTTATAGTGGTATCAGAGCAATGGTTTAGTAATAACCTTGGCTTTGTGGCATAACTAGATAAAGATGGGGTTAGTAATATCCTTGATTGAGTTGAGTGAATATATGAGAGCGTATTTGTAGATTTATTGTATACAAATGTTTTGCGTTGTTTGATCGGTTCAAGCATTGAGAAGCATTGAACCGATAATTGGCACGATATTGTTTTGTAAAGAGGGTAAATGAAATAATTTTTGCCCAAGATATATTTTTATATAGAAAAGAAATAATTTTATTAAATTATTGAGATATTGTGGTTTGATTGATTTATTTGAATGGAATTCTAATGGAAATTTGAATTTGAATGGTTGTTATAACCAGAAGATTTCACATATATAGTTTGTGAACGAGAATTTTAATTGGAAATCTGGGTATAACTTAAGATAAGTTAAAATAGAATGAACTAGAATGGATGATTTTTGAAATAAAATATGAATTTGGATTTTTAATGGAAGTAAACTAAATTGGGAGATTAATTAGTTAATTGAATCTGAAACGAGACTTAACCCGGTAAAGTAAATAACTCAGTGAATTAAATTTGTAACTGGAAGTCAATTTGATGTTGATCAGTTATTATAGATATATGTTAAAACAAAGTAAATATGAATGTTCAATATAAATTGAATGATTAGTCGAGTTGGTTGTGCATTAGCTGATGACTGATTATTAGATAAATTGAATATAATTCATTGATGGTTTAATATAGAGTTGAATGAATTAAAAATGAATTCCAGTATAATAAACTGGACTAAGCTACAGATGAGTAGAAATTGATGATTTAACCCTGTATTTGCAAATAAATTAATGCTACCTTTTTTATTTTGAAAATATGTATAGTTATACTGGTCAATAAATGAAGTGTTATTGAAGTATTTCATATATATGTTACTTATATGTTGAATTGAGTTATGTACAAGTGTTAGATGGCTATGAGGATTAATTTTGGTTAAATAAATCACATTAAGTTGAGCAAGTATGCTCAATAGCACTCGTAAAAAGGTATGCCTATGCGAAATATAAAATTTTGGGTTTTGATTTTTGTTTTTCGATCGTGGTGGTCGATGTATATATATTATTTGTTCCTGCAATATCGCAGATATCACTCCGTACAAGGGAGAGTCTGCCGATTTTTTTGGGAATTTAAAGTATTAGAAAATTTTCGATATTTTTGAATTTTTTTGTTACGATAATGAATTGCTTCTCGATTTGAAATAAATTAGACTTTAGAATAGTAAATGGGTTTGTAACATTTTTCCTACCTTAGTAATTTCGGGGATGAAATTCATTTAACGGGGGAAGAATGTAATTTCCCATATTTTTTGATAATCAAATATTTAATTTATTATTTTAAATATTTTATTGGGAATATTAATGGATTTAATATTGAATTCATTTATTAAAATGAAGTTTTAACGTTAATTTATTATTAATTTATATTCCATCTCGAAATGGCGCAGCAGTTCATAATATTGAGTTTTGAACATCAATCGAGTATACAGGATCCAATATAAGTCATATTTCTAGAAAACAAGAAACGTTTGAATCTTGTTGATTTTAATTTTCATCTAAAAGTGAATAATCCAGATTTTGTGTTATAGATTGTTAGTTATGTCCAATTCAAAATTTAAAATAGTCGCTATGGAATTCTTTAATAAACGATAACATTTATTTATTATTTAATAAGATTTCTTTATAATTTGGGTATTGTTTAAACTCGAAATGTTGATATTAAGTTGTATAATCCATATTTGTTATATTTGAAGCTATATGATAATTTTATTTGGATATTTAGGATAATAGTAATTTATTGTTATTTATTAAATTGTTTTGGATTTAATTGTATATATTTTATTTGATATTATATAAGCCTTGAAATAACTATTTTATAAACGATCTCTGTTTCCGGTGAAACGAATTTTATTGGAATACGTATAGATGGTTATTGCTAGATTTCCAGTTGGGAGCCAATCAGAGTTGTTTTGTGGGTCCGTTCAATTTAAATGTGAACCGATAAATATATTAGAATTAAAATAACTTTGTTTTACAAATGGAGTTCGTTTTCAACGGAATTGATTTCATTGGGACCGGAACGTTAAGACGTAGCAGTATATTTATTTCTGTTGAATTTGGAGTTGGTGTATAGCGGTGCGCATATTTTATGGTGGCGAAAATAGCGGTATGAACTTATCAACCGTATGCAAAACAAATTATATATATGACTTACATGCTAAGTAACTTAAAAAAAAAGACACGACAACCTACAGCCTTATCCTATATACTACCCTATATACTGTGCACCGTTCTTTCAAATGTACAGCACTGAAATCCCTACCCAACTTGTACTGAAACGGAAATGAACAACACGATGCAACCTACCCTCATCATCTATATTGAAATGAAAACTCAAATCTTTTGATTGTACCAATTATAACTCTAAACCATCTACACTGCATGACTATACAAAGTAGGATTTTACGTCGTGCATATCCTCTTCTTCACGTGTGTGTATGTATATATATATATCCTCCTCGTCTCCCTTTGTTTTCCGGCAACCAGAAATACTGCTGCCATTAGAAAACTTAAACTGAGTAGGCTTTAAAATAAAAACAAATCATTCAAGCGATTAAAAATCAATACACGCGTGTAGTGGAGTTCGTGAGCAATTCTCTTCTGCCACGTACAAATCTGAAGGGTTCGACCACCATGTTTTGATCGTTTTTCTTCACAGGAGTGGTGTCAAAGTTTGAGAAAATCTAGAGATTTTGGCATTAATTCTGGGTTCGTATACTTGTTTCGAGTATGTGGGTGAAAAGGGAGCTCGTATGCAAGTTTTTGTGGGATGCGTGATGTTCGTTGTTGCAATTTGCACTGTAGTGGGGTGGAGAATGTTGGCGATGCATTCCGTAGGGAGACCCGGGTGTTCTAGAGTGTTGGCGGGTGACAGGCTAGAGGAGAGAGGAAGTACAAGGGACTTGGGTTCGAAAATGGTAGAAGTCGGCTTTTCTTTCATGGAAATGATGAGCAGCAGGTGCATTTTATTCAAACGGGGAAGAAAGACTTACATGGCGTATAAAGAGGCTAACGAGCTAGTTTGGTATAGAACATGAAGAAGGAGTATTTGAGGAAGCGGGCTTTGTGGATTTGTGGTAGGCCGTGGGCCTAGGATTTAAAAAAATAGAAAGTGACTGGTGCATCAGTTAATAGTACATGGGGAACGCGAGTAAAAGGGATGGGCTGTTGTTTTCTGAACTGGGTTGGAGAATTCTTGCGTAAAGAAGGTATACGTGTGTGTGTATATATATATATGTGTGTGGGTGGGGGCTATTTGATTAAAACATGAATTAACGGGTTCGAGTATTTAATTAAATGATATATATACACATATATATGTATATGTATATATATATATATACGCCGAATTTGTGTAAGCCTAAACACTTAAGTAACAGTCTGTTTATATATTAAACAAAATAATGAGCGAAATTAATATTTAGTTAATATAATTATAATTTAAATCTGTTAGACCAAAAATTGGCTCTAACACCCAAATTAAATATGAATTCAACAAAATAGAATCAAAAAGCAGTAAAGAACACGCAATTTATAGTGGTTCGGCGTTAACGAGCCTACGTCCACTTTGTTTTCTTTGATTTGATGATTTGATTATGAATACAGCAAGAATTCTCACTCAACCTCACAATTACAATTCATAAACTCACTCAAATCTCGCAAAAATGGGTTTCAAGAGATGATTTTGATCTGAATATGATTGTAGAATTCGGCTATGGAAGAAGTATGGACTGAGAACTTGCCAAAAGATCCTTTCAAATACCTCTAGGTGGTGTATTTATAGGTGAAAAATCCCCTCGAAGTGGCTCCGGTTCGGAATTGCGTGTCATTCATCCCTTGAGAGTCGGGTTCAGAAGCTCTAAGATGGTTACAACGCATCGATTGAGTAGGAGATCGCTGAAGAAATGGTCAGATCTTGTCCGAGCCTTCAGGAGATATACGCAGGAACGGTTGCGGGTTCGGATAGGAGAAAGGGTTCGGATCGGGGCCTCCGATCCGATCCGATGATGCGACTTGTTGTCCTTTGATGCTGCTGACGTATTCATCCGATCCGAACCGTTTTGATTGCTTGCTTTCTTCTGATGCCACTGAAGTGTCCCTCCGATCCGAACCGCCGAAGCCACTTGCTTCATGATGCTGATGCCATTCCGATCCGATCCGAATCATTCTTGGTCTTTACTTACCTCCTGCGCTATCTTCATCCGATCCGAACCGACTGATGACTTTTCGTTGTTTCCTCTTTGTGTAGCCTAGTTCACAAAGTAGGCTAACATTTTGCCCCCTCGAAGTACACTCTTATTTAAGATAAAATGTGCTTCGAAGCGGTTTACAAAACATCTTTTGAATTAGAACCATTGAATGATCATTCCATCTACTTATAGCAGTGTGTCGCTTCATAACATTGTGGCTTTTGCTACTTATATATATATATCCATAATCGATATGAGTTACCTCCTTCATTTTCAAACAACTTTGATAGCTTTTATTTAACGTCCAGTGATTCTTCAAGGTAAGCTTTTTCTTTATTTTTCTTTAAATTCAACTTGCATGCCAAGTCATTGTACTCAGTTCCCTTCGGTTCGGACCCGACCCCAACAGGCTTTCCCTTTGTATTGCTTAGCGCCGGTCCAACAGGCCTGAATGTGTTGGCGGGCTTGATTTCCGGTCCGAACAGAGCAAGATCAGAGGCCGGGGATACTAAGAGTCACCTTAAACCTATATAAATCCGCTACCTCTTTCCTTCCTTCTCCCTTTCCTTTATTGCTCTTAGTTAAGAAATCCTGCGCCGAAACCCTAGCCTTTAAAAAACTTCAAAACTCTCGTTTTAATCCCCGAGTCAAATTTATAGGTAGCTTTATAATCTCGAACCACCTTGCTATAGTTGTTTTCAGTTTGGATTTGCGGTTAAATCGAACGATATGAGCATGGTATTTGCTTAATTCTGGCATCGCGACCTCTTCCACCCTCCGCCATCGTCGTTAATGGCGTCAATCTCCATCTCGACGCATCGATGGAGAGTGTTAGGGTCCTTCGTCGAATATTTGAACACACGAGCACTCGATTTCAATTGGGGCTCCTGGCACGGAAGTGGGTTCGATGTTAAGGAGGAGGTAGTAGAAGAGTATGGGGAACCGGTTCGGGTAAAGAAGCATGGGAGTAGAGATGGGAATTGAATTCGCTTGATCGGATCGGAACGGGCTAGAAAGCAAAGAAGAGGGAGAAGGCTCACTTGACCGGACCGGGTCGGAGCAAGAAATAGGGAGAAAAGTAGTAAGATCACTCAAGTCGCTCCGATCCGTTCCAAGTGCTTTTTCCGAACCGATCCGGCTTGCCTGTCGGGTGCCAATTTTTCTTCAAACCAAGAGGAGGCTCTGCCCCCCGATCCGATCCCACGCATGCACCCGAACCGAACCGGAGCAACATGACTTAATGAGCAAGAATCTATCTGACTAACTAAATCAACATTTAACACCATCTTCAACTTAATGGACAATTAGGATAGTGCCTTGCGAACATAAACGAATATCAAGAACCGTTCCGAACATTACTGCTTCCTTAGACGTTTACATTATACTTTCATGTATTTGCTTTGTTTCTTTGTTACACGTAGCACACACTTTAGTTCACATGTACACACGGGGGTCACGAGCAACTTTACTCTAATCCTTGCCATTGTTTCTTCAATATTCTAGCAATCATGGCCGAAAGACGTTCTTCTAGATTAGCAAAGAAGACGGAAACTGCATAAATTTTCGAGAAATATACTCTCGATGACATATCTTCTTCTTCAGACCTTGAATGGGACGACGAGGGCTCAGATTATCAAATAGGCACGCATAGCAATGAAACATCCTCGGATAGGGAAGCTTCTCTGGGCTATGAGGAGGAAGGAGGGATTGGAGACTGCCGAGCCCTTGACGAATTTGAGTCTGCCATTATATTGGAATCACCCAAGGACTCTGTTGAATCAACAATCGACAATGATAAACTTGCTCGCATATGTATAAAGCACGGTATATTAAGAAGGGATACTTTCGTACCGTCGAAAACTGACCGTCCTCACAGTCCTCCAGAAGGGTTTATGGCAATCACCCGATTAATGTGCATGGTTGGGGCTATCCCACCATTTTCTCCTTTTGTTGTCGGCTTCCTAAGACAAATGCGGATTGCCCCCATGCAGCTGCATCCCAACTCTTATGCTTACCTATATACCTTATATGTAGCATACCGTGAGATATTAGATACAGAGCTCACTTTCGACGACATTCATTTCTTTTATAACTTCAAGCATCAGACTCGAGAAACTCCTTCTTTCTCTTACTTCGAATCAGTCCCAAATAGAAAAATAATTTCGACGCCATTCAGCAGCAAGGCCGGCGACTCCAAGCTGGAATGGTTTTATATAAGGAAACAGCCGGGATGTGCTAGGTGATGGACAAAATCAAGTAAAGCATTGGTTTTCTAAATCTCAACTCTGAGTGTCTATGCCAATACATTAATCCATTTTCTTTTTGTTTGCAGTTGATAATCCCAAACAAATATCGGGTCAAATGTATTTTGATCGGATGCATCAGCTCCTCAATGGTGACCAAAAATTTCTAACTATCGATGAGGTCCTCAAGGACGAATATCTTCATCACCACGGGCTACTGTCCATTACCCGTAGTATAGGTCACGGGTCAGGTCCATATGTATATATCCCTCCAGTGGACGTTATTCCAGAAATGGGCGAGAGCTCGAAAGGCCCCACAATATCACTTCGAACTTCACCTTCTTCAGCTTCGACTCAAGATGATGAACTGGCTAACATACCTAAAAAGCATCGAGAAGGGTACATCCCCCCTGGGGATGCTATTTCTCCTGAGAAATCACCATATCCTAAAGAACAACCAACAGGCGCTTCCCAGGGAGATGCCTCTACTGCTGATGATCCTACATTTCAGGGCTTGGGAGATCTCCCCCTTCCTGACACTATTTACACTTCCAAGGATTTTGGCACGAATCCTTTAGTTTTTACTTCTTCAGAGGAGACCACTCTGTCAAGGCCAAAGAGCCCACTCGTGCTGGCTTGGCTTTGGACTCTAGTTTGTCGGGGGGGGGGGGGGGACACTACTTAGGATGCACTTAACACAATAACACCCCACTTCACAGAACTTACTTCTTACGAGAATACTAATTCTGAATTCCACTTGTATTGTTGTGCAGGTACAATGTCTCGTGCTCACTATGACATCAGGAAACTACGCCGCAGCATGGCCAGACCCCCTCATGATGCTGAACATGATCGCCGCGAAAGCCGCGGTAGGGAAGATAGAAGGCCTTATGATTCTTATCAGTCGCGGACCTCGCGCTCTTGCTCTCCCGTTCGGTCGGATCTAGAGCGATACAAAGGCTACCAAGGTCGCCGAGGAGATGACACGTCGCAGTTAAAAGATCAAATCTCTTCTCAAGAAAAGCGCAGTAGGGAAAGGAGCCTGTCGAGAAATACCAATCCGCGAAGCAAGCGCAAGGTTCCTGCTAAGCGGCCTAGAAAGGGTGAGGAGGCCATTGAGCCTTCCACACATAAGGATACCGAGCTGACATTCCCCGCACCTCCACCATTAGATGCTAAAACTGCAGTTAAGCGAGCGTATCTGGATTCTGGAGGAGCAGTTCCCCGAGCACTATTTTGAAAACTTGACTTTCTTACCCGCTCTTGAGCTTATTTCCTCGAGGTGGGCAGACGAGGCCAAAGCAAAAATTGACGCAGTCAAAAAACAATATTCGGAGATGTTCAAGTACTCGCGCAACCTCTCCAGAATTATCCGAACTCTAATCACGGATACTGACTCAATGAAAAGGACTGCAGAAGCTGACGCAAAGGCCTTGAAAAGCTTGGGGAAAGACCTTGAGGATACACAAGCCCAACTTGCTATCACTCAACAGAACGCTGATAGCTTCAACCAACAATTTGAAGATCTACAAAATCGTTATCATGACTTGCTCGAGTCTCATAGCCAAGAGCGCTCGGAGCTGAAGAAGCAAGCAAAAGACGCTAAGTCAGATAACGCCAAAATGCAGCTTGCTTACGCTGCTCTTGAGCGAGAAAAGGCCGAGTTAGCGAGAAAGAATGCCGAATTGGAGAAGAAAAACGCTGAATTGGCTTCCAAGTTGATGGAGGCTGAAAACAGGGCTGCCCTAGCGGAGGGTAATGTTGAAAGTGTCATCAGGTCGGCCGACGAGTCCCGCAAGCAGCTGGTAGAGGCCCTGGAGGATGTGCACGGCTTCGGTGAATTAATGATTGAAATTTTTGCACATATAATCCTTCATCGAAACATCTCTTGGATCGAAGATTATCCGACTACCTTGGTTCACGTGTGGAGCCAAATCGTTGAATGGGAGAAGGAAGAACTCAAGGTAGATTCCATCGACGAGGGCAAGCTCATGGAAAAATATCTAAGAGATGACGAGCCAGCACGTCTGGCTGAGGGGCGTCGCCTGATCGCTGCTGCCATGGAGGAGGAAAAGCGGAAGGCTAAACAAAAAGACATCTTGGAGGCTGGTTCTTCTTCCACTGCCGTTGAAACTTCTGAAGTAGAGGGATATGACCTCGAAAACCCGGCGATCCCTTAGGCATCTCTTTTATCCCCTATTCCTGAGACGGTGTCAGAGACAGCAGTTACTCAACTGAGAAATCATCGGAAGGTATTTCTACCTTTTCACCCCAATTCGTCAAAGCTGTCTCCACTTTCCATCACATAGTCGGGCAATCGATGAAGGACCCTTTATTTTCTCCCGAGTTGATAACTGTTGCTTCTCATTCCGCAGGTGCTGAACCGTCCGAGAAGACAGACGTGCCCCAGGGGACCACCACCGGAACAGAATTTGCGGAGAATGCCGAAGGAGAAAAAGATAAGGCTGATGCTCCCCATGATGACGAGATGATAGCCGCCATGAAAGATGATGGCGGTGGCGAGGAGCATGAGGAAGACCCTGAGGTGGCTATAATTGGGGAGTTAAAAAGCGTTGATGACATCACTTTAGCTGCATTGAAAGCCGAACAAGACAAGCGTATGCAGCTTAAAGTTGAAGACCTGGACCCCGAAAGCCTTAAGCCTCTCGCAGTGGTTGATGCTAGATCAAGGTTAGTTGTTAAGCTTTCTACTAGATCTATTATAGAAGAGCTTGCTAAAAAGTCTTCTCTTGATTCCAGCGTTCCGATTCCTGGGAAAAAATCAACCGATTCCAACACTTCAGTCACAGGGAGGAAAAAACCAAGGCGCTTTTTAACTGATGCTGAAAGAGAGGTGAAGGATGCTCAGAAGGCTGCTAAAAAATCCAAGTCCACTCCAATGCCTAAGTGATGAAGTGTTTTTCTTTGTTTTTGCATTTAATTGGCCCACAATTGTTACAGCGAGTGTGGCCCTTGCATTTCTTTTTTGCTAGTTTTCCTGTACAAACTCACACGTTTGTAAATAAAAATAATTCATTTCCTGCAATGCCTGTTAGTCGTTAGTTCAATACTTATGTAAAAATACAAATGCATGTCATACTAAAGTCATGTAATGGAGTCATGGTGGAGGGGAATATGAGTGTACATGTATGCCCCACAGTCAATCTTGAAAAACTGTTCAAGATTAAATTGAAAAGTCCGAATGTCCTCGATTCTCTGACGAGGGTCACATTACTTTTGTCATTGACGCCTGTTCTTTTCTGGCATCTTTTATACTCTCCTGTCTTATATCCAGGTTAGAGTTCTTGCTGAGGCGGTCTCTCATCTGGGTGCACCTTCACACCTCAGGGGACGTCGTCTTCCCGTCCTTTATACTCTCTCTCGATTCTTGAGAGTTAGAGTTAAGAATGTCATCTTCCCATTCTTTTATGTCTTATCGTACAAACAGTCGTTTTGTTTGTCCCGGCATATAGGTCATCTTCAACTTTAGTTTAACATTTCGTGTTTCATAGTCATAATAGAATAATAGTTGAAGATATAAATAATGCAGGAAAGTAAATGACACACGATATTTTATAATGGTTCGGCTAAGTCGTAGCCTACATCCACTTTATAATCTTTTGTTCACATAAACAGAATTTTTAAGGCATGTCATGCCTTTTTACATAGCTTATGAAAACAAAAGAAATGACATTACATATTTAGCTCAGATATCGTCGTAAGTGCTGAGCGCTCCAGGCTCTGGGAATCTCTTCACCGTCCACGGTCGTTAGATTAAATGTTCCTTTATCAAGCTTCCGTTGGATGGCGTACGGTCCTTCCCATTTTGGACCCAACTGGGTTGAAGGCGGGAAGACTCGTTTCAGTACTAGGTCTCCTGGTTCAAAGGTTTTGAGGCGAACCTTTTGGTCATAATAACGTGCCACTTGATGTCGATGTCTTGAGGCACGCAAGTCGGCTTCATCTCTTTTTTCTTCAATCATATCAAGAGACTCTAGGAGGAGAGCTTTATTCGTCATCGGGTCATAGTACGCGACTCGATGAGAAGGGACTTCTAATTCTACCGGGATCACTGCTTCAGACCGAAATGAAAGTGAATAGGGAGTATGGCCAGTAGCCGTCTTAAAGGTCGTCCTGTATGCCCATAAGGCCAATGGCAACTCATCTACCCATCAGGCTTTGGCCTGTTTCAGCCGCTTCTTTAGAATTGATTTAATGACTTTATTTACGGCTTCGACCTGTCCATTTGACTGCGGATGAGCTACCGCAGTGTATCACTTATCAATCTTGTATTTTTGGCAAATGTTTCTGAACTCTATGCTGTCGAATTGCGTCCCATTGTCAGTTATGATGGTTTTCGGTATCCCAAATCAACAAATAATATTTTTCACCACAAAACTGATCACTTTCCTTGCCGTGATAGTTGTTAAAGGTTCAGCTTCAACCCACTTTGTAAAGTAATCCACGACAACGATTGCATACTTGGCTCCTCTTTTGGCAATGGGTAGCACTCCAATAATGTCAATTCCCTACATGGCAAACGACCACAGACTTACCATTGACTTGAGCTGAGTAGGAGGCGCTCTGGGAACTTTGGCATATCTTTGACATCTGTCGCAGCGTCGTGAATAAGCAGCCGCGTCCTTGTTCATGGTAGGCCAGAAATATCCGTACCGTAACACTTTCTTTGCTAAGGTTTGGCCCCCAGGGTGATCTCCACACTCACCTTCATGTACCTCTTGCAGTACACGTTTGATGTCGTCGTGTGTGATACACCGTAGCAAGGGCATCGAGAACCCTTGACGATAAAGGACATCGTCCTGTAAGACGTATCTGGTGGCCTTACGTCTTACAGCTCGTCTTTCGCTCTTTTTCAATGGGAGAGTTCCGCTTTTTAGAAAGTTCATAATTGGTGTCATCCAGGATTCTCTTTCTGGTTCAACTTCCAAGACTAGCTCTACTTCCATCAGGTCGAAACTGGGTGAATCCAACACCTCTATTGGAACCATTTCGGATTCTTTAAGACTATCAGAACTTGCTAGCTTCGCCAATCGATCTGCTTTCTGATTTTCAGCCCTTGGAATGTGTGTTATGCTGTAACGCTCCAAACTTTCCAACAACTCCTTTACTTTCTTAAGATAAGTGATGAGTCGAGGTCCCTTAGCAGCAAATTCTTCCCGAACTTGACATACCACTATTTTGGAATCACAATATATATCTAGTGTTTTCACTCCCAAATCTTTGGCGAGTTTCAGCCCGGCAATCAGGGCTTCATACTCAGAGTCATTATTGGTAGCAACAAACTCTAACCGCAATGCATAGTAGATAGATCGTCCTTCAGGAGTTATTAAAACAACTCTGGCGCCGGACTTTCTATCATTCTTGGCTCCGTCCGTAAATAATCTCCACGGACTAAGCTCTAATTCTTGATCCAAAGTAATTGTCTTGTCTCCCACCGTTTCTTCTTCAGGAATCGTAAATTCAGCTATGAAGTCAGCCAAGGCCTGCCCCCGTATTGATCTTCGCGGCTCAAAGTTCAGATCAAACTGGCTCAGCTCGATATTCCATTTGAGTAGCCTCCCTGATGCTTTAGGTTTTTGCAACACTTGTCTCAAAGGTTGGTCGGTATACACAACTATTGGGTGTGCCTGAAAATAATGGCGGAGTTTGCGGGAAGCAATCAGGAGGCTATAAGCAAGCTTCTCTATCTTTGGGTAGTTGCGTTCTGCAGCAACTAGTTTTTTGCTTACGTAATACACAGGCTTCTGGACTTTTTCCTCTTCACGTACTAGTGCTGCACTAACGACGTGAGATGATACCGCCAAGTAGATGAACAAATCTTCATGTTGCACGGGCTTTGATAATATTGGAGGCTTTTTTAAGAAGTCTAACAGATTCTGGAATGCCTCTACATAGTCGGGGGTCCACTCAAAATTTCGCTTTCCCCGTTTGATGAGATCGAAGAAAGGCACACACTTGTCTGCTGCTTTGGAGATGAACCTGCCCAGTGCTGTAACTTTCCCAGCTAAGCTCTGAACATCCCTAATTTTTCACGACTTCTCTATATTCCGGATTGCTGCTATTTGGTCTGGGTTAATTTCAATTCCTCTGGAGCTCACGATAAAGCCAAGGAACTTGCCTGATGCCACGCCAAAAGAGCACTTCAAAGGGTTCAACTTCATCCCATACCTTTGTAGTATGCCAAACATTTCTGCTAAGTCTTTCGTATGATCGGAAGATTGCTTGGATTTCACTAGCATATCATCTACATAAACTTCCATAGTCTTCCCAATTTGATTGTAAAACATGCGGTTGACCAGGCGTTGATAAGTGGCTCCCGCATTTTTTAACCCAAACGGCATTACGACGTAGCAATACAATCCCAAGTTTGTAATGAAGCTTGTATTCTCTTCATCTGGTACGTGCATGGGAATTTGATTGTATCCGAAATAAGCATCCATAAAGGATAATAGTTCATGTCCGACAGTTGAATCTACTAGCTGATAAATCTTGGGGAGAGGAAAACTATCCTTCGAGCAAGCCTTGTTCAAATCAGAAAAGTCGATGCACGTTCTCCATTTCCCATTTGACTTTTTGACCAAGACGGGATTCGATATCCAGTCGGGATACTTCGAATCCTTAATGAATCCGTTACCTTTCAACTTTTCTACTTCTTCTTTCAAAGCTGCTGACCGCTCTGGGCCCAACATCCATCTCTTCTACTTGACTGGTGGGTGCTTTGGATTAATCCACAAGGAGTGACTCATGATGGTAGGCGAAATCCCACACATATCAGCGTGGGTCCAGGAAAACACATCCAGATTTGCCTTCAAAAAATCAGCCAATTCTCTTGCTCTAACTGGATCTAGTTGCGAGCCAATCTTTAGTACTCTTGTTGGGTCAGTTTCGTCAATAGATATGTCGATCGTTATTTCATTGGGAGTCGCTTTCATGTCCCCAGGCTCTCTATCCTCTCTGGGATCTATATCCTCGAGCACGTCTAAGGGCGACTCTCTCGGGGCAGGGCCCCTTAGTTGCTATGCTGAGGCCCCCTTTGGAGAGGCGGAATCGTCTTTAGCATCTAAATCCAGCCCCTTCATCAGCATCTTTAACTCTGCCACGTAACAAGCCCGTCCCGTGGCTTGGTCGCCTCTCATTGTCCCAACTCCCGAGTCAGTTGGGAATTTTAGCAGCAAACAACAAGGCGCAATACATGCCCTAAATTCGGCAAGGGGTGGTCAGCCTAGAAAGGCATTATAAGGCGACTCCAAATCCAGTACTACAAACGGCAGGATCCTTACTCTCTGGCGATCCCCCTGCACTAGTGTGACTGGTAGTTCCACAAAACCCATTGGAGCCGTAGATACTCCGTTAAAACCACGTATCCATCCTTGACATGGCTTTAAATCTTTTGCTTCGAGCCTCATTTGTTCGAAGGCTTTCTTGAAGAGGATATTGACCAAGCTTCCGTTATCCACTAACACCTTATGAACCAGAGCGGGGCCAATAGTCGTGGTTATCACCAGCGGATCATCGGTTGGAGATAGAACTCCAAACTCATCTCTATTGCGGAATACGACATCATCGGACATCGTTTTTTGCTGCTTTATCGGAGTGACGTCTTCAAGGCTGCTACATTCTCCCACTTCATAATGCTTGGCGGCGTTGACGTACTGATCCATGGCTTTAAAACTTCGACCAACCAAATAAGGCCCGCCTATAATGGAGTAAATGATGATCCTCTTACCATTTTGCTGAGCCGTGAGTTTTGAAGCGGGTTGTTCTTGATTCGGGGCTTGTCCCCCTTGCCCCCTGTCCCTTGGGGCAGCTTTGTACTCATCCAACTTCCCTTCTCGCAGCAATTTTTCGATGATGTCCCTCAAATGACGACACTCATTGGTGGAATGACCGTGTGTTCCATGAAACAGGCAAAACTTTCCTGTCTCAATCTCCTTCTCTGTAGAATCTCTAGGTGGTGGCTTTTTATATTGCAATACGCTGTATGTGTCTAGATAGATGTTCTCCAATGTATCATTTAACGTCGTGTAATTCTCAAAACTCTGGAATCTGGTTCTTTTATTGGAGTTGTTCCCACAGTTTCTATTCCTTCTATTGCCGTTTCCATTTCTGTTGCTATTACCACCACTCTGGTTGCCAACATTTACTTCTACTTTTCCCGAATTGTCACTAGACTGTTTCACATCGACATTACTCTGAACACCTTCCTTCGAGGTCCCTTCGGACTTTCTCTTCCGATTTGCCTTAGCTTCTTCTCGCCTCAGGCGAACATTGGCCTTTTCATAGAACAACTCTCTTGTGGGAGGTGGTTTTCCAGCCAAGTAATCCCCAAACTCTGTGTCGGGATCTACTCCTACTATCAATGCCATCAGGATAGTGGGCTCATGGAGATCAGTGACTTCGGTGACGGCCAGGTTGAAGCGATCCAAATATGACTTCAAAGATTCTCCTGGGCCCTGTTTGATTCATAACAACTCTATGACGGTCTTGGACTTTTGGGCATGGAGTCGGAACTGATTCATGAAACGCTCACTCAATTCTGTGAAATTGGACACCGACCGAGGAGGAAGTTGAGTGAACCACATTAATGCTACATCTTCAAGATAAATGGGAAAAGCTTTGCACTTTACGGCATCGGGAGCTGCTGCCGCGTTCATAAACCATGCATATCTCATTAGATGCTGCCCTGGTTCTGTCCTTCCTGAATATCGATCCATTTGAGGCAAATTGAATCGTCGGGGGAACTGGTAATTCAGGATGTCATCTGTGAAAGGGGTATGACTTCGCTCAATGCCCCAATCTTCATTAGTATACCGCCGACTTTCTGACATAATCTGTCACACCATTGCCTGTACATCGGCATTGGTTAGTGTCTGCATAGGCTCTCTAGATCTAATGTTCGGGTTACCCCTGGGTTCCAGATCAGGGGATAACCTTCTATTTCTGGCGGCAGCTGCTCTACGTTGCTCTCTGTGCTCCCGGTCAATCTCTGGAGGTAAAGGTTGAGGAGTTGTAGCTGTGTGGGGTTGGTAATATTAGGATCCCTGGGTAAGACGTGGGATCCACGCATAGGCAGCAACATAGGTTGTTGTAGACTTGAGTCATCAGGACCCAATACGCGGGCAACAACTTCTCGGGATCCCAAAGATCCGAAAGTCAATTGATCTAGGTTCTGAGGTCGTTCAAGCGACCTCCTCTCGCGAGGACATTCCTCCTCCGAAGAAGACGAATCATCAGTAGGAATGCAGCATGGTGGTGAAGGAGTTCTCTGCCTCCGGAGCTCATGTAATTCTCTACCCATGGTGATCATGTTTTCCGGCATACGAAGGTTGTCACACCTTTGGGCTTCCAATGCTTCTTTAGTGCTCTGAAGCATGTCGAGAAAACGCGAAAAATCTCCCTGAGTAATGGGTGCAGATGGATCAGGCTGGACATTGGTCATCGTGGCTGGAATTGGAGCATCGGATGGAGCTCGAGTAGAAGTTCCAGCCTCACCCCGGTTCAGATCGGATCGGTTCCCAGCATTCTGTTCAGTGCGGTTCGGAGGGAGGGGTTGAGAGCGCCCTACATCATCGGTTCGGATCGGTGTCAGCACAATCTGACTTGTTTCCCCTCGGTTCGGATCGGAACTTCCGATCCGGTTCGGATCTTCTTGGTTGGAGAGATCTGCTCCAGAGCTTTGAGCGCGTGACCTTGTTAATACAATAGCTTGCTGATCTTCTCTAGGTTCATTTCCCCTTGCACCTTGCACTTCCTTTCCTTTGGTCTTAGCCATAACACTTGATTCTTCAGCGGTTAGTCACCAAATATTGACAGATGTCAAAGAGAGGGGATTAACTTCTTTGAACTTGAAGGTTCAAATAGTAGAATGGTAATCCCGAAAAAGGTAAGAATTCGAAGTTTCTCAGTGAAAGCACCAAAATGTTAGACCAAAAATTGGCTCTAACACCCAAATTAAATATGAATTCAACAAAATAGAATCAAAAAACAGTTAAGAACACGCAATTTATAGTGGCTCGGCGTTAACGAGCCTACGTCCACTTTGTTTTCTTTGATTTGATGATTTAATTATGAATACAGCAAGAATTCTCACTCAACCTCACAATTACAATTCATAAACTCACTCAAATCTGTCAAAAAATGGTTTCAAGAGATGATTTTGATCTGAATATGATTGTAGAATTCGGCTATGGAGGAAGTATGGACTGAGAACTTACCAAAAGATCCTTTCAAATACCTCTAGGTGGTGTATTTATAGGTGAAAAATCCCCTCGAAGTGGCTCCGATTCGGAATTGCGTGTCATTCATCCCTTGAGAGTTGGGTTCAGAAGCTCTAAGATGGTTACAACACATTGATTGAGTAGGAGATCGCTGAAGAAATGGTCAGATCTTGTCCGAGCCTTCAGGAGATATACACAGGAACGGTTGCGGGTTCGGATAGGAGAAGGGGTTCGGATCGGGGCCTCCGATCCGATCCGATGATGCGACTTGTTGTCCTTTGATGCTGCTGATGTATTCATCCGATCCGAACCATTTTGATCGCTTGCTTTCTTCTGATGCCACTGAAGTGTCCCTCCGACCCGAACCGCCGAAGCTACTTGCTTCATGATGCTGATGCCATTTCGATCTGATACGAATCATTCTTGGTCTTTACTTACCTCCTGCGCTATCTTCATCCGATCCGAACCGACTGATGACTTTTTCGTTGTTTCCTCTTTGTGTAGCCTAGTTCACAAAGTAGGCTAACAAAATCGTTAATCTATTTAATGTATAACTTGTGCTTACATTTATAGAATTCAATGTAACAAAAGGCGTTAGAAACGTAACGGAGAGCACAACATGGTGAAGCTAGTTTGGTCAGAGTCGGTAACTATTGGAATTTTAATCAAATTAAACGTCCATTTAATTTGATTAAAACGAATCGTTTTGACGTCGAATGAGAATCAAGGTGAGTTAAGCTCACTCAATTCTTCCCACTTATATTTTATATAAGTCGGGTTTTATAATTACGTGTTATGGTTTCTAATGGTTGATTTTTTGTTAAATATATATTCATATATCCATTTAAGCAATGAAATTAAACTTTGTTGAATTTCAATGAAAAACCAAATCGTTATTTTAATGATTGGAACCGATTAAGGTAACTAATCATGTTGGTCACATTTATATTTATATAAACATGTTAAATTAAATGGTTGATGTTGAATTACTGTTATTGGTTGATCATTGAATTTATATCGATATATTGAATTGAATGATTATATTGAGGTAAACGTATTTTGATGCAGGGAATAACAGGTTGGAGGGATCCAACTGGATTCCTCATAGTAGTTGTAAAATTTTATTATATTATAATATATATTGAATAATATGAATTTGTGATGCAGGGATTGACAGGTTGGAGAAATCCAACAGGATTTCTCAATAATATTGATAATGTTTATCAATATGATTTGTTATGTTCTTTAGACGTGAAATTTGTTTATATTTCACGATTTGATATTTTAGCAGATATTTACCTCTTTAGTACCATCGATAAATTTAAATGATTTTTGAATTGATATTAAATCGATTGTGAACATTTTCAAAGTTTTTTTTGGAAATTGGTACGCTTTTATTAACTTATGAAATAACAGTACAATGCAGACTACATAAACATGCCAAAAACAGAAAGAAAAATGCAAACAAAATTATTCTAAATAAGACCTAACATGAGGTCAATTCTGGATCCAACGTCCAGATTTACAGATCGTCCCTCTTGTTGCACATCTTGCGCACTTCAACAACACCAAAGTCTCCATTGTATAAAGCATTTTCCATAGAATAACACCATTTGCAGCTGATAGGAAACATGTGAAATTCAAATAGATACTCAACAAACACATAAATAACCACTTGTTGCATGTCTGAGTATCATTATTTCTCGATCCATACACTAAAAACATGTAACCAATCTGATCCTTAAAATCAGCATGCACCTTTTATCAAGTAAGAGGCGGTTATGAAGATGACAATAACCCACATCTTACAGTGCAAAATCATTGTAGAAACCGATCATGGAAGAAATCAAACATATAAAATGATGTAAATCATTGTAGAAACCGATCATGGAAGAAATCAAACATATAAAATGATGTAAATCATTGTAGAAACCAATCTGAAATGCACTCTAACACTTTTACCGTAAACCAACAGATGAAACTGCACAAGTTTACTCCCCATCCACGAATTTGATAACCAGTAATTCTCCATTCCAAGTTTTTGAACTGACTGAAAATCAACGCATTAACTCTTTGGTTTAAGGCGCTTAGAATCAATCAACAAGCATACTACTATACTTATAATACACCAATATGATTGAACCGAACCTTTTACTCTAAAGGTGATTGAACAACGTCTGTTAATGCGGTAATCGCGCACTATAATTTCCTTGAATCACCCATTTGTTAAAAGTCCTACTACAGACAAACCCGCACTCAACATAAATCGCCATTATCCTATACAGTTAACGTAAGTAGGCGATGCAAGTCTAAGTGTAGGATTTGATGCAGAAAAGAAGATTACTCGGGAATAATATGCGGATCGAAAATTGGAAGTTTCTTTGTCGATGTTTTTGGGGAAGAAACACAGACCTGGCTTCCAATTGTGGTAGTAGATAAAATACTGGGTGGCTTATCAACAAAGAGTAAACTTCATCAAAATTTATGCTGTGAAATGTTTATATACCGTAAAACGGTTTTAGTTTCGTGATGAATCGCTTCCTCTCTCCATTGGAGAGAGGAAGAAGTCAATCCTATGTATATTTTAAATGTTTATATACTACAAAGCGCTTTTAGTTTCATGATGAAACGTTTTCAAAGCTATATATATATAATACGATGTTTATTTTAAATATAAACATTGAAGATTTATTTATGTTTTCAAAACTATTTAAATCATAAATTAATTAATGGAAATTCCTAGATATTAATAAATAAATGGTTAGTAGGTATAAACTAAATGGAAATGTTAAAATAGTCGCGAAGATGGGTTTAAGTGGCGTAAAGGAATTTTTAAAAGATTTTAAGATGTTAGACTGTACAAATGGAAGTGGAATATACAAGAATTGATTTAAGTGAGCTAAAAGATGGTTTTTCGTAACTAATGAATATTTTTATAAATGTTGTTTATAAATATATGAAATGGGATGAAAATGTTTTTTCGTGAATAAGATTAATAAATAAATGGAATTGGAGATGAGTATTGATTTGGGAATGGGATTTTAGTTTTTAAATGAAATCAGAGTTGAAGATATGAATATGAATTTATAAACAGAATTTGAATTTATAAATGGAATTGAATTTATAAAATGGGATTTGAATTTGTAAATGGGATTGGAGTTGAAATGACAGATATGTATTTATAATTGGATTTAAATCCGATAGTTGAAACTGATTATTAAATTAAGATTTTCCCAAAATATAATATAACTGGATATACGAATATGAGTTTATTATTCATGAAAGAACTATAAAATAAACCCCTAGGATAGAGGAATTGGATAAGTATAAATTGATAAATTAGGAAATGATATGAAATGGCCAAGTTGATTTTTATTCCTAAGTTCGGAATGTGATATTTCGAAGTTCAGAATGTTAAGCGAAGTTGAGAATATAAGCTAAGGTAAAGGTTTGAAAATGACAACGAATATTAGTTGTCGATAATGAATTGAAATGGGATTTTTAAATGAAGTTAAAAGTTTTGGAATGGGATCAAATATTAGTCGTCGCTGATGATTTACAAATGATATTTGTAAATGAAATTAATGGTTTTGAAATATGATTTGTAACATTTGTTACAAATAATAATAATAAATTGTACTATTTGATTAAATAAATAGAAAATCTTTATAAAAGATCGTTATATGAATTATACAACAAATAAGTTGTTGGAATTGATTTCGAAAGGATATGATAAACAAAGACTAAGGGTTTTTTAAATTAAATCTGTAACATTGTTACAAATGTTAAATGGTGTGATTTGGATTAATAGTATATAAGATTTGTAAAGAATAATTATAAAAGAATGATAATGATATTTATATCAGAATTGTAAATGATATTTACATATGATTTGAAATGTATATGTATATATATATATATATATATATATATATATATAAAAGGATATTTTAAGAGATTAATAAAGGATTCTATTTATACAATCGAAGCTTGTATGAATGTTGTAAAGGATTAATAGAGTAAAAGGAAGAGCTTGAATAAGAGTCTACTGAAGAATTTATTAAGTAAAAGTATTGAAATTTAAATAAGGTTTTCAAAGGAAAATGAATGGGTTAATAAACTTCTATCTATTCTGAGGATGAGAATATTGTTGATTAAGGTCTGAGAGATAAATATAATACCCCAACTTGAACGACTTCATGATTATCCGAGGATGGTATTAGTTTATAAACGAGAGGAGTTAAGGGAAATAAGTTATGATTTCCGTAAACGATATTATAAACTGTATTGAAAGTTTTATAAGTTAAATGAAATGATTCAGGAATATTCTTATGTTATAATAAGAAGCAGAAAGTTGTATTCCAAACATTGGAAGATTTAAAGAGTATAACTAACCGACTGTTAATTAAAGAGGCAAAATGACGCTGAGTACTAAATTAGTAGATTTATGTTATTCTTATGGATGAATGGGTGTTTATTTGGTAGTTTAATAACCGACTATAAAATATGACCAATACGATTGTTGGTACGGAAAGACCGGGATCGAGTTTATATTCAAAAACCATTCTGAACTAGCAAAGACATGGAAGATTCCGATTTAAGATGGAATAATTGAAGACCGTTGATCTTCATGAGCGGGAGAACTACTTGTTGAATTTCTAAGGGTAACTCCCGATGATATTTTGACTAGTTATTCTGTCGTGATTGGAATCTACGTATTGCAATGACTGCTGGCTACTGATGCATAGGGTGATACCTAGGATGTGGTAGGAGGGTGCCTTCGGTTCATCATGTTCCTGGATGACTTGTATGGACTGATGTCTAACAGAGTATTTCCAAAGGGAATATGTACGTTGTTTTCTTCAAACGTACCATAGTTGTGGTGGAGAATGGTCGTTCTCTTAGCTTAACAACTATAGTATTTTTGGGGACATCATTTAGTGATTTTCTGGTGGATCTGACGATGTGACATTCAAAGTGAATGGTGGAAAGATGTTCTGAAAGAAGATTTAAGACCTCAAACCTCATCAACCAACGGGTAGGTCGCATGGCTAAGTGGGTCGCACCTAAGTAGGGTGTATTATCACCATCTAGAGAATATTCATATTTGTTACTTCTTTTCGTTTCTGTATCTCCCGGGAACTACTGTGGTCGTGACAAAAGGCCATAAGGTGACAATACATTTGGTACTCGAAAGCGAAGTCAGGTCGGGTCTTGTTTAGCCTGGTTTGCAAGTTGTTCTTGTTGAACCCGGTGTATTCCTCTCTAGAGATACACTGCTGGAAAGTGGTCCCATACCTTGCCAGGAAATCCATTCTCCAATAAGAGACGCGATTTTGATTGTATGCTATGTACGTGGAGCATGAGATACAAGCATTCTGCTAGATTGTTATTTTTTTGTATTTAGATACTATTATAATATCGTAATAACATATGATTTCGAAAAAAGTGGTTTAGGTTATCATAAGGTAAAAACCTTCGTATTTATGTATGGATTCGGTCTTACGATTATCCTTTTCTTTCGAAAAGATTTTGAATTCAAAATCAAGTTGCGTGATACCTTTAAACTTAGTGGGTTTCCCGCTTTGGTTCACCAGACTGATCCGACGTGTTTTATGCTCGGGTTAGACTGAGTTTTACAGGTTCAAGTTATCGGATATTGTGAAGAGACGAGCTGGATGAGTAGGGACGTATGATATCATATATATATTATTCTGCTGTGTGATTGTATATGAGGACAGGATGTTATAATTGTCCGGATGTGTTGATGTACTCTTATGATTGTAAGTTGTATTTCAAGCTCTCAATAAAAATTTATTTTTATAATATATTTTGTTCCACTGCGATGTGAGACTCTTTGTAGTGTTGGTACTTCTTCTATTCGAATATTTCTTTCTTATCTCATCTTCTAATTTCTTTCTATTAACTATCTGATTTTCTGTGCAATTTTGGGTTGAACTTGAATTGTAATTAGTCAACTCAAAGGGTATGGGAAAGTCAGTATGTTATAGTGTTCCAAATCTTGAAATGGAAAATTTATGCTCAAAGTGAAATGAGATTTAAGTCTAGTTCAGTTAAACAACATTTCAACTTTTGCATCATCTCGTTAACATTGTATAATCCTATTATGTTTGAGAAAAAATATCGTAACAACATTAAAATAACATATTTTCTAATACTTATAGTACGTATGACATTGGCATTTACCTGCTTTTGGATCAAACCAGCTTTAACTGGGTTTAAGTACTCAAACAAAACTAAATTGACTTGAAACTTTAAAAATACGTGTAGAAAACATTAAGGATGTAGACCTAGATTTTTTGTTGATTAATTTTAAAAATTTATTATAATTTAATGTTGAGTTGATAATATAAATGGATTTTTATATTGAATTTATCTATTTAATAATCGATATATGATTTGATATCAAATATATTGAATAACCGTATACGAAAATAAAAACAATTGAATTTACAGTTAAAACTAAATCGAAATGATTCAGTCAACTAGTATAAATTTTGTACTGAATCAGAATAATAATTATTATTTATTATTGACGAATTTAATTGTTTGAAATCGATTTATATTTTATATCGAATTTAATTTAAATCATTAATTTAAATTGTTATCTCTTATATACGATCGAAATAAAATTCAGAATCAGATCCATTAAGTTCAGAATAGCATTATATCTTTATAACGTCGGTTGTTATGTTCAAATATGGGGTTCATAATTGCAAGGTATATTATTATAAAATTTAATCAGATAAGAACGAAATCAAATCAAATTACTACTAAAATCAAATCACATTAAAAACTGATGTACTCAAGCCACCCTACACTTTGTACTTGGTAGACCTATAAATCCATTCTTCATTTATAAATGTCGCGAGCCTTATTTTTCCTCCTCTATTTCTTTAGTCTCGTTCAATTATTGAGAACAATTAAAATCGTGAGTTCTCCTTTATCAAAAATCAAATCACACTTGTACTCTTCAGTCTTCTAAGCTCATATTTTTAAATTATATTTTCGTACTCTTCATTTCTCTACGAAAATAAGTTGGAGCAGTGTGATTTCAATGGAGGCCGGTGCCTTAATCAAATCGAAAGCTCCAATTAATCAATAAAATTCGAATTCGATACACTTATATTCAACAGTAGGTGCGAACGAGTCTCCAGAAATCACGTTTGAGAGTCCGTCTAGTTTTCGATATTTTTCGGATTAGGTATAACAGTGATGATTTGGACGTGGGCATTGCATTCAGGAGGTGTAGGCACGGATTTCCGTGATTTTTGGTGGTATTCAGTTTCAAGGAGGGTCGCGTTCTTTTCTTGGAACTGTAGATAAGTCGACATCGGATTTAGGAGGAGAAGTGAAAATTGTTATGCGTAATGAGCATGGTGCCAAGCTTAAGAAGAGAAGGTGATGGAGATTAGTGTGTTTGTGGGTTTGTAGTTGTAGGCTATGGGAGTTGTACTGTGAGAGATGGGAGAGGTTACTGTGACAACCAGCCTTTTCTGAATAATCCAAGTTGACAATAAAACCACACATGTCCAACTCAAACGATTCAAAATTGACAGATAATCAATTTAGGGTGTATAATAGAATCAGAACATAGAATCACATATACAGAATAACACAGAATCTCGTAGCGGAAATAAAATAATATACAAAATCAGTTCATGAAGCTACTTAAATAGTTACAATTTAATTATACAATATAGCGACTCATAAAGTTCGCAAATACAAGCCAAATGGAAATAGGAAATTAGTACAAGATAGGATGGAGTCTTCGACTAGGTCTTCGGCTCCAGATAAAGTGCTCCTCAAGAACACTGCAATACTCAGTCTGACCCGAGCGAAATGAGAAAAACACAAAACACTCGAGTCAGGTCTAAACATTCTAATGTGAATAGATCTAAACTCAAATGCAAATAATTCAAGAAATGTTACGGTATTTTCCATCTCTTAAGGATCCGTTAAACTATCTATATATAATATAAATGCGCTATTATATGTAATGCCTATCAGTAATATAAATATTAAAATAGCGTTAAGGCTTTACATTGATCCCCCTTAACACATTTTTAAACAATGTGGTCTATACAGGTCCTGTAACACAACCAGTAGAACGTCGGTAGCCAGTCAGTCCTCTATAGGCACATGTTAAATAGAAACTCGTAGTGGTCGCGCATAAGGATAAAACGTATGACAAGGCACATGAGGCGATGCCCAAGGTAGGATACTACCAATTTGCCTGATCCGGACTGGTGGTAACCCCTAACGGCCCACCGCAACACAACGCTTCCAAAATCAAGGGTGATCACCAAATAACGAAAATAGAATACATGAAGAAGTGTGTCTGCTAGAGTTAGCAAGCCTCAATGGTCCAGCACGGCTGCTGTTTTAGTCATTTCAAATTTGACACAAGTGCAGGTCATCCATTATCGTTCACTTTCTTCAGTCCAGCAAACGTACATCAAAACAACTACTTCATTTTGTATCATCACTTCACGAACATAGTTATCAAAGTGGTTCCAGTATCGACAGAGAATGTGTCCATAACTGGCTCCGGTCTCTTTGACAACTAATGTCATTCAGTTTTATTTTTCATTGATTAATTTCGAATAGATCAAACCATAATTGTATTTCAACTTCCTTATTCAAACTTGAACTATCAAATATTCCACTTTGAAATATTAACAATATTTTCTCGTTTACTTAACTTTGTGTCTAATTTCAAAGTCCCAAATCAATAAAATATTGTAATTTTCGTTTATAAAATTTACAATTTCCAAATGTTTAATATTTCACTTTCAAATTTAATAATTTTACTTCATTTAACAAAATAGTTTTTGTCAACTAAATTTGTATCCAAAATTTACAATTTTAAAATTTATTTCCTTAAATATTTAGGCTAACATTTTTTTTCAATAAGAGGTTCAACAATGGTTATTTCAATAAGTTTAAATAAAATTTAAATTACTTAATATTTCATTCATCAATTTAAATCAATTTTTCATGTGTATAATTTAAACCAAAGTTTAATCTTCGAAATTTGAAACAATTCTAATATTTTTCAAAATGGGAATTTGACATTTGAAATATGTATAGTGAAATGTAGCAGATGTGAAAATTTTTTCGAAAAATTTGAATGTCATTGACCACGCAATTTTCAGTGCAAAACTGCGCATAACAGTTCAAATTTTAGCGATTTTAAAATCTCTTCAAAACAAGTTCGGAAAAACATGAAAAATATTCTATTCGTTGACAGTAATCCAACGGCGGAATTAGTTTCACGAAAATCGGAAGTTTTACCTCCGTTTCGCATCTGCATTTTTACGTTAAAGGGGTCTGTAACGCATTTTTGAACGGAGCATGCAAACACTACAAATAATATACAGTTGTGTCCGTCTCATCGCGCTGATTAGCGTAATATATCCATTTGTCAGTCTCGGTGTTCGGTTTGCGCCGAAACTGTGAAAAAGCTAGCATAGTTCATTTTTGAAACAGAGCCATTTGAGTTCGATGTGTCCCTTTTACGATCTTACATATCCTTCTTAATATTTTGGGTGTGCAAAGTTGTATTTTTATTTTACTAAACTACCTAAATGTTTTTTTTTCAAAATATGGTGAATGACACACATTTCAACTCACACAATACATGACACACGCACATATATCTTTTACATACACAAGCTTGCATATGTACACAACACTCACAGACTCACACTGCACAACACTCCTGCATAAACCCAGAACAAACACATATAAATGAATATGCACACGCACACAATAAGTGAAAGTTCCATAAATATGCACACGCAAACAAACATGACTGAGTGCTTTGTGTATTGTTTCCCAAAGAAGAAATCCTGTACTTAAGTTGCTTCCAAAAACAAAATAAGTGAATGTTATAAATGTATGAATCCTTCATGTTGCATACACTTTCACGCATGCCTGCATGTGTCCTCACCCCCTCTTTCTTCCATGCGTTTTGTCCTTTTTTCCCCCTTTTTTCCCCTTTCTTTTGGACATATATTCACATCATTTCAAAACACAAAATGCATCACTGGCATAATGATGTAAGTGGGAGATTTGGTTGACTAGTGAACATGCGCAACATTTTTTTATTTGAGAAAATGAGGACTGTTCAGTTCAGTTTTGGTGTGAGTGGAGGACAGGACATCTAAGTTTATAAAGTGTTATGAGACTATATCAACAACTAATGTCCACTGTGAATATTGCATAGGATCAAAGCAGCAGTCTCATGAAGATTACATGGAGAAAGCTGAGAGAGCACCAACATGTATACGAACACGCACTGCCCCATATCCATACACAAACGCACGCAAACATGTCACACATATGCACGTACACACACTACACACAAGCACGTATATGCAGAGAAAGATAAGAAAAAAACCAAAGAAGTGGGCGGTTTTTTTTTTTTTTTTTTTTTTTTTTTTTTTTTTGCAAGTGGAATAATGGGTAGCAACAAAGTGTGTTGCCAAGAAATGAAACCATGGTGAATAAAAATATGTCTCAAAATGAAAAAGGGATCCTTGTCCCCTGTGCTATTTGCATGAAAGTAATAATATTGTTTTCCTTACATTCTTGGTTTGTAAAATGAGACATGTTGTGGTTAATGTTTCAAAATATTTCATGGGTTTTATATTGTTTTCTTGTTGCATTATTTAATGCTACTTTGCATTTGCAGTGAGGAACCTCAAGAAAAAAAATAATGAATGAAAAATATATCTCACTTATGCATGTTGTTGGAATGTGAGTTCATTTGCAAACATATTAGTTTTGGACGTAAGGGGATATGTGGCTTCTGTGAGATATGTTTTCATTCATTAATTGTAACTTCCATGAAAGCACATAAGGAGATATCTTCCTTTCCAGTAGCTTTTGTTAGAAGTAAAAATGAAATGTGTACTCTCCCCTTCCATGCGTTTTTTTTCGGTGAGCAACATCATTATCATTTGCGGAGGACTAGTAACATCATTATCATTTGCACAGGAGTAGTAACATCATTGAAGAGAAGAAAATATATGTTCTTCGAAAATGAGTTGCATGGCATGAATCCAGAGAGGTGGGATGGTATACACACAACTACTTAAATATTTAATTATTAAAAAACATATTAGAGAAGTTTAGACGTGAGTAACAACTCACATTCGGGTTCTGAAAGCTAAATGATGAGTTAGCGGTTGTTGTCGGGGCCGCCGGAGTTTGGTGAGGTGTGTGTTGTCGGAGCTTGTGGAGCAAGATGGGAGATTGAGAATGGAGCTGCTACTTCATGCGGTGTCTTCTGTCATGTTGTTTTTCTTTGTTTATTTTTTTCTCTTTCTTTTATACCAGACAAAAATTTCCAGAAGCAAGAAAAATAGCAAAGGAAAAGAGAAAATGAAGATGGAGCGAGAGCATAGCAAGCTTTGGGAGCTTATGTATATAAGATGGGGTAGGTTAATTATTGTGGTGTCCCTTAGGCTTGCGTGTAAATGGAGAGAAAGGTGGGTTGCACACTCCTCATTTGATGCTTGCGTGTAATTGCATTGGCATAGAAAAATAAAGTTGCCTGAGAATATACATCCGTGAAAACTAAAGAAGAGAAAGTAGTATGTTTTTACTTTGCAACTTGTTTCCAAAAAAGTACGTTATTAGGTTCAACAATATATTTCAGTCC
Source organism: Allium sativum (assembly GCA_030737875.1). Lineage (NCBI taxonomy): Eukaryota > Viridiplantae > Streptophyta > Magnoliopsida > Asparagales > Amaryllidaceae > Allium > Allium sativum. The sequence continues at coordinate 453,234,034 of CM060920.1, read as the reverse complement.
AATTGTTTAGGTTGCAATTCTTTACAGGGTCACCTGTATGGAAATAACTGTCTACTCATTTGTCTTTACAGACACCATAATATCAGTAAAAATATACCATTGGAATCAGGATGTCGAGACGAACACAATGACACACAGTTATCAGTGCTTTGAACATTTTATAAAAATTCTATTTTTATATTTAATTGCACTGAGTTTAATTAGCGGTCATTTAAATTTATTTAGTTTAAATTACCAGAATTATATGGAACGAACTTATAATGTTTTGATTACAAGTTTGTTTTCAAATTCTTTGCATACAACTATTTATTTTTATTTTAAATTCAATAAACTTTGAATATATTCATTCTAATAACTAAATTTTATAGTTTTAATCTATTTTCTTGTTTGTTTCTCGGAGTTTATCGTTAAATATATTTTTTTCCGATCTGAAAACCCAGGTCGTTACATTCTCCCCTACTCAAGTCTTTTCGTCCTCGAAAAGAACGGAACAAGGAAAAATAAAGAAATAAGCAGAAACGTAAGAATGATTTAAGATGAATTGGGTACCTTATGCAAACAATTCAAGATTTTGAGGCATGGATATTCACCTCAGTTTCCCAAGTGCAATCTCGGTCATCTCTACTCCACTGAACTTTGACGAGATTAACTATCTTTCTTCTAAGCTGCTTCGTATCTTTATCGACTATACGAAGTGGTCTTCTTTCGATAGTAAGATTTGACTCAACATCCATATCTTCAAATAAAAAAGGCTGGACTATAACTAACGGGTCATGTACATATCTACGAATATGTGAAACATGAAATACATTATGCACACCCGATAGTTTCTCCGGTAAATCAACCCTATAAGCCAAACCTCCAATCTTTTCTAGGATAGGAAAAGGACCAACAAATCTCGGAGCGAGCTTCCCTTTCATTCCAAAATGAATCACGTTCTTCAAAGGTGAAATTTTCAGAAATACAAGATCACCAACTACAAATTCCAATTGTCTCCTCTTACCATCGACATACTTCTTTTGCCTATCCTGGGCAATCTTCATTCTCCTTCTGATTTCTCCAACTTTTTCGGAAGCTTCCAAAATCATTTCGGGGCCCAGAACAAGTCAATTCCCAGACTCAATCCAACAAGATGGAGATTTACATGGCCGTCCATACAGAGCGTCGAACGGTGCCATATTTATACTCGCCTGAATTTCAAAGATTAATTCAAGATTTACATTTATTTGAATATTACTTTTAAATTAAATTAAATTACCTGATAGCTATTATTATAGGCGAATTCAACGAGATGGAGTTGATCTTCCCAAGATCCCCAAAATCTAAAGCACAAGCACGAAGCTTGAATCTGATTTACTCTTTCGGTCTGACCGTCTGTCTGAGGATGATAGGCAGTGCTCAGTTTCAGTTGAGTTCCCAAAGTTATCTGGAAAGCTTTCCAAAATTTGCTAGTAAAAATGGGATCTCTATCACATATTATGCTAGACGGAACACCATGAAGTCGAACTATATCCTTCATATAGAGCTCGACTAAACTTGAAGCAGCTCGAGTTGTCTTCACAGGAATAAAGTGGGCTGATTTGGTTAGTCTATCAACAATAACCCAAATGCTTTCATTTCCTCTCCTGGTCCTTGGTAACCCATCTATGAAATCCATAGAAATTTGATCCCATTTCCAGTTAGGAATCTCTAATGGCTGTAACAACCCTGCAGTCTTCTGATGGTCGGCTTTTACTTGCTGGCAAGTGGCGCATCTATTGATATGGGTAGAAATGTCTCTCTTCGTTCCACTCCACCATTAAAGCTTCTTCATATTCTGATACATCTTGGTGACCCCAGGATGAGTAGAAAGTTTGGAATGATGATTCTCCCTAAGAACCTCCTGTCTTAAACCATCCTCATTCGGAACGCAAATACGATTGTTGATCCTCAAAATTCCATTGGTACCAATTTCAGCACCCCATCCCTTCTGCACATTTACAACTTCTCTATTGAGAACGCTTTCCTTTATTTGCCTAAGCATTTCATCTTCTTCTTGCTTAGCAATAATGCGATCCATAAGAGCTGTAGAAGCAGTAATTTGGAACAACAATGTTTTGTTTCTACACAAAGCATCGGCTACCACATTGGCCTTTTCGGGGGTATAGTTGATGTCGGGGTCATAGGATGCTAAGAAATCAAGCCATCTCGCTTGCCTCTGATTCAGATCCTTCTGAGAAAAGATATACTTCAATGATTTGTGGTCAGTGAAGAGTTCAAATTTAATTCCCAAAAGATGGTGCCTCCACAACTTAAGTGCAAAAACTACAGCAAGTAGTTCTAAGTCATGCACTACATAATTAACCTCATGAACTCTGAGTTGTCTACCAGCATAAGCAATAACTTTACCATGCTGCATAAGAACAGCTCCCAAACCTTCTCCGCAAGCATCGGTATAAACAGTCAAACCTTCACTTCCATCCAAAACTGTAAGAACAGGAGCAGAAGTTAACTTGCGTTTAAGTTCATTAAATGCTTTTATACACGTATCGCTCCAATCAAACTTAACATTCTTTCCGGTCAAACCTGTGAGTGGTGAAGAAATTTGAGCAAAATTCTCGATGAATCTCCTATAATAACCAGCTAAGCCAAGGAAACTACGAATATCGGTTGGAGTTTCAGGAGTTTTCCAATCTTTGATTACGGCGATCTTAGCTGGATCGACCGAAATTCCATTTTTCGAAACAATATGTCCGAGAAATCTAACTTCGTCTCTCTCGAAATGACATTTAGAAAACTTGGCCTTCAGTTGATGATCTCTCAAAGTTTTAAGAACAAACCTGAGATGCTCCTCATGTTCTTCTTTAGTCTTAGAAAAGACTAGAATATCATCAATAAAGACAAACCTATTCAGAACATCCCGAAATACTCTATTCATAAGGTCAACAAAGTAAGCTGGGGCACTAGTTAAACTAAATGGCATAACTAACCATTCATAGAAACTGTCTTCTGTTCGAAAAGCTGTTTTGGGAATACTATCTTCATAAATTCGAAGTTGGTGAAAACCTGTGGCAAGGTCGAGTTGAGAAAATATCATGGCTCCGTGCAGTTGATCAAATAGGTCATTAATGCGAGGCATTGGATATCGGTTCTTGTGAGTAAGCTTATTCAATTCTCGATAGTCTACGCACATTCTTAGAGAACCGTCTGACTTAGTAACAAATACAACTGCAGCTCCCCATTCTGAATGACTTCGGAGAATTAGATCTTTAGAGAATAGATCTTCGATTTGCACCTTTAATTCAATCTTCTCCCTAGGTGCCATTCTTCTTGGAGCAAGTACAATGGGTCTAGCTCCTTGAATGAGATCAATACGGAATTCAATTTCACAATGAGGTGGTAAGGAAATTTCTAACTCGATTCATCCTGAAAAATCCAGGATGAGATAAGAACAAAATTTGAGAAATTTAAACTGAAGAGAGTCCTAATTAAAGAAAATAGGCTAAAGTTTAAAAAGAGATTTTGAAAATAGGTTTGATCTTAAAACATTTTATACTTTCAAAATACGCTCTCTCGGAAATGATTCTACTCATTCTAGGGTATTTCTAACCCTATCTACAATGAGTTCTACCCCCAGGCTAAGGTGTTTCTAAACCTCAGCTCTGATACCAACTGTGACAACCAGCCTTTTTTGAATAATCCAAGTTGACAATAAAACCACACATGTCCAACTCGAACGATTCAAAATTGACAGATAATCAATTTAGGGTGTATAATAGAATCAGAACGTAGAATCACATATACAGAATAACACAGAATCTCGCAACGGAAATGAAATAATATACATAAGCAGTTCATGAAGCTACTTAAATAGTTACAATTTAATTATACAGTATAGCGACTCATAAAGTTCGCAAATACAAGCCAAATGGAAATAGGAAACTAGTACTGGATAGGATGGAGTCTTCGACTAGGTCTTCAGCTCCAGATAAAGTGCTCCTCAAGAACACTGCAATACTCAGTCTGACCCGAGCGAAATGAGAAAAACAAAAAACACTCGAGTCAGGTCTAAACATTCTAATGTGATTAGATCTAAACTCAAATGCAAATAACTCAAGAGATGTTACGGTATTTTCCATCTCTTAAGGATCCATTAAACTATCTATATATAATATAAATGCGCTATTATATGTAATGCCTATCAGTAATATAAACATTAAAATAGTTTTAAGGCTTTACATTGATTCCCCTTAACACATTTTTTAACAATGTGGTCTATACAGGTCCTGTAACACAACCAGTAGAAAGTCGATAGCCAATGAGTCCCCTATAGGCACATGTTAAATAGGATCTCGTAGTGGTCGCGCATAAGGATAAAACGTATGACAAGACACATGAGGCAATGCCCAAGGTAGGATACTACCAATTTGCATGATCCGGACTGGTGGTAACCCTAACGGCCCACCGCAACACAACACTTCCAAAATCAAGGGTGATCACAAAATAACAAAAATAGAATACATGAAGAAGTGTGTCTGCTAGAGGTAGCTAGCCTCAATGGTCCGGCACGACTCCTGTTTTAGTCATTTCAAATTTGACAGATGTGTCGGTCATCCATTATCGTTCACTTTCTTCAATCCAGCAAACGTACATCAAAACAACCACTGCATTTTGTATCAGCACTTCACGAACATAGTTATCAAAGTGGTTCCAGTATCGACAGAGAATGTATCCATAACTGGCTCTAGTCTCTTTGACAACTAACGTCATTCAGTTTTATTTTTCATTGATTAATTTCGAATAGATCAAACCATAATTGTATTTCAACTTCCTTATTCAAACTTGAACTATCAAATATTCCACTTTGAAATATTAACAATATTTTGTCGTTTACTTAACTTTGTGTCTAATTTCAAAGTCCTAAATCAATAAAATATTGTATTTTTCTTTTATAAAATTTACAATTTCCAAATGTTTAATATCTCACTTTCAAATTTCATAATTTTACTTCATTTAACAAAATTGTTTTTGTCAACTAAATTTGTATCCAAAATTTACAATTTTGAAATTCATTTCCTTAAATATTTAGGCTAACATTTTTTTTCAATAAGAGGTTCAACAATGGTTATTTCAATAAGTTTAAATAAAATTTAAATTACTTAATATTTCATTCATCAATTTAAATCAAATTTTCATGTATATAATTTAAACCAAAGTTTAATCTTCAAAATTTGAAACAATTCTAATATTTTTCAAAATGGGAATTTGATATTTGAAATACGTATAGTGAAATATAGCAGCTGTGAAAATTTCGTCGAAAAATTTGAATGTCATTGACCACGCAATTTTCAGTGCGAAGCTGCGCATAACAGTTCAAATTTTAGCGATTTTAAAATCTCTTCAAAACAAGTTTGGAAAAACATGAAAAATATTATATTCGTTGACAGTAATCCAATGGCGGAATCACGAAAATTGGAAGTTTTTACCTCCGTTTCACATCCGCATTTGTACGTTAAAGGGGTCCATAACGCGTTTTTGAACGAAGCATGCAGACACTGCAAATTATATACCGTTGTGTCCATCTCGTCGCGCTGATTACCGAAATATATTCATTTGTCAGTTTCAGTGTTCGGTTTGCGCCGAAACTGTGAAAAATCTTGCACAGTTCATTTTTGAAACAGAGCCATTTGAGTTCGATGTGTCCCTTTTACGATCTTACATATCCTTCTTAATATTTTGGGTCTGCAAAGTTGTCTTTTTATTTTACTAAACTACCTAAATGTTTTTTTTTTCAAAATATGGTGAATGGCACACATTTAAACTCACACAATACATGACACACGCACATATATCTTTTACATACACAAGCGTGCATATGCACACAACACTCATGGACTCACACTGCACAACACTCACGCATAAACCCAGAAAAACACATATACACATATAAATGAATATGCACATGCACACAATAAGTGAAAGTTTCTTAAATATGCACACACAAACAGACATGACTGAATGCTTTGTGTATTGTTTCCCAAAGAAGAAATTCTGTACTTAAGTTGCTTCCAAAAGCAAAATAAGTGAATGTTATAAATGTATGAATCCTCCATGTTGCATACACTTTCACGCATGCCTGCAAGGGTCCTCACCCCCCTTTCTTCCATGCGTTTTGTCCTTTTTTTCCCTTTTTTTCCTTTCTTTTGGACATATATTCACATCATTTCAAAACACAAAATGCGTCAATGGCATAATGACGTAAGTGGGAGATTTGGTTGACTAGTGAACATGCGCAACATTTTTTTATTTGAGAAAATGAGGACTGTTTAGTTCAGTTTTGGTGTGAGTGGAGGACAGGACATCAAAGTTTATAAAGTGTTATGAGACTATATCAACAACTAATGTCCACTGTGAATATTGCATAGGATCAAAGCAGCAGTCTCATGAAGATTACATGGAGAAATCTGAGAGAGCACCAACATGTACACGAACACGCACTGCCATATATCCATACACAGACACACACAAACACGTCACATATATGCACGTATACACACTACACACAAGCATGTATATGCAGAGAAAGATAAGAAAAAAACAAAAGAAGTGGGCGGCTTTTTTTTTTTTTTTTTTGCATGTGGAACAATGGGTAGCAACAAAGAGTGTTGCCAGGAAATGAAACCATGGTGAATAAAAATATGTCTCAAAATGAAAAGAGGGATCCTTGTCCCCTGTTGCTATTTGCATTAAAAGTAATAATATTGTTTTCCTTACATTCTTGGTTTATAAAATGAGATATGTTGTGGTTAATGTTTCAAAATATTTCATGGGTTTTATATTGTTTTCTTGTTGCATTATTTCATGCTATTTTGCATTTGCAGTGAGGAAACTCAGGAAAAAAAATAAAGAATGAAAAATATATCTCACTTATGCATGTTGTTGGAGTGTGAGTTCATTTGCAAACATATTAGTTTTGGATGTAAGGGGATATGTGGCTTCTGTGAGATATGTTTTCATTCATTAATTGCAACTTCCATGAAAGCACATAAGGAGATATCTCCCTTTCCAGTAGCTTTTGTTAGAAGTGAAAATGAAATGTGTACTCTCCCCTTCCATGCCTTTTTTTTCCGTGAGCAACATCATTATCATTTGCGGAGGACTAGTAACATCATTATCATTTGCACAGGAGTAGTAACATCATTGAAGAGAAGAAAATATATGTTCTTCGAAAATGAGTTGCATGGCATGAATCCAGAGAGGTGGGATGGTATACACACAACTATTTAAATATTTAATTATTAACAAACATATTAGAGAAGTTTAGACATGAGTAACAACTCACATTCGGGTTCCGAAAGCTAAATGACGAGTTAGCGGTTGTTGTCGAGGCCGCCGGAGTTTGGTGAGGTGTGTGTGCTGTCGGAGCTTGCGGAGCAAGATGGGAGTTTGAGAATGGAGCTGCTACTTCATGCGGCATCGTCTGTCATGTTGTTTTTCTTTGTTTATTTTTTTTCTCTTTCTTTTATACCAGACAAAAATTTCCAGAAGCAAGAAAAATAGCAAAGGAAAAGAGAAAATGAAGATGGAGCGAGAGCACAACAAGCTTTGGGAGCTTATGTAAATAATATGGGGTAGGTGAATTATTGTGGTGTCCCTTAGGCTTGCATGTAAATGGAGAGAAAGGTGGGTTGCTCACTCCTCATTTAATGCTTGCGTGTAAATGGATTGGCACAGAAAAATAAAGTTGCCTGAGAATATACATCCGTGAAAACTAAAGAAGAGAAAGTAGTATGTTTTTACTTTGCAACTTGTTTCCAAAAAAGTACGTTTTTAGGTTCAACAATATATTTGAGTCCAATTGTTTAGGTTGCAATTCTTTACAGGGTCACCTGTATGGAAATAACTATCTACCCATTTGTCTTTACAAACACCATAATATCAGTAAAAATATACCGTTGGAATCAGGACGTCGAGACGAACACAACGACACACAGTTATTAGTGCTTTGAACATTTTATAAAAATTCTATTTTTATATTTAATTGCACTGAGTTTAATTAGCGGTCATTTAAATTTATTTAGTTTAAATTACCAGAATTATATGGAACGAACTTATAATGTTTTGATTACAAGTTTGTTTTCAAATTCTTTGCATACAACTATTTATTTTTATTTTAAATTCAATAAACTTTGAATATATTCATTCTAATAACTAAATTTTATAATTTTAATCTATTTGCTTGTTTGTTTCTCGGAATTTATCGTTAAATATTTTTTTTCCGACCTGAAAACCCAGGTCGTTACATTCTCCCCTACTCAAGTCTTTTCGTCCTCGAAAAGAACGGAACAAGGAAAAATAAAGAAATAAGCAGAAACGTAAGGATGATTTAAGATGAATTGGGTACCTTATGCAAACAATTCAGGATTTTGAGGCACGGATATTCACCTCAGTTTCCCAAGTGCAATCTCGGTCATCTCTACTCCACTGAACTTTGACGAGATTAACTGTCTTTCTTCTAAGCTGCTTCGTATCTTTATCGACTATACGAAGTGGTCTTCTTTCGATAGTAAGATTTGACTCAACATCCAAATCTTCAAATAAAAAAGGCTGGACTATAGCTAACGGGTCATGTACATATCTACGAATATGTGAAACATGAAATACATTATGCACACCCGATAGTTTCTCCGGTAAATCAACCCTATAAGCCAAACCTCCAATCTTTTCTAGGATAGGAAAAGGACCAACAAATCTTGGAGCGAGCTTCCCTTCCTTTCCAAAATGAATCACGTTCTTCAAAGGTGAAATTTTCAGAAATACAAGATCACCAACTACAAATTCCAAATGTCTCCTCTTTCCATTGGCAAACTTCTTTTGCCTATCCTGGGCAATCTTCATTCTCCTTTTGATTTCTCCAACTTTTTCGGAAGCTTCCAAAATCATTTCGGGGCCCAGAACAAGTCAATTCCCAGACTCAATCCAACAAGATGGAAATTTACATGGTCGTCCATACAGAGCGTCGAACGATGCCATTTTTATACTCGCCTGAATTTCAAAGATTAATTCAAGATTTACATTTATTTGAATATTACTTTTAAATTAAATTAAATTACCTGATAGATATTATTATAGTCGAATTCAACGAGATGGAGATGATCTTCCCAAGATCCCCAAAATCTAAAGCACAAGCACGAAGCCAATCCTCCAGAATCTGATTTACTCTTTCGGTCTGACCGTCTGTCTGAGGATGATTGGCAGTGCTCAGTTTCAGTTGAGTTACCAAAGTTATCTGGAAAGCTTTCCAGAATTTTCTAGTAAAAATGGGATCTCTATCACATACTATGCTAGACGTAACACCATGAGGTCGAACTATATCCTTCATATAGAGCTCGACTAAACTTGAAGCAGCTCGAGTAGTCTTCACAGGAATAAAGTGGGCTGATTTGGTTAGTCTATCAACAATAACCCAAATGCTTTCATTTCCTCTCCTGGTCCTTGGTAACCCATCTATGAAATCCATAGAAATTTGATCCCATTTCCAGTTAGGAATCACTAAAGGCTGTAACAACCCTGCAGTCTTCTGATGGTCGGCTTTTACTTGCTGGCAAGTGGCGCATCTATTTATATGGGTAGAAATGTCTCTCTTCATTCCACTCCACCAATAAAGCTTCTTCATATTCTGATATATCTTGGTGACCCCAGGATGAATAGAAAGTTTGGAATGATGATTCTCCCTAAGAACCTCCTGCCTTAAACCATCCACATTCGGAACGCAAATACGATTGTTGATCCTCAAAATTCCATTGGTACCAATTTCAGCACCCCATCCCTTCTGCACATTTACAACTTCTCTATTGAGAACGCTTTCCTTTATTCGCCTAAGCATTTCATCTTCTTCTTGCTTAGCAATAATGCGATCCATAAGAGCTGGAGAAGCAGTAATTTGGAACAACAATGTTTTGTTTCTACTCAAAGCATCGACTACCACATTGGCCTTTTCGGGGGTATAGTTGATGTCGAGGTCATAGGATGCTAAGAAATCGAGCCATCTGGCTTGCCTCTGATTCAGATCCTTCTGAGAAAAGATATACTTCAATGATTTGTGGTCAGTGAAGAGTTCAAATTTAATTCCCAAAAGATGGTACCTCTACAACTTAAGTGCAAAAACTACAGCAAGTAGTTCTAAGTCATGCACTTCATAATTAACCTCATGAACTCTGAGTTGTCTACCAGCATAAGCAATAACTTTACCATGCTGCATAAGAACAGCTCCCAAACCTTCTCCGCAAGCATCGGTATAAACAGTCAAACCTTCACTTCCATCCAAAACTGTAAGAACGGGAGCAGAAGTTAACTTGCGTTTAAGTTCATTAAATGCTTTTATACACTTATCGCTCCAATCAAACTTAACATTCTTTCCGGTCAAACCTGTGAGTGGTGAAGAAATTAGAGCAAAATTCTCGATGAATCTCCTATAATAACCAGCTAAGCCAAGGAAACTACGAATATCGGTTGGAGTTTCAGGAGTTTTCCAATCATTGATTACGGCGATCTTAGCTGGATCGACCGAAATTCCATTTTCCGAAACAATACGTCCGAGAAATCTAACTTCGTCTCTCTAGAAATGACATTTAGAAAACTTGGCCATCAGTTGATGATCTCTCAAAGTTTTAAGAACAAACCTGAGATGCTCCTCATGTTCTTCTTTAGTCTTAGAAAAGACTAGAATATCATCAATAAAGACAAACCTATTCAGAACATCCCGAAATACTCTGTTCATAAGGTCAACAAAGTAAGCTGGGGCATTAGTTAAACTAAATGGCATAACTAACCATTCATAGAAACTGTCTTCTGTTCAAAAAGCTGTTTTGGGAATACTATCTTCAGAAATTCGAAGTTGGTGAAAACCTATGGCAAGGTCGAGTTGAGAAAATATCATGGCTCCGTGCAGTTGATCAAATAGGTCATTAATGCGAGGCATTGGATATCGGTTCTTGTGAGTAAGCTTATTCAATTCTCGATAGTCTACGCACATTCTTAGAGAACCGTCTGACTTAGTAACAAATACAACTGCAGCTCCCCATTCTGAATGACTTCGGAGAATTAGATCTTTAGAGAATAGATCTTCGATTTGCACCTTTAATTCAATCTTCTCCCTAGGTGCCATTCTTCTTGGAGCAAGTACAATGGGTCTAGCTCCTTGAATGAGATCAATACGGAATTCAATTTCACAATGAGGTGGTAAGGAAATTTCTAACTCGATTCATCCTGAAAAATCCAGGATGAGATAAGAACAAAATTTGAGAAATTTAAACTGAAGAGAGTCCTAATTAAAGAAAATAGGCTAAAGTTTAAAAAGAGATTTTGAAAATAGGTTTGATCTTAAAACATTTTATACTTTCAAAATACGCTCTCTCGGAAATGATTCTACTCATTCTAGGGTATTTCTAACCCTATCTACAATGAGTTCTACCCCCAGGCTAAGGTGTTTCTAAACCTTAGCTCTGATACCAACTGTGACAACCAGCCTTTTTTGAATAATCCAAGTTGACAATAAAACCACACATGTCCAACTCGAACGATTCAAAATTGACAGATAATCAATTTAGGGTGTATAATAGAATCAGAACGTAGAATCACATATACAGAATAACACAGAATCTCGCAACGGAAATGAAATAATATACATAAGCAGTTCATGAAGCTACTTAAATAGTTACAATTTAATTATACAGTATAGCGACTCATAAAGTTCGCAAATACAAGCCAAATGGAAATAGGAAACTAGTACTGGATAGGATGGAGTCTTCGACTAGGTCTTCAGCTCCAGATAAAGTGCTCCTCAAGAACACTGCAATACTCAGTCTGACCCGAGCGAAATGAGAAAAACAAAAAACACTCGAGTCAGGTCTAAACATTCTAATGTGATTAGATCTAAACTCAAATGCAAATAACTCAAGAGATGTTACGGTATTTTCCATCTCTTAAGGATCCATTAAACTATCTATATATAATATAAATGCGCTATTATATGTAATGCCTATCAGTAATATAAACATTAAAATAGTTTTAAGGCTTTACATTGATTCCCCTTAACACATTTTTTAACAATGTGGTCTATACAGGTCCTGTAACACAACCAGTAGAAAGTCGATAGCCAATGAGTCCCCTATAGGCACATGTTAAATAGGATCTCGTAGTGGTCGCGCATAAGGATAAAACGTATGACAAGACACATGAGGCAATGCCCAAGGTAGGATACTACCAATTTGCATGATCCGGACTGGTGGTAACCCTAACGGCCCACCGCAACACAACACTTCCAAAATCAAGGGTGATCACAAAATAACAAAAATAGAATACATGAAGAAGTGTGTCTGCTAGAGGTAGCTAGCCTCAATGGTCCGGCACGACTCCTGTTTTAGTCATTTCAAATTTGACAGATGTGTCGGTCATCCATTATCGTTCACTTTCTTCAATCCAGCAAACGTACAACAAAACAACCACTGCATTTTGTATCATCACTTCACGAACATAGTTATCAAAGTGGTTCCAGTATCGACAGAGAATGTATCCATAACTGGCTCTAGTCTCTTTGACAACTAACGTCATTCAGTTTTATTTTTCATTGATTAATTTCGAATAGATCAAACCATAATTGTATTTCAACTTCCTTATTCAAACTTGAACTATCAAATATTCCACTTTGAAATATTAACAATATTTTGTCGTTTACTTAACTTTGTGTCTAATTTCAAAGTCCTAAATCAATAAAATATTGTATTTTTCTTTTATAAAATTTACAATTTCCAAATGTTTAATACACTCACTTTCAAATTTCATAATTTTACTTCATTTAACAAAATTGTTTTTGTCAACTAAATTTGTATCCAAAATTTACAATTTTGAAATTCATTTCCTTAAATATTTTGGCTAACATTTTTTTTCAATAAGAGGTTCAACAATGGTTATTTCAATAAGTTTAAATAAAATTTAAATTACTTAATATTTCATTCATCAATTTAAATCAAATTTTCATGTATATAATTTAAACCAAAGTTTAATCTTCAAAATTTGAAACAATTCTAATATTTTTCAAAATGGGAATTTGATATTTGAAATACGTATTGTGAAATATAGCAGCTGTGAAAATTTCGTCGAAAAATTTGAATGTCATTGACCACGCAATTTTCAGTGCGAAGCTGCGCATAACAGTTCAAATTTTAGCGATTTTAAAATCTCTTCAAAACAAGTTTGAAAAAACATGAAAAATATTATATTCATTGACAGTAATCCAACGGCGGAATTAGTTTCACGAAAATCGAAGGTTTTTACCTCCGTTTCACGTCCGCATTTTTACGTTAAAGGGGTCCATAACGCGTTTTTGAACGGAGCATGCAGACACTGCAAATTATATACCGTTGTGTCCATCTCGTCGCGCTGATTACCGAAATATATTCATTTGCCAGTTTCGGTGTTTGGTTTGCGCCGAAACTGTGAAAAATCTTGCACAGTTCATTTTTGAAACAGAGCCATTTGAGTTCGATGTGTCCCTTTTACGATCTTACATATCCTTCTTAATATTTTAGGTCTGCAAAGTTGTCTTTTTATTTTACTAAACTACCTAAATGTTTTTTTTCAAAATATGGTGAATGACACACATTTAAACTCACACAATACATGACACACGCACATATATCTTTTACATACACAAGCGTGCATATGCACACAACACTCACGGACTCACACTGCACAACACTCACGCATAAACCCAGAAAAACACATATACACATATAAATGAATATGCACATGCACACAATAAGTGAAAGTTTCTTAAATATGCACACGCAAACAAACATGACTGAATGCTTTTTGTATTGTTTCCCAAAGAAGAAATCCTGTACTTAAGTTGCTTCCGAAAACAAAATAAGTGAATGTTATAAATGTTTGAATCCTCCATGTTGCATACACTTTCACGCATGCCTGCAAGTGTCCTCACCCCCCTTTCTTCCATGCGTTTTGTCCTTTTTTCCCCTTTTTTTCCATTCTTTTGGACATATATTCACATCATTTCAAAACACAAAATGCGTCACTGGCATAATGATGTAAGTGGGAGATTAGGTTGACTAGTGAACATGCGCAACATTTTTTTATTTGAGAAAATGAGGACTATTCAGTTCAGTTTTGGTGTGAGTGGAGGACAGGACATCAAAGTTTATAAAGTGTTATGAGACTATATCAACAACTAATGTCCACTGTGAATATTGCATAGGATCAAAGCAGCAGTCTCATGAAGATTACATGGAGAAATCTGAGAGAGCACCAACATGTACATGAACATGCACTGCCCCATATCCATACACAGACACACACAAACACATCACATATATGCACGTATACACACTACACACAAGCACGTATATGCAGAGAAAGATAAGAAAAAAACAAAAGAAGTGGGCGGCTTTTTTTTTGCATGTGGAATAATGGGTAGCAACAAAGAGTTATGCCAGGAAATGAAACCATGGTGAATAAAAATATGTCTCAAAATGAAAAGAGGGATCCTTGTCCCTTGTTGCTATTTGCATGAAAAGTAATAATATTGTTTTCCTTACATTCTTGGTTTATAAAATGAGATATGTTGTGGTTAATGTTTCAAAATATTACATGGGTTTTATATTGTTTTCTTGTTGCATTATTTCACGCTATTTTGCATTTGCAGTGAGGAAACTCAGGAAAAAAATAATGAATGAAAAATATATCTCACTTATGCATGTTGTTGGAGTGTGAGTTCATTTGCAAACATATTAGTTTTGGACGTAAGGGGATATGTGGCTTCTGTGAGATATGTTTTCATTCATTAATTGTAACTTCCATGAAAGCACATAAGGAGATATCTCCCTTTCCAGTAGCTTTTGTTAGAAGTGAAAATGAAATGTGTACTCTCCCCTTCCATGCATTTTTTTCGGTGAGCAACATCATTATCATTTGCGGAGGACTAGTAACATCATTATCATTTGCACAGGAGTAGTAACATCATTGAAGAGAAGAAAATATATGTTCTTCGAAAATGAGTTGCATGGCATGAATCCAGAGAGGTGGGATGGTATACACACAACTACTTAAATATTTAATTATTAACAAACATATTAGAGAAGTTTAGATGTGAGTAACAACTCACATTCGGGTTCTGAAAGCTAAATGACGAGTTAGCGGTTGTTGTCGAGGCCGCCGGAGTTTGGTGAGGTGTGTGTGTTGTCGGAGCTTGCGGAGCAAGATGGGAGTTTGAGAATGGAGTTGCTACTTCATGCGGCATCGTCTGTCATGTTGTTTTTCTTTGTTTATTTTTTTTCTCTTTCTTTTATACCAGACAAAAATTTCCAGAAGCAAGAAAAGTAGCAAAGGAAAAGAGAAAATGAAAATGGAGCGAGGGCACAACAAGCTTTGGGAGCTTATGTATATAAGATGGGGTAGGTGAATTATTGTGGTGTCCCTTAGGCTTGCGTGTAAATGGAGAGAAAGGTGGGTTGCTCACTCCTCATTTAATGCTTGCGTGTAAATGTATTGGCACAGAAAAATAAAGTTGCCTGAGAATATACATCCGCGAAAACTAAAGAAGGGAAAGTAGTATGTTTTTACTTTGCAACTTGTTTCCAAAAAAGTACGTTTTTAGGTTCAACAATATATTTGAGTCCAATTGTTTAGGTTGCAATTCTTTACAGGGTCACCTGTATGGAAATAACTGTCTGCCCATTTGTCTTTACAGACACCATAATATCAGTAAAAATATATCGTTGGAATCAGGACGTCGAGACGAACACAACGACACACAGTTATCAGTGCTTTGAACATTTTATAAAAATTCTATTTTTATATTCAATTGCACTGAGTATAATTAGCGGTTATTTTAATTTATTTAGTTTAAATTACCAGAATTATATGGAACGAACTTATAATGTTTTGATTACAACTTTGTTTTCAAATTCTTTGCATACAAATATTTATTTTTATTTTAAATTCAATAAACTTTGAATATATTCATTCTAATAACTAAATTTTATAGTTTTAATCTATTTGCTTGTTTGTTTCTCGGAATTTATTGTTAATTTTTTTTTCGATCTGAAAACCCAGGTCGTTACATAGACTACCGTAAGGAGAAGAACTTAAATGGACTAAAGATTCGAGTGAAACCAATTATGTTAGAGTCGAATTGGCAAAAGCTTTGCATTGGAATTGACTTGACGTGATTTGGAACCAACGAGGATTTTCGATTAAATTAAACTTATGTTTAGTTTAATTGGAATAAATTGCTATCTGTCCAAATAATATTAAGGTGTGTAAATTCTCTCCTCTGTTCGATTATAATTTATTATAATCAAATTTTTTTATTTAATACAAATATTTATATATGTTTGTTGGTGGATTGGTTGCATTTCTGTTTATTTAAAAACTGTGATTATTATATATATTAGTTATTTAGGCTTGGTGGTTGTGCCTATTATATATATATTGCATATTTCCCGCAATACCATTTGCAGATGCCCGCAGTATCATTAGCGGATGACACTATGCGCCCCACAATATGATAGTGGATGACCTTCTATACCACTATATTCTGCCTTGAAGCTGGATGGGCATTATTTATCTTGGCCAACATCAGTGGATACCGGAAAACAGGTTGGAGGGATCCAACAGGATTCCTCAAATTTTATTATTTATTTGTTTTTATATATATTATCATATATGATGTGTTAGAAAACCTATGATTAATAATTCAGTATTTTCGATGTTTAAATATTACTGGCCCTAAATGTTGATTTATAAAAATTTCGTGAAAAGGGATTTAAAAGGGAATTTTATTTTTAAATAGAATTTGAATTTCGAATGGGCTAAGAAATATTAACTTGTTTGAATAACAAAAACAAGTAGTATATTTATAAACGATGTTTATAAATAAAATGGAATAATTTTCATTGGATAATGCGGGGAATTGAAATGAATTTATAAACGATGTTTATAAATGAAGGGAAATAAATTTTCATTAGATAATATGAATTTTTAAATTCAAATGTGAATTTAAAATTAGGATTGGGTTTCAAATGGGTATTTGAAGGGATAACTTGTTTTAATTTATAAAACAAGGGAATAAATTATAAACGATGCTTATAAATAAAGGTGAAAAATTATCATTTGGATAATTTATTATTTAAATTCAAAAATGAATTTGAAATAAGGGTTGGGAATCGTGTAAAAAGGGAAATGATGAAATCTATTCCGATGTTTGGAACGTAAATTGGATTAAAATAAATCCATACGGATTTATGATCTGAATTTGACTATGTCGAATTTATAAAAATATATTGTCTCCAGAAAGAATATTGGAAGTGTATTAAAATATGAAATTAAATATTAGAATAGATTCTATGTTATAAATAGATAAGTTGTAATAATAAAATATTTGAAAATAGGAATCGAGTTTCAAATGGATTTGAAATAGGAACTTTTTTAATATACATACATACATACATACATATATATATATTTATATATAAAATAAGGAAGTTAAATTTATAAATGATGTTAATAAATTTAGTGAGATAAATATAATTTGGAATTTTTAAAGAGATAAATATAATTCAGAATTTTTAAATTCAAGTATGAATTTAAAAAGGGAACTAGAAATCGTTTTGGAAAGCAAACAATAGATTTTATTCCGGAATCGGAATATAAACTAAATTAAGAAAAACCTAACCGATTTATAATTGAAATTCAATTATATCGAATTTTATAAAATAATTCATTTTTAACGGAATGGTAAGTTAATATTAAAAATGGAGTTGTGATTAGATTTATGACTAAGTAATGAAATAATCGACAATTAGGAACAATCAAAATATTAAGTTAAATTTGGTAAACCGGTTTAAATAATATTTAATATTTAAGAAATGGAATTGGAATTTATATAATAAATGAAGTTTAACATTTATATTTAAATATAATTAAAACGAGCTCGCCACAGCGCGGTAGTTCGTAATTTGGCGATTTGAACTTCAATTAAGTATATTGAACTCAATTTAAGTCGAAATTCTTTGAAACAAGAAATGTCAGGACCGACTGAATAATAGTTTTCTAATAGAAGAGAAAAATCTGGATTTCGTCTTAATGATTTTGAGTTATGTCAAAATCAAATTACTAGTAAAACAGCGCCATAATCGTTATTAAACCATAACAGTTTATTTAAATTAATAATAGGACTTTAAGTAAATAAAATTCGAATTTCCATTAAAAAATCCTAGATTTGAGTTATAAAATAAATATGAACTCAAGCGAAGTAAATGGATTTGATTTTTGAAACAAAAACCAGGTTTTTAAATTATTGAATAGAATTAACTAATTTGTTGAAATTAGTTAATAGAGTTTTGGATCAAAATTGGACTTGAAAGGTGAATTGGATTCATGAAATTTTATTTGAAATCGAATATAATACTTGAGTTGAAAATGAGTTTGATTAGTTAATAAGAAAATTAAAATTTATACTTGAATGTGATATATTCAAATAAAAAGTGAAATAGGTAAAAGAGCTAATTAGTGAATAAATTAGCAAATTGAGTTAAAAACGATTAGATTGAGTTGGAATAAATTTCGAATGGATGTATATATGTTAAACAGGTATGAAATGATGAGAATGAAGATTTAAAATTTAAATGCACGACAAAATTGTACATGTTTAAATTCCATATGAGTTTTTACGCGCCGAATCGACAAGCCGCTTGGCTTTTTTATTTTCTTTTTAAACAGAAAGGGCCTAGAGAGGCGAGTTGGGGTTTGAGCTATTAGACAGGTACAAAGGAGGTGCTAGTGAAATTTTCCGGAAATTCGAGGAGTTAGAATATTTTTAAGAAAAATAGATAACTGAAAATCAATATATATATATATATATATATATATATATATATATAGAATTCGATAAGAAAACGAACTTAAAATAGAATACTATAAATAAAAAGGGAATCTATAAGTTTAAATTTGGTAAGAATAGAAAGAGAAACATATATACGTTTAAAAATTAATAATTGTTTTTTTATGGTATTGATTATTCGAGGTAAGTTGTCTTGTCTGTTTTGAAGTTAAGAATGTTATTCAATCAAGGTCTGAGAGGTAATTATTCCTCAACTTGATTGATTTTATTATTAACCGATAAATAGGAAGATTCAGTCTTGAAGATCAATGTTTAAAGAGATTTAGTTGAATGCAATATTTGGGTTGTTGTAACAATGTTTTACACAACATTCATTTTAACCCAAGTAAGTGGAAATTTTGAGAATATAATAATAAATATATATTTCCTGAGTGTAGAAATGAACGGTCGTGAAAGGGAGAAGTAATTGGAAATGAATTCCAATCATAAATAGAAAATATTTTCTAAGTATAAAAAATAAAAGAAGGTGATATATGGAAATGTTTACCAAATAGGTAAGAGGCCAAGATAATTGTTGAAATTTTTGGGTTAACAAATATTGATAAGGAGATGGAGAAGTGATTTTAATTAATGAAGTTTTAATTAAGGGGGCTAGTGATTGTTTGATGCTTTGGATGTATGTTTGTTTTCTTTGATAGTTAAATAACCGACTATCGAAGTGTTTGCCAATATCATTGTCAAGATGGAGAGACCGGTTCGATTATTATCCAAGAACCACTCTGTATTGGCAGTAGAGTTGCGAATTAGATTATATAAAGAAAATCGAAGACGGAGTGAAGTGCAAGGGCTTTTTCTATTAATCCAAGGTAGAAATTGCTTAAAGTGGATTAATGGAAATTGTGCTTTTAGTTTGTTCTGTCCCAGTATGAACATGTATGGACGAATGCCTGACAGAGTATTTCCAATGATAACATATGTTGGTCTATACAAATATACATTCGTGGTAGAGAATTTATTCTCGTTGCATAATATCCAGAATATCTTTATGCAAATCAATCAGTGGTTACAGATCTGACAATGTCGCATTCAAAGTGATTATGATATCAATGAAAGGTAAGTAATCGTTACTGTTAATCCATGAAATATGTCTTTAAAATGTAAAGCATGATTAGGACGTCCTTACAAAGCAATAACAAGTCGTGAAGCCTTAGGTCGTGTAGAAGGTGAACGCTAAGGCCATTTGGATCATTTCAATGCTTTGGCTCACTATGGCCTTTAGGATGTACTAAATGTCACAAAGTTTTAGCCCGTTGAGCTCCCTAGGTCGTCTGTGATATAGGAAATCATGTTTGAGAAAGACAAGTCCTTAGGACGCTAAGCATTCTATCCCGCAAAAGCTCCACAGCGTGTCATGCTTCTTAGGTCGCTTAGTTCTTAAGCTCGTCCCACCTTTGAGGCTCACTAAGCTCTTTAGCCCACTGGAAGCTTTAGCCCGTCTCGCCTGATTTTGGGTCGTAATGAAGATGTTTGCAAAGACTTAACATGCTCCACTTTGTATCAGAAGGAGCTGGTTCATTCCGCCCAGTTTAACCCGTTCCACTGGTTCTAGGTCGCTCCACACCTTTTAAGCTCGTCCATAAAAGCTCATAAGGCTTTAGCTTGTTCCACACTGTTTAGTCCGTTCAGCACTATTTTGGGTCGTTCCGCATCCCTTTGGCATCTTTTATCCCGCCAACGACCTAAAACCAATGCATAGAAATTACAGAATTGCCACCTAGCCTGAATTTCACCTATAATTACCCCCCTCATTCCTTCATGGAGGGGGATCGAATCTCTTGGCCACGAAATGCTGCTGAAATTTCTCCATAACTATTCCAAGGAACTCTAACACTCATTCCTCCATTATCAAGTGAAGATTTAATAAATCATTGATCATGACTCCCATTAAATCCATTCAAGTGATCTAAGAATTGAAGATTCATCATTCAAGCTCAAACACTTGAAGAGATCCAACCTATCCTCCTTCAGTCATGCCATATCTCCGCTGATCATCCCCTTTTTATATCATTTTTGTGAATTCTAGTGAGATCTAAAAGTGAGAGAGTGTTATAAATTGTAATAAGGGTGGATCAAACTTTGTATTGGATATATTGATAATGGAATCTTATGGAAAAGTGGACGCAGATCCTCACTGGATCGAACCACTATAAAAACTCTGTGTTCTTACTCTTATGCTTTTTGTACGCTTGTGATTGCGACCTCACTTTATTTTTCCTTACCAATTTGGTGAAGTGTTCTTATACACCTTAGGTGTTGGGACGAATTTTGATCACAACGTTTGGTGCCCACTGTGGGGTCGATTCAATTGTCGTTCTCTCACACTCTCTCATAAAGTTCAAAGCCTTGCATTAAGAATTTAAGACTGTCTCGCTACAAACTAGTTCAAATCCTTTCCTGAAATCACGGGTAAACCGGGTAGACCATCCAAAAGAGTCATTAGTCAAAATGTCAAGAATAATAATGATGCCGCCGACAAAGAGAACACCCCTCTCACCAACCAATTTTATGCTGTGGAAAGTTCTAAGGCCGTAGCCGCCATGACAAGACGAGAATTGGATGAAGTTGCTGCGACTTTAACAAGCCAAGTGGAAATTACGAGCAAAGCCGTGACGAAAAAACTCGAGTCCATGTTCGCCATGCAAGCCGCCAGGACAAAGGTTACCATGCAAACAGCCCGTGCTAAGTCTGTTCAAGTGGATCATACGGAGCACGCAACTTCCTCTTCTTAGCCCAAATTGAGGAAATTCCATTCAAGTGGTCACAAATCCTAATGGTCCTCGAAGGGAAGCAAAGCCTCAAACATGCGACTATTCCAATAAAGCGATTTCTCGACAAGCGCTTGGTGCCACCAAAGGAGCACCTCCCCAAGAGCGAGGCAAAGGGCCCCGGATTCCAGATCGTGACCGTTTTCTTAGGCAAACATCCGGTAGGGATGAAGGAGCCTGCTCCGTGGGCCAGCTCAATGAAGAAGAACACATAACGAATATGGTGCATAGAATTATGGAAAGAACCTCAAAGAAGCCAGGTGATGAGAAGGATTGGGGATTTTCTCCCACTAAAACACCATTCACAGAAAGGATAAAAATGACACCATATCCAAACAAATTTAAGCCACCAATAGTCCAGGCTTACAATGGACAAGTGATCCCAACATATTCTTGTCCAAATACGATCAACATATAGACGGGGCACGGGCCACTGATGAGTTGAAGTGCTTATATTTTTCGACTTATCTTGAGGGAGTGGCATCACTTTAGTTCACAAAGCTACCACCCAGATCTGTGGATGACTTTGCTACCTTGGCCAAATTGTTTTGAGAACAATTTATGCTTGAAGCGACGAAAGTGCGAGATGTCATGGAATTAAACGGGCTTGAACAAAGACCAGGAGAGTCAATAAGGGCTTTTCTCACCCGCTCCAACTCCGCCGCAGCTGAGGTTGGAAACTATGAGCCACGATTGGTTTTAATGGCCTTGAAGGGAGCCATAAGCAAGAAAACCAAGCTCGGACGATGGATTAAAAAGAAGAAACTAACTACTCTAGAGGAACTGTTTGATAATGCCGAGGAATATATAGGCGTGGATGAAGATCCGACCTATACCCTGGATGTTACGAAAAGCAGTATACAGCCTGAGAAGAAGAATAATAATGCGGAGAATAGTCAGGTAATCCAAAAAGAGGGAATGATGAAAGAGACAACCGACCTAATAAAAAGCTTCGTTTCTTTAAGAATTCGGAATTGACTCCTCTGAATGATACTATTGAGAACGTCTTCATGGTAACCAAAGATACTGAAGATTACCCAGTACTTAAGCAAGTGAAGGTTAGTGATGCAACAGTTAAGTCAGGAAGGTTCTGCAGGTTTCATAACCAGCCAGGTCATAATACAAATGAATGTAGGCACCTGAAAAGCTTAATCGAAGAACTGATAAGGAAAAACAGACTTTAGTAGTACACAAAGAACCCGTAGAATACCCAAAATGCTCAAGTCCAAAGAACCCCTACAGGGCAACCTAAGCAGAATGAGAATGCTTCGGTCATTGCTATTCCGAGGTTGATTGTCAATACTATATCAGGTGGACTGCATCCTGCCGGGAAAAACTAGGGGGACATTGTGAAATACTCTAAAGAAATGAAGAACCTTCCAAAAGAAGAAGAGATTATGATTATGAATGAGACCTTGACAGTGAAGATGCTAAGAATTCCATGGGATGACATTGTGTTAAAAGATGAGGATGCAAACGGACTCATAACTTCAACAGAAGATCCCATGGTGGTAACCATTGGTTTAGATCCAGCTATTGTCAGAAGGGTCTTAGTGGATAGTGGGGCATCAGTCAACGTCCTCTTCATCAGTGCATTTCATAAAATGAAGCTCTCCATGGATGATGTGAAAGTTTGCCAGAATAAAATTCAGGATTCACAGGGCAAGCTGTTCAACCAATTGATGTCATCAGTTTGCTTGTCGAGCTTGGAGAAGGAGAGTGTAAGGCGGCACTAAAACAAGATTTTGTCATAATAAATGAGTTCTCTTCTTACAACGCTTTCCATGGGAGGCCAACCTTGCAGCGTTCAGAATAACGATGGCTCCGTGGTGTCTCACGATGAAATTCCCTATTGAAAATGGAATTGGCACAGTCAAAGGCGATTAGCAAACAGCGAGGGAGTGTTATCTGATTGAGCTTGCCGAAGCAAGGAACAGGGAAGTGAAGAAGGATGTGGAGCTTCCGCTCCGCACTCGCAATCCCCATTTATAGCAATTAAGGAGGGGCCCTCATACTGGCGAACATAGCGGAGCCCAAAAGAAAATCGATCCAAGAAAGACCAGTATGGGGGAAAGCACAGCGGCGCCGGCTAAGGACATTATCTCTGTTCCAGTACACGATAAAGACCCTGACCGAGTTTTGAAGATAGGTTCCCAGTTAGGCCTAAAATTGCAAAAGGATTTGATATTGTTTTTGAAAGAAAATTTAGGTGTTTTCGCATGGACACACTCTGACATGTGCAGAATATCACCGGACGTAATTGTTCACAAGTTGAATATTAATCCTAGTTTGACTCCCGTAAAACAAAAAAGACGAATGCAAAGACCAGAGAGATCTGTGGCATAAAAGAAGAAGTAGATAGGCTGTTTAAAAACAATTTTATAAGAGAATCTATGTACCCCGCTTGGGTTTCAAATCCAGTCCTTGTTAAAAAATACAACAGCAAATGGAGAGCATGCATAGACTACTCAGCTCTTAACAAAGCATGTCCCAAAGACAGTTTCCCATTACCAAGAATTGACCAAATTGTCGAAGCGACTGCGGGGCATGAATTGTTATCATTCATGGATGCATACTCGTGGTATAACTAGATCACGATGCATAAGCCAGACAAAGAAAACATGAGTTTCATAACTGATAGAGGCTAATATTGTTATAAAGTTATGCCGTTTGGACTAAAGAATGCATTCAAATCTCAAATTGGGAACACTACGGAGGTCTATGTAGATAATACGCTAGTAAAAATCTAAAAATGCAGAAAGTCATCTTGAGAATCTAGCCGAGATGTTTCATATCCTCAGAAAATACGGTATGGAGTTGAATCCTCTAAAATGCTCATTCGTAGTTTCGTCAGGAAAATTTCTCGGGTTTATAGTCAATGCTATGGGCATTGAGGCGAATCCTTCCCAAGTCACGACACTACGAGAAATGCGAGCTCCAAGAACAAAGAAAGACCTTCAAAGCCTGAATGGGAAAGTTGCTGCCCTTAACCGGTTCATTTCCAAAGCAATTGATCAGTGCATCCCGCTTTTTGATGCTTTAAAAAAGGGAAAGAAATATTTCCAGCGGACTCTAGAGTGTCAAACGTCTTTCGAAGAATTGACTAAGCATATGGAATCACCACCAATGCTTTCCAAACCTAGAGATGGAGAGGATCTGTTCCTATATCGCTGTATCATCGCATGCCTTAAGCGCCTTGTCCGAGAGGATGCCAAAATCCAATGACCAGTTTATTACATTAGCAAGCGGCTCGCCAGAGCAGAATTAAACTACCCAAAGTTGGAGAAGCTCGACTACTGCCTTCTTAATGTGTCAAGGAAATTAAGACTATATTTCCAATCCCACCCGATAAAAGTTCTCACCGATCAACCGCTAAGGCAGGTTCTATTTCGCCCAGAAACTTCGGGAAGGTTATTGAAGTGGAACATTGAGCTTAGCCAATATGACATCACTTATCATCCCCGATGAGCTATTAATGGGAAAGACTTAGCAGATTTCATTGCCAAATTCATGGACAGGGGAGAAAAAATTGAAGAACCGGCAGAGACAGTGGCTAGCTGGAAAATATACTTTGATGGGTCTAGGAATGATTATGGTTCAGGGGCTGGAACTGTCTTAGAAACTCTGGATGTCCATTCTTTATGCTATACCTTGAGGTTGGAATTCCCATCAACAAATAATGAGGCTGAGTATGAAGCATTAATAACAGGCTGAAGTTAGCAAAGGAGTTGAATCTGAAAACCTTACAAATCTTTAGTGATTCTCAACTGGTAGTGTGTCAGGTCCTTGGAGAATTCCATATCAAAGTTGGAAACCTCACTTCTTATCTTATCAAAGCCATGGAACTTCTCAACGACCTCGACCACTACACTATATCTCACATCCCGCGGGAAGAAAATTCAAAAGTGGATTCTCTCGCTAAATATGCCAGTTCTTCAGATGCACAGTTGCTGGGTCTTATTCCTATAGAAGTCCTTTCAACTTCCGCCATTGAGGAAGCAGATGTTGCTGGATCATGGAGACGGTTGAAGATCCTATGTCATGGATGACTCTGATCAAGGAGTATATCCTCAATGGGACACTCCCCGAAGAGCCAAAAAAGCGAAGGAAGATACTACACAAGGCTCCACTATACCTTATTCAGGACGGTCTATTATATAGACGAGGATTCTCTATGCCATTACTTCGATGTGTAACGAAGGAGGAATCAAAGGTGATCTTGGCACTATTTAGTTCGTTCCACTCTGGTTTGGGTTGTTCTGCATCCCTTTGGTACCTTTTAGCCCGCCAACGACCTAAAACGGATGCACAGAAATTACAGAATTGCCACCTGGCCTGAATTTCACCTATAAATACCCCCCTCATTCCTTCATTGAGGGGGGTCGAATATCCTGGCTATGAAGTGCTGCTGAAATTTCTACACAACTATTCCAAGGAACTCTAACACTTATTCCTCCATTATCAAGTGAAGATTCAATAAGTCATTGATCATGGCTCCCATCATATCCATTCAAGTGATCTAAGAATTGAAGATTCCTCATCCAAGCTCTAACACTTGAAGAGATCCATCCTATTCTCCTTTAATCATGCCATATCTCCACTGATCATCCCTTTTCCTATCATTTTTGTGAATTCTAGTGAGATCTAAAAGTGAAAGAGTGATAAAACTTGTAATAAGAGTGGATCAAACTTTGTATTGAACGTATTGATAATGGAATCTTATGGAAAAGTGGACGTAGATCCTCATTGAATCAAACCACTATAAAAACTCCGTGTTCTTACTCTTATGCTTTTGTATGCAGCCTCACTTTATTTTTCCTTACAAATTTGGTTAAGTTTTCTTATACACCTTAGGTGTTGGGACAAATTTCGATCACAATAGTAACCTCAAGCCTCGCAACTGGGATATGGTATACAACCAGGCAGGTGGCATTACTAAGTGAGTCGCACCAAATAGGGTGTATTGTCACCTAATCTTGGTAAATTCCATTTTCTTATTAAATCTTTCTATGTTGTCCCTTTCGGGAAATGTTTGCTAATCCCAATCGTTGGTGACAATACATTCGGCACTCTCAAGCAAAGTGAGGGGCCGGTAATGTTTAGCCTGGTTTGAAAGATGTTCTTGTTGAGCCTGGTGTATTCCTCTCTAGAGATAACTATCGAAAGGTGGTCCCATACCTTGCCAGATGGTATCCATTATCCAATAAGTGCCCGCGTTTTTGACTGTATACTATGTATGTAGAGCGTGAGATGCAAGTGTTTTGCTAGATTGTTATTTACCTGTTTTAGACATGATTTAATATTAGAAAAGTATCGATTTTAAAGAATGTTTTGGGTTAACGTAAGGTAAAAACCATATATGCTTATGTGTGGATCGGTTTTACAATTATCCTTTCATTTAAAAACAATTTTTAAAAGTTGAACCAAGTGGTTGGAGTTTACTCACACCAGTCTCATGATTGACCCAGAGTTTATTTCGTTTTGTTTTACCCTAAACACTTGGGTGCCCAAATTTGTATGGGCAGTCAAGTAGTTCAGGTATTTTCAGATATCCTTGGAGGAGCTTAGAGAAGGAGGCTTCAATATAGATATATATAGAGTTTATTCCATTGTATTGTATATATGATGAAAAAATGTTGTACTCTGATAATGATATGTATATACAGTAAAAAAATTGTATTCCAAAAGATGTTCTGCATATTATATTTTATTCCGTTGCGATGTGAGATACTGTGTTGTTATTTCTATTCTTCTTCTATCTTTTTCTAGTCTAATATATATTTCTTTCTTTCTATTTCTCACCCTCTAACTTTTTTCTATAAATGATCTGTTAATTTCCAGTGTTTGGTTAGTCGATATGGTATTTGTATCGATTATTAGGATCGGCTGACAGTTCATTACAGTGGTATCAGAGCTTAGGTTGAGCGAACACCTACGCTTTGTTGGGGATTGCTTATTACAGATAGGGTCTGTGGTACCCTATAATGAGTTGAGTGTATATATATGAGAGCGCGTATTTGTTAATTGATATAAAAAAATTATTTTATATTGTGTTGGCTAGTCTATTGAGTGGCTTATTAATTCTAGTCAAATCGTGGGATGCCACGAAGTCGATAGGAATTTCTAAACACTTGAACACAAGGTTGGATATAATATTGTTTTAAAGAGGTGAATGAAATAATTTTACCAAAAATTCTATTTTGATATAGAAAGAGTAATTTACTGAAATTATTATAATATATGGATGTGTTGGTTGTCATTATTATAATCAAATGAGATTATAAAATTGGAATGGTTATTAAACCAAATAGAATTTGTATGTGAATGAAATATACAAATGAAATGAATAAAAATTGGATTCAGAACTAGAATCTGGAATTAAATTCCTGGAAAGTTGGAAAATATTTTTTGAAGTATATTAAAATAATATAGCTTTGTTTTGAAGCATTTTTTTAATAAAAATCATTTTAGATGGATTTTGAAATTGTTAAAGCACTGAACTCACTTTGGTCGCTAGAAAATTATTATTATTATTATTATTATTATTATTGTAGCATCATCAGTGTTCATTTTCGAGTTTCTAAGTGATAGATTGCTATCTTAGAAAAGTTTTTGATGGAAATTTGTTTGAAAGAAAACTAGATGGTTTAAAAGTTCAAACGTTTTGAATTTTTGATGGCTATAAATATGAATTAAAACCAATTTGAATGAATTTGAACGGAATATGAATTGGATGTGAAGATATTAATTGTAAATCATTCAGATAAAATGAATGTAAGCATATATGGTGTGCAATATAAACGAAGACAAAAAGTTTTGTAGAACTAAGTTTGTAGTAAATGAAATGTTGAGCTTCAACATAAGTGGATTTTGAAAAGTAAAGGGGTTTATAGCATTTTTCCTACCTTAGTAATTTTGAGGATGAAATTCTTTTAAGGGGGAAGATTGTAACGACTTGGATTTTTCGTCGATTAATTTTAAAAATCAAATATTATTTTAAATGTCGAGTTGATAATATAAATGGATTTTTATATTAGTCATCGATATACGATTTAGTATCAAATATATTGAATAACCATATACGAAAATGAAAACAATTGAATTCAAAGTGAAAAATGAATCAAAACGATTCAGTCGACTAGTATAAATTCTGTATTGAATTAGAATGATAATAATTATTTATCATTGATGAATTTAGTTGTATGAAATCGGTTTATTTTTTATATTGAATTTAATTTATATCATTAATTTAAATTGTTATCTCTTCAATACTGCTCAATTAAAATTCGGAATCGATTACGTTAAGTTCAGAATATCGTTATATCCTTATAACGTCAGTTGTTATGTTCAAATAGGGGTTGAGAACCGTGAGATGTATTATTATAAAATTTAGTTGGGTAATAACAATATCAAATCAAATTAATAGTAAAATCAAATCACACTAAAAACTGATGTACTCAAGCCTTCCTACCCTTCGTATTTGAGAAGACATATGAATCCATTCTTCATTTATACATGCCGTAAGCATTCGATTTTTTCCTCCTCTATTTCTTTAGTCTCGTTCAATTCTGCAGAACAATTAAAATCACAAGTTCTCCTTTATCAAAAATCAAAGTATACTTGTAATCTTCAATCTTCTAAGCTCAGATCTTTAAATTAGATTTTCGTACTCTTTCTTTCTCTGCAAAACTAAGGTAGAGAAATGTGATTTCAGTGGAGGCCGATGCCTTAATCAAATCGAAAGCTCCACTAAATTAATAGAACTCGAATTCGATATACTTGTATTTAACGGTAGGTGCGAACGAGTCTCCAGAAATCACATTCGAGAGTCTGCCTAGGTTTCGATTTTTTGGGATTGGATGTAATGGTTGTCGATTTGGATGTGGGCATTGCATTCAGGGTATGTAGGCTTGGATTTTTGTGATTTTTTGTGGTATTCGGTTTCAAGGAGGTTTGCGTTCTTTTCTTGGAGTTGTAAATAAGTCGACATCGGATTTAAGAGGAGAAGTGAAAATTGTTATACATGATGATCATGGTGCCAAGCCTGAGAAGAGAAGGTGTTGGAGATTAGTGTGTCTGTGGATTTGTAGTTGTAGGCTACGGGAGTTGTAATGTGAGAGATGGGAGAGGTTCAAAAATGGGAAGCATAATACTGTAACGGGAAGAACTTAAATGGACTAAAGATTCGAGTGAAATCGATTATGTTAGAGTCGAATTGGAAAAAGCTTTGCATTGAACTGATCCGAGGTGATTTGGAACCAACGAGGATTTTCGATTAAATTAGACTTATGCTTAATTTAATCGAAATAAATCGCAATCTCTACAAATAAGATTAAAGTGAGTAAACTAGCTCCTCTGTTCGATTGTAATATATTATAATTGAATTTTTTATTTAATATAAATATTTATATGTGTTTGTTGGTGGATTGGTTGCATTTCTGTTTATTGAAAAATTGTGATTATTATATATTTTACTTATTTAGGCTTGGTGGATGTGGCTATATATATATATATATATATATATATATATATATATATATCAGATATCTCCCGTAGTACCATTAGCGGATACCCGAGGTATCATTAGCGGATGACCTTATGCTCCCCACAATATGATAGTGGATGACCTTCTATACTGCGATATCCTGCCTTGAAGCAGGATGAGTATTATTTATGTTGGCTAACATCTGTGGATGTAGGAAAGCAAGTTGGAAGGATCTAACTAGATTCCTAAAAATTTATTATTTATTTGTTTTCATATATATTATCATATATGATGTGTTAGAAAACCTGTGATTAATAATTGGGTGTTTTGGATGTCTAAATATACCTGGCCCTAAATGTTGATTGATAAAAATATCGTGAAAAGGGATTTTGAAATTTAAAAGGGAAAAATCTATTTTTATTAAGATATAATTCAAATTTCAATTAGGTTAAGAAATATTAACTTGTTTAAGTAATAAGAACAAGTAGTGAATTTATAAACGGTGTTTATAAATACAATGGAATAATTTTCATTGGATAATGCGCGAAATTGAAATGAATTTATAAATGGAGGAAAAAAAAATTTCATTGGATAATATGAATATTTAAATTCAAATGTGAATTTAAAATTAGAATTGGGTTTCAAATGGGTATTTGAAGGGAAAGCTTGGTTTAAGTTATAAAACCAGAGAATAAATTATAAACGATGTAGATAAATAAAGGTGAAAAATTATCATTTTAATAATTTAATATTTAAATTCAAAATTGAATTTAAAATGGGGAATGGGAATCATGTTAAAAAGGGAAATGATGAAATCTATTCCGATGTCTGAAATGTAAATTGGATTAAAATAAACCCATAGGGATTTATGATTTGAATTTGTCTATGTCAAATTTATAAAAATATATTATTTCCCAAAAGAATAATGGAAGTGTATTATAATAGAAACTAAAATGAAAAAAAAAATGTTAGAATAAATTCTATGTTATATATAGATAAGTTATAATAATAAAATATTCTAAAATAGGAATTGGGTTTTAAATGGATTTGAAATGGGAACTTATTTTAATATATATATATATATATATACATATAAAACAAGGCAGTTAAATTTATAAAAGACGTTTATAAATTTAGTGAGATAATTATAATTTTGAATTTTTAAATTCAAGTATGAATTTAAAAAGGGAATCGGAAATTGTTTCAGAAAGCGAGCGATATATTTTATTCCAGAATCGGAATATAAACTGAATTGAGAAAAATCCAACGGATTTATAATTGAAATTCGATTCTATCAAATTTTATAAAATAACTCATTTCTAGTGGAATGGGAAGTTAATATCAAAAATGGAGTTGTGATTGGATTTATAACTGAGTAATGATATAATAAATGATTAGGAATAATTGAAATATTAAGTTAAATTTGGTAAACTGGTTTAATTTATATTTAATATTTAAGAATTGGAATTTATATTATAAACGAAGTTTAACGTTTATATTTAAATATAATTCAAACGAGCTCGCCGCGCGTGGTAGTTCGTAATTTGGCCATTTGAACTTCAATTGAGTGTATAGAACTTAATTTAAGTCGAAATTCTTTGAAACAAGAAACGTCAGGACTGACTGAATAATTGTTTTCTAATGGAAGAGATAAATATGGATTTCATCATAAAGATTTTGAGTTATGTCAAAATCAAATTTCCAAAAAAAATGCCATAATCGTTATTAAACCATAACGGTTTATTTAAATTAATAAAAGGACTTTAAGTAAATAAAATTCGAATTTCCATTAGAAAAACCCAGATTTGAGTTTTAAAATAAATATAAACTCAAACGAAGTAAATGGATTGATTTTTGAAACAAAAATTATGTTTTTAAATTTTGGAATATAATTAACTAAATTGAAGAAATTAGTTAATAGAGTTTAGGTTCGAAATTGGACTGAAAGGTGAATTGGATTCGTGAAATTTTATTTGAAATCGAATATGAAAATTGAGTTGAAAACGGAACTTGATTGTTAATAAGCAAAATGAAATTTATATTTGAACGTGATATGTTCAAATAAAAAGTGAAATAGGTAAAAGAGATAATTAGAGAATAAATTAGCAAACTGAGTTAAAAATGATTGGATTGAGTTGGAATAAATTTAGAATGGATGTATATATGTTAAACAAGTATGGAATGATGAGAATGAAGATTTAAAATTTAAGTGCTCGGCAAAAGGTACACGATTAAATTCCATATGAGTTTTTATACGCCGAATCGATAAGCCGCTTGGCTTTTTTGTTTTATTTTTGAATGGAAAGGCCTAGAGAGGCGAGTTGGGGTTCGTGCTATTGACTGGTACAAAGGAGATCTTGGCGAAATTTCCTGGAAATTTAACGAGTTAGAATATTTTTAAGAAAAAATAATAACTGGAATTCAATACATCAATATATATAGAATTCGATAAGGAAACGAAGTTAAAATAGAATATTATAAATAAATAGTAAATCTATAAGTTTAATTTTGGTAAGAATAAAAAGAGAAACATATTTATGTTTAAAAAGGAATAACTAGTTTTTTATGTATTGATTATTCGAGGTAAGTGGTCTTATCTGTTTTGAAGTTAAGAATATTATTCAATCAAGGTCTGAGAGGTAATTATACATCAACTTGATTGATTTCATTATTAACTGATAAATAGGAACATTCGGTCTCGAAGATCAATGTTTAAAGAGATTTAGTTGAATGCAATATTTTGGGTTCTTGTAACGATGTTTTACACAACATTCTTTTAACCTAAGTAAGTGGAAATTTTGGAAATATAATAAATAAATATTTCCTGAGTGTAGATATTAACGGTGTGAAAGGGAGAAGTAATTGGAAATGAATTCCAGTCATAAGTAGAAAATATTTTCTAAGTATAGAAAATAAAAGATGGTTATATATGGAGAGACTGGTTGGGTTATTATCTGAGAACCACTCCGTACCGGCAGTAGCGTTGCGTATCAGATTATATAAAGATAATCGAAGACGGAGTGAAGTGCAGGGGCTTTTTCTGTTAATCCTAGGTAGAAATTGCCTAAGATGGATTAATGGAAATTGTGTTTTCGGTTTTGTTCTATCCCAAAATGAATGTTTATGGACGAATGTCTGACAGAGTATTTTCAATGATCACATATGTTGGTCTATACAAATATACATATGGTGGTGGAGAATTTATTCTCTTTGCATAATATCCTGAATATCTTTGTGCAAATCAATTAGCGATTATGGATCTGACAATGTGGCATTCAAAGTGATTGTGCTATCAATGAAAGGTAAGTAATTGTAACCTCAAGCCTCGCAAGCGGGATATGGCATAAAATCGGGTAGGTCGCATGGCTAAGTGGGTTGCAGCCAAGTAGGGTGCATTACCACTTGATCTAAAGAATTCCGTCTACCTCTTAAATCTTACGATGTTGTCCCTTTCGGGAAACGGTTGCTGATCCCAACCATTGGTGACAATACATTCGATACTCTCAAGCGAAGTGAGGGGCCGATCATGTTTAGCTTGGGTTACAAGATTGTAACACCTCTAATTTTATAAGACACTAAAATGATAAGTTAAAGAATACTTGAATTAAATATTGGGAACTAAGTAAAACGGACTGCGCCATTGCGTTCGTCTCAGAATTATGCTTAAGATAGACTCCAAATTTGCATAAAACGGAAATCGTATGAAGAAGTTATTAACCCTAGAAGTTTGTATACATATAAGAGAAATATATGTAAACAAACATTATCCAGAATTCAAAATAATCCGAAAACCAGAGGCAGGAAGGCGCGAGAATTCGGCCCGTTAGGGGTCGACCTCGTGCCCTATGGGTGTCAACCTATGGGTCGACTCCACAACAGGGGTGTCGACCCCGGGGTCGACCCCTCCGGACGAATCTGGACCTTTTATGTGTCCTGGTTCATTAGTTGCTGGCTATGTAAATGACCTTAATCCCATTGTTTTATTCATCTAAATCAATGGCGATAACGAGGTGCTGCCCCAACTCAGTTTGATCTAACCTATTCTTCTTCAACAATAAGTTATACTTATTCAAGGATCTATGCTAAAACATTTACAATCAATTCTCTGTTCTTTAGATCCAACCACAATGAGTTTATGTTGCTTTTAGATATAATCACCTTAAATGTAAATCTTGACATGTTTATAAGTTTGGATCTAAGTCTATACCTGTTAGTAATCTGAATCACAACAAATCTGCCATTACTTGTACACCTAATTTACTGTTTAGATCTCATATGCATGTTCGTGATATCCCTATTCTGTTAGTTTGCCTAATCATGTCACTGCATGCTTCTTCTGTTAGTATGACAAATTCTATCGTCATATGCCAGATTTATTTACTATACCTATTCTTGTTATCTTGTCTCCCTTTTTGTTTTTATAGCTACGCTACCTTCGAGCCTAGGCTTATCGCTGAAATACGCAAACGCACGAAATTGGGAAAGATTAATTTAGGGCATAATTCATATTGTAAAATATGATTGATAATTTTGGGCATAATTTGTACCTTGAGCCAAAATTTTGGATTTGGGGACATGATCTGTATCTTGATCTAAATCTTAATCTGGGGCATAACTTGTATCGTAAATCAGACAGGGATCTGGGGCATAATAAGCATGAAAATTGAAAATGCCTAGATGTACAGTAATTAGAAACTGTAACCGCGCTTAGACACGAGGTTAGATTACATTTGTGGCAGAAGTCTGCCCGGAACCGCCCGACATATCCAGCGTCCACAAGTGGTAAATCTAATGCGAGGGGTCAAGTGCATGAACACATAACTGTGCTAAGACACGAGGTTAAGTCCGACTTGTAGAAGAAGTCTGCCCGGACCCAACCGGCATTTCCAACATCCACAAGTGGTAGGCTTAATGTGGGGGGTATAGATCATTAATAACCATAAATGAATGAATGGTGATAAACTTGTAATACTTAAACCAGTTTGAATCCATAAGGATTACATGAACCTATCAACTTGAGTAGGGGTTAAGTAAACTTGCTTGAATCAGTGGGAGGGTTAAGTTAATCTTGTTAAATATGTGGGGACGGGTTATACATATAAACCCGGCAAAGTTAATCTGCTGGGGTTATGCAATCTTGTTAAACTAGTAGGCATAACCTGTTGAAACCCTAGTAGTGGGGATGCTATAACAACCCGCATTCTACGCATCGGAGGATCGTAGAATATTTATTTCTTTTTCATATGAAGTCATATGGTCGTGTAACTTTGGGAGACGACTACTGGGGTCATTTCCCATGTTCATGATTTTTGCCGATTTTAAAATGACCGTTTTGCCCCTAGATGATCTTGTTTTGGACATAACTTTTGATCGGAAAGGAGTTTTGACCTAAAACCACTTCCATTAGGTCCGGATGATGGTTTACCTTTCCGTAGAGTGGTCACATTAGCCAAACAGACTCACCTTTTGGGAGATATGGCTGAAACAAGTTTTGGAAGGCGAAAAATGCTTAATCGGGCCAAATGAGGTGATTAGTGAATGGGCCCATAACACATTTCGGGATTAGGGTTATGGGGAGGCTGAGATGAGTTAGGTTTTTATTTCATTTCAGTTTTCTAGCCGCCATTTACCCCCCAGGAACCTTAACAATGGCCTCCAACATCATTTTTGACATTAAGTGTTATTATTGTAATACTATGAATGAGGATGTTGATCATTTATTTTTCTCTTGCAATATCACAAACTATATACTTAGTATGGTTTTAAGGTTATTTGTTTTTGATTGTCATTATTCTTTCAATTGTTGTGCTAATTATTGGGATTCTTATAGATTTGTTTATAATGCTAGTAAAAGATACATTTTAGATTCTTTAATCACTATCGTATGTTGGTTCATTTGGTCTGAGAGAAATCAGAGATCTTTCCATTCTATTTCTGTTTCTACAGATAATTTAATCATTAAAATAGTTTATTTTTGTTTGAATTGGATGTCTAATTCACATTACAAGCTATTTGGGAAATCGGGCTTTGAGAATTTATTGATTAAGGTTAGATTGAATTTGTATCTTTTTATTAGAATCAACAGTTTTTTTTCGTAATAGATATCGCATAGGTTGTTAAGTTCTATTATTAGTTTTTCATTGTATTTTCTTATACACATATATGTATGGTAAATAAATATGTATGAATATATATATATATATATATATATGCTTATATAATATATATATATTTAGACACATATATTTCCATATATATATGTGAGTCAAATTATTAATAGTTTGTTGAGCATTTCGCAGATCCAGGTTGTTGATTTAGAGGAGGTTCTTAGTGGATTGCTGGATGGATTGGTAGCAGTTATGTATCTTTGAGGATTGCTGCTTGGATTGATGTTTCGTTTTTCATTTGGGCTTATTGTTAGAGAGTTTTTTTGATGTTCTATCTCACTATTTTATGATATTTCATAGAGAGTATGGGTTATTGTATTGGAGTAGATATACTTCAATATCGGGTGGTGGCCTTGCCGGAATTCGATATTGGAGTAGATGGGCGGTGGTTTATCCGGAGCTCATCTATCTACAATCCTTACATCCCTAGAGCGTTGATAGGTTTTACCTTGTATTCTTTTGTTCTATAGTCAGACTCTGTACCTCGTTTTTATTATATATATATGTGTGCTCTCTTCTCTCCAGAAGATCAAACATTTTTGTTTCAAAAAAAAAAAAACAATGGCCTCCAACATCTAGAATTACCTCTAATCACTTTCTAATCAACTATTAGCCTAATCTTCACCAAATTAAGGAGAAATAGCACCAAAGCAAGGTTAGAACTGATGTTAGACATCAGTATTCATGCCAAACAGAGAATCATTTCAGATCTACAGTTTATTTGTGGCAAAGGTGAGTGATTTGCATAGTTCCTCACTAATTATGGTTAATTAAGGATAATTAGTGTTAATTAGAGAATTTAAATGTGATTAAATTCTGGAAAAATATTTATAAATTTCGAAATATAGTCTTAGGCCTCTGTTAGAAAATTTGGTTACTTTGGTTGAGTTTTGCTAATCCTATCATTAGATTTACTTAAACATGATTAAGGGGGAAATATGGGTTTTTGGGTATGTTTGATCCGTTTTGACATATCAAGTTGTTATTTTGGTGTTTGTGGTCAATTCCATATGTTGCTATGACTGTTTGGAATGTTTTATAATTGTTTAGAATAGTTAGATTGGTCGAAAACGCTGTCGAATGGCGTAAACAGGTCATTGAAAAAGTTGTAGAAAATATGCAGGAACCGGATCGGATCGTCCCTACCCTCTCCGACTCGACCCGCTCGTGGTAATGGAGAACGATACGAACCGCTCCAGCTTGAGCACCACGAACCGCCTGGAGATGCAAGTCACGAACTGATGCTCTAGATTTGGCACCACGACCCGACCCGCTTGAGAGAGGGAACCCCGACCCGAACCGATGCCACTCACGAACAGGAGCATACACCACAAATCGAGCTGAATGGAAGAAGAGTACGAACTGCGAACCGTTACTTCATCCGACCTGAATCAATGGGTATTTTTCGATCCGATCCGAAGTGGCTTGTCGCAAATCGAGATGTTGAGCACGAGCAGGGAGGGACCGAACCGAACCGACTTGGATGGGTAAATCCGACCCGACCCGATGTGGATGATCACAGACAGGAGTACTTCGAGGAGCACGATCCGAAACATAGTGAAGAGAACCATGTCGAACCGTTCTGGAGATGATGACCAAAACCCGAGATGCAAAGGTAGTCCAAATGGGAAGTTTGCACTCATGATCCAAATGGGAACCAACGAGTCAACTTCGTGATTGGACTTTGCTGCGGGACGTGTGTTAAGGGGTTATCGATGTCTATAGCTTTGACCCACCACTGATGGACGGATTAACGACTACGGATCAGTGCAGTGGTGTCATTACGACTCCATGGGGCAGAGTGATCGTAGCGAGGAATTGGGTGGTCAAAGCAGTGGATATCGTATGCTTTACGCACTAAGTGAGAGATGTGAGGATGGTTGCTATGCTTGATTGGTTGCTATCACTATGACAGGCACACCCCTCCCACGTACCTTTATGCCTTATGTTGGCACCTTAGAGTATTGAGTGGTATGTTGTGCTAACTCTTTGGTTGCAGGTCGAGGTTCAAGTATGGTTTAGTATATCTGTTATTGCTCTGTTTTGTTGCTTATCGCTGATACCAGAATTTTGTCTGACCCAGAGTTTTTTGTCTCTTCTTATTACTCTCGATGCTCTTAAACGGGTAGACTAGAGACAGGTCAGGTGACTATGCACGAGTAGCTGTACCGAAGACGAGCAGGAGGCTCCTACGTATTATCTACATATATTCTTCCTGTGTTGTTGATGGTCAGTGCTTTGGGCATTAGTAGTGTACCTTTCCTTTCTTTTGCTTTAGAGACAGTTTTAAAGTTGTAATAATGATGATGTGGAACATAAGTTGTGTTTGGATTTTCCACTGCTATGATGTTTAGTTTTCAGCTTATGCACTGTCTCGCCTATTTTATGTCAAAGTATGTTATTATTATATTTTATTCCATGCGCTGTGAGACATTCTACAGGTTCTTTGTTAGTCCACTGTTAAGTTTCCTTTCCTTCCCTTTCTTTGGCAACTGTCCCGTGCTGGTTGGACATCGACACAGCGCACTTCCATGGGAAATGTCGGCTGGTGCGGGGCGGACCATCACATTTGGCATCAAAGCTCTAGGTTGCATAGTTAACCTAGGGAAAGACACTAGGGAGAGATAACATACGTATGTGAGAGAGCGTATTTGTGATATTTTGGTTTTCAAAAGCTATATATATTTATACACTATTAGTATATCTAAGATGGGGTAGCACTGCACTGGCACAACTATGGAGATGGTTAATCGTTTTCTCTTTACAGACTGAACCATGAGCCGGTATACAAGGAGTACAGGTTCAGGAGCAAACAATAGGGATGTTCCTGATATGAGGACGATGTTTGCTACCTTCATGCGAGAGATGCTTAGGGATGCTCGGGGAGCAGTTCCTAATGCTGCTAACGGTGGTGGTGCAGTAGTGCAGGCGCCTAGGGCCGATTTCACCAAGCTTAACAAGGATTATACTAGTCTTCGCGGGAACCATTCCATGGAACGCAGTCGGCTACGGATTTTCAAGATTGGTTGGATAGTTGTGAGCGCATCTTCGAGGACTTGGGAATCGATGATGCCATGAAGAGAAAGTTAGTATCGCGTCAGCTTCAAGGACGAGCTATGAATTGGTGGAATGCTATTAAAGCAGTTACTCCTGAAGATCAAGTTACTTGGAATCAGTTTATGACTCGTTTCAGCGAAAAGTTCATTCCAGCTGCTCACAAATCTGAATTGTTTAGGAAATTTTTGGAGCTTAAGCAGAATGGTAGGGCAGTCTCGGAATATATTGCTGAGTTCGATACTTTATCGAAGTATGGATTATCTCTTATCGACACTGCCGAGAAGAAGAACGAGAAGTTCATAACCAGCTTAGATGAGTATTTAGGGGAAAGGCTGATAAACCACATCGACGAGACTTTCGAGCCTATAGTGGGCAAAGCATTGAGATCGAAGTGTCTTTACCCTAAGTCAAAGGCCGATGTTGCTATTGCATCTGTAGAGGAACCAAAGCCGCAAGCAAGCGGTGGAGGTAAGAAGGAGTCTCTGAATAAGAGAAAACAGGATCAGACCAAGGGTGGTCAGAAATAGAAGGACAAGAAAGATAAAGAGTGCTTTATTTGTGGCAAGAAGGGCCACTATGCTAGAGATTGTCAGGAAAATCCTGGGGAAAGGAAGTGCTTCAATTGCGGCCAAGTGGGACATCATAAGGATAATTTCCCGCAACCCCCTAAAGAGAAGCAGATTGTGAAAGCATATGCCATCAACGCTGTTCCTTCTTCGTTGAATGCCCCAACTGCAGCGGAGAAAGGAAAGGGCGTCGTTATTCGAGGTATGCTTTCTATTTATGATGTTCCTGTTCTAGTTTTGTTGATAGCGAGGCATCCCATTCCTTCATATCTAGTGACCTGGTAGATAAGTTGGGATTGGAACCTGAGATAGTCGATAGACCTTTAGTTGTGACGAACCCGATAGATGGTTCGACTAGTCTTTGCATGATTTGTTGTAATGTGGTCTTATCGAGTTAAGGATGTATGTTTGCTTGTGATTGCTTAGTTGTTTTTCTAGTATCATCTCACATAGATTGTCTGAATTCGGAGGAGATATTCCTTGAGTGCTTGTCTGATATTGGTTTAGGCCTTTGGGGCTTGTGCTTAGAGAATGTCGAGTTTGAGTAGGATGGTTTGCATGAGATATAAGTAGTTGTTGTGATTTCCATTGAATGATATCTCGGCTTACTCGAGGAGTGATATGCATCCATGACATGATAAGACTGTTCAATGGTATGGCTGATGCGAGTTAGACTCTATAGGGTTATGAGATGACTCGATTGGGACTCGAGAAAGATGCAAAGTAATGGATTGTTTAGGACCCTATGTTGATGTTCTCTTTGGATAGTAGAACTTTGAAGGAGTATGATGTGTTCCTTGATCATGGAAGATACAATGAAGATTAGGACGATTCAAGTTGGACTTGAACTCGTAAAAGAAAATGGGTGTTCGTTGATCTTGGAGATGCAACGAATAGGGAGACGACTCACGTTGGACTAGAGTTTGTCGGTAATGGATACTCAAGACTGGGTCTGAGTTATAGATTGACTCGAGTTAGACTTGAGAAGGCTGCAAGGAAATGGATTGGCTCGAGTTGGACTCAAGAGGGCAGCAAGATAATGGATAGACTTGGGTGGGACTCGAGTGTTTTAGGCGGACTAGAAGCAGGGGTATCTGGGGACACCCGTTACCTTGGATCTGTTGGACGTGATCTAGTTATCCTTGGAGGATAAACAAACTTTGGACGTACGGTAGTCCGTATAGAGGCGGGGCTTCCATTAGCCTTGGGATTGGTTGGACCAGTCAAGTGGGCATCGACGTATGTATGGAGGCGGGGCTTCCGTTAGGCTTGGGATTGGTTGGACCAGTCAAGTAGGTATCGAAGTGTGTATGGCTTTAGCAGGTGATAGATAGGACATGTTTGATGGATGCTATGGTCGCTATGTTTGTTCCTGTTTTATTCCCTTGAGTAGACTATCACCTGTAGGATTCTGGTAATAGAGAATGAAGAGATGACGGTATACGCAGATGCATGTGGTACCAGACAAGGTGCTGTACTAATGCATTGAGTAAGAAACATGCCAGTTTAGATGCTATGTTTCTTGAATGGAAGTAATTGGAGTATATCATGGGAGATGATTTCAGACCTAAATATGGATTGGATTTAGAATTATTGGCAAGTTTGACGGTTAGACCGACTTGATTGAGCGGATTGGTTCCAGTTAGAGGGACAATCCTAAAACCTAATAGAAATCATCTCCAAGGAAGAGATGAATGCCGATGGTGAGAAAATGAACAAGTATGGGCCAGATGGAGAAGGATGGCTTCGAAAGGATGATAAACTGGTTGTACTAATGTCAATGGATGGAGAGATGAAGTTCTTAGATAATGTCATCACTCAAGACTGACTATATATCCCGGTGGTAACAAAATGTATCGAGACATGAAGCATACCTACTACTGGGAAGGGATGAAGAGAGACGTTGGGAAGTTTATCTCCAAGAGTATAAATTGCCAGTTAGTTAAAGCTAAGCAAAGGAAGCCTAGTGGTTTGTTACAACCGTTGAAAATTACAGAATGGAATTGGGAATAAGTCTCGATTGATTTCATAGATGGTTTACCGAGGATTAGATCGGGCCATAAAAGTATTTGGGTGATTGTGGATCGATTAACCAAAAGTGCAAAATTTACACCCGTCAAGTCGAATAGAACGGAAACTAAGTTAGCTGAGCTATACATGAAATGGGTAGTGATATTTCATGGAGTACCTAAAAGCATTGTGAGTGACCGAGACCCGTTGTTTACTAGTGGGTTTTGGAAGAACTTACAAGAGGCGTTAGGATCAGAATTACATCTCAATACCGCGTATCATCCACAAACTGATGGTCAGACAAAGAGGGTGAATCGAGTATTAGAGGATCTCTT
The DNA here is from genome assembly GCA_030737875.1 of Allium sativum. NCBI lineage: Eukaryota > Viridiplantae > Streptophyta > Magnoliopsida > Asparagales > Amaryllidaceae > Allium > Allium sativum. The sequence goes on along the minus strand of CM060920.1, from coordinate 453,191,694 downwards.
GAGAGCTTGCATATTAGATTTTGGTGGATCATGGGATGACCATTTGCATCTGGTGGAGTTCGCATATAATAATATTTATCAGTCCAGTATTGGTATGGCTCCATTTGAAGCTTTGTACGGAAGACCATGCAACTCACTGTCATGTTGGTTAGAAACTGGTGAGAAGTTTGTGCTTGGACCTGATGTGATAAGAGAAACTTCAGACAAGATCAAGATTATTCAACAGCGAATGAAGGCTGCCTAAGAAAGGCAGAAGAGTTATGCTGATAAGAGGAGAAGAGATTTAAAGTTCTCCATTGGTGACTTGGTGTTTGTCAAGATTTCTCCGTTGAAGAGTGTGATACGATTTGGCAGGAGAGGCAAGTTAGCACCAAGATTTGTTGGTCCATTCCCAGTTCTTGAGCAAGTTGGGGATTTAGCATATAAATTTGAGTTACCTGAAAAGTTGGCGGGAGTTCACAATGTATTTCATGTTTCCCAGTTAAGGAAGTTTATGTACGATCCCGATATGACTATTTCACCGGATCAATTGGACGATATCGAGGTTGAACCCGAGACGGTCGGGAACCACAGGCCTATGCGTATTGTTGGGAACGATATGAAGCAGCTTCGAAGGAAGGTGGTGAAACTAGTCAAAGTCCAATGGGGGTGAAAACGAGAAAGACTGTACTTAAGAAACAGAGGAGGACATAAGGAAGAAGTATCCATAACTCTTTGCCTGTTAAGGTTTTATATCGATATAGTACTCCCTTGTTAGTAAACCACATGCTAGGATAGACTTGTTGTGTTGTTTTGTATGCTTTATTGTTTGTAAATGATTGGTAGGCGTGAGGAATCCTTTGTATGTTTTGGGTTAAGGAATTTCAGGGACGAAATTTCTTAAGGGGGGAGAATGTAACGACCCGCATTCTACGCATCGGAGGATCGTAGAATATTTATTTCTTTTTCGTATGAAGTTGTATGGTCGTGTAACTTTGGGAGACGACTATTGGGTCATTTCCCATGTTCATGATTTTTGTCGATTTTTAAATGACCGTTTTGCCCCAAGCTGGCCTTTTTTGGCCATAACTTTTGATTGGAAAGGAGTTTTCACCTGAAACCACTTCCATTAGGTCCGAATGATGGTTTACCTTTCCGTAGAGCGGTCACAATAGCCAAACGGACTCACCATTTAGGAGGTATGGCTGAAACAAGGTTTGGAAGGCGAAAAAATGCTTAACCGGACCAAATGAGGTAATTAGTGAATGGGCCCATAACCCATTTACCCCCTAGGAACCCTAAAAATGGCCTCCAACATCTAGAATCACCTCTAATACCTTTCTAATCAAGTATTGGCCTAATCTTCACCAAATTAAGGAGAAATAGCACCAAAGCAAGGTTAGAACTGCTGTTAGACATCAATATTCGAGCCAAACAGAGAATCATTTCAGATCTACAGTTTATTTGTGGCAAAGGTGAATGATTTGCATAGTTCCCCACTAATTATGGTTAATTAAGGGTAATTAGTGTTAATTAGCGAATTTAAACGTGATTAAATTTTGGAAAAATATCTATAAATTTCATAATATTGTCTTAGGACTGTGAAAAATTGGTTAATTTGGTTGAGTTTTGCTAATCCTATCATTAGATTTACTCAAACACAATTAAGGGGGAAATATGGGTTTTTAGGTATGTTTGATCCGTTTTGACATATCAAATTGTTGTTTTGGTGTTTGTGGTCAATTCTATATGTTGCTATGACTGTTTGGGATGTTTTGTAATTGTTTAGAACAGTTAGATTGGTCGAAAACGCCATCGAATGGCATAAACAGGTCGCTGGAAAAGTTGTAGAAAATATGCAGGAACCAGATTGGATCGTCCCTATCCTTTCCGACCCGACCCGCTCGTGGTGATGGAGACCGATCCGAACCGCTCCAACTTGAGCACCACGAACCGCCTAGAGAAGTAAGTCACGAACTGATGCTCTGGAGTTGGCACCACGACCTGATCCGCTTGAGAGAAGAAACCCTGACCCGAACCGATGCCACTCACGAACTGAAGCATACACCACGAACCGAGCTGCATGGAAGAAGAGTACGAACTACAAACCGTTACTTCATCCGACCCGAACCCAATGGGTATTCTCCGATCCGATCCGAAGGGGCTTGTTACAAATCGAGATGTTGAGCGCGAGTAGGGAGGGTCCGAACCGAACCAACTTGGATGGGAAAATCCGACCCGACCCGATGTGGATGATCACATATAGGACTACTTCTAGGAGCACGAGCCGAAGCATAGTGAAGAGGAGCATACCGAACCGATCCGGAGATGATGATCAAAACCCGAGATGCAAAGGTAGTCCAAATGAGAAGTTTGCACTCAGGATCCAGATGGGAACCAATGAGTCAACTTCGTGATTGGACTTTGCTGCAGGACGTGTGTTAAGGGGTTATCGACGTCTATAGCTTTGACCCACCGCTGATGGACAGATTAACGGCTACGGATTAGTGCGGTGGTGTCATTACGACCCCATGGGGCAGAGTGATCGTAGCGAGGAATTGGGTGGTCAAAGTACTGGATATCGTATACTTTACGCACTGAGTGAGAGATGTGAGGATGATTGCTATGCTTGATTAGTTGCTATCACTATGACATGCACACCCCCTCCCCCGTATCTTTATGCCTTATGTTTAGTGGCACCTTAGAGTATTGAGCGGTATGTTGTGCTAACTCTTTGGTTGCAGGTCCGGGTTCAGGTATGGTTTAGTATACCTGTTATTGCTCTGTTTTTCTCATACCATACTTTTGTCTGACCCAGAGTTTTATGTCTCTTCTTATTACTCTGGGTGCTCTTAAACGGGCAGACTAGAGACAGGCCAGGTGACAATGCATGAGTAGCTGTACCGGAGACGAGCAGGAGGCTCCTACGTATTATCTACATATATTCTCCCTGTGCTGTTGATGGTCACTGCTTTGGGCGTTAGTAGTGTACCTTTCCTTTCTTTTGCTTTAGAGACAGGTTTAAAGTTGTAATAATGATGATGTGGAACATAAGCTGTATTTGGATTTTCCGCTGCTATGATGTTTAGTGTTCAACTTATGCACTGTCTCGCCTGTTTTATGTCTAGGTATGTTATTATTATATTTTATTTCATGCGTTGTGAGACATTCTACAGGTTCTTTGTTAGTCCACGGTTAAGTTTTCTTTCCTTCCCTTTCTTTGGCGACAGTCCTGTGCTGGTTGGACTTCGGCACAACGCACTTCCATGGGAAATGTCGGCTGGTGCGGGGCAGGCCATCACAGATGCAAGCCTAGGGGGAAGCATGTATCATCTGTAGTGTAGGACCCGTATCAGTCGGTAGCCTATATTGGTATCAAACGGAGGACCCCGAACTAGGTTGAGGTCAGGGCACGCTTACCGAGTTGGTTGTAAGAGGTCTATCTAAGGGACGGTGTGGGCGTCGCATTCCGATGGGGTCATGTGCGTGCATGGGTCCGGTCCAGGGAGGTTAAGACGTCGTGACACCTGTAGATATGGTTTGTGAACATCTTGTAAATAAAGGGTTGCCACTTTAGGAAGTGATACATCCTACTGTGGGTCTAGCACATGGTATCTACGAGTTAGGGAGCCGATCGATTGGGGGTAGTAATTAGGGTACATCTAGCCTTGCTTGTTTAGGAGCCCATTATTATCGTTGAAGGTAACACCTATTAGTTATGTTGGACAACAAGTTATTGTATGGGGTAAAACCTCTCACTAGAAGTACACTTAAGTCTACCATCTTGCACTTGTTGGGATCATCTTGTTCTTGTTATACTGGTATTGGTGCAGAGAAAAGTATTAAAGAAGCGCAATATATTCTATTCTGTTTATTCTTCTTATCCTGCTCATTTTTCTATACCTGTTTTATGAAATTGTTATCTTCCTCATCTAGTTTATATGTCGGTCACGATGCTTTTACTTATTTATATGCTAAAAGTAACTGGACTCGTGTGACAGCCCGCATTTTACGTATCGAAAGATCATAAAATATTGTTATTTTATTCCTTGAGGGTTGAATCATTCTCATCTTTTATTATATTGCTTATGGGGATGTGAGACATTTCCATAATTTTTATTGATTTTGTTTGTGACCATTTTTCCCCTATCCGTCTTATACAAGGAATAACTTTCGACTCATGTCGAATCAGAGGGTGAGACCTGTGCCATTCGAAAGGAATTGATGATTGCCTTTCTTAGAGTGGTTACATTAAAGATTTGGTTCAGCGGTTTAGGAGAAATCATTGTTTTAAGGTTTTTATTTGGTTGTTCAGGATTTTGAGCCACAATGGGCTGATTTGGAAAGGCCATTGGTGGGTAGTGGAAGGGTATAAATTGTTGTATATAATGGTGTTGTACGCACAATTATATGATTTTTGTTTGATGATAACAACCAAATAAATATTATTTCAAATGTGTTTGTTACTGTACTGTTATTCTATATCGTAGACAGAAATATAATATTTATATTTATATAAAATACTACTGGACAAGAGTTAAATATTCAAACAGTGTTTTATTAAATATAATATTCTATTTCAACATTCAAATAGTACAATTTTATGACTCGACTATTTGTAAATTCTTCACATGATATTGTACCTGTATATAAAACTGAATACGTTAAACAAATTTGTTTGAACACAATAAAATAATATTTTATTTTAATCAAATTTGTTTAATACAAACATCAGTACAGTTCTTTCATTTCATACACAACTCCTCACTACAACACTCTATCACACAGTTATACAATTTTATACATACATTCATTCACAACTCTTTTACATATAGACACGTTCATTTTTTTACTGACTCTACACTCAGTCTTCTGCCTTCACTGCACTATCAGTCCAGTCATCCATACCTGTCATATACAGAAACACACACACACACGGTATATGGAACAAAAATAATATTCTAAATTCTAGCGATTATAAATTTTAATTTTTAAAATTTTATTTGCCTTAGTTTTCTGGTGTGTTTTCTCATCATTTTTCATGATTCGATCTGATTTTCATAATCCATCCGACCGTGTCTAGACTGCTTGTGATATTCACACTGATACAATGTAAATACCACAAGGCAGTCAATTTGTGTATGTGTATAATACAGGGTCAGGAAAACTTGTCTGGATGGGTGCATACACACACATGTATATGGATACATGTGCGCACTGCCTCGCCAATCCAGTGTGCAACTGAGGAGTAGCCGCGTGGACCAACTCGACTCAGTGCACACTTCATAGTCAATCCAAATAACCACTCATACAAGCCAAAGTGAAAAACAAATCAACATATACATGGTAATGGTCGAGGTTAGGACAGTATGCAAATAAGCCCAAATGTGTGACAAACATATAAGATCAACAATCAATGATCAATATGGCAAGGTGGTCAACTGAATGTATATATAGTTAAATTCAGGATCATGGTCAAAGCAATGGAGCAATACTAGAGCAGCATGATGAAAGGCAAGTTTTCTACTAGAAAGTGCATCACAAAGGTATGGTTCATCAAAACAGCAGTGTACACAAGTTCAACAAACTCTAGTCAGAGAAATATAATGTCAAGAGCAAGATTCAAAAAGGTTCAGCAAACTATGGTGATGCCTTCAGCATTCAAAAAGGCAACAAGTATTCAGTTCAACCAAGATTAGGTGTTCAAGCCCAAAGAAATACACAGCAAGCTAATATGGTCAAAACTGTTCAAGAGCATGTATTAACTCAGCCAACAAGTTCAAGAATGTATGCCCACTTAATAGTTTAGTATGGACATAACTACACAAAGTAACATAGAGTACAACTTGGTGATGAATGCTTAACAACATGCATGAAGCAATATCAGTTTTCATGAGTTCAAATGCTAACTGGGGTGTGAACAAGGGATCATCCTATATAACTCAAATACTAAGTACATAGTTTTCACATGGTTACAAATGGATACAGCCTCAAGTAATATGTCATACATAGTGTAACCCAAGCAAGTCAGTTCAGATGAAACATGAAGCATTTCAGAAAAATTCATGTACAATGTTTGTACTTTACAAAAGCATACAAGAGCAAAACAGTTCAGATATTTCAAGTGAACAGGTGAACAGTATCATAACAAATGCAAAATGAAAATCAGTGGACTCACACACTTTATGGCAGTAAACAAATCACATTAATGCCATATATATTCTTTGCATAAGTGCTGTAGCATTGATTCAAGTATCAATGAAGAGAACAAAGCATATATATGCAAGCAATTTCTTTTTAGTTTGGTTAATGTTTTCCAGGCAGTTTTAAAATCAATTCTTGGCAGTTAATACACATGGATGAAGCAAGGCATGTGTGTAAACTCTAAAATGCATGCATCAAAATGGGATGGCACAATCTGTTTCCAGATTTACTAAAAACAAATCACTAAAATGCAAGCAGATTGCACTCAAGATTTTATTTTGGCAATTTGTTTAAAAAGGACAGTAAATAAAATCTTTCTAGTTTTACAATAATCAGCAAATCAGATAAACATTGTTGGCAACGCTTTAGAGCTTTCCAGAAATGAATATCAACTCACAAATTCAAAAGGGGAAACTTATGCAAATAAATTGTGACAACAAATCAGTGGTTTCTCACAAAATCACTTTACTGCATGGTTGCTGAATGATGAAAGTCAAAGATAGATAAAAAGGAAACAAATAATTTCCAGAGAACATGCAAGGGTCAATTTCATTTTTCAGGAAATTAGGAAATTCAGTTAAGGCAACGATGAATCATTCAGTTTCCAGAAATGATCAATGCGGTTTCATAGTTCAGCAAATCGAATAAAATATTTCCGCAAATCTAATATCACACAATAAAGGCTCAATTCAAATCGAGACAGTCAAAAGGGGAAACTCGAAAAATCAGTTAAGCCAATTACAGGAAATCAGAGTGATTAAGGATTCTAAAATCCTATATAAACACCTCTTCCTCATCGGCTTAAAGTATCGAAAACCAACCCAACAATTCAAAGAGAAAATCAAAGAAATCAAATAAGTAGAGCTCACAGTTTTCGATCGTCGCTGAAATCTCAAATCAATCGAAGTATCAAGCCACAAAGATTCAAGCTTCAAAGTTCTTTTCAAAGCATCAAGCAATTTAATCATGATTCGATTTGGGGATTTGAAAAAACCCTAGAAATTTCTCAACTCGCCACCGCCATCATTTTCTAAAGCAAAGAGAACGGGATAAGTGAAGTGAAGAGGTGGAACCAATTCAAAAGAGGCCGGCCAAGTCATGTGCTAAAGCGGAGATTAAATTTCTTTTATAATCTAGGATTTCTATTTGTTTTGTTTTTATTTTGTATTGTTGTAATTTGTAAAACAAATGAACAGTTTTTAGAGTCTGTAAAATTCTAGGGGATCAAGTAAGTAGTTTCTAGAGTCTGTAAAATCTAGGTGGTTTTCTATTTTTGTCTGTAAAACTAGACAGTTTACTAAAGTCTGTAAAACTAGAGGAAAATCTACTTTAGGGGATATAGACCAGTCTACGGTTTTGAGCGTAGGGTTAGGACAGGAGCAGGCACTGCGACTTTACATGGGATTGTAAGCAGGATCTATTTATAATACCTAGTAGAAACCTTAGGAATGTAGCAGTAGGCAGGATTTTGCCGAAGCTGGGTATATCTTGTGTCATTTACTTTCTACATTTCTATTTCTTCTATATTCTGTGATTTGATTATTATTTCAATATCCCATCAGATTATAACTCTGCGAAAAATTATATTAAGCTCTATTCATCCCCCTCTAGGGTTAATCTAGATCCTATAAGTGGTATCAGAGCATGTATTCTGTTAACTCTAGAGTAATGGTGATCCTTAGTTGTCAGTCCATAGAGAGTCAGTCCAGTCGTATTCCAACTATTTTTAATGGTACAGATTTTTTGAATTGGAAATCAGAAATGGAATCCTATTTAAAATCTGTTGATATTAAATGTTGGGATATCATTATAAATGGGTATTATATAGTCAATAGGAACGATATTGGATTTAATTCTCGTGCTATTCATATTTTATATTCTTATATTGATGATATACAATATAGCCTTATCTCCCATTGTCTAACTACGCAGGAAATCTGGAACACTCTCGATACATTATATGGGTGAAGGAAGAGAACTGCTCAAAACTCGCAATTACCAACTTAGAATCAGATGTGTGCTTAACTAAAGCTATTAATGATGATTCAGACGATGGAAATTTTTCATATGAAGAATTGGTTTCTCTTTGTAATAATTTAACCAAAACTGTTGTAACACCCCGTATTTCCTATGGATATTAAAGTAACGAACTAAAGAATACTTAATTTTAAAAGTGGGAATTAAGGGAAATGGGTTACGCCATTGCGTTCGTCTCGGAATTCTGGTTGAGATGAGTCCGAGTTTGCATGAATTGGTCTCCGTATGAAGAAGTTATGGAGTTCAGAAGATTTCATATTTAAATAGAAAATTAAATAATTAATAAATAAACAAAAGTGTTCGAATTTCGAAAATCACGTAGATCAGCTGGGCGGGCCCATAGGGGTCGACTCCCCCCAAGGGGGTCGACATAGGTGTCGACCCCCCAAGAGGGGTGTCGACTGGGGTGTCTATCCCCTACAGGGGTCGACCCCCTCGCCCAGATCCTAATAGTGACGATTTCTGAGTTGTTGCTGAGTTACTAGGGCAGAGGTGGCAATTTCTGGATAGGTCTATCTTATCTGGATGGTTGTGACTGCTCCTAGGTTAATCTAATGGTTCACATAAGTCTAAACCTCTATAAAAGCAACCCTAATCCTCAACTCTAAGTCACACAATTTCATTCCAAGGAGCCACCATGCTGTCCATTGTCGACCTAGCCTAGCCACCATTTCTTCTTCAACTAGGAAGCAAACTAGAAAACAAGTTAGAAGCTACGAATCAAATCTAAACTAGAGAATCTATAGTCTACGTCAAGGGATAGCTTTTCAGTTTCAGAAATCAGATCCCAGAATTCAAGACCGTTCTATAATTTGTAAGTTCATGTTACTTTTAGAAATAAAAGTAAATGGTGATTCTGACATTGTAATAAATCTGTATCTGAGATTATGCCTATTTCTATCTATCTTTCTATAACCATTAGATCTATCTCATTGATAATATTATGTCCATTCTTTGTCTCTTCTTTCCTTCTTCCCTTTTTGTTTTTATAGCCAGGCTACTGCGAGCCTAAGCCAAATCTCATAAGAGATGAACTTACGTTGGAAATAAAGTTGGGCGTATTATATGACTTGAACATGACCAGCACAAAAATTGGGCATGATATATGATTTGGACATGACCAGCGCTAAAATTTGGAAAAGTATTAAATTATGTATAATTGGGCATAACTGATTTATAACGGATTTGGGGACATAACACATGTTGAATTTAAAACATAAAACGTATCGAACATATGACTTGAGATTTGAGGCATAAAATATATTGGACATGTGACTTAGGGTTTGAGGCGTAAATTGAACTGTAAACATATAAGGCATAATACAGGTTGTGGTTTAAGACCAAAAATTGGGGCATATTATATATGATAGTTTATGACTTGGAAGAAGGAAGTGGTATATGGCTTAGACATGAAAACCTATAGTAAGATAGGGAGAATTGTTAAATGTGAACATGCCTAAATTGGGATTTTGGGTAATTGGCATGCACTGTAATTAAAGGCTATAATTTGGCATAGTTTGTACTGTAAATCATGATTTGGGGGTTTTGGAGAATATTTTGTACGGTACAATATGACTAAACCTTAGGGCATGTGTTATATTGTGAATTATGATCATGATTTTGGGCATGTAAGTTTATAGGCTTAATTTATGATTAGGCGAGATATGTTAATGGAACTTTAAGTGAGGTTTAATTTTTTAAACTGACTAATATGCTGAAATCTTTTAAAAGTGAATTTGTGGGGCATAACTTGAAATTATCTTTGTTGGATATAACTTGAGAATTGGAACATGACTAGTTTTGTGAATTTGGGGTGATTAGCATATAAAAATCTAGACTTGGACATGTATGGTAAATATGCTAAAAGATAAACATGCCTAACCCGAGGTTAGATTGAGTTGTGGTGTAAAACTACCCGGAACCGCCCAACACGTCTAGTAACCGCAACAACACCTATCTAATGTGAGAGGTTAGTGCATCATGCCCAAGAAAACCCCGATGTTAGATTGAGTTGTGGTGTAAAACTGCCCGGAACTGCCCGACACATCCAGTAACCGCAACAACATAGATCTAATGTGAGAGGTTGGTGCATTAATAAATCAATTAATGCTAATAAACAAGACATGTTAAGAATGGTGGGGTTAAGTTAACTAAGCCAACACTTAACCGTTATAACATGCTAATTAGACAAGAAGGTGAGGTTAAGTAAATTTAGAACACTTAACCATTATAAACATGTTAATTAGACAAGTGAGCAAGGTTAAGTTAACCAGTACAACATGATGAGTGAGAAGGGTTAAGTTAATAAGAAACACTTAACCAATACGACGTGATGAATGGGTAGGGTTAAGTTAAAACAAGAGAGCAACACTTAACCAATATAACAGGATGCGTGGAAGGGTAAAGTTAACACAAGAAGGCAACACTTAACCAATGTAACACGACAAGTGGGTGAGTTAAGTTGACTCGAATTGATTGATGACACTTAACCAATATAACATGATGAATGCGTGGGGTGAAGTTAATAAGATACACTTAACCAATGTAACTTGATGAACGGATGGGGTTAAGTAAATGGGAAATGCTAAACCAATATAACATGATGAATGAACGGGGTTAAGTTAATAGGAAACACTTAACCAATCCAACATGACGAGTGAAAAGGGTTAATAATAAAACACTTAACCAATATGACATGATGAGTAGGTGGGTTAAGTTAACATGAATGGACAACTCTTAACCAATATGACATAATGTGTGGGAGGGTTAAGTACATATCGGGTTGGTGGGTAATATTAGTAAATATCGGCCCACTAACTTAACCACTAACTAAACATGTTTGAATCAGTGGGAGGGTTAAGTACATATCAGGTTGGTGGGTAATATTAGTAAATATAGGCCCGCAAACTTAACCAGTAAGAAACCCTAGTAACGGGGACCCATTTCAGCAGTAACCCACATAGATGTATCAAGGTACCCTGAAACTAGGCAGGGTGAGGCACGATTACTGGGCTGATTATAAGCGGTCAAAATAGAGGCAGGGGGTACATCAGTGTAAGTTTCGACGGATTACGGGCGTACACGCACTCCGGAGTGGGAAAAAGATGGCACTGGGTAGCAGTAGTTATACACTGTGCATCTTGAATTGTGTCGGGTTGCTATCAAAAGGATTGATACACCCTACGGTGGGACCAACACAAGGTATCTACATGTAAGAGAGGGCCGACTGACACAGACACAAGGAAAATTAATACGAGTAAGGAGCCGATCGATAGGGTAGTAAGGGTACATCTAACATCTTCATGGCAATTAGGCTGATTGAGGTAAGATCCTCATACTAGATGTACACATGAAAGCTACCACAATTGCGGGGATTAGGATCACGTTATCATATGATCATTTTATACAGATTACTAGTTGGGACACTAATTAGGTGGTTTAGAGATATAGAAATCAGAATAACAGGGTAATAGCGAAGCAGAGAAAGAGTAGGAGTGCATTTAGTTTATCTTGCCTTATCATATCTATACTAATAGTAGGTTATCTTGTTATCCTTGTTCTCATGGTATTGTCTTATATTCAGTTTATTCATGTCATGATGCTTTTTCCTGTTTATATGCTGAAAGTCACTAGACTTACCAGACTTATGTCTGACCTAGTTTGTTTTCGCCTCTTTTCTTTCGTCCCCCCCGGTTCATAGGGAGAAAATGTTACCACTTAGCTCATTTTTTCTTTCCAAGCTCAAGGATAGCCGATGTATTGCTTTGGACTCTCTCTTCCAATGCTATGGCTGGTTCATGTTTTATTAGGAATATCATTGTTATTTATATGCTTCTTTTATTCTTGGGAGTTTTTGAATCAAGACAGAAGTTCTATGTATTGTTTTTAAGTATGATTGAGACAAATTGTTGTAAAAGCTTGGCTGAACCACATTGTTTATACAATGGCTTTATTTTCTGCTGCTTTATTTGTTTGCCTTGTAATTTATCTGCATCTTTTACCTAAAGCGCTCCACCGAAGTTAAGGCATTCCCTTTTTGAGTGAACTTAACGGAGGTGGGGTGTTTCACTTGGTATCAAAGCTAAAGGTTACTAGATCAGATAAAAGATTTGAAGAATTATTTTCAAAACGGTTTTAAAAGAATCATTTTCTAAAGAAAAGTTTTATTTTAAAGGCATATTCCCCAAAGCCATATGCATTATCTTTTGATCCTCTGTTTGAATCCTTGTTTTCCTTCTTTACTGAGTCTCTGGGGCTCCTGGCTTTCTGGAGGTAACCTCATCGTGGCATGGTTCCATAGGCTTGATGAGACTACGATACCTGTCAATGGGCGAAGAAATGCCCCATTTCCATATATAGTCGCAGTAGTTTGACCTGCGGCTAATTTCTTTCAAGCTTTGTAGGGTTTTTCCGTGCGATGGAGGCAGCTTTCAAGAGACTTGTCAACAAGTTACACAAAGATGGAAAAGATGAAAATAAGGGGGGTTGTCTAAGGAACACAACCCAAGGATGAGAAACTCATGGATATGGACTTGGTTCACGAAGGAGGAAAGAATAGAAAAATCTAGGACAAGAGGAAGTGTCATTATTATGGTATAACGGGTCATATAATTAAGGACAAGGGCAAGAACAAAGGGCAGGATTTTCCGGAGGGCAAGTGCATGCTCTCACTGCCAGTGTACCTGAGAGAGAGGTAGTAGAGTTTATGTTGAAAAAAAAATTTAGTTTTTTCTTTTTGATCATCCTGTTAGTACTCTTTTGATATTAGCGCTTCACATTCGTTTATATCTGCTTCCATAGTTGAGTCTCTGCACCTTAAAGCTTATATAGTAGAGGATCCCATTATTGTCTCAAATCCAATTGGTGGTTCGGCTCATTTGTCTTTGGTTTGTAAGGATTTGAGAATAGCTATATTAAGTATTGAGTTTAAGTGTAATGCTTATGTTTTTGGTTTCGTGGGCTATGGGTTGATTCTAGGCATGGATTGGTTAGCTAGTAATTGTGAAAGGAGTGTAGTTAGACTTTTGACTTGCTCCAGGAATACCCTCGAGATTTCGTGCGATCTTAAGGGATCAGTTAGGCTTAGCTACCTAGAATCACTTGATGCATCTATCGACGATTTGCGATCCGTTAGAGTAGTCCATAAGTACGCAGATGTTTTTGATCAGGTTAGGGGTTTATCCCCTAAAACGCGAGATAGACTTCCGCATATATCCAGTTGACAATGCAAAACTAGTTGCATTACCTGTACAACACATGAATCCAAGGGAAAGGAAGGGCTCAGTAAACAAGTAAAAGAGTTACTTGAAAAAGGGTTCATAAGGCGAAGTATCTCTGAATGGGGTACTCCAGTCGTTCTCGTTACAAAGGCGGATGGTTCACTTTGCTTGTGCGTAGATGATATTTTGGTTTTCTCTCAGAATGAGGAAGAACATGCTTTGCATCTAAGGGAAGTCTCAGATACCCTCCAAGCACATCAACTTAAGGCGAAGTTCTCCAAAAATGTCATTTTTGGAGAGAAGAAGTAAGATTTCTAGGACATGTGGCGCCCAAAGAAGGGATAGCAGTAGATCCCGCAAAAGTAGTTGCGGGGCAAGACTGGAAGGTCCCAAGGAATGCAACGGAAGTAAGAAGCTTTCTTGGACTAGCGGGCTAATATAGGATGTTAATTAAGGACTTTATGAAGGTATCGACCCCACTTACTAGATTGACGAATAAGAATATAATCATCTTAGTGTATACACTTGGTAACATGGTTAGCATCTGTTTATTTTCAAGGGATAGTTCTAGGAAAGTTAGCATGACACGATAGAAGTTGTAGTGCCAAGTATACTATTATAAGAAAAGGTAGAACGAGAGACAACAATGAAATGAGTTCCAACTCATATTTTGGAAACAGAAATTAAGAAGCTATGCAATCGTGAAGTTAAGACAGTCAGAGCGCTATGGAGTGAAGCTCAAGAAGATGCGACTTAGAAGGCTGAAGACTAGATACGTGCATCATACCCTTTTGAGGGCATATCCTTGATCTCTCTTTTCTGTAAAGTTTATTTGCTAGTCTTTATCCTTTAAGTATGTCCTCTCGATCCTATCCTCGATCCTTAGATAGAAGCCAACGAATGGAAACATGTGTTTGAGACATGTTATGTTTGGTGGATGCAAGTGGATGTAAGTGTTTGCTAGTGGTTGCTCGTGGATGCATATACACACATTAGGCACTAGATCGGCTCAGTCACTTTCATATTGCATATGCATGAGTGAATTTTTATATATATGGATTGAAACTTGATGTGTTATAATATGGATGTTGCATTTGTATGAATGATTGAGCACTCATGTAGAAGTTATAAAGTACGATTAGGAATAATTGCATACATAATGGACTCATGGCACTGACATTATTCGCATTAAGGAGGTTAACTAAATCAGAAGACCGCCTGATTTTGCATTAGATAAGGACATATGCACACACTATGCATATGTTCATAAAAAGCACTAGAAATCTTTTTAAGGACAATGGATGCCTGTGATTGAATGGCTGAGTAGATGGATGTTGGACGTTAGGATACATTCTCCTTGACTTGGAGATTTCGGGGACGAAATCCTTTAAAGGAGGGGAGAATGTAACACCCCGTATTTCCTGTGGATACTAAAGTAATGAATTAGAGAATACTTAAATTTAAAAGTGAGAATTAAAGGAAACGGGTTATTCCATTGCGTTCGTCTCGGAATTCTACTTGAGATAGAGTCCGAATTTGCGTGAATCGGACTCCGTGTGAAGAAGTTATGGAGTTCAGAAGATTTCATGTTTAAACAGAAAATTACATAATTAATAAATAAACAAAAGTGTTCGAATTTCAAAAATCACGTAGATCAGCTGGGCGGGAAAAATCCCTCCCATAGGGGTCGACTCTCCCTAGGGGGGTCGATATAGGTGTTGACTGGGGTATCAACCCCCTATAGTGGTCGACCCTCTCGCCCAGATCCAAACAATGACGTTTTCTGAGTTGTAGCTGAGTCACTAGGACAGAGGTGGAAATTTCTGAATAGCTCTATCTTTTTTGGGTGGTTGTGATTGCTCCTACGTTGATCTAACGGTTCACATAAGTCTAAACCTCTATAAAAGCAACCTAAATCCTCAACCCTAAATCACACATTTCATTCCAAGGAGCCACCATGTTGTCCATGGTCGACCTAGCCTAACCACCATTTCTTTTTCAACTAGAAAGCATAAGAAACAAGTTAGAAGCTACGAATCAAATCTAAATTAGAGAATCGATAGTCTACGTCAAGGGATAGCTTTTCAGTTTCAGAAATCAGATCCCAGAATTCAAGACCGTTCTGTAATTCGTAAGTTCATGTTACTTTCATAAATAAAAGTAAATAGTGATTCTAACATTCTAATAAATCTGAATATAAGATTATGCCTATTTCTATCTGTCTTTCTATATCCATTGGATATATCTCATTGATAATATTATGTCCATTCTTTGTCTCTTCTTTCCTTCTTCCCTTTTTGTTTTTATAGCCAGCCTACTGCGAGCCTGAGCCAAATCTCATAAGAGATGAACGTACGTTGGAAATAAAGTTGGGCATAATATATGACTTGAACATGACCAGCGCAAAAATTGGGCATAATATATGATTTGGACATGACCAGCGCTAAAATTGGGAAAAGTATTAAATTATATGTAATTGGACATAACTGGTTTATAATGGATTTGAGGACATAACACATGGTGAATTTAAAACATAAAGTGTATCAAGCATATGGCTTGAGATTTGAGGCATAAAATATATTGGACAAGTGACTTGGGGTTTGAGGCGTAAATTGAACTGTAAACATATAAGGCATAGTACAGGTTGTGGTTTAAGACCAAAAATTGGGGCATATTATATACGATAGTTTATGACTTGGAAGAAGGAAGTGGTATATGGCTTAGGCATGAAAACCTATAGTAAGATAGGGAGAACTGTTAAATGTGAGCATGCCTAAATTGGGATTTTGGGTAATTGGCATGCACTGTAATTAAAGGCTATAATTTGGCATAGATTATACTGTAAATCATGATTAGGGGGTTATGGAAAATATTTTGTATGATACAATATGACTAAATCTTAGGGCATGTGTTATATTGTGAATTATGACCATGATTTTGGGCATGTAAGTTTATAGGCTTAATTTATGATTAGGCGAGATATGTTAATGGAACTTTAAGTGAGGTTTAATTTAGTAAACTGACTAATATGTTGAAATCTGTTGAAAGTGAATTTGTAGGTCATAACTTGAAATTTGCTTTGTTGGGGTATAACTTGAGAATTGGAACATGACTAGTTTTGTGAATTTGGGGTGATTAGCATATAAAAATCTAGACTTGGACATGTATGGTAAATTTGCTAAAAGATAAACATGCACGAGGTTAGATTGAGTTGCGGTGTAAAACTGTCGGAACCGCCCGACACATCCAGTAACCGCAACAACACCTATCTAATGTGAGAGGTTAGTGCATCATGCCCAAGAAAAACCCAAGGTTAGATTGAGTTATGGTGTAAAACTGCCCGGAATCCCCGGCACATCCAATAACCGCAACAACATAGATCTAACGTAAGAGGTTGGTGCATTAATAAATCAATTAATGCTAATGAACAAGACATGTTAATAATGGTAGGGTTAAGTTAAGTAAGGCAACACTTAACCGTTATAACATGTTAATTAGACAAGAAGGTGAGGTTAAGTAAATTTAGAACACTTAACCGTTATAAACATGTTAATTAGACAAGTGAGCAGGGTTAAGTTAACCAGTACAACATGATGAGTGAGAAGGGTTAAGTTAATAAGAAACACTTAACCAATATGGCATGATGAATGGGTAGGGTTAAATTAAAACAAGAGAGCAACACTTAACCAATATAACAGGACGTGAGGAAGGGTTAAGTTAACACAAGAAGGCAACACTTAACCAATGTAACACAACAAGTGGGTAGGTTAAGTTAACTCGAATTGATTGATGACACTTAACGGATACAGCATGATGAACGCGTGGGGTTAAGTTAAAATGAAACGCTTAACCAATGTAACTTGATGAACAGATGAGGTTAAGTTAATGGGAAATGCTTAACCAATATAACATGATGAATGGACGAGGTTAAGTTAATAGGAAACACTTAACCAATCCAACATGACGAGTGAAAAGGGTTAATAAGAAAACACTTAACCAACATGACATGATGAGTAGGTGGGTTAAGTTAACATGAATGGACAACACTTAACCAATATGACATAATGTGTGGGAGGGATAAGTACATATCGGGTTGGTGGGTAATATTAGTAAATATAGGCCCACAAACTTAACCATTAAGTAAACATGTTTGAATCAATGGGAGGGTTAAGTACATATCGGGTTAGTGGGTAATATTAGTAAATATAGGCCCACAAACTTAATCAGTAAGAAAACCTAGTAACGGGGACCCATTTCAATAGTAACCCACATAGATGTATCAAGGTACCTTGAAACTAGGCAGGGTAGGGCACGATTACTAGGCTGATTATAAGCGGTCAAAATAGCGGTAGGGGGTAAATCAGTGTAGGATCCGACGGATTACGGGCGTGCACGTACTCCGGAGTGGGAAAAAGCAGGCACTGGGTACCAGTAGTTATACACTGTGCATCTTGAATCGTGTCGGGTTGCTATCATAAGGATTGATACACCTATGGTGGGACCATCACAGGGTATCTACCCGCAAGAGAGGGCCGATTGACATAGACACAAGGAAAATTAATACGAGTAAGGAGCCGATCGATAGGGTAGTAAGGGTACATCTAACATCTTCATGGCAATTAGGCTGATTGAGGTAAGATCCTCATACTAGATGTACACCTGAAGGCTACCACAATTGCAGGGATTGGGATTACATTATTATATGATCATTTTATACAGATTACTAGTTGGGACCCTAGTTAGGTGGTGCAGAGATATAGAAATCAGAATAACAGGGTAGTAGCGAAGCAGAGAAAGAGTAGGAGTGCATTTATTTTATCTTGCCTTATCATATCTATACTAATCGTAGGTTATCTTGTTATCCTTGTTCTCACAGTATTGTCTTATTTTCAGTTTATTCATGTCATGATGCTTTTGCCTGTTTATATGCTGAAAGTCACTGGGCTTACCAGACTTATGTCTGACTTAGTTTGTTTTCGCCTCATTTCTTCCGTTTCCCCCTCCCAGGTTCACAGGGAGGAAATGTTACCACTTAGCTCATTTTTTCTTTCCAAGCTCGAGGATAGTCGATGTATTGCTTTGGACTCTCTCTTCCACTGCTATGGCTGGTTCATGCTTTATTGGGGAATGTCATTGTTATTTTTATGCTTCTTTTATACTTGGGAGCTTTTAAATCAAGACAGAAGTTCTATGTATTGTTTTTAAGTAAGATTGAGACAAATTGTTGTAAAAACTTGACTGAACCACATTGTTTATAAAATGACTTTATTTTCCGCTGCTTTATTTATCTGCCTTGTAATTTATCTGCATCTTTTACCGAAAACGCTCCACCGAAGTTAAGGCATTCCCTTTGTGAGTGACCTTAATAGAGGTGGGGTTTTTCAACTATCAATCGTCTCCAACGGAATAATAAAATTTTGAAATCTGAAAATTCTAGGTTGCAATGAAAAAATAATGATTTGAAATTAAAACTTGGAAACTCTGATTGTAAAGTCTTTATGAATTTGAAAATAGATTTAGCTCATCTTAATGAAAATTGTACAAAACTTAAAAACGAGATTTTTATTCTGAAAAGTCATGAAGATGAGCAAATCCATAAAAATAATGCTTTGCAAAAGGAGTTGGATAAAGTTAATTTCAAACATGAATCTTTTGAAAAGGAGAGTTTGATGAAAACTGAAATAATTTTCAAAGAGCTTGAAGCTGAAATTGAAAATTTCAAGAAATTTGAATCTGAAAGACGAAAACATTTCGTATCTAAGATTGCTGAGTCCCAAACCAAAATTAAATCTTTTAAAGATGATTTTTTTGAAAACTGATTTTGAAAAGAGTAAGATCACTAGAAACCATTGTTCAGATTTAATGAAAGAAAACAGTGATCTTAAATCTAAAATTTGACAACTTGAAACAACATTGGCTAAATTTTCAAACGGTGAAAAATCATTTTTTATTGAGAAATAAAAGTGGACTTGGCCTTGGGAATATCAATCGTTTTGATAGGATAATTTCAAATGATTTTGAAAACTCCTCAAATTGTTTTGGAAAAGATTATTTTGAAATTTTAAACTCTGGCAATTGAAAAGATTTTTTGAATCATAAACGAAATAAGAATTTGTTTTACAACAAACCATTTATGTAACACCTCGTATTTTCTGTGAACATTAAAATAACAAATTAAAGTATACTTAATTTTTAAGAGAAGAATTAAGGGAAACGGCTTACGCCATTGCGTTCGTCTCGGAATTCTGCTTGAGATAGAGTCTAAGTTTGCGTAAGTCGGACTACGTATGAAGAAGTTACGACCTTCAGAAGTTTCAGGGATTTAAAATAAAAACCAGCCCGAATTCAAATTTAAAGTTTCGAAATTCAAATCACACACCCGGGCTGGGCGGGAAATTTCCCACCCAGGACCCAGGTCGACCATGGGGTCGACCTGGGGGTCAACCTCCCCCTTTTTCCAGATCCATGGACAGATTCGTTTTTCTGCATTTAAACGCCCGTTCTTACCAGATTCATTGCTCCTAAGCTATTTAAACACCCCCAAACCTCACTTTCTCTCCACACAACTTCATTTTGCCTATACTCTACCCTAATTCATGTCGAAATAAATCTAAGACGGGGTTATGCTGCTCAAGTCCTTCATAGAAATCAAGTTTAGAATTCTAGTAGAGATTCAAAGGCTAATTCAACGACTTCAACAACTATTTTCTAAGAATCAAATCAAATCTAAATTAGAAGAACAAATAGTCTACTTCAAGGGAGAGCTATTCAGTTTCAGAATACAAATCCCAGAATTCAAGACCCTTCTGTACCTTGTAAGTTCATGTTACTTTCAGAAATAAAAGTTAATTGTGATTCTGACATTGTAATAAATCTGGAACTGAGATTATGCCTGTCTTCCCATATCCTTTGGATCTATATCATTGATAATATTATGTCCGTTCTTTGTCTCTTCTTTCCTTCTTCCCTTTTTGTTTTATAGCCAGGCTACTGCGAGCTTGATCCAGATCTCATAAGAGACGAACGTACGTTGGAAATAAAAGTTGGGCATAATTGAGTTGTAACTGATTTGAGGACATAACACATATCGTATTCAAAACATAAAGTGTATTGAACATATGACTTGGGATTTGAGGCATTAGGTATTGGACATATGACTTGAGATTTGAGGCATAAGGTATTGTACATATGACTTGAGATTTGAGGCATAAAGTATTGGACATATGACTTGGGATTTGGGGCATAAATTGAACTGTAAATATAAGGCATATTACTTGTTGTGGTCTAAGATATAAAATTGGGACACACACAGACACACACACACACACACACACACACACACACACATATATATATATATATATGATAATTTATGATTTGGAAGAAGAAGATTAGGGTGTATAGTGATGTATGGCTTAGGCACGAAATCAAGATTTGCCTTTGTTTTGAAAGTCTGTTACTTTTAGATTAGAACACCTAAATCTAATTGTGACATGTAATAAAATGGATATGAGAATATGCCTGATGTAAGTTATCCTTTCATTGAAATCTGTGATTGAGTAAGTATATCTTTGGGAATCATTTTTGACTATGAAACTGGTCCAATCATATCTATCCTTGTTGTTTATCGGAATTGTAATCCTTTTTAAGTTCATGATATAATTATTATCATATCTATATGCCTGCGATGTATTCCTTGCAAAACTTGTCTTTTTAGTACATCAAGTTTATTGGACCAGTAGTTCTTATCATCATATGACTATGCCTATTCTTACGATGTTCCATCTTGCTTCTCCCCTTATATTATGAATCTTGAGTTGAATCTTGAAATACGGACATTATGAATGCGGGGAAAATTGGGTATAACATGAAATTGACATTATTTTGGTATAATTTGGAACATGTAATATGGCATAACTATTAAGATGCAATTTGGGGTAATTTGACATGAATTATGGAATATGTAATTTGACATATTGAACCTAGAATTTCCATGAACGACAAAGTATGAAGTTGGCATATAAATCAAGTTTTAGGCAAAATTGTTATTGTTGCGAATTTGGGGTAACTTGAGCATTAAATCTAGATTGGATGTAAAATGTAACATGACTAGTTTTGGTGAATTTGGCATTTAGCATGTAAAATCTAGATTCGGGTATATAGGGTAAATGTGTAGATTAAAGATGAACATGCCTAACCCGAGGTTAGATCGAGTTGTGGTGTAAAACTGCCCGGAACCGCCTGGCACATCTAGTAACCACAACAACACCTATCTAATGTGAGAGGTTAGTGCATCATGCCTAAGAAAAACCCGAGGTTAGATTGAGTTGTGGTGTAAAACTGCCCGGAACCGCCCGACACATCCAGTAACCGCAACAACACATATCTAATATGAGAGGTTGGTGCATTAATAAATCAATTAATGCTAATGAACAAGTGGGGTCAAGTTCATAGGAACACTTAACCAATATAACATGGATGAGTAGGGTTAAGTTCATAGGAGCACTTAACCAATATAACATGAATGAGTAGGGTTAAGTTCATAGGAACGCTTAACCAATATAACATGGATGACTAGGGTTAAGTTAATAGGAAACACTTAACCGGTATAGCATGATAAATGGAAAGGGTTAAGTTAACAATTAACCAATATAACTTGATTTGTGGTAGGGTTAGGTCAACATAAGAAGGCAACACTTAACCAGAGTAACATGACAAGTAGGTGGGTTAAGTTAACTTGAATTGATTGATGACACTTAACCAATACAACATGACGAACACGTGGGGTTAAGTCAACAAGAAACACTTAACCAATCTAACATGACAAGTGAGGAGGGTTAAGTTAATGAGAAACACTTAACCAACATGACATGATGAATGGGTGGGTTAAGTTAACATGAATGGACAACACTTAACCAATATGACATAATGTGTGGGAGGGTTAAGTACATATCGGGTTGGTGGGTAATATTAGTAAATATAGGCCCACAAACTTAACCATTAAATAAACATGCTCGAATCGATGGGAGGGTTATGTACATCTCGTGTAGGTGGGTAATATTAGTAAATATAGGCCCACAAACTTAACCATTAATAAAACATGCTAGAATCGGTGGGAGGGTTAAGAACATCACGTGTAGGTGGGTAATATTTGTATATATAGGCCCACAAACTTAACCAGCAGGAAACCTAAGTAGCGAGGAACCATTTCAGCACACTACAAGAAAATGGTCTTTCAATAGCCAGGAAGATTGCATAGAAACTTAACTTGCTATAGTATAGCAGTTATCCCTTTTCTAAATTAATAAGATTGCATGCGCTGACGCAATTATTTCAGAGTGACGCAATTATTTCGGATTCAAATTAATTTGGCGGTCTATTTCGCTCTTTTTATTTTCGTGTCCGCGCTTTCTCTATTTTGGCCTCTTTTTATTTTCGTGTCCGCGCTTTCTCTATTTTCGCTTCTCTTCCAAAATAGCTCTCCCTGATTACGAAAATATGCTTCACCGACGAACGCCCCTTTAATCCATGAACCTCTATCTATCAACGATCTCTCCATACCATCAAAACTACATTCACAACCCTTTCCGTTATTGAATTTACACGACTCTCCTTGAAGCTGAAGGAGGGACAATCAAGGAAACTAAAGCGGGATACGAAGAGGTTGAAATGGGAATATTCGAAGAAGCCAAAGCGAGATTCGTGGCAGCTTAAGAGCGATTCAGAATTACTCAACCAAGCTCAATTCCTTTAAAATGAAGCGCGATTTCACGTTCAGGAACTTGATTGTAGGTACAATTTTCATTTTTTATATTATTGTTTTTCTTTTTTACTGGTCCTTTAAATCATTTAATTGAACTTGCGATTAATTTTTTATTTAATGGTTAACAAGTTGCTGTAATTTAATCATATTTACTAATCTTCGAGATTCAACTAGGGTACAAGTTGTTGTAACCTCGTCGGTGGTGGAGGTGGCAATTGTGATACTGTTATTTTTTAGATTTGGGACTGTCATTCCAGATCTAAATTTAAGGAGGTATAATATCCTACTGCACTGGTTGCTCTGCATGTTTGAGTCTTTGATTGGTTTTAGCAATAAAATAAAAACAAGCATATTCATGTGCTCTTTCATAAATTCATCCATGAAGATCCATTCGTTACACTAGACAGTTTAGTAATAGGTACATCAATTGTTTAAATGAAGCACATGCGCATTATCAGACTATAACTGTATTGTAAAGCTCATTCTACATAGCCTATGTTTTCAAGCTGCATATTTAATACATATTTATTTGGGTCTATTAAAGTTGATTATTTATATTTTGAGTTTGGGGTAACTCTTAGATGGGATGAAATGTTCTTCTGTTCATCTAATTTGTAATTGAATTATGAAATTTTATTGCTATAATGTGATCTTGAACCATCCTAGAGATTGGTGTAGTATTTAGTTGCTACAACTATTCTACTAGTTATATTTACTATTTTCTAACAATACAACCTGCTTCTTTTATTTGATTCTTTGATCACTGATCTCATAGCCTTATATGGATATGTAAATTAATACTGTAAAAAAGAAACTGCATGTTAGGCATGCCTATTGTTTAATATTTAGCTTCCAATATATTAATATTTGAATGTGTGTGCTAGACGGGGCACTTGTATAAATAATTTTCTTATTGAGTGGCATAATTGATTGGTGTTGTTGCATTGCATTGCATAATTACTACCATGAATTTCAGTTCTATATCTTTTGATATTTAGAATTTATTTTCATTTCAATACCCATTTATTCTCATGTTAATCAATTGAATTTACGATGAACTTAGTTCAATATCTTTTGTCGTCGCCACTTTAGTGCAATGTTGCACTGAGTTCTTTGTGCAAGTCCAGTTTATTTCTCTTTTTGGTTCATGGCAAGTTGATTTCATTATTTATTTGGGTGTGTTTATATGTTCTTTTTAGGTCCTAAAGGCTGCCAGTCGCTTACACATGAAGGAACACATGGTGATAGATGCCTCTGGCAATGCCGTTAAATTGGTTGCTCAAGTAGAATGTAAGGGTGTCGTGGGAAGTGACGACATGTGATAGTTATAACAAAATGCAACTAGAAATAATGTTTGTTTAGTTTATTGTTATGAAATTATATTTCAATTAACAATGCTAATATCAATGTTAAATCGTACTGGAATCCCATAAAACTAGTTTTACCATTTAAACTATATCAACATTGAAAGGGCATTTAGTCATTATTTGTAGGCATCTTCAAAGCTATGCTATTACATTTTGAGTTTAAAACATGAATAAATGTTTAATTGTATTAAAGAATAGTTAGCAGTGTCTTGCTTTTGTTTCCCTTCTTTATATGCAGCTTAGGCATATTAAGTGATAAACTATTTTTAATTTATTTTCTTCATATTCGAACTATGAACAATATAGAACTAGGTAAGAAACATGGAAGCATGGTTTTATTTTAATTAATCTAATAAAACCATTTCAAACTATATTATTGGGTGGTGGTTTTTTTTAAAGTAAAAGAAAATATATGATTTAGTATTGTTAGTTTATTTCATATTTGATAGTAATAAATTGGACATCAAGCTAAACAGTGTGTTTCTCATCTCACACTCCATCTCTTAAAATCGAATAAATTTCAGGAAAAATGTGACGGCCCGCCCCGCACCAACCGACATTTACTCCAAAGGTGCGCTGTACACATGTCCAGTTAGCACGGAACGGGTCGTCAGAAGGAAAAAGGAAGAAAGAAATGAACATACAAAGAACCTGTAGAATGTCTCACAGTGCATAGAATAAAATATAGTAATAACATACTTGACATAAAATAGGAGAGACAGTGCATAAGCTGAAAATCAGAACTAAACATCATAACAGCGGAAATCCAAAATACAGCTTATTACAACTTTCAAACTGTCTCAAAGCAAAAGTAAGATAAAGGAGGTACACTACTAATGCCCAAGTAGCGACCACCAACGACACAAGGAGAATGTGTGTATATATATATCATACGTGGAAGCCTCCTGCCCGCCTCCGAATCATCTACTCGCGCACCACCAGCTAACCTGTCTCTAGTTTGCTCGTGTGAGCACCCAGAGTAATAAGAGGAGACATAAAACTCTGGGTCAGACATAAAGTCTGGTATGAGCGATAAGCATCTAAAGTGAACAATAACAGGTAGACTAAAACATACCTGAACCTGGACCTGGACCTGCGACCAAAGAGTTAGCACTACATACTGTACAACACTCCAAGGTACCATATCAAACGATGTAAAGATACGGAGGTGGGGGAGGTGTGTATGTCATAATGATGGCAAACAATCAAACATAGTATCCATCCTCACATCTCTCACTCAGTGCGTAAAGCATACGATATTCACCACTTCGATCACCCAACATACCTTGCTACGATCACTCTGCCCCATGAAGTCATAAATGGCTTCACTGCACTGATAACGTAGCCACTAATTCCTCGCTATGTCCACTTGCCCCATGGAGTTATTCACCCCATCTGCGCTGGCTCATAGCCTTACCAATCCTTACTATGTCCACTTGCCCCATGGAGTTATTCACCCCATCTGCGCTGGCTCATAGTCTTACTACGCATCACCTTACCCCTCAGGTCATGATGACCCTACTGCACTGATAACGTAGTCTTGCTACCATCACCTTGCCCCTCAGGTCATAATGACCCTACTGCACTGATAAGTAGCCATCCTTCATTTTTAGTGGAGAATCAAAGTTATGAACGTTGACAACTCCTTAGCACACGTCCCGCAGCAAAGTCCAACCATGAAGTGAACTCATCGGTTCCCCAGCTGGATCATGAGCTCTAACTTCCTATATTGGACTACCTTTGCATGTCGGGTTATTGGTCAGTACTGGGTCGGGTCGGGCTCCTCCTCAAGCCATCGGTTCGGGTCGGGTGTCCTCCATCGGTTCAGGTCGGGTCTTCTTCTGGTGCGGTTCGGGTCGGGTGTTTCTCCTCGGTTCGGGTCGGGTGCCATTCCCCTCCAGTTCGTGCTTCCGCTCCGATCCGTCTCCTCATCCTTCACCTACTTCGATCCGATCCATCCTGCTCTATCCGCTCCGATCCTCCTCTTTAATCCGATCTGAACCCAGTTTAGTAGCGTGGCCTTCCTTTTTGCCAAATTTTCTCAAGTGTCAGGTTCCGATCCGATCGGATTCCTTGCCCAGTTCAACATATCCGATCCGAGCCCCATATCCGATACGATCCGAACCCTGCACTGTTTTCTGAAACTGTTCCAGCAAGTGTTTACGCCATTCGACGACGTTTTCGACCATTCTAACTATTGAAACCAATCACAAAGCATTTCATACAGTCATAGCAACATGCATAATCAACCACAAACATCAAAACATCAATATGATAGGTTAAAATGGATCAAACATACCCAAGATCCCTCATTTCCCCTTAAGCATGTTTAGGTGAAACTAATGATAGGATTAGCAAAACTTAACCAAATTAACCCAAATTTATATCAGAGGTCTAAAACATCATTCCGAATTTTATAAACATTTTTCCAGAATTTTATCATGTTTAAATTCGCTAATTAACACTAATCACCCCTAATTGGCCATAATTAGTGCAAAACTATGCAAATCACTCACCTTAGCCACAAATAAACTAAGATCTGAAATAATTCTCCGATTTGATGTGAATCCCAATGCTAAACAGCAACTCCAATGTTGCTTTGGTGTAGATCTTCCTTGATTAGGGGTTGCTAAGCCAAATCCTTGACCAAAAGGTGATTTAGAGGTTGGAGGCCATTTTTAGGGTTTCTTGGTGATAAGTGGAGGCTAGAAAACTGAAATGGAATGATTCTCTACTTCATTTCATCCTCCCCATAACCCTAATCCCGAAATGGGTTATAGGCCTACTCACTAATCACCCGATTTGGCCCGGTTAAGCAGTTTTTCACCCTCCAAACCTTATTTCAGCCATATCTCCCAAACGGTAAGTCCGTTTGGCTATTATGACCACTCTACGGAAAGGTAAACCATCAAACGAATCCAATGGAAGTGGTTTTCGGTCAAAATTCCTTTCCAATCAAAAGTTATGGTCAAAACAATACCAACTCGGGGTAAAATGGTCATTTAAAAATCGACAAAAATCATGAACATGGGAAATGACTCTAATGGATGTTTCCCAAAGTTACATGACCATACGACTTCATACGGGAAAGAAACAAATATTCTACGATCCCCCGATGCGTAGAATGCAGGTCGTTACACTCTCCCCCCCTTAAGAAATTTCGCCCCCGAAATTCGCTAATCAAAACACACACAAAGGTCACGCATGCCTATCAATCATAAAACAACCATCAAACATGCAAAACAAGTAAAATAAGTCTATCCTAGCATGCAAAATAACTAAATCGCAAAGTAAATCTTACCAGGCAAAGAGTTCTGGATATGCCCTCCTAATGCTCTCCTCTGTCTCCCATGTACAATCATTCTCGCTCTCGCCCCACTGAACCTTGACTAGCTTCACCGCCTTCCTTCGAAGTTGCTTCATATCGTGCCCCATAATACGAATCGGCCTGCGGTTCCCAACCGCCTCGGGTTCTACTTCGAAGTCCTCTAACTGATCAGATGAAATAGTCATATCTGAGTCGTGAACGAACTTCCTTAGTTGGGAAACATGAAACACATTGTGAACTCCCGCCATTTTCTCTGGTAAGCCAACTCTATATGCCAAATTCCCGACTAGTTCAATAACAGGGAATGGGCCAACAAATCTTGGTGCCAACTTGCCTCTCCTGCCAAATCGAATCACGCTCTTCAACGGAGAGATCTTGACAAACACTAAGTCACCAACGGAGAATTTCAAGTCTCTTCTCCTCTTATCAGCATAACTCTTCTGCCTATCTTGGGCAGCTTTCATTCGTTGCTGAATGATCTTGATCTTATCGGAAGTTTCTCTCACCACATCTGGTCCAAGCACAAACTTCTCGCCAGTCTCTATCCAACATGATGGTGAGTTGCACGGTCTTTCGTACAAAGCTTCATATGGAGCCATACCGATACTGGATTGGTAGCTATTATTATATGCAAACTCTACTAGATGCAAATGGTCATCCCATGATCCACCAAAATCCAATATACAAGCTCTCAAGAGATCTTCCAATTTGTGATTCACCCTCTCCGTCTGACCGTCGGTCTGAGGATGATATGCGGTACTGAGATGTAATTCTGACCCTAGAGCCTCTTGTAAGCTCTTCCAAAACCCACTAGTGAACAACGGGTCTTGGTCACTCACAATGCTTTTGGGTACTCCATGAAATCTCACTACCCACTTCATATACAATTCTGCCAATTTGGCTGCCGTTCTGGTCGATTTGACTGGTATAAATCTTGCGTTCTTAGTCAATCGATCTACAATTACCCAAATGCTATCATGTCCCGATCTAGTCCTTGGTAAACCATCGATGAAATCCAACGAGAGTTGCTCCCATTTCCATTCGGGAATTTCTAATGGTTGCAATAACCCACTAGGCTTCTTTTGTTCGGCTTTAACTAGCTGGCAATTCATGCATTTGGATATAAACTTTCCAACGTCTCTTTTCATCCCTTCCCAGTAGTAAGTCTGTCTCATGTCTCGATACATCTTATTACCACCGGGATGTATAGTCAGTTTTGAGTGATGACATTCTCTAAGCACTTCATCTCTCAAACCATTCACGTTGGACACATTCATCTCCTCATCGATACCCATCTCTAACTTGGAGATGATTTCCAATAGGTTAGGATCGTCCCTCTGGCTGGAACCAATCCGCTCTATCAAAGTGGGTCTGATCGCCAAACTAGCTAGCATGACTGGATCCAATTCGCACCTTGGTCTGAAATCAAACCCCGCGATATACTCCAGTTGCTTCCACTCAAGAAACATTGCCCCTAAGCTGGCATGTCTCCTACTCAAGGCATCGGCTACCACATTACCTTTCCCAGGTGTGTATGCGATATCAAAATCATATGAAGCCAAGAACTCTAACCATCTCTGTTGACGGATATTCAGATCTTTCTGAGAGAAGAGATACTTTAATGATTTATGATCGGTAAACAACTCAAATCTTTCTCCCAAGAGATAGTGTCTCCACATCTTCAACGCAAACACGATCGCTGTCAATTCCAAGTCATGGGTAGGATACTTCTTCTCATGCGGCTTTAGCTGTCGACTAGCATAAGCTACAACCCTACCTCTTTGCATCAATATCGCACCCAGTCCGGTACCACAAGCATCCGTGTATACCGTCATCTCTTCATTCCCTTTAGGAATGACTAACACTGGCGCACGCGTCAACTTCTCCTTTAGACTCTTGAAGGCATCTTCACACACTCCGTCCCAGACGAAGGACTGATTCTTCTTAGTCAATTGAGTCAACGGTGCTGCTATCTTGGAGAAGTCCTGGATAAACTTACGATAATATCCAGCTAATCCCAAGAAACTTATTACATCTGTTGCATTCTTGGGCGTAGGCCAATCCTGTACCGTAGCCACCTTCGCAGGGTCCACGGCAATATCACTCTCTGAAACAACATGACCCAAGAATCTCACTTCCCTTCTCCAAAAATGACACTTAGAGAATTTCGCTTTCAATTGGTGTTTCCTCAACACCTCCATCACTATCCTCAAGTGTCCCTTGTGTTCCTCCTCTGTCCTTGAGTAAACAAGGATATCGTCCACGAACACAAGTACAAACTTATTCAACTGATCTCTGAATACTCGATTCATAAGATCCACAAAATAGGCTGGTGCATTGGTCAACCCAAATGGCATGACCAACCACTCATAAAATCCAGACGGCGTCCTAAATGCCGTTTTGGGAACACTATCATCTGCTACTCGAAGCTGATGAAATCCTGTCGCGAGGTCCAACTGGGAGAACACTCTTGCTCCTTCCAGTTGATCAAACAAATCATCTATCCGCGGTAGAGGATACTTATTCTTCCTCGTCACCTTATTCAACTCGCGATAGTCCACACACAAACGAAGGGAACCATCTGCCTTAGTGGCAAACACAACTGGTGCTCCCCACTCGGAGACACTCCTTCTAATAAATCCCTTCTTCAAAATATTGCTGACTTGCACCCCGAGCTCTCACTGCTCCCTTGGTGCCGTACGATGAAGTGGCATCACTATAGGTCTGGCATCTTTCACTAAATCAATACGAAACTCAATCTCTCGGTGTGGTGGAAGCCCGGTCACCTCCTCGAAGACGTCCGGATACTGGCCAACCATGGGCACATCTGACAACTCATCCTACGGGATGTCGAGGGAATTTACAAAACTAGCCATAACCCCATCACTAGGTAGACTACCAAACGCTACCCTCCGCCCATCATCCGCCCTCACTGTCACCAAAAAGCCCTCACAGTCTACCACCACCCCGTATCTTTGGAGCCAATCGACTCCCAATATAATGCCATACCTAGTAAAGCCCAAAACAAAGCAATCACAAACAAACATACATCCATGACTCGATAAGACCAAATTCCTGCAAATCATACTAAGGCTAGTCGAACCGCCAATCGGGTTCGTCACAACCAATGGTCTATCGACTATCTCGGGTTCCAGTCCCAACCTATCTACCATGTCACTAGATATGAAGGAACGGGAAGCCCCAATATCAAACAAAACTCGAACTGGTACATCATAAATAGAAAGCATACCTTGAATAACAACGTTCTTTCCTTTCTCCGCCGCAGTTGGGGCATTCGACGAAGAAGGAACAGCATCAATAGCATATGCTTTCACAATCTGCTTCTCCTTAAGAGGTTGCGGACACTTATCCTTATGATGTCCCACTTGACCACAGTTGTAGCACTTCCTTTCCGCTGGCTTGGCCCGACATTCTTTAGCATAATGGCCCTTCTTACCACAGCTGAAGCACTCAACATCCTTCTTGCTCTTTTTCTGACCACCTTTAGATTGGTCCTGCTTCCTCTTATTCTGAGAATTATTCTTGCCTCCACCGCCTGCTTGCGGCTTTGGCCCTTCTGCAGATGCAGCCTCAGTCTTTGACTTAGGGTAAGGACTCTCTGATCTCAAAGCTTTCCCCATAATCGATTCAAAAGTCTCGTCGATGTGGTTGATAAGCCTTTCCCCCAAGTACCTATCCAAACCAGTAATGAACTTCTCATTCTTCTAGGGAGTGTCGATAAGAGACAGTCCATACTTCGACAAAGTGTCGAACTCAGCAATATAATCAGAAACTGCCCTTCCGTTCTGCTTGAGTTCCAAGAACCTCTTGAACAATACTGACTTCTGGACAGCTGGAATGAACTTCTCGCAAAAGCGAGCCTTGAATTGATCCTAAGTAACCTGATCTTATGGAGTAGCTGTTCTAATGGCATTCCACCAATTCATCGCTCGCCCTTGCAGCTGACGAGACGCTAGCCTTCTCTTCATCGCATCCTCAAGACCCAAGTCATTGAAGATACGGTCATAGCTATCCATCCAGTCTTGAACATCCGTGGCCGAATCCGTTCCGTGGAATGGCTTCCCACCAAGATTAGTGTAATCCTTGCACAACTTGGCAAAATCAACCCTAGGCGCCTGCACTACTGGGCCAACACCAACTCCGGGATTGGGAACGGCCCCTTGCACTTCTCTAAGCATATCTCTCATGAGGTTAGTAAACATCACCCTCATGTCAGCGGCATTCCCTTGGTTGGTCCCTCTACCAGCACCCCTCGTGTCTCGGCTCATCGTCAATCTGAAAAAGGGAAACGATTAACGACCCCATAGTGGTGCTAGTGCAGTGCGACTTCATTCTTATACTACCAATAGGATATATATATAGCTTTTAAAAACCAAAGTAATCACAAATACGCGCTCTCATATACGTACTAACTCTCCCTCGTGTCTTTCCCTAGGTTAACTACGAAACCTAGAGCTCTGATACCAAGTGTGACGACCCGCCCCGCACCAACCGACATTTACTCCAAAGGTGCGCTGTACATATGTCCAGTTAGCACGGAACGGGTCGTCAGAAGGAAAAAGGAAGAAAGAAATGAACATACAAAGAACCTGTAGAATGTCTCACAGCGCATAGAATAAAATATAGTAATAACATACTTGACATAAAATAGGAGAGACAGTGCATAAGCTGAAAATCAGAACTAAACATCATAGCAGCGGAAATCCAAAATACAGCTTATTACAACTTTCAAACTGTCTCAAAGCAAAAGTAAGATAAAGGAGGTACACTACTAATGCCCAAGTAGCGACCACCAACGACACAGGGAGAATGTGTATATATATATATATATATATATCATACGTGGAAGCCTCCTGCCCGCCTCCGAATCAGCTACTCGCGCACCACCAGCTAACCTGTCTCTAGTATGCTCGTGTGAGCACCCAGAGTAATAAGAGGAGACATAAAACTCTGGGTCAGACATAAAGTCTGGTATGAGCGATAAGCATCTAAAGTGAACAATAACAGGTAGACTAAAACATACCTGAACCTGGACCTGCGACCAAAGAGTTAGCACTACATACTGTACAACACTCCAAGGTACCATATCAAACGATGTAAAGATACGGAGGTGGGGGAGGTGTGTATGTCATAATGATGGCAAACAATCAAACATAGTATCCATCCTCACATCTCTCACTCAGTGCGTAAAGCATACGATATTCACCACTTCGATCACCCAACATACCTTGCTACGATCACTCTGCCCCATGAAGTCATAAATGGCTTCACTGCACTGATAACATAGCCACTAAGTCCTCGCTATGTCCACTTGCCCCATGGAGTTATTCACCCCATCTGCGCTGGCTCATAGCCTTACCAATCCTTACTATGTCCACTTGCCCCATGGAGTTATTCACCCCATCTGCGTTGGCTCATAGTCTTACTACGCATCACCTTACCCCTCAGGTCATGATGACCCCACTGCACTGATAACGTAGTCTTGCTACCATCACCTTGCCCCTCAGGTCATAATGACCCTACTGCACTGATAAGTAGCCATCCTTCATTTTTAGTGGTGAATCGAAGTTATGAACGTTGACAACTCCTTAGCACACGTCCCGCAGCAAAGTCCAACCATGAAGTGAACTCATCGGTTCCCCAGCTGGATCCTGAGCTCTAACTTCCCATATTGGACTACCTTTGCATCTCGGGTTATTGGTCAATACTGGGTCGGGTCGGGTTCCTCCACAAGCCATCGGTTCGGGTCGGGTGTCCTCCATCGGTTCAGGTCGGGTCTTCTTCTGGTGCGGTTCGGGTCGGGTGTTTCTCCTCGGTTCGGGTCGGGTGCCATTCCCCTCCAGTTCGTGCTTCCGCTCCGATCCGTCTCCTCATCCTTCACCTACTTCGATCCGATCCATCCTGCTCTATCCGCTCCGATCCTCCTCTTTAATCCGATCCGAGCCCAGTTCAGTAGCGTGGCCTTCCTTTTTGCCAAATTTTCTCAAGTGTCAGGTTCCGATCCGATCGGATTCCTTGCCCAGTTCAACATATCTGATCCGAGCCACATATCCGATCCGAACCCTGCACTGTTTTCTGAAACTGTTCCAGCAAGTGTTAACGCCATTTGACGACGTTTTCGACCATTCTAACTATTGAAACCAATCACAAAGCATTTCATACAGTCATAGCAACATGCATAATCAACCACAAACATCAAAACATCAATATGATAGGTTAAAATGGATCAAACATACCCAAGATCCCTCATTTCCCCTTAAGCATGTTTAGGTGAAACTAATGATAGGATTAGCAAAACTTAACCAAATTAACCCAAATTCATATCAGAGGTCTAAAACATCATTCCGAATTTTATAAACATTTTTCCAGAATTTTATCATGTTTAAATTCGCTAATTAACACTAATCACCCCTAATTGGCCATAATTAGTGCAAAACTATGCAAATCACTCACCTTAGCCACAAATAAACTAAGATCTGAAATAATTCTCCGATTTGATGTGAATCCCAATGCTAAACAGCAACTCCAATGTTGCTTTGGTGTAGATCTTCCTTGATTAGGGGTTGCTAAGCCAAATCCTTGACCAAAAGGTGATTTAGAGGTTGGAGGCCATTTTTAGGGTTTCTTGGTGATAAGTGGAGGCTAGAAAACTGAAATGGAATGATTCTCTACTTCATTTCAGCCTCCCCATAACCCTAATCCCGAAATGGGTTATGGGCCTACTCACTAATCACCCGATTTGGCCTAGTTAAGCAGTTTTTCACCCTCCAAACCTTATCTCAGCCATATCTCCCAAACTGTAAGTCCGTTTGGCTATTATGACCACTCTACGGAAAGGTAAACCATCAAACGAATCCAATGGAAGTGGTTTTAGGTCAAAATTCCTTTCCAATCAAAAGTTATGGCCAAAACAATACCAACTCGGGGTAAAATGGTCATTTAAAAATCGACAAAAATCATGAACATGAGAAATGACTCTAATGGATGTTTCCCAAAGTTACATTACCATACGACTTCATACGGGAAAGAAATAAATATTCTACGATCCCCCGATGCGTAGAATGCGGGTCGTTACAAAAAAGATCAAAACCAAACATGATTGATCAAATGGAAGACTTTGCGAATTAGGGACAAATTTTTGCTCTGAAGAAACAAAAGAGGCCCAAACTCATGTGTAGTTTGATCAAAAAGCATAATCACTGTACCTGATTATTGTCTGTGTAGCTTTCAGTCATTACTATCTGACGATATTTTTATTGTGCTTGATTCACTTTGATTTTTACGCCTCTGAAGATGTAGTTGAAGCGAACATTATATGGTTTGCAATGTAATTATGTTACTCAGTTTAAAGAAAAATAATTTAGTTTGTGCTTTTTTTTTGTTGTGTTAGATTTAAAAATTCTACAATCTGCAATTGCAACATCGACGTATTTTATAAGATAATGTTGCGCGGTTCTTCTTGACTGTGATTATTAGAATAAGCTATCTACAATTGACTGTGATTAGGGATTCAATGCAACAGTATTTGGTGTGGTAAATCAAGTATACAATTTTATTAGAAAAGAATTTTGATCTAAGAACAATTAAGTTATTCATATTCAACAGACTACTCATTCAATTCTATGTAGTAAGGATTTTTGGACAACATTTTATTCTAGTACTTTAAATTTAAGATAAAGGTAAGCTTATTTGTTTATATTACTATAAAATGTTTTCGTTATGCTTATATAACAAGTATCATTTTTTCTATGCAATCAAATCTAGGGTTCTTCTCACAAAAATCTAAAGAAAGATGCATCTTTCTACTAAATATGCACTTATTCCCCCCTCTGTTTTTCACTATTCCTTTCGCTATTTGTACTGATTTTAATTACTGAGCTTCAAAAATCACATTTCATAATTGGGTGTGCATAAATCTTTGTTGTGTGACCAATCAATGTTTAATTACTATTCTAAACACTACAAAGTTTCCTTTTGCAGACGATGGAAGGCCTTAGTGGTGGCAGTTTCTTGCTAATGATAATGTACTATCATCCAACATGGCTTGAATGCTGCTTAACCATAGTATAGAAATGGAAGGATTCTCTTTAATGTTGGTTGCATTGTGGATGGTATCGAAGAATTTCTACATCCTTCATCATAAATCTATAAATTAGTTGAAGTTATAAGTAGTAGGAGGGAAACTGTTGAAGGAGGTCATGGATGGTGTTCTATGATGATATTGACTGAGTGGTATATGAGGAGTGGAATATGGATTGAGATATTTTGTTATTGACATTTTGTATTTGGTCGAAGGTACTGTGTTTTGTTGTTTGTGCTGTAGGAAATGATCCGGAGTAGTTTTTTAGTTGTGTTTTGATGGAGTGATTGTTGGTCAAAAGGGTGGTTGCTATATTGATTGGTGAATCATTGCTGGTGATGGAAGCCGTGAGCAGTCCGGTTGGTGTTCTAGTACACTGTAAGGAGTCCAACGGTGAAGGAGACCGTGGTGACCCACAATTTTCCATAGGAGAAGTATACTCATTTTTCAGTGTTGCTGTGGGAGGCTACTGTGTAATGGTGGTGAATTAGATAGAGGTATTGGTGATGGGAAATAGTTGCATGGGCGTTGAAGGCTTAAGGCTGTAGGTTGATGATTGGTAGGAGTTTTGGTACATGCAGAGATGTTTACATGTAGTTGTGGATGCTGAGGTGATGTTTGTTTGGTGGCAGTATTGTGTGTTTTTTCCTTTTCTTTTTTGCATTGTCTATTTGCAAGTTGTAGTTTTGGTTAAGATAGCTTGTTTTGAATACAGTCAGCATTAAGGAGAATCCTTCCATTTCTGTACTATGGTTATCCACAAAGCTGACTAACTTGATTTGATGCATGAATTTCGTGTCTCGATACAGTATCAGAATTATATGCTAGATTTGTAAAAGTAAACCTCAGACCTCATATCACCGTCTTTTTGTGTTTATATTGCTGCTTTTGAATATTCTAGGGTTCTTAATGTGCATTGCTTTTTTAGAATCCATGTGGCAATTAGGATTGAAGCCACGTGAAACACAGTATCCAGAAAGGCCAGGCGAGCCTGATTGTAATTACTATTTGTGTACGGGCACATGTGGATACGGTGAGAGCTGTAGGTTCAATCATCCATGCAATCTGATGGTAAATTTTTGATCTTTTCGCCTGAATTTGTTTGTTTTTTCATGAAGTTGTATCCTTTTTCAGTTTTGATGTAAATAACGAGTTTGATGGTATTTTGTTTGATGAGTTGAGGTGGGAGTAGTAGTGCAGCCGAGAATCCAGAGAGAGCAGGCCAGGTTGCTTGTCAGGTATTGCGTTGATTTTTGTTCATGGAATTTTGTCCAACTTAATTTCGTAAGTAGTTATTTGTATATGAAACCACGTTGGGAGTTATGAATTTTCTAGCGTCAACTTTTTTGAGTAACACCTAATAAGTGATAAATTTGGAGGGCATATTGATTGCTATCGCTATTGTTATCTTTATTGTCACATAACTTTAATAAATATCAGTTTGGAAGATTTGCATTTTAAAGTACTTTTAAGCTCTTAAACAAATAACAAGAGTGTGATGTATGCTAAATTATCTGGATTCTGTTCTAAAGAAAAAAGAGAACTTGGATTTGTTAGTTGAAGATTAATTTCAATAAACATATGTAAACAAGTGTTTGAATATGTTGTAAACCTTTACTGGTTTGATTTGTCTGGCTGCTGTTTAGATTTTCAAAGACACATTGAGATACACAATCAAAAGTCACTCTGTATCGTATTGTTTGGTGCAGTTGTTGATCTGCATGTTTGAAACGCTACTAAGAACATAATAATTTGATATACTTGAAGAAGAGTTTGTTGGTCCGTTAAATCATAGCTCATAAAGGAAGTAGTTCACATTTAGACTCAATTCAAATGGATACTTATGACCAAATTTTGCCTGAACTTTACTCTTAGTTCCTTATTTCATTGATAGTTTACCTTGGTACCTCGTTCACTTCTGCTTTATTTCAGTCTATATTTGCCTAAAGTTTACTCTGAGTTTGTACCATGGTTCGATATTCCAGTTTTCGTTTCGGTCACGTAGAAAACTTGAAATTCCGGTTCTGTTCCAGAAACTCCGACGATTTTGGTTTAATTCCTGTTCATCGATTCCAGTGCTTTCCTTTATAAACATGTAAATAAATATGCGATACTAATAATCAATTATGCTAAATTATTAAAATTTCATAGTGGATACAAAAAATACAACATAAAAATTTAATGTCAAAAGTTCTTTTTCAAAGCATAACCAACATATATTGGAGCCAATCTACACATTCTACTGCGCCATATATGCACGATTCCATCACATTACAGTTATAGTTATGCAAGTGTAAATTAAACCTAATGTTTAAAGAAATTTCATGAATATTTAAGTTTCTAACATGTAGAGTGAAAAGTAAACATTGAAATAGTAAGCGGTCAATATGCCAGTATTCGCTGCTTGATACTTAAAAAATTGGAAATCAAATATGCTGCTGTGCATTCATATTTTATAATAAGGTATGTAGAAAAATAAATCCGACCCTTATTCGCCTATTAAATAAATTTTTTTATCATCATGAAACGATTTGAAACCCTAACCAATACAAATCAGCGAAACCCCAAAAAAAAGGTTCGCAATGTAGAAGAAGCAGTGGCGTTGCTGAAGTTGGGAACCAGTTTTCCGGTTAAATTTCGGTTCAGTCCACGCCAGGATTGGGCTGAGACAGCCGGAAATCCGGCGTGCCGGCTGAATTTTAATACCTTGGTTTGTACTATATTAGTGTAGGCTGTGTATGCTAAGAGGAAAAACAATAATGGATTTATTTTAATACATTGATGGAAATAAGCCCTTCCCATAATGATCATAAATTATATCAACTATATTTTGGACCAGCTCAGCTCAGGTGGAGTTGAACTTTAACTAGAGCAGGCAATAAGATTTTCGTTTTTGCTCTATTTCATGATACCTTGCTTTTTTTCTTGTTGTTGCTTTCATTTGTTTCACTGTTCTTCATATCCTACTAACTTACTTTTCCTATGACACTGCCTAGTACTTTGTCACACTTAAATGGCCAGATGCTATAAGAATGATTACACCACTTAGCTTTATTTCATGTGTGCCTGGCTTGTAGGATAGCCTGCGACTTAATTTTGTACATTCAGCTCAATTGATATTTAACTTGTCTTATTGTATCCTGTAACTTAGCATGAATTGCACGTTCCTTCCACATGGCTATTGTTTTTCATTTTTCTTGACATCTCCATGTAGCTTAAAGTTTTTCACGGCCTTTTTGCATACATCTATTTTTTTATTTTTTTTAATATTTGCCTGCTTGTATAGTTCATCATGTTGATAGCTTTAGCTAGTTTCATTTTGTTACAAGTCTCATTGTACTAACTATGCTATTAAACAAGCTTCAGAATATGGAAAATCGTGGGTGCCTTTTTGCAGGAAGTACAATGCGCAAGTTCAGGTGCCATTTCTATGGAGTTGGAACCCGTAGAGCTGTTGTGGCTGGGGTTTCTAGAAGAATGGAAGCTGGTGAAGGTGATATTTAAGTTGAATTTTATATTTTACAGATCGTATAAAATGTATATATCTTCGTTCACTTATGACTGTTAAAGGATCGATAGACTTTTAAATATGTAGGTATTATGTAAGTGGTGATACTCAGGTTAAATGATCGATAGAACAAAAAACTAAAGTGCATCTTGAATGAATCCACGGGGTAATGACAAAGGTAAGGCTGAAATCAAAACTATTTTCGCTAGCACTGAACAACATAACGAGGACGCTCGCAGGAAAGACATTCTCCAACAAAGAAAGTAGCTCGGATTTGAAGCACGAGGAGGAAATGTTCCGAGAATGGGTAGACGATGTATTTTTGATATTAAGAGGTCGAACACACATTACTAATTTTCTACCCTTTTTAAGGTGGATTGACTTAAATGGGTTTAAAAACATAGCAGCTTATTTGTCACAATACATAAATAAATTTTTTCAGAAGATGACTGATGATGTTAAGATATGGGAACAACGATGAAGAGAGGAAAACAATGGTAGCCACCCTGCTTTCACTTCAGAAATCGGACCCTAAGTACTATACAGAGGAAATCATCAAAGGTCTAAGTGAATAATTTAATTTCAAAACAACATTATTTTATCCTTCCCTTTTCTACAGAATAGAAGAAAAACAAAACTGAGTGGTTTAACAGTTAGTTATCAACCTAAAAATTAACTGAATTTGTATCCCTAGTTTTGTATAGGCAAAATGATCAAAGGTTTTTGCATTGCAAATATATAGTTAAGATGAAAAAAAATTAAAATATATTTACTGAGAAATCGAACCTGAAATGCAAACGGTGCTAGCAGCTGGAACAGACACAACATCAAACACACTAGAATGGGCACCGACACCCATGCTGATTCGGAACAACATCTTTTTATGTTGCCACCTTCAACCGAATTCTAATTTGTAACATCTTTTTATGCAGCTACATGACTTATTTAAGAGAGTGAGAGCATGCTATGAATGCATGAGTTTGCATCTAACCATGGCGTAAAGGTGGGCATATTTGAAATTGAAAACAACTATTTTGTTGGTGTGTTGTTGTGTTAAGGTTGTGTGTAAGACACCAGTTACGATTTTATTGCAGGAAACAAAGTTTTTTAAACCTGAAGTATGAACTGCTTTTTATCTGGTTTGTCCTTTTCTTCTTCCCTAATATCATTGATTATCTATGTGACTGAATTATCAAAAGATATATGAGAACCAGTGCTTTGCATATATATGGCTATAGTTTATCTCTAGATCTAAATATATATTTTGTTTCAGTTTACGCACATTGGTTCTTTCCTTCACTAGTTAATATTATGCTCAAAACTGCAGAGAATTATTAGTTCACTAATATTTATTATTATCGTTGCATGTTCAGTGCCAATTTTACATACAATAAAGAGCATGTGTGTCTTGCATTGTCCTTTTATCACTTGCCATAGAAACTGTCATCTATTTTAGTGTTTGTTCCTTGTCGTCAGGTAATTGCTTGAAGCATAGACGGCACAACTACTTTACAGGTGATTACTTTTCTCCTTATTATGTAGCCATACGTTGTCCGCCTGGTTGATAACATCTACGAACAAACACTCTTGCAGTTCCATTATAAACCTGAACTCCTTTTATATTAATATATAATTTCTTGAATTACTTCGACTTATGTACGCTATTTCCCTAGTATTCCCATCATATTTTTGTCATTTATTTAATTTTGAAAAGGCTCACATTCAACACTAGCAGCTCTCAATATTCCTGAATTGAATATATATTTTATTTTACAAGTTTTATTTACTTACCAACATTTTATTTGGTTACCTATTTTACTTAAAAAAGTAACCACGCTAATTCATCTATATTATACATACAACTGTTCGATTTGATATAGTTAAGTGAGTTTTGTGAAATTTAACAAAAGGTATATAAAATTTAACTAACTTAATTGAGTTTTATAAAATTTAACTAGGTGATATAAAAATTAATAAATAATAATATTGTTAGACCAAAAATGGGCTCTAACACCCAAACTAGATATGAATTCAATGAAATGGAATAAAAAAGCAATAAAGAACACGCAATTTATAGTGGTTCGGCGTTAACGAGCCTACATCCACTTTGTTTTCTCTTAATTGATGATTTGAATACTAATATAGCAATGATTCTCACTCAACTTCACAATTGCAATGCACAAACCCACTCTAATCTCTCAAAATGGATTTTAAGAGATGATTTTGATCTAAATATGATTGTAGAATTCGGCTATGGAGGAAGTATGGACAGAGAATTTGCCAAAAGATCCTTTCAAATGCCTCTAGGTGGTGTATTTATAGGTGAAAAATCTCCTCGAAGTGGCTCCGGTTCAGAATTGCGTGGCATTCATCCCTTGATAGTCGGGTTCGGAGGCTCCAAGATGGCTACAGCGCATTGGTTTAGTAGGAGTTCGTGGGAGAAATGGTCAGATCTTGTCCGAGTCTTCAGGGGATATGCGCAGCAACGGCTACAGATTCAAAGGAGAAAAGGGGATCGGATCGGGGCCTCCGATCCGATCCGGTGATGCAACTTGTTGTCCCTAGATGCAGCTGACATACTCATCCGATCCGAACTGATGGGATTGCTTGCTTTCCTCTGATGCCGCTGAAGTGCTCCTCCGATCCGAACCGCCGAAACTTCCTGCTTTATGACGTTGCTGCCATACTCTTCCGATCCGAACCGATAAGGCCACATGCTATCCTTTGATATTGCTGACATAATTCCGATCCGATCCGACGTGACCTCTGCGTCTCTGATCTCTACTCATGTCCAGCACTATCTTCCTCTGATCCGATCCGATTGGTGTCTTTCTCACTATTGCTCTTTTTGTAGCCTAGTTCACAAAGTAGGCTAACATTTTGCCCCCTCGAAGTACACTCTTATTTAAGATAAAGTGTGCTTCGAAGCAATTTACAAAACATCCTTTGAATTAGAATCGTTGAATGATCGCCTCCATTTATTTGTAGTGCCATGTCGCTTCATAACATCGTGGCTTTTGCTGCTTATATATATCCATAATCCATATGAATTACTTTCTTCATTTTCAAACAACTTTGAGAACTTTTATTTAACGTCCAGTGATTCTTCCAGGTAAGCTTTTTCTTTATTTTTCCTCAAATTCACCTCGCATGTCAAATCAGTGTATACAGTCTCATTTGGTTCGGATTCCGATCCGAATGGATTTCCTCCAGTGGTACACCTGAGCAGATTCATCGAATCAACTCCCCCGTGGATCAACAGGCCATAGGGCCTTTATGGGCTTGACTTCCGGTCCGAACGGGTTGAGGAAAATTGGGAATACGAGTGGTCACTACGATTTCATATAAGTACCCTCCTCGTCTCCTTCTTCTTCTTCCTTCTTTATTATTCTCTTCCAGCGAAACTTGCATCTAAACCCTAGAATTTTAAAAACTCTGAAATTCTTCTCGTTTTAATCCCCGAATCCAACACAGAGGTAGTTTTATAATCTTGAATCTCCTCTTTATAATTGCTTTTAACTTAAATTTGCGGTTCCCTTGAATGATTCCAACGATGTATTCGATAGACTTCGTCGCCATGACCTCCTCCACTCTGTCATCGTCACTAATGGCATTTAAATTTCTCTCGAGGCGGCAGTGGGGGGGGGG
The DNA here is from genome assembly GCA_030737875.1 of Allium sativum. Classification (NCBI taxonomy): domain Eukaryota; kingdom Viridiplantae; phylum Streptophyta; class Magnoliopsida; order Asparagales; family Amaryllidaceae; genus Allium; species Allium sativum. The sequence goes on along the minus strand of CM060920.1, from coordinate 453,148,540 downwards.
GGGGTTAAGATCCTTCGTTGAACGTTCAAATGCATCGGCACTCGATTTCAGCTAGGACTCTCATCATAGGATCGATTTTGACCCCACAGAGAAGGGAAAAGGGGAGAGGAGAAGTGCAGGGGATCGGTTCGGACTTGTAAGCCAAGAGAAGAACATGATTTACTTGACCGGACCAGATTGAAATGTGAAATAAAGAAGAGGAGAAGCATGGCTGTTCAAGTCGATCTGGACCGTCCGAGTATTCACCTCCGAACCGATCCAATTTTGGTCATTGGGCATCAACTCTTGTCCCAGGCTAGCACAAGGACCTTCTCCCCAATCCGACCCTAATGTGTGTATCCAAACCGAACCGAAAGACAGTCCAGGATTGCACATAAGACCTTGCTTAGTAGGTTAAAGCAATTCTCAATAATATCTTCAACTTAATGGACAGTTAGGATAGTGCCTTGCGAACATAAACAAATATCAAGAACCGTTCTGAACATTACTGCTTCCTTGGACCTTTACATTATGTTTTCATGTATTTACTTTGCATCTTTGTCACAAGTAGAACACACCTTAGTTCATATACACACACGAGGGACATGGGCAACTTTACTCTAATCCTTGCCATTGTTTCTTCAATAGTCTAGTGATCATGGCCGAGAGACGTTCTTCTAGATTAACAAAGAAGACGGAAATTGCAGAAACTTCTGAGAAATATACTCTCGATGACATATCTTCTTCTTCAGACACTAAATGGGACGACGAGGGCTCGGATTACGAAGTAGAAGCGCATAACAACGAAACACCTTCGGACAACGAAGTTTCTATGGGCTATGAGGAGGAAGGAGGGATTGGTGATTGCCAAGCTCCTGACGAATTTGAGTCTGCCATTATCTTGGAATCACCTATGGACTCTATTGAATCAACAATCGACGATGATAGACTTGTTCGCATATGTTTAAAGCACGGTATACTAAGAAGGGATACTCTGGTGCCGTCGAAAACTGACCGTCCTCACAGTCCTCCAGAAGGATTTATGGCAATCACCCGATTGATGTGCATGGTTGGGGCTATTCCGCCGTTTTCTCCTTTTGTTGTCGACTTTCTAAGGCTGATGCGGATTGCCCCCATGCAGCTGCATCCCAACTCCTATGCTTACCTATATACCTTATATGTAGCATACCGCGAGATCTTAGATACAGAGCTCACTTTCGATGAAGTTCATTTCTTTTATAACTTCAAACATCGGACTCGAGAAACTCCTTCTTTCTCTTACTTCGAATCAGTCCCAAAAAGGAAAATCATTTCAGTGCCATTTATCAGCAAAGCCGGCGATTCTAAGCTAGAATGGTTTTATATAAGGCAACAGCCGGGATATGCTAGGAGATGGACAAAATCAAGTAAAGCATTGGTTTTCTAAATCTCAACTCTGAATGTCCACGCCACCACATTAATCTGTTTTCTTTTTGTTTGTAGCTGATAATCCAAAACAAATATCGGGTCAAGTGTTCTTTGATCGGATGCACCGGCTCCTCAATGGTGACCAAAAATTTCTAACCATCGATGAAGTCCTTAAGGATGAATATCTTCATCTTCATGGGTTGCTGTCCATTACCCGTAGCATAGGTCACGGGTCGGGTCCATATGTATACATCCCCCCAGTGGACGTAATTCCAGAAACGGGCGAGAGCTCGAAAACTCCCACAATGCCACTTCGAACTTTACCTTCTCCCTCTTCGACTTAAGACGATGAGCTAGCCAACATAGTCGAAAAACACCAAGAAGGGTATATCGTCCCTGAGGAAGCTATTTCTCCTGAGAAATCTTTATCTCCTAAAGAACTGCCAACAGACGCTTCCCAAGGAGATGCCCCTACTATCGATGATCCTACATTCCAGGGCTTAGGAGATCTCCCCCTACCTGAAACAATCTATACCTCCGAGGATTTTGGCACAAATCCTTTAGCTTTTACTTCTTCAGAGGAGATTACTCCTGTTAAGGCCAAAGAGCCTGCTCACACTGGCGTGGCTTCGGACTCGGGTTTGTCGGGGGGGGGGGGGGCACACCACTTAGGATGCACTTAACACAATAACACCACACTTCACAGCACTTCTCATGAGAATACTAATTCTAAATTCCACTTGCATTGTTGCACAGGTACAATGTCTCGCCCTCATTATGACATCAGGAAAATTCGTCGCAGTATGACTAGGCCCCCTCATGATGTTGAGCATGATCGCCGCGAAAGCCGCGGTAGAGAGGATAGAAGGCCTTATGACTCTTATCAGTCGCGGACCTCGCGCTCTCGCTCTCTCGTTCGGTCAGATCCAGAGCAATACAAAAGCCACCAAAGTCGTCGAGGAGATGACACGTCGCAGTCAAAAGATCATACCTCTTCTCAAGAGAAACACGATAGGGAAAGGAGCCCGCCGAAAGATACCGACTCACGAGGCAAGCCTAAGGTTTCTGCTAAGCGGCCTAGGAAGGGTGAGGAGGCCATTGTGCCCGCTACACATAAGGATACTGAGCTAACATTCCCCGTACCTCCGCCATTGGATGCTGAAACTAAAGTTAAGCGAGCATACCTGGAGGAGCAGTTCCCCGAACACTATTTTGAGAACCTGACTTTCTTACCTGCTCTCGAGCCTATTTTCTCGAGGTGGGCAGAAGAGGACAAAGCGAAGATTGACGCAGTCGAAAAACAATATTCGGAGATGTTCAAGCATTCACGTAACCTCTCCAAAATCATCCGAACTCTAATTACGGATACTGAGTCGATGAAAAATACTACAGCAGCTGACGCTAAAGCCTTGAAAAATTTAAGGAAAGATCTTGAGGACACACATGCCTAACTTTCCGTTGCTCAACGGGATGCTACAACTTCAAGCAGCAATTTGAAGAGCTACAAAAACGCTATGACTTGCTCGAGTCTCATTGTCAAGAGCGCTTGGAGCTGAAAAAGCAAGCATAAGATGCTAAATCGGATAACGCCAAAATGCAACTTGCTTACACTGCTCTTGAGCAAGAAAAGGCTGAGTTAGCGAGGAAGAACGTTGAATTGGAAAAGCGTAATGTTGACTTGGCTTCCATGTTGATGGAGGCCGAGAACAGGGCTGCCATAGCGGAGGGTAATGTTGAAAGTGTTATTAAATCTGCCGAAGAGACTCGCAAGCAGTTGTCAGAGGCCGAGGAGCAAGTGCATGTTTTTGGCGAATTAATGATCGAATTTTTTGCACATATAATTCGTCACCGAAACATCTCTTGGATCGAAGATTATCCGACTACCTTGGTTCATGTGTGGAGCCAAATTATTGAATGTGAAAAGGAGGAACTCAAGGTAGATTCCGTCGATGAAGACAAGCTCATGGAAAAATATCTAAGAGATGATGAGCCGGCACGTCTGGCTGATAGGCGTCGCCTCATCACTGCTGCCATGGAGGAGGAAAAGAGGATGGCCAAACAAAAACATATCTCCAAGGCTGGTTCATCTTCTACTGCCGCTGAAACTCCTAAAGTCGAGGGATACGACCCCAAAAACCCGGCGATCCCTCAGGCATCTCTTTTATCCCCCATTCCCGAGACGGCATCAGAGATGGCAGTTACTCCAGCTGAGAATTCATCGGAAGGTATTTCTACCTTTTCACCCCAATTCATCAAAGCTGTCTCCACTTTCCATCACATAATCGGGCAATCGATGAAGGACCCTTTATTTTCTCCCGAGTTGATAACTGTTGCTTCTCATTCTGTAGGTGCTGAACCGTCCGAGAAGACAGGCGTGCCTCAGGGGACCACCACCGGAACAGAATCCGCAGAGAAGGCTGAAGGAGAAAAGGATAAGGCTGATGCTCCTCATGATGACGAAATGATAGTCGCCTTGAAGGACGACGACGACAACGAGGGACATGAGGAAGACCCTGAGGTGGCTATAGTTAGGGAGTCAAAAAACGCTGATGACATCACTTTGGCTGCATTGAAAGCCGAACAAGACAAACATATGCAGCTTAAAGTTGAAGACCTGGACCCCGAAAGCCTTAAGCCTCTCGCAGTGGTGGATGCTGGATCAAGGTTAGTTGTTAAGCTTTCGACTAGGTCTATTACAGAAGAGCTTGCTAAAAAGTCTTCTCTTGATTCCAGTGTTTCGACTCCTGGGAAAAATCAACCGATTCCAGTGCTTCGGTTATAGGGAGGTAAAAACAAAAGTGCATTTTAACTGATGCTGAAAGAGAGGTGAAGGATGCTCAGAAGGCTGCTAAAAAATCCAAGTCCACTCCAAAGCCTAAGTGATGAAGTGTTTTGTTTTATTTTAGCATTTAATTGGCCCGCAATTGTTGCAGCGAGTGTGGCCCTCGCATCTTCTTTTTTGCTTGTTTTCCTTGTAAAAACTCACACGTTTGTAAATAAAAACAATTTATTTCCTGCAATGCCTGATAGTTGTTAGTTCAGCACTTAAGTAAAAATACAAAAGCATGTCATACTAAAGTTATGTAATGAAATCATGATGGAGGGGAATATGTGTGTACATGTATGCCCCCGGTCAATCTTGAATAACTGAGGGGGAACTATTCAAGATTAAATTAAAAAGTACAAATGTCCCCGATTCTCTGATAGGGGTCATATTCCTTTTGTCATTAACGCCTGTTCTTTCTGGCATCTTTATACTCTCTTGACTCATATCCAGGTTAGAATTTTCGCTGAGGCGGTCTCTCATCTGGGTGCACCATCATGCCTCAGGGGACGTCGTCTTCCCGTCCTTTATACTCTCTCTCTATTCTTGAGAGTTAGAGTTAAGAATGCCGTCTTCCCATTCTTCTATGTCCTATTGTACAAACAGTCATTTTTTTGTTCCCGCATATAGGTCATCTCCAACTTTAGTTTAACATTTCGTGTTTCACAGTCATCATAGAATAATAGTTGAAAATATAAATAATGCAGGAAAGTAAATGACACACGATATTTTTATAGTGGTTCGGCTAAGTCCTAGCCTACATCCACTTTATAGTCTTTTGTTCACATAAACAGACTTTTTAAGGCAAGTCGTGCCTTTTTACATAGCTTATGAAAACAAAAGAAATGACATTTCGTATTGAGCTCAGATATCTTCGTAAGTGCTGAGCGTTCCAAGCTCTGGGAATCTCTTCACCGTCCATGGTCGTTAGCTTGAATGCTCCTGTATCAAGCTTCCGTTGGATGGTGAATGGCCCTTCCCATTTTGGACCCTGTTGGGTCGACGGCGGGAAGACTCGCTTCAATACTAGGTCTCCTGGTTCAAAGGTTTTGAAGCGGACTTTTTGGTCATAATAGCGTGCTACTTGATGTCGATGTCTTGAGGCACGCAAGTCGACTTCATCTCTTTTTTCTTAAATCATATCAAGAGATTCTAGGAGTGCTTTATTCGTCATCGGGTCATAGTACGCAACTCGATGAGAAGGGACTTCTAACTCTACCGGGATCACTGCTTCTGACCCAAAGGAAAGTGAATAGGGACTATGGCCGGTAGCCGTCTTAAAGGTCGTCCTGTAAGCCCATAAAGCCAATGTAACACCCCACTCCCGCTATGATCACTCACTAAGGGAATGCCATAGCATCGGTGGAGTATTTTAGTGAATATAGAACAGAAAAATTACAACAAGACAGATATAAATAGTACTTGAAATTTTAAAACATCATCTCATAACAGCGGAAGTAAAACATGTCTGGTTACATCATAAAACCACAATAAAGGTCAAGTACTATATCCATCAAAATAAAGAAGTACATAATCCCACTCTCATACAATAGCCAAACAAAAGAAAAGATAACTGGATAACTGGAGCTTTACATCTATCCAAGCTCCTAAAGACTGGAACAGCAATCCGATCAAGCTCCACTACTGCTAGGATCCACCGTAGGACCTGAGGGTTGGGAAAAAGATAAAAACAACAGGGTCAGACATAAGTCTGAGCGAGTCCTATAACTTTAACAATACAATCGTTAAAGTAACCAGAGAAGACATAAACTGATATACGGTAACATATAGGGATGAATGGCTACCCTAGGCAGTCAACTAAACGAAGATAAAGGATAAAGACGCATCTACCCTCCCTAAGGTAAATTACTAAACTGCACCACACCAGTCGTTCCTAACTTAAAGGTTGATCCCACCCAAGGACTTATAAAATTTACTAATTAGTACCTGCGTACCCCTAGGTGATCAAGTAGGCGCCACGGGGCCCTACAATCCACTAGGTGTACACACTACTTCCCATTCGATCGGCTCCCTAACGTAGATACCCGTGCTGGCCCCACCGTGGGATGTATCATTCCCCAATGTGGCAACCTGATGGAACTAAAGGTGCACGGCTTATATCTACTCGATGCAACAACGGCTTACCTACCAGCCCGGGCCCACTCACGCATATGAAGCCCGTTGGACTTGCGTTGCCACCGCTAACCCGTTTGCCTCTTACAGTCAAGCCCAGTATGCGTGTCCCGTCCTCGACATGGGTCGAGCCCACAAAGATACGTATGGGTTACTGGTTGAAATGGGCCTCCACAAGCTACCCACCTAAGCTTGTCCCTTTTTCTAGTATATCCCACTTAACCCTTTAATCATGTTTTAATTACATGTTCCATTTTGGTTAAGTATTCTAATCGTATTTTCTATTGCCACCCAAGGCAACCACTAGATTTTCTCATGCCACCCGAGGCACCCACTTAACCCCTCATGTCCCTCTACATGCTAATGTGGTTAAGTGTTTCTTAATTAATTAATTAAGAACGTAACCTTTGTAAAGACCTCTCACATTAGACTGTCTTTTATGACCGCTGGTTAAGCCGGTTGGGTCCGGGCAGCCTTATGTCATAACAGAGTCTAACCTCGTGTCTTTACATTAATTACGTATTTAGTTTGTGCCTAAGACCTCTCACATTGGGCTAACATTTGTAGCAACTGGTTAAGCCGGTTGGGTCCGGGCAGTTTTACGCTACAACTGAGTCCAACCTCGTGTCTTAGTCAATTAATTACACCTAATTAATCACCCTCATAATTTTATATTAATTATCCCTAATTAATCAAGTTTTCTTAACATGGGTAGACCTAACTTAATAGGTAAATTCCCATGGGGTAGACCTAACTCAATAGGTAAATTCCCAACACATAGTATGGGTACACCTAACCAAATAGGCAAATTCCCATACTATGTTTATTTATTTTGTGTTATGCATAATTATATTAATTTCACACAATCTTATTAACTTATGCATTTAATTACCCCATCGTTCCCACGTAATTTCGTTCATGATATAACACATATAAAAGGTGTCAACTTGCATATGAATGAACATGTTTCAAAGGTGCCATCTTGCATATTAACAAACACATAACTTGCATATGAACTTGCATAACATGTCACATAACTTGCATATAATATGTCACATAACTTACATATTCATTTTGCATAACAAACTTGCATATTAGCTTATAGACTTGCATAATGTGTCATCATGAACTTGCATATTAATAAACATGTAACTTGCATATTTACATACATGTAACTCGCATATTAACAAACATGTAACTTGCATATAAAGAAACATGTAACTTGCATATTTACATACATGTAACTTGCATATTAACAAACATGTAACTTGCATATTAACAAACATGTAACTTGCATATTTACATACATGTAACTTGCATATTAACAAACATGTAACTTGCATATTTACATACATGTAACTTGCATAGCATATTACCATGAACTTGCATAACATGCATATGATTACATAGCCCACAACTTGCATATTTAGCATCATGCAAACATAACATACATCATATTAAACTTGCATAAGCTTACATACTCAACATGCATAAACATAAGATTAATGCTAACATCATATCATATGATTCAAAGCTCATTAACCCACATACAAAACCATAAATCTCATCACATCTCATCTAATTAGTTTACCAAAAGATCATCAAAGTGATAGAAACTCACAACTAGCAACTTTGAACACCAAATGAAGAAGATTAAGATGCTAAGAAGGGATTAGAAGTTGATTAGAGAGTGATTAGTATGCAACCCTCTTCATAAAATTAGTGGAGGCCATGAGAGCTAGCATTTTGCCATAGTTTAGTCACTAGGTTTAATTATGAATGAATTAGGGTAGGTTAGGGTCTTATTTATAGATTAGGCAAGTGTTTTAGGCCATAGGATTAACCCTAGATTCAATCCAAGCCATCAAAGCATGTCTTGGGGAAGAAGTCAAGTGTAGGAACCATCTAGGGCCTTTAGATTAAAGATGGACCATGAGAACCATTCAAATGCAAAATCTGCACTTGAGCGAATCGGCCCACGGGTTGACAGCCAAACACCCTGGATTAACCCCTAGTCGACCCAGCGGGCTCGGGTCGACTTCAAAAATCGGCCGGTTCGGTTATTCCCCTCTCCCAATTCGCTGTTTTGAGCATTTTTGCATATTTATTTATTAAATTTTCAATTATATATATATATATATATCAATATATATATATATATATATCTACACAACCCATTTCACTTAATTAAGTATACTTTAATTTGGGAATTTTCGTGAAACTTCGCGAGGCCATATCTTGGTCATACGGACTCCGATTTTCGAAAACTCGGACTCTATTTCGCGTATTTTTCCGAGACGAACGCAATGGCATAGCCCGTTTCCCTTGATTCCCATTTTAGAATTAAATTCTGCCTCGATTTATGTTATTACAGGTTATTGAAAATACGGGTTGTTACATTCTCCCCTCCTTAAAGGATTTCGTCCCCGAAATCTTCAAGTTAGGAAGAACGTATCCTACCATCCAATCATCCATCTACTCAAAGCATCATCCACGAGCAATCATTGTCCTTACAAGATTCTAAATGCTGGATGGATATATGCAAAAGTGTGTGTATATGTACTTACCTAATGCGAAAATCAGGCGGTTACTGATACAGTAAACCTCCTTAATGCAAACCATGATAGTGCCATGCATCCAATATGTATGCGAAACCCTATTGACACATACAAATTTCTACATGCGTGCACAACCATACACAAAAATGCATCATCCATATGATAACACAGCCATGATACATCCATCAATCTAACTACCACATCCATTTATGCAATATGCAACATGAAGTGACTGAGCCGATCTAGTGCCTAATGTGTGTGTATATGCATCCACGAGCAACCACTAGCAAACAATTGCATCCATATGCATCCATCAACCATAACATGTTTCAAACACATGTTTCAACCATAGGTTTTACCCTATCTAAAGGTCATAGGTATTAGCGAGAGGATATACTAAAGATAAGATAAGTACTAGACAAGCAATAAAGGAGAAGTTAAAAGACATACTCTCAAAAAGAAATGGATACAAAGAACGCATCTTTGCTTCCGTCTCCCAAGTAGCATTGCTTTCGTTATCTCCCCATTGCACTTTAACTAGCTGAACTTCTCTGTTTCTCAACTTCCTAGTTTCTGACCCAAGGATGCGAGTAGGAGCTCGTCGAATCGTCGCATCACGCTCTACCTCTACATCTCTAAGCAAGCTCGGCTCTACCACCTCCGCGGTCTCATGTAAGCACTTCCTCAAATGTGATACATGGAATACATCATGAACACCACTAAGTCTGTCGGGCAACTCCACCCTATATGCCATCCGTCCAATCCTTTCCTTAATAGGAAACGGCCCAACAAATCTCGGTGCTAACTTCCCTACGGACCCAAAGCGAACAACATTTCTCAATGGAGATACTTTGACAAAAACCATGTCCCCAACCTCAAACTCAAGATCCGTCCTTCTCCGATCCGCATAAGATTTCTGTCTATCTTGCGCTGCTTTCATCCTTTTTCGAATTAAATCAATCTTCTCTGAAGTCTCTCTAACCATATCCGGCCCAAGCAAGATCTTATCCGTAGATTCCCACCAACATGTAGGAGATCGACAAGGCCTTCCATAAAGAGCTTCGAAAGGAGCCATACCAATACTGGACTGAAAGCTGTTATTATATGCGAACTCCACCAAAGGAAGATGTTCTTCCCATGTACCTCCAAAATCCAAGATACAAAGCCTCAAAAGATCTTCTAAGATACGGTTCACCCTCTCAGTCTGACCGTCCGTCTGAGGATGATATGCGGTGCTCAAACACAACTGAGTCCCTACCGCCTCTTGCAAACTTCTCCAAAACTCACTAGTGAAAATAGGATCTCGATCACTCACAATGCTGGATGGTACGCCATGCAATCTAACAATCTCTCTAACATAGACTGAAGCAAGCCATGGAGCGGTCCTCTTACTCTTTACGGGTATAAAATGGGCACTCTTGGTAAGTCTGTCTACCACAACCCAAATTCCCGTATTGCCCTTCCTCGATCTCGGTAACCCGTCGATGAAATCCATCGAGACACTATCCCACTTCCACTGTGGAACTTCCAATGGGTGTAGCAACCCACCGGGTTTCCTTTGCTCCACTTTAACTTGTTGGCACACTAAGCATCTAGCCACATACTCGGCCACATCTTTCTTCATACCGGCCCAGAAGAAAACTCTCTTCATGTCTTGGTACATTTTGTCTCCACCGGGATGAATAGTCATTCTTGAACGATGTGCATCATCCAAAATAGCCTTCTTCAAACCCTCATCTTGCGGTACACAAAGTCTACCGTCTCTATGCAACCATCCCTTATCATCTATGGTGTATCTACCCAAATGGCTGGACGACTCCCCTCTTATAAGCTTCTCTACCAACACAACCAACTGTGGGTCGTCTCGCTGAGCCTCGCCAATCCGTCTCAAAAGAGTAGGTCTAACCTCCAAGGATGCCAACAAACCAGGTACAAAATCAACAGAAGGTCTGAAGTCAAACAAAGAAAGAAACTCCAAGCTTCGTCGTTCCACGAACAATGGACTCAAAGATAGCCTTTTTCTACTTAAGGCGTCTGCCACCACGTTACCCTTACCAGGGGTATACGCTATCTCGAAATCATAGGATGCTAAGAACTCCATCCACCTTTGCTGTCTTAAGTTTAAATCCTTCTGAGAGAATAAGTACTTCAATGATTTATGGTCGGTGAACAATTCGAATCTCTCACCAAGAAGATAATGGCGCCAAGACTTAAGTGCGAAAACAATCGCGGCCAACTCTAGATCATGGGTAGGGTAATTCTTCTCATGCACTCTCAATTGTCTCCCTCCATAGGCTATTACCCTTCCCTCCTGCATCAAGACTGCGCCTAATCCTGTTCCACAAGCATCGGTATAAACAACAAACGGCTTACTCCCATCCGGGAGCACTAAAACTGGAGCGGTGGTCAAAGCTCTCTTTAACCGTCGGAAAGCATCATCACAATCTACATCCCACGAGAAAACCAGATTCTTTTTCGTCAAGCGGGTTAATGGGGCTGATATCTTCGCGAAGTCTTTGATGAACTTCCTATAATATCCTGCCAACCCCAAGAAACTTCTTACCTCGGTAGCATTTCTAGGAACTTTCCAATCCTGGATAGATACTATCTTTGCGGGATCCACAGCTATCCCTTCCTTAGAGACCACATGCCCTAAGAATCGCACTTCTCTTCTCCAAAAATGGCATTTAGAGAATTTAGCTTTAAGACTATGCGCTCGAAGAGTCTCCAACACTTCCTTGAGATGTAAGGCATGCTCTTCTTCATTCTTGGAAAAGACCAAGATGTCATCCACAAAAACTACTACAAACTTATTCAGATACTCTCTGAACACTCTACTCATGAGATCAACAAAGTATGCGGGGGCGTTTGTCAACCCAAATGGCATCACTAGCCACCCATAAAAACCATCCGGAGTCCGGAAAGCAGTCTTCTCTATACTGTCCTCCGCCACTCTTAACTGATGAAACCCTGTAGCTAAGTCCATCTGCGAAAATACTGACGCGCCAACCAACTGATCAAAGAGATCATCTATCCTCGGTAATGGGTGTCTATTCTTCTTCGTGAGCTTATTAAGTTCTCTATAATCCACACAAAGTCTGAGGGACCCATCCGCCTTCGTGGCAAACACTACTGGAGCTCCCCACTCCGATATACTTCGCCTTATGAACCCCTTCTCAAGCAACTCCCCTACTTGCTTATGAAGTTCTCTTCTCTCACGAGGAGCCATGTGGCGTACTGGCAAAGACACTGGTTTGGCATTATCCACCAAATAAATTCGGAAATCTATCTCCCGCTTCGGAGGCAAACCCTTTACTTCTTCAAACACATCCGGATATTCCCGGACTACTCTGACAGAACACAAACTCTCGACCGAAGCATCGAGCGATTCAAGATAACTTAGCAAAACAGATTCCATGGGATTGCAAGAGATCTCGAGAGTGTTACCCAAGCGGGTCATGAGCCTGACAACTCTCCTTTCGCAATCAAGAACGGCACCATTACTGGATAACCAGTCCATGCCCAAGATCAACCCATAGCCCGTGAAGCCCAATACAAAAGCATCACATCTAAACTCAACGCTAAGTATAGAAATCTTCAAACCCAAACATATCATAGACAGATATATGGAGCCCCCAATTGGGTTTGAGACAACCAAGGGATCATCAACTAGACTGGTGTCTAAGTGCAGTGACTCAACTAACGATGATGAGATAAAAGAATGCGATGCGCCAGAGTCAAACAAAGTACGAACTGGATGATCAAACAGAAAAACCAGACTTTCAACGGAAATAGTTCTACCTCTCTGCTGAATCGGTGGAACTGAGAGAACCTGAACTTGCCCCCCTGACTGAGGTGGTGCTATAAGAGCTTGCACCTGGCCTCCTGAGGTAGACCCCGTCTTCTGCCCCTTCTTTGGGCAGTTTTTCACAAGATGCCCTGCTTCACCACAATGAAAGCAACCGGTCTTCTTCTTTTTGCGACAATCCTTACTAAGGTGTCCTGGTGTTCCACAATTGAAGCACTTCTTCTTCGTCTTCTTTTTGTCACCATTGCCTTTTCCGCCCTTGCCTTGTTGTTGCTGTTGCGGTTTCTTCTGATCCCCCTTTTTCTCTGGTGCCTTAGAATTCTTATCATCCTCATGCATAAGTGCCATGTAGACAAGCTTCTCAAAAGTGGCCCCCATAGGAATGTGAGTCATAGCTATTCCTTGCAATGGTTCGTTCAAGCCTCTAACGAACCTCAAAGCCTTCTTCTCCGGTGTATTCACCAACTCTATGCCAAACCTTGCTAATTGATTGAATTTGTTGACATATTCTTTCACCGTGAGATTCCCTTGCTTCAAATTCAAGAACTTCTCCATAAACAGATTCTCTTCCGCCCTTGAGAGAAACTTAGCCCCAAACCTTTGCTTAAAATCTGCCCAAGAGTCAACAGGGCGTTCTCCATTAGTGACCTCCCACCAGAATGAGGCCTCTCCCTTCATTAACCAAGCCGCCAACTTGACTTTCTTTCCCTCTTCCACTTCAAAGATATCTAGCAACTCTTCCACTTCCTTAAGCCAATCTCTAGCCTCTACGAAAGTCTCTGAACCAAGAAAAGGTTTTCCTCCTATAGCCTTGAACTCCTTGCAAACCTTAGCAAAATTATCCACTCTAGGCTGAGGAGGAGGAGCGGTTGTCTCTGGTGTAGTAGCATTGGCCGGACCCGCAGCCGCGGCCCTAGCCTCTTGCAACCTCCTATACCATAGTGGTATAACTAAACCCTCCGGGATGTTAAGATCTTCAGCCATGCTGAAACGAAAGAGGAAAGATTCAAAAAGGAGATTCCGAAAGATAAAGATATGGCTATTGGGGATTATGCTTTTCTTTTTCAAAAACTTTTTCTCTTAGAAGACATGCTTTTAAAAATACTTTCTTCGAAAATACTCTTAGAAAGTAGTTTTTCTCAAAAATTTTATCTGTTCTGGTAACCTTAAGCTCTGATACCACGTGTAACACCCCACTCCCGCTATGATCACTCACTAAGGGAATGCCATAGCATCGGTGGAGTATTTTAGTGAATATAGAACAGAAAAATTACAACAAGACAGATATAAATAGTACTTGAAATTTTAAAACATCATCTCATAACAGCGGAAGTAAAACATGTCTGGTTACATCATAAAACCACAATAAAGGTCAAGTACTATATCCATCAAAATAAAGAAGTACATAATCCCACTCTCATACAATAGCCAAACAAAAGAAAAGATAACTGGATAACTGGAGCTTTACATCTATCCAAGCTCCTAAAGACTGGAACAGCAATCCGATCAAGCTCCACTACTGCTAGGATCCACCGTAGGACCTGAGGGTTGGGAAAAAGATAAAAACAACAGGGTCAGACATAAGTCTGAGCGAGTCCTATAACTTTAACAATACAATCGTTAAAGTAACCAGAGAAGACATAAACTGATATACGGTAACATATAGGGATGAATGGCTACCCTAGGCAGTCAACTAAACGAAGATAAAGGATAAAGACGCATCTACCCTCCCTAAGGTAAATTACTAAACTGCACCACACCAGTCGTTCCTAACTTAAAGGTTGATCCCACCCAAGGACTTATAAAATTTACTAATTAGTACCTGCGTACCCCTAGGTGATCAAGTAGGCGCCACGGGGCCCTACAATCCACTAGGTGTACACACTACTTCCCATTCGATCGGCTCCCTAACGTAGATACCCGTGCTGGCCCCACCGTGGGATGTATCATTCCCCAATGTGGCAACCTGATGGAACTAAAGGTGCACGGCTTATATCTACTCGATGCAACAACGGCTTACCTACCAGCCCGGGCCCACTCACGCATATGAAGCCCGTTGGACTTGCGTTGCCACCGCTAACCCGTTTGCCTCTTACAGTCAAGCCCAGTATGCGTGTCCCGTCCTCGACATGGGTCGAGCCCACAAAGATACGTATGGGTTACTGGTTGAAATGGGCCTCCACAAGCTACCCACCTAAGCTTGTCCCTTTTTCTAGTATATCCCACTTAACCCTTTAATCATGTTTTAATTACATGTTCCATTTTGGTTAAGTATTCTAATCGTATTTTCTATTGCCACCCAAGGCAACCACTAGATTTTCTCATGCCACCCGAGGCACCCACTTAACCCCTCATGTCCCTCTACATGCTAATGTGGTTAAGTGTTTCTTAATTAATTAATTAAGAACGTAACCTTTGTAAAGACCTCTCACATTAGACTGTCTTTTATGACCGCTGGTTAAGCCGGTTGGGTCCGGGCAGCCTTATGTCATAACAGA
Organism: Allium sativum; assembly: GCA_030737875.1. Classification (NCBI taxonomy): domain Eukaryota; kingdom Viridiplantae; phylum Streptophyta; class Magnoliopsida; order Asparagales; family Amaryllidaceae; genus Allium; species Allium sativum. Next base: position 453,133,333 of record CM060920.1, on the reverse strand, counting down.
GTCTAACCTCGTGTCTTTACATTAATTACGTATTTAGTTTGTGCCTAAGACCTCTCACATTGGGCTAACATTTGTAGCAACTGGTTAAGCCGGTTGGGTCCGGGCAGTTTTACGCTACAACTGAGTCCAACCTCGTGTCTTAGTCAATTAATTACACCTAATTAATCACCCTCATAATTTTATATTAATTATCCCTAATTAATCAAGTTTTCTTAACATGGGTAGACCTAACTTAATAGGTAAATTCCCATGGGGTAGACCTAACTCAATAGGTAAATTCCCAACACATAGTATGGGTACACCTAACCAAATAGGCAAATTCCCATACTATGTTTATTTATTTTGTGTTATGCATAATTATATTAATTTCACACAATCTTATTAACTTATGCATTTAATTACCCCATCGTTCCCACGTAATTTCGTTCATGATATAACACATATAAAAGGTGTCAACTTGCATATGAATGAACATGTTTCAAAGGTGCCATCTTGCATATTAACAAACACATAACTTGCATATGAACTTGCATAACATGTCACATAACTTGCATATAATATGTCACATAACTTACATATTCATTTTGCATAACAAACTTGCATATTAGCTTATAGACTTGCATAATGTGTCATCATGAACTTGCATATTAATAAACATGTAACTTGCATATTTACATACATGTAACTCGCATATTAACAAACATGTAACTTGCATATAAAGAAACATGTAACTTGCATATTTACATACATGTAACTTGCATATTAACAAACATGTAACTTGCATATTAACAAACATGTAACTTGCATATTTACATACATGTAACTTGCATATTAACAAACATGTAACTTGCATATTTACATACATGTAACTTGCATAGCATATTACCATGAACTTGCATAACATGCATATGATTACATAGCCCACAACTTGCATATTTAGCATCATGCAAACATAACATACATCATATTAAACTTGCATAAGCTTACATACTCAACATGCATAAACATAAGATTAATGCTAACATCATATCATATGATTCAAAGCTCATTAACCCACATACAAAACCATAAATCTCATCACATCTCATCTAATTAGTTTACCAAAAGATCATCAAAGTGATAGAAACTCACAACTAGCAACTTTGAACACCAAATGAAGAAGATTAAGATGCTAAGAAGGGATTAGAAGTTGATTAGAGAGTGATTAGTATGCAACCCTCTTCATAAAATTAGTGGAGGCCATGAGAGCTAGCATTTTGCCATAGTTTAGTCACTAGGTTTAATTATGAATGAATTAGGGTAGGTTAGGGTCTTATTTATAGATTAGGCAAGTGTTTTAGGCCATAGGATTAACCCTAGATTCAATCCAAGCCATCAAAGCATGTCTTGGGGAAGAAGTCAAGTGTAGGAACCATCTAGGGCCTTTAGATTAAAGATGGACCATGAGAACCATTCAAATGCAAAATCTGCACTTGAGCGAATCGGCCCACGGGTTGACAGCCAAACACCCTGGATTAACCCCTAGTCGACCCAGCGGGCTCGGGTCGACTTCAAAAATCGGCCGGTTCGGTTATTCCCCTCTCCCAATTCGCTGTTTTGAGCATTTTTGCATATTTATTTATTAAATTTTCAATTATATATATATATATATATATATCAATATATATATATATATATATATCTACACAACCCATTTCACTTAATTAAGTATACTTTAATTTGGGAATTTTCGTGAAACTTCGCGAGGCCATATCTTGGTCATACGGACTCCGATTTTCGAAAACTCGGACTCTATTTCGCGTATTTTTCCGAGACGAACGCAATGGCATAGCCCGTTTCCCTTGATTCCCATTTTAGAATTAAATTCTGCCTCGATTTATGTTATTACAGGTTATTGAAAATACGGGTTGTTACAGCCAACGGCTATTCATCTACCCATCTGGCTTTGGCTTGCTTTAGCCTCTTTTTTAGAATCGATTTAATGACTTTATTTACGGCTTTGACTTGTCCATTTGACTGCGGATGAGCTACTGCAGTGTATCGTTTATTAATCTTATATTTCTGGCAGAAGTTTTTGAATTCAATGCTGTCAAATTGTGTCCCATTATCGGTTATGATGGTCTTCGAAATCCCAAATCGACAAATTATGTTTCTCACCACAAAACTGATCACTTTCCTTGCCGTGATGGTTGTTAGGGGTTCAGCTTCCACCCACTTCGTGAAGTAATCCACAGAAACAAGCGCATACTTAGATCTTCCCCTGGCAATGGGTAGCACTCCAATAATGTCAATTCCCCATATGGAAAACGACCACGGACTTACCATTGACTTGAGCTGAGTCGGAGGCGCTCTGGGAACTTTGGGATATCTTTGACATCTGTCGCAGCATCGTGAATAAGCAGCCGCGTCTTTATTCACTGTAGGCCAGAAATATCCGTACCGTAACACTTTCTTTGCTAAGGTTTGGCCCCCAGTGTGATCTCCACTCTCACCTTCATGTACCTCTTGCAGTATGTGTTTGATGCCGTCGTGCGTAGCAGGGGCATCGAAAACCCTTGACGATAAAGGACGTCGTCCTGTAAAACGTATCTTGTGGCCTTACGTATTACAACTCGTCTTTCACTCTTTTTTAACAGGAGGGTTCCATTTTTGAGAAAATTCTTAATTGATGTCATCCATAACTTCCAAGGCTAGCTCTGTTTCCATTAGATCGAAACTTGGTGAATCCAACACCTCTATCGGAACCATTTCGGAACCATTAAGACTATCTGAACTTGCTAGCTTCGCCAATCGATCTGCTTTCTGATTTTCCGATCTCGGAATGTGTGTTATGCTATAATGCTCCAAATCTTCCAACAACTCCTTTACCTTCTTGAGATAAGTGATGAGTCGAGGTCTTTTAGCAGCAAATTCTTCCCGAACTTGACATACAACTATCTTGGAATCGCAATATATATTTAGTGTCTTCACTCGCAAATCTTTGGCGAGTTTCAGCCCAGCAATCAGGGCTTCATACTCGGAGTCATTGTTAGTGGTAGAAAACTCTAACCGCAACGCATAGTAGATAGATCGTCCTTCAGGCGTTATTATAACAACTCCGGCGTCGGACTTTCTATTGTTCTTGGCTCTGTCTGTATATGATTCCCATGGACTAAGCTCTAATTCTTGATCCAAAGTAACTGTCTTGTCACCCACCGTTTCTTCTTCAGGAATTGTAAATTCAGCTATGAAGTCAGCCAAGGCCTGCCCCCATATTGATCTTCGCGGCTGAAAGTTCAAATCAAACTGGCTCAGCTCGATATTCCATTTGAGTAGCCGCCCTGATGCTTTAGGTTTCTGCAACACTTGTCTCAAAGGTTGGTCGGTATACACAACTATTGGGTGTGCCTGAAAATAATGGCGGAGTTTACGGGAAGCAATCAGGAGGCTATAAGCAAGCTTCTTTATCTTTTGGTAGTTGCGTTCTACAACAGCTAGTTTTTTGCTTACGTAATACACAGGTTTCGGGACTTTTTCCTCTTCGCGTACTAGTGCTGCATTGACGGCGTGAGATGATACCGCCAAGTAGACGAGCAAATCCTTATGTTGCACGGGCTTTGATAATATTGGAGGCTTTTCTAGGAAGTCTAACAGATTCTGGAACGCCTCCACACAGTCGGGTGTCCACTCAAAATTTCGCTTTCCCTGCTTTATGAGATCGAAGAAAGGCACACACTTGTCTGTAGCTTTGGAGATAAACCTGCCCAGTGCTGCAACCTTCCCAGCTAAGCTCTGAACATTCCTAATCTTTCGCGACTCCTTTATATTCCAGATTGCTGCTATTTGGTCTGGGTTGATTTCAATTCCTCTGGAACTCACGATAAAGCCAAGGAACTTGCCTGATGCCACGCCAAAAGAACACTTCAAGGGGTTCAACTTCATCCCATACCTTCGTAGTATACCAAACATTTCTGCTAAATCTTTTGTATGATTCGAAGATTGCTTGGATTTCACTAGCATATCATCTACGTAAACTTCCATAGTTTTCCCAAATGGGTTGTAAAACATGCGGTTGAACAGGCGCTGATATGTGGCTCCCGCATTTTTTAATCCAAACGACATTACGACGTAACAATACAATCCTAAGTCTGTAATAAAGCTTGTATGCTCTTGATCTGGTACGTGCATGGGAAATTGATTGTACCCAAAATAAGCGTCCATAAAGGATAAAAGTTCATGCCTGGCAGTTGAATCTACTAGTTGATCAATTCTGGGGAGAGGAAAACTATCCTTCGGGCAAGCCTTGTTCAAATCAGAAAAGTCGATGCACACTCTCCACTTCCCATTTGACTTTTTAACCAGGACATGATTCAATATCCAGTCAGGATACCTCGAATCCTTAATGAATCCGTTACCTTTTAACTTCTCTACTTCTTCTTTCAAAGCTGCTGACCGCTTTGGGCCCAACATCCGTCTCTTCTGCTTGACTGATGGGTGCTTTGGATTAATACACAAGGAGTGACTCATGATGGTAGGCGAAATCTCATACATGTCGGTGTGAGTCCAGGCAAACACATCCAGATTTGCCTTCAAAAAATCAGCCAATTCTCTTGCTCTAACTAGATCTAGTTGCGAGCCAATCTTTAGCACTTTTATCGGATCCATTTCATCAATAGGTATATCAACTGTTATTTCATTGGGAGTCGCCTTCATGTCCCCAGGTTCTCTATCCTCTCTGGGATCTATATCCTCGAGCACGTCTAAAGGCAACTCTCTTGGGCCAGGACCCCTTAGTTGCTATGCTGAGGCCCCCTTTGGAGAGGCGGAATCATCTTTAGCATCTATATTCAGCCCCTTCATTAGCATCTTTAACTCTGCCACATAACAAGCTCGTCCCGTAGCTTGGTCGCCTCTCATCGTCCCAACTCCGGAGTCAGTCGGGAATTTTAGCAGCAAACACCAAGGCGCAATACATGCCCTAAATTCGGTAAGGGCTGGTCGGCCTAGGAAGGTATTATAAGGCGACTCCAAATCTAGAACTACAAACGACAGGATCCTTACTCTCTGGCGATCCCCCTGCCCTAGTGTGACTGGTAATTCCACAAAACTCATTGGAGCTGTGGATACTCCGTTAAAACCATGTATCCATCCCTGGCATGGCTTTAAGTCTTTTGCTTCGAGCCTCATTTGTTCGAAGGCTTTCCTGAAGAGGATATTGACCGAGCTTCCATTGTCCACTAACACCTTATGAACCAAAGCGGGGCCAATTGTCGTGGTTATCACTAGCGGATCGTCGGTTGGGGATTGAACTCCAAACTCGTCTCTATTGCGGAATACGACATCATCGAACATCGTTTTTTGCTGCTTTATTGGAGTGATGTCTTCAAGGAGGCTGCATTCTCCTACATCATAATGCTTGGCGGCGTTGACGTACTAGTCCATTGCTTTAAAACTACGACCAACCAAGTGAGGCCTGCCTATAATGGAGTTAATGACGATTCTCGTACCATTTTGCTGAGTTGTGGGTTTTGGAGCAGGCTGTTCTTGGTTCGGGGCTTGTCCCCCTTGCCCCCTGTCCCTCGAGGCGGCTTTGTACTCATCCAACTTCCCTTCTTGCAGTAATTTTTCAACGATATTTCTAAAATGACGGCATTCATTGGTGGAATGACCTTGTGTACCATGAAACAAGCAGAAATTTCCTGTTTCAATCTCCTTCTCAGTAGAATCTCTAGGTGGTGGTTTTTTGTACTGCAATATGCTGTATGTGTCTAGATAAATTTTCTCTAACGTATCATTTAACGGCGTGTAATTTTCAAAACTCTAGAATTTGGGTCTTTTATTAGAGCTATTCCCACGGTTTCTGTTCCTTCTATTACCGTTCCCATTTCTATTGCTATTACCACCACTCTGGTTGCCAACATTTACTTCTACTTTTCCTGAACTGTCACCAGACTGCTTCACCGTGACATTACTCTGAACACCTTCCTTCGAGGTCCCTTCGGAGTTTCTCTTTCGATTTGCCTTAGCTTCTTCTCGCCTTAGGCGAACATTAGCCTTTTCACAGAATAATTCTCTTGTAAGAGGTGGTTTTCCAGCCAAGTAATCCCCGAACACTGTGTCAGGATCTACTCCTTCTATCAAGGCCATTAGGATAGTGGGCTCATGGGGATCATTGACTTCAGTGATGGCCAGGTTAAAGCGATCCAAATATGGCTTCAAAGATTCTCCTGGGCCCTGTTTAATTCGTGACAATTCTATGACGGTCTTGGACTTTTAGGCATGGAGTCGGAACTGATTCATGAAACGCTCACTTAATTCTGTGAAATTTGACACCGACCAAGGAGGAAGTCGAGTGAACCACATTAATGCTACATCTTCAAGATAAATGGGAAAAGCTTTGCATTTTACGGCATCGGGAGATGTTGCATTCATGAACCATGCATATCTCATCAGATGCTGCCCTGGGTCTGTTCTTCCTGAATATCGATCCATCTGAGGCAAGTTGAAGCGTCGGGGGAACTGGAAATTCAGGATGTCATCTGTGAAAGGGGTATGACTTTGCTCAATGCCCCAATCTTCATTGGTATATCACCGGCTTTCAGACATAATATGTCGCACCATTGCCCATATATCGGCGGTGGTTAATGTATGCACAGGTTCTCTAGATCTGATGTTCAGATTACCCCTGGGTTCCTGATCAGGGGATAACCTTTTGTTTCTGGCGGCAGCCGCTCTACATTGCTCTCTGTGCTCCCAGTTGACCTCTGGAGGTAAAGGATGGAGGAGTTGTTGCTGTGTGGGGTTAGTAATATTGGGATCCCTGGGTAAGACGTGGGATCCGTGCATAGGTAGTAACATAGGCTGTTGCAGACTCGGGTCATCAGGGCCCAATACACGAGCAACATCTTCTCGGGATTCCAAAGATCCGAAAGTCAATTGATCTAGGTTCTGAGGTCGTTCAACCAGCCTTCTCTCGCAAGGAAGTTCCTGCTCCGAAGAAGACGAATCATCTGTAGGAATGTGGCGTGGTGGGGAAGGAGTTCTCTGCCTCAGGTCGGATCAGTGTTAACACGATCCGGTTCGTTTCCTCTTGGTTCGGATCGACCCCTCCAATCCGGTTCGGATCCTCCTGGTTAGAGTGATCTGCTCCAGAGCTTTGAGCACGTGACCTTGTTAACACAATGGCTTGCTGATTTTCTCTAGCATCATTTCCCCTAGAACCTTGCACTTCCTTTCCTTTGGTCTTAGCCATAATACTTAATTCTTCAACGGTTAGTCAACAAGTACTGAAAGATGTCAAAGAGAAGGGATTAACTTCTTTGAACTTGACAGTTCAAATAGTAGAATGGTAATCCCGAAAAAGCTAAGAATTTGAAGTTTCTCAGTGAAAGAACCAAAATGTTAGACCAAAAATTGGCTCTAACACCCAAATTAGATATGAATTCAATGAAATGGAATCAAAAAGCAATAAAGAACACGCAATTTATAGTGGTTCGGCGTTAATGAGCCTACGTCCACTTTGTTTTCACTTAATTGATGATTTGAATACCAATATAGCAATGATTCTCACTCAACTTCATAATTACAATGCACAAACTCACTCTAATCTCTCAAAAATGGATTTTAAAGATGATTTTGATTTGAATATGATTGTAGAATTCGGCTATGGAGGAAGTATGGACAGAGAATTTGCCAAAAGATCCTTTCAAATGCCTCTAGGTGGTGTATTTATAGGTGAAAAATCTCCTCGAAGTGGCTCCAGTTCGGAATTGCATGCATTCATCCCTTGATAGTCGGGTTCGGAGGCTCCAAGATGGCTACAGCGCATTGGTTTAGTAGGAGTTCGTGGGAGAAATGGTCAGATCTTGTCCGAGTCTTCAGGGGATATGCGCAGCAACGGCTACAGATTCAAAGGAGAAAAGGGGTTCGGATCAGGGCCTCCGATCCGATCCGGTGATGCAACTTGCTGTCCCTTGATGCTGCCGACGTACTCATCCGATCCGAACCAATGGGATTGCTTGCTTTCCTCTGATGCCGCTGAAGTGCTCCTCCGATCCGAACCGCCGAAGCCACCTGCTTTATGATGTTCCTGCCATACTCTTCCGATCCGAACCGATAAGGCCACTTGCTATCCTTTGATATTGCTGATATAATTCCGATCCGATCCGACGTGACCTCTGCATCTCTGATCTCTACTCATGTCTAGCACTATCTTCCTCCGATCCGATCCGATTGGTGTCTTTCTCACTATCTGCTCTTTGTGTAGCCTAGTTCACAAAGTAGGCTAACAAATATTATATAATATAATATAAATTATAGTAATATATTAATAATAAATTTATAACTTATTTAATAAATATTTAACTAAGTTAATCGAGATTTACAAAATTTAACTAAAAGTATATAAAAATAAATATATATTAATATTATAATATGATATGATATAGTAATATAATATAATGATAATAGTAATTCAATAATAATAATAAATTTATAAACTAATATTATAAATGTTTAACTAATAATATAATAATAATATAGTGAATATTACTTGTTTTCTATTTTGAAACCTTTGATAAATTGTTATAAAAGTTGACTAAGTTTAATAAAAATTATCTAATTTTTTTATAAAAATTAACTACGTTAACTAAATTTTATAAAAATTAATTAAGTTCATAAAGTTAACTAAATTTATAATAATAATAATAGTAATATAATAATAAAGTAACTAGGTTTAAAATAAGTAACTATTAAGTTTTCAAATAATTAAATAAACAACTATTTTTTTAAATTAAATAAGTTTACAAAATTTAGTTAAGTTTTATAAAATTTATAAGCTTATAACAATAGACATGTAGTTGTTAAATAAAATATTTAAAACAAAATTTATGTTCATTTCAAGAAATTCCGTTTGTTATCGATATCGTTTCCATACGTTTTTATAAATTAACTAAATTTTATAAAATTAATTAAGTTAACTTAATTAGTTTATATAAATGAACTAATTTTGTGTATGGTGAAATTTAGTCTTTTCGGGTAATTCATGCCCTAGACATACATATACATCTTATGTATGCTGAAAAATCATTTATGTATGTACATCTGGCAGAACATCAAATTGCTTCTACAACATACATATATTAGCTGTCACTTTTGAGTATTTTCTTTGTTTGCTGCAATTATTTTCCTCTATATTTTGCTTTTCATGATAGTTTATATTTACATTTTATGACTAATAGACATATGTTTTTTTCTGACAGGCGCTATATGATGCTCTGAGTTTACGTTATGGTGAAAGGCATGAAAAAAATACGTTGTTGCACTCATTCTTCTTCAAACGTACTTTGCGTCGATGTTCATACATCGTTACTTTTACTATGTATTGTTTTATTTAGCAACATTGTAAGAATTGTTACTTTTGATCATAAATATTTATATGCTTTGAACTTTCTACGACATACTTTTGATGACAAATATTTATATGTTTAATATTGTGCATGAAATACTTTTTATAATTGGCTATGCATACTATAGCATTATGCTAGAGCAATAATAATATTTTATAATGATTAAACAGCTTTCTTGGCAAATAATTAATTCTATATAATACTAAATTAAACTTTCTATAGTGTTTCTGTATTGTTTATAGTTGCTATAAGAATTAGGCTATGAAATTTCTACAGCGTTTGCAGTTGCTATAATAATCAAGCAATGTTTATCTACAGCATTTATAGTTGCTAATAGCAATTAAATGATGTCATAAATATTAGCGGCATAAAGCACAACATTGTGTAAAAGTTTTATAGCAATCAAAAACGCTGCAGATAGGGATTTGTATGTTACAAATAATCCATTTAACAGCAATTCTGAAACGCTATGAATAACATCATTTATAGCATGTTTTTATAGCGATTATATGTTTGCTATTATAGACCCCTGACATATTACAACATGCTGATATATAGCGTTTATAAAAATGTCACCATATCCTTTTATAGCGTTTTCTAAACACTATAAAAAGATCTTTCCCTTTTAGTGAGCAGTAACCCACATAGATGTATCATGGTACCTTGAAACTAGGCAAGGTGGGGCACGATTATTGGGCTGATTATAAGCGGTCAAAACAACAGCAGGGGGCACGTCAGTGTAGGTTCCGACGGTTTACGGGCGTGCACGTACTCCGGAGTGGGAAAAAGCAGGCACTAGGTACCAGTAGTTATACAGTGTGCATCTTGAATCGTGTCAGGTCGCTATCACAAGGATTGATACACCTTATTATGGGACCAGCACAGGGTATCTACACGCAAGAGAGGGTCGATTGACACAAACACATGGAACATGAATACAAGTAAGGGGACCGACCGATAGGGTAGTAAGGGTACATCTAACATGTTCATGGCAATTAGGCTGATTGAGGTGGAATCCTCACGATAGATGTACACCTGAAGGCTACCACCATTTGCGGGGATTGGGATCACGTTGTAATATTATCATTTTATACAAATTACTAGTAGGGACACTAGTTAGGTGGTGCATATATATATATATATATATCAGAATAACAAAGTAGTAGAGAAGCAGAGAAAGAGTAGGAGTGCATTCAGTTTATCTTGCCTTATCATACCTTATGCTTATCCTATGTTATCTTGTTATCCCTGTTATCACGGTATTGTCTTTTATTCAGTTTATTCATGTCATGATGCTTTTGCCTATTTATATGCTGAAAGTCGCTGGACTTACCAGACTCATGTCTGACCTAGTTTTGTTTTGCCTCTTTTCTTCCGTTCCCCTCCCCCCTAAGGTTCATAGGGAGGAAATGTTATCACTTAGCTCAGTTTTCCTTCCAAGCTCGAAGATAGTCGATGTATTGTTTTGGACTCTCTCTTCTACTGCTATGGCTGGTTCATGCTTCATTGGGGAATATCATTGTTATTTTTATGCTTCTTTTATACTTGGTAGTTTTTGAATCAAGACAGAATTTCTATGTATTACTTTTAAGTATGATTGAGCCAATTATTGTAAAAGCTTGACTGAATTAAGTTGTTTATAAAATGACTTTATTTTCCGCTGCTTTATTTGTCTCTCTTGTAATTTATCTGCATCTTTTACCTAAAACCCTCCACCAAAGTTAAGGCATTCCCTTTGTGATGACCTTAACAGAGGTGGGGTGTTTCACTTGGTATCAGAGCCGAAGGTTACCGGATCAGATAGAAGATTTGAAAAATTATTTTCAAAACGGTTTTAAAAGAAGCATTTTCTAAAGAAAAGTTTTGTGTTTGAAGGAATATTCCCCAAAGCCATATGCACTATCTTTTAACCCTCTGTTTGAATCCTTATTTCCTTCTTCCTTGAGTCTCCAGGGCTTCTGGCTTCCTGGGAGGTAACCTCATCGCGTCATGGTTCCGTAGGCTTGATGAGATTACGACACTTGTCAAAGGGCAAATAAACGCCCAACTTCCATCTATAGCCGCAGTAGTTTCACCTACGGCTAATTTTCTTTCAAGCTTTGTAGGGTTTTCCATGCGATGGAGGCAGCTTTCGAGAGACCTGTCAACAAGTTACACAAGGATGGAAAAGAGGAGAATGAGGGAGTTTGGCTAAGGAGCACAATGAAGAACTCACAGATATAGACTTGGTTCACAAAGGAGGAGAGGAAAGAATAGTAAAACCTAAGACCAGAGGAGGAATCTTTATTATGGTATAACGGGTCGTATAATTAAGGGCAAAGGCAAGAACAAATGACAGGATTTTCAGGAGGGTAAATGCATGCTCTCACCACCAGCGTACCTGAGAGAGTGGTAGTAAGGTTTCTGTTGAAAAAGTTTAGTTTTTCTTCTTGATCATCCTGTTAGTACTCTTTTTGATTTTAGCTCTTCACATTCGTTTATATCTGCTTCCATAGTTGAGTCTCTACACCTTAGTACTTGTATAGTAGAAGATCCCATTTATTGTCTCAAATCCAATTTGTGGTTCGGCTCATTTATCTTTGGTTTCTAATGATTTGAGATGCTTATGTTTTTGGTTTCATGGGCTATGGGTTGATTCTAGGCATGGATTGGTTAGCTAGTAATTGTGAAAGGAGGGTAGTTAGACTTTCGACTTGCCCCGGGGATACCCTCGAGATTTCGTGCGATCCTAAGGGATCAGTTTGTCTTACTTGCCTAGAATCACTTGATGCATCTATCGACGATTTGCAATCCGTTAGAATAGTCTATGAGTATGCATGATGTTTTGATTAGGTTAGGGGTTTTCCCCCTAAAACTCGAGATAGACTTTCACATATATCTAGATGACAATTCAAAGCCAGTTATGCGATCAATGATAGTTTTGGAGCAAGATTGGCGAGGATAGCCAGAGTCGGTTAAGTGCTCAATTGTTTGGTTGTTTTGCTAGTATCATCTCACATAAATCGTCCAAATTCGGAGGAGGTATTCCTTGGGTGCTTGTCAGATATTGGTTTAGGCCTTTGGGGCTTGTACTTGAGGGATGTCAAGTTCGACTAGGATGGTTTGCGTGAGAGATATCGACCCTCAGATTTGTGACATAATGAATAAGCTAAGTAGAAGAGAGACCTCTAATCATCTTAGTATATACACTTGGTATCATGGTTAATATCTGTTTATCTTGGAAAGATAGTTCGACTACATTGGATACCCTCTAACATAGTAAGTGATCGAGGTCCATCTTTACTAGTGGGTTTTGGAAACGGAGGTCAAGAAGCTTCGCAATCGTGAAGTTAAATTAGTTAAGATACAACGGAGTGAAGCTCAAGAAGGTGCAACTTAGAAGACTGAAGACTAGATACGCGCATCATACCTTTTTTGAGAGTATATCATTGATTCCACTTTTTCTATAATATTTATTTTGCACGCTACTCTTTATCTTTTAGGTATATCCTCTCGGTCCTATCCTCGATCCTTAGATAGAAACCAATGGATGTAAACATGTATTTGAAACATGTTATGATTGATGGTTGCAAGTGGTTGCAAGTGGCTGCTAGTGGATGCTCGTTGATGCATACACACAGTAGGCACTAAATCGGCTCAGTCACTTTCATATTGCATATGCATATGAATGTATTTGTATATGGATTAAAACTAGATGTGTTATCATATGGATGTTGCATATGGATGAGTGAATATGCACACATATAGTATTTACGTGATTAGGGATATTTGCATACATGTTGGACGCATGACACTCTCATGATTCACATTAAGGAGGTCAACTGGATCTGTAGACCGCCTGATTTTGCATTAGATAAGAGACATATACACACACTCTGCATATTTTCATATGACATTAGAAACCTTTTAAGGACAATAGATTCCTGTGATTGAATGGTTGAGCAGATGGATGTTGGATGTTAGGATACACGTTCTTCCTAATTGAAGATTTCGGGGTAGAAATCCTTTAAGGAGGGGAGAATATAACACCCCGTATTTTCTGTGAACGTTAAAGTAACAAATTAGAGTATACTTAATTTTTAAGAGAAGAATTAAGGGAAACGGGTTACGCCATTGCGTTCGTCTCGGAATTCTTCTTGAGATAGAGTCCGAGTTTGCGTAAATCAGACTCCGTATGAAGACGTTATGACCTTCAGAAGTTTCAGGGGTTTAAAATAAAACCATCCCGAATTCAAATTTAAAGTTTCGAAATTCAAATCACACACCCGGGCTAGGCGGGAAATTTCCCTCTCAGGACCCAGGTCGACCTGGGGGTCGACCTGGGTAGAACAGGTCGACCATGGGGTCAACCTGGGGGTCGACCTCCCACCTTTTTCCAGATCCATGGAGAGATTCATTTTTCTGCATTTAGACGCCCGTTCTTACCAGGTTCGTTGCTCCTAAGCTATTTAAACACCCCCAAACCTCACTTTCTCTCTACACAACTTCATTTTGCCAATACTCTACCCTAATTCATATCAAAATAAATCTAATACGGGGTTATGCTGCTCAAGTCCTTCGTAGAAATCAAGTTTAGAATTCTAGTAGAGATTCAAAGGCTAATTCAACAACTTCAACAACTATTTTCTAAGAATCAAATCAAATCTAAATTAGAAGAATAAATAGTCTACTTCAAGGGAGAGCTATTCAGTTTCAGAATATAGATCCCAGAATTCAAGACCCTTCTGTAATTTGTAAGTTCACGTTACTTTCAGAAATAAAAGTTAATTGTGATTCTGACATTGTAACAAAACTGGATCTGAGATTATGCTTGTCTTTCCATATCCTTTGGATATATCTCATTGATAATATTATGTCCGTTCTTTGTCTCTTCTTTCCTTCTTCCCTTTTTGTTTTATAGCCAGGCTACTGCGAGCTTGAGCCAGATCTCATAAGAGATGAACGTACGTTGGAAATAAAAATTGGGCATAATTGAGTTGTAATTGATTTGAGGACATAACACATGTTTTATTCAAAAAATAAAGTGTATCGAACATATGACTTGGGATTTGAGGCAAAAAGTATTGGACATATGACTTGAGATTTGAGGCATAAAGTATTGGACGTATGACTTGAGATTTGAGGCATAAAGTATTGGACATATGACTTAGGATTTGGGGTGTAAATTGAACTATAAATATAAGGCATAGTACATGTTGTGGTCTAAGATCTAAAATTGGGACATATATATATATGATAGTTTATGATTTGGAAGAAGAAGATTAGGGTGTATAGTAATGTATGGCTTAGGCATGAAAACAAGATTTGCCTTTGTTTTGTAAGTCAGTTACTTTTAGATTTGAACACCTAAATCTAATTGTGACATGTAATTAAATGGATATGAGAATATGCCTGATGTAAGCTATCCTTTCATTGAAATCTATGCTTGAGTATATATATCTTTGGGAGTCATTTTTGACTATGAAACTGGTCCAATCATATCTATCCTTGTTGTGTATCGGAATTGTAATCCTTTTTAAGTTCATGATATAATTCTTATCATATCTATATGCCTGCGATGTATTCCTTGCAAAACTTGTCTTTTTAGTACATCAAGTTTATTGGACCAGTAGTTCTTATCATCATATGACTATGTGTAACAACCCGAAAATCTGGGCCAGTTTAAATTTTTTATTTTGGCAATTTTAGCAAATTGTGATTATTTAAAATGAATTATTTTAATTAAAAACGACGAGAAATTTACTTTGAATAAAATTCAATCGTATATAGGTAAAATAGATCGACGATAGAATATAAATAATTATAAAAGGAATTGAAAATGGCGCGGTAGTTCGATAATTCGATTTCAAACTTCAAATGAAAATACTGGGTGCAAAATAAACCGGATTTTAGTGAAACAAAAAATAATGGAATCTAATAGAGAATATCTTTCCAACGAATCCAAAAGATCGAAATTTCGTAGCGGGGATCAAAAGATATGTCCAGTTGAAAATTCTGAATAGTCGCTATGGAATTCAGGCCCTTAAAAATGGACATTTTGCAAACGACCTCGGATTTCGACGAAACCACTTTTGTTGGATCCGTGTTGTAAAGTTATTTCTAGATTTCAAATTTCATAATTTTCGAATCAATATGTGAGCGTGGCAAAGGAAAACGCGTTTGACCAGTTTCAGTTGATTTTAATCGACTGGAAATTGGCCATTTTTCAAACGGTCTCAGAATTCGACGGAACTAGTTTTGTTAGGACCGTATCATCAATACGAAGCTAGAAATAACTTTACGAGAATTTTTAGAGATCGTATGTGGGCCCGGTACTTGAAATGCGCGTTCAAATTCAATATATAGAGTAATATGTTGATTTTGACGAAAACTGATCGAAACAGTCGAATTAGCTTACGATACATATCCCATTGTGTTCGGAATGGGGGTAATTAGCTATGGACGACAGTCGGCGGGTTCGATTTCGAGTTCGAATGGAGATGGTACGTTATAGAGTTTAAAATTTAAAATAATAAATAAATAAATTATAATATAAATCTATCCTTTATCTCCCTCCTTTGCCCCATTGACTAAAAAATCAAATTCAGAATAAAAAAAAGAAAAAACGAAGGGCGACGGAGCCCTAATCCGCCAGCCTCCGACGAGCGCACCCCATCCCCGACCGCCCTCCCCCTTCCCACCGCCTCTCTCCTTCTTTCCCTAGCCTCACGCCAGTCTCTCTCCACCCTCCAGCTCCGATTTGCAGACCCCCCCAAAACCCGAAGACAACCCCACAGCCACATCACCGAGCCGCGAGTCCTAGACCCCCCTCCAACATCGACTTCGACCGCCCTCCCCCTTCTGCTCCTCCTTCCTTCGCTTCTACAACACCTCGCAGCAGCCCCCTTCGATGGTGAACATTTCCCCCCTCCTTCCTATTTCTATGTAAGCTTCTTTTATTTATTTACATTTATTTTATATATTTTCAGTTTTATTAATGGTTTTTAAAATAAAAGAAATGGGTTTTAATATAAAAGGAATGATTTTTAACGTTAAAAAGACTTGAATTCTTTTCATATGAAAATTTTGATCTTTATTTTTATGGAGAAGACGATCTTGTTTATGAAAGGTTAAGATTTTCACTTATATAAAAATATGATTTTTATATAGTAGGGAATATAAAAATATGATTTTTATATTGTAAAGATAATAAAGATATGATTTTTACTTATGTAGAGTATAAAAATATAATTTTTATATAATGTAGAGTTTAAAATTATAATTTTTATCATATAAGGAAAGGTATAGGATTTTTATACATATGAAAGTGTAGTAAAAATTGGATCTTTCATATGTAGGAAGCGAAGAAAGGTTGAAATGAGATTTTTATATATTGAATAGCGAAGTAAAAATTCGATTTTTATATATTGAATAGCGAAGTAAAAATTCGATTTTTATATATGGAATAGCGAAGTAAAAATTCGATTTTTATATATTGAATAGCATAGTAAAAATTCGATTTTTATATATTGAATAGCGAAGTAAAAATTCGATTTTTATATATTGAATAGCATAGTAAAAATTCGATTTTTATATATTGAATAGCGAAGTAAAAATTCGATTTTTATATATTGAATAGCGAAGTAAAAATTCAATTTTTCCATATGTAGAGAATACGGGCAGAGAAAGTGACACGGGGCAAGAACGACGAAGATTTCTACCTACGAAGAGTCGAGGGATTGGATTATCTAATCTGTGAGAACTTCTCACTTTTCAATTTCTTTTTCTAGTTATATATATACTAGGATGCAGACGGTGCTTAGCAGCACCCGATACCCGTCATCCACAGACCATGGATGGCTTGTTTGTTTAATTGTTTGGTTATGTAGTTGGTTAGATTATTTGGTTTGGAATTGAATTATTTGGTGAAATGAAATTGATGTGATTGATGTGTGAATGGCGTGGGCCTTCACTAGACCGGGGATAAGGCTAGGCCTTGTCCCGTTCCTAGTATCGTGCCGTTATTGTAACACCCCGTGTTTTTAATGTAATTAAAAATGTATATATATATATATATATATATATATCCACAGATAGGATTAATATGGTGATGTATAATGAAAATTAATTAATATATGAAAAAAAAGAAAAGATTGGTTGCATGCGATGTAAATATGTTGCATGCACTGATTTGCAAACATAATGCATTAACATTAAAAGAAAAAGATTCATGCATTGGTTTAATTTAAGTATTGTAACTAACATGAAAAAGAGAAGTAAGGCAAGAACAATAATTATCATTGTTCTAAGACCTATTAACAAAAGACTTTGTAGCTCAGTTGGTTAAGGCATTGGATTTGTAACATGGAGGTCGGGGGTTCGAACCCCGACGGCAGCATAATTTTTATCTCTGTTTTAAAGAGGGCTAACTGGACATGCAAATATATGTACATATACAAATTCAAAATTTGAAAGGATAAGAACGTACAAATAAGGAAATAAAGAAAATATATGTATATACATGAGAATATATATATATATATATGTATATGCAGAAATATATGTATACGAAAGATAAAATTTAAGATAAGGCTATAGTAAATGAAATATGGCAAGAATTAAATAACGGTGCAACATCGTTTGAATTTTGAAAATAAAATGAAAGTTGTGCGTATATATATCTACGCGTAAAATGGTCGTTAAAGGAATTGTATACATATAAGAATATTTCATGTGAATAAAACAGTTTAATAAATTCTAGGAATTCAAAAGTTCGAAATTCAAATTTCTGCGCCAAAACAGCTTGTGGGACCCAATGTTGACTTAGCACTGCATGTACGATAAGATTTGGCTAGATTCATCTGCGAACCTGGACTATTTTCTTAACTAGGTTCAATGCTGACTCAGCGCTGCGTGTACGATAAGGTCTTGAGCAACTATATAAACAGCCCTGGTCTTCTTCTCTATTCACAATTCTTCTCTACCCTTAGGCTACAAAGATTCTTAGTAAACATGGCTTCCTCTCCTCCTCTTAATCAAATAATATATATAAAATAAATCAAGACGAGGAGGTGCTTCTCAAAGACTTTCAAAGAGGAGATTCAAGCTAGAATTCAAGTGAAGATTCGAACGACTACAACGACCGTTTTTCTACGAATCATAGCAACGCCATCTTTCTATTCTAATCTAATCTCTGTAAGTCAGTTATTTCTAGATTTGAACGTTTTTCTTTGTTCATGACATGAAATTAAAGGAATAAAAGAATATGCCAATTCTCTTTCTTTCTATTCGAATATGTGCCTATCTCTTTGGACCTAATTAAGAACTGTCATGATTCAAAGACAAATAAGACCGTGACTATGAAACTATGGACCTAAAAACCATATGCCTATGACTATGAACATTTGCCTATGACTATGGACATTGCCTATGACTATGGACACTGCCTATGACTATGAACATTGCCTATGATTGTGACTATGACTATGAGGATTACTTCCTTGACAAAACCTATGCCTTTGATTAACATAAACTATCGCCTATGACATAACAAGGACATCTGTGATTAAACCTCCATGATTCATGACTAGGAAAGTGCTGCTTGAGTTCTGTGATTTTGAGATTGGGGCTAAACCCGATTATTTCTGCTTTTCCTTGGTTTTCTTTGGTTTTAGACTATGGGAATTTACATATTAAGTTAGGTCTACCCATGTTCTTGAACCTACTCTGTCTATTCTTGGTTTTAGACCGTGGGAATTTACCTATTAAGTTAGGTCTACCCATGTTCTTGAACCCACGTCGTTATTCAAAACCACTTTATGCCAGTTGTTATATCTATCCTTTTCATAGCAATCTTTGGTTCATTCCCTATTTTCTGCGAATTTAGATTTATCTATAATCTAGATTGAATCACGATTATACGAACGGTGGGAATGCGATTTGGGGCAAAATATGAAATTTACTAAAACGTATTTTAACTTGGAAATTGGCATAAATTGGGAACATGTATTATGGCATGTTCATAGAAATGCAAATTGGATAAATTTGACATAAATTATAAGATGTGTAATTTGAATCTTGTATTAACGTGTAAATCTAGCATTTACATGAATTGTGAACTAGAGTAATAAGTATAGTTTGACATGAATTAGAATGTTAAATCAGAATTGGATTAGCTAATTTGGCTCGATAAGTATATTGGCATAAACTTGAAATTGGCCATAATTGGGAGCAATTGTCAGGATTAGCAAAATCATGGTTAGTGACACTTCATTTGGTATGGTTTACATACCAAAAAGCATAAACATGATATAGAGGGGAATGGGCCATAAGAATAAATGTAGACAATTTACATTAAAAGAGTAATTGGGAAATAAGTAAATTAAGATTAATTTACTTATAGAATTTGTCGTAAATGAGGAAATGTTAATTTAGACAAATTAAAGGTTTGTTAATGACATCTTTTTTTTAATAATAAACCAGAAAGTTCTAGGGTGACAGAGAGGATAGTGCCTAGGCTTGAGTTTGGAAAGTACAAGTTTCCTGCTCTCCCTGGCTATCCCTAATTGATCCGACGGACGGGATGGTTACCTTCAAAACCTGATTTGAAAATTAATCAAAACTCTTTGAACTAGAAAACACGAATAGGCCTAACCCGAGGTTAGACTGAGTTGCGATGTAAACCTGCCCGGAACCAACCGGCACATCCAGTAATCGCAACAATATCTGTCTAATGTGAGTGGTCGTGGCTTTAATTTATTTAGTTAAAGCTAGAACAAGAATGCTAAGGTTAAGTTAACTAAGACACTTAACTAACTCAACATGATAACAAGACTGGTAGGTGGGGTCAGGTTCATACAGTTAATCTAGAACGGGAGGGTTAAGTCCATAGGAACACTTAACCAACTTAAGCACAGTTAAGCTAGAACGGAGGGCTAAGTCCACAGGGACACTTAACCAAACTCATGGTAACAAGACAAGATTTGTAGAGGTTAAGTAACTAAGAAGACACTTAGCCAAATTTACATGTTAACTAGTCTAGAAAGTGGGATTAAGTAAAGTTAATATACTTAGCCAAATTTACATGTTAACTAGACTAGAGGTTGGGGTTAAGTAATATTTAATTCGCTTAGCCAATTTGATATGTTAGCTGGGCCGGACCGTAGGGTTAAGTAAACTTGAACACTTAACCATCAGATTTTGATAAAGCAATAGGGTTAAGTCTAAAACATGAAGGGATAATACTTAACCATTAATAACAGGTTAGTTAGAACAGACGGGCAAGGTTAAGTTAAAAAGGAACACTGAACCAATACAGGGTGAATGGGTAAGGTTAAGTAATAAGGAATACTTAACCAATATAACTTGGTTTGTGGTGGGGTTAAGTCAACATGAATTACTGATAACACTTAACCAGTTTAACAGGGTAAATGAAGAGGGTTAAGTTGGCTTGAATTGACTAATGACACTTAACCAATCCAAATTGACGGGAAAGGGAACTAAGTAGAAAACCTTAGTTAAGAAAACAACGATTCTGGAAACTAAGTGGTAAATCTTAGTTAGTAAAACTAAGTAGTAATTCTTAGTATAACACGGGAAGGAGTGAGTGTCCGTCTGAATAGAAAGAAGGCTCCAACGAATTGGGTTACGAAGCCCGAGGCTTCGAGGGGACGTGAGGGTACTCTTGGTATCCCTCTGTGAGGCTGCAGATGATCCGCCTGGGCCCACGGAGGTTAAGGTATGCGTAGAAGAACCAGGGGTATGCCTTGGTTGCAATACATGGCAACCTAAAGACTAGGATGGACCGGCGTGATTCGGCGAGCAAACGGTAGCCCTGTGATAGCAACTCGTCGTCTACCATCCATCTTCAGTCAATCGAGATACGTGAAGCAGAAAGGCGGAGAACTCCAAAAGACCATATACTTGCTATCTAGTTATGGGTGAGGATGGCCATAGGATAGTGGGGCACCGGGGGCCGGCGTATAGTTCTCATTTTACAAGGTGTGCCTTTCATTAGTTGAGGGAGGGGTCAAGTGGGACCATAGCCACTGGAATAAAAACAGACCTTAGCATCTGCATCGGCAGATATCTGAAAGCTCCCGACCGAGTTCTGTATTCCTAGACTTTGGGGCATCGTTCGACAGGTAGCGTAATCCCTAGTTGGACTAGGTGGCCTAAATCTTGAATCCGAGAAGCGTTCAGCAGATAGCGTAAACCTAGTTAAATCTAGAAAGCACTTGATTGAAAACCCTAGATTTGATCTAGGTAATAAATAATGAATGTATGCCGGAAGGCAATGGAAAATACAGGGATTGGGATCACGTTATCGTTACTAGTTGGGACACTAGATAGGTGGTGCAGAGATATAGAAACCAGTATAACAAGGAAATAGCGAAGCAACGAAAGTATTAGAGCGTATCCAGTTTATCTTAGCATATCTTGTGTCTAATCTTGTTGACCCTATCGTCATGGTGTAATCTTGTATTCAGTTAATTCATGTCGTTTTGTTTTCCATGTTCACATGCTAGAAGTTACTGAACTTACTCAGGCTTTATGTCTGACTATGTTTTTCTTTCGTCTTCTTTTCTTCCGTCCCCCTCCCCCCAGGTAGAAAAGGAGGGAATAGTTTAACTCAGGACTGCCACTCTTTCCCAGCTTGAAGATTTGTCGAAGTTTTGCTTGGATTCTCGTTCCAAATGCTATGGCTGTCTCTTGCTAAAAATCGGGGAATATAAATGTATTTTTATGCTTCTTTATTTTGTAAGACAGATGACACTCTGATATTGTAAAGAAATCTTTGTACAAACTATTTTATCAATAAAGCAAAATTTTATTTTCCGCTGCTTAATTTCTGTTTGTCTTGTAATTTATCTGCATCTTTTACCCTAAATGCTCCACAGAACTTAGTGCATTCCCTTTGTGAGTGACACTAACGGATGTGGGGTGTTACACGTGGTATCAGAGTTGAAGGTTACTGTAACGACCCGCCCTGTACTAGCCGACATTTCCTCCAAAAGTGCGTTGTACACATGTCTAACTAGCGCGGAACGGTCGTCGGAAGGAAAGAAAGAAGGTGAAGAACTAACACATAACCTGTAGAATGTCTCACAGCGCATGGAATAAAATATAATAATAACATAACTTTGACATAAAACAGGCGAGACAGTGCATAAGCTGAAAAACTAAATCATGTCTAACATGGCAGCGGAAATCCAAAATACAGCTTATGATCCAACATCCTTATTACAACTTAAAAAATACTGTCTCTAAGCAAAAGAAAGGAAAAGGTACACTACTAATGCCCAAGCAGTGACCATCGATAACACAGGGAGATAATACATAAATATCATTCGTGGAAGCCTCCTGCTCCTCTCCAGTACAGCTACCCGTGCATCCACCTAACCTGTCTCTAGTCTACTCGTGTGAGCACCCAGAGTAATAAGAGGAGACATAAAACTCTGGGTCAGACAAAAAGTCTGGTGTGAGCGATAAGCAGCTAAACAAAACAGAACAATAACAGGTATAATCCAATCATACCTGAACCTGGACCTGCAACCAAAGAGTTAGCACTACATACCGTACAATACTCTAAGGTGCCACTAACATATGGTGTAAAGAATACGGGGGTGGGGGTGTGTATGTCATAGTGATGTCAAACAATCAAGCATAGCAACCATCCTCACATCTCTCACTCAATGCGTAAAGCATACGATATCCACTACTTTGGTCACCTAATCTTTTGGGCCATGACAGAGTCCAACCCCGTATAACTACACTATGAGCCCCTAATCCATCTCTCAGTGATGAACCAAAGTTATGGACACCGATAACCGCTTTGCACACGTCCCGCAGCAAAGCCCAAATCGTGAAGTGAACTCATTGGTTCCCATCTGGATCCTGAGCTCTAACTTCTGCTTTGGACTACCTTTGCATCTCGGGTTATGGTCTTCATCTTCATCCGGATCGGTTCGGCTTCATTGTTTACGCCTCAAGTCAAAGCTCTTCGGTTCGGTTCGGTCGTGACGAGCCTCTCCGGTTCGTGACAAGCTCCTTCGGTCGTGCTCCAGGCATAGTGGCTCCCTCAGTGGCTCGGTTCGGCCTTCAACATTCCTCACTGGATCGGATCGGTCCCTCAAGCTCCTCCATGGTGCATCGGTTCGGATCGGAAGTGACCACTCGGGTCGGGTCGGAGACGCGGTTCGGTTCGGGTAGGGCGCTCCGGCTTTGGATTCTTCATGGCTATCTCTTCGCGTTCTTCCAGACGGTTCGGGTCGGGTTCCCCTGCACGAGTGGCTCGGATCGGGTACGAGTCTCTGGTCCTTAGTTGATGCTCGTAGACTTCGCACAGACGGTTCGGTTCGGAGGAGATGGCTTGGTTCGTGATGTGGCTTCACGACCCCATAGGGCGATCCGATCCGGCCCTTGAAGCGACCCGAAACTTCCCCGGTCTCCGAAGAGATGAGAAAGAACGAATTACTGTGAGGACAAGACAAATCAGAACACAAACAGAAGAACATTTCATTGTATATTACAACAATGTATCAGATTACAAGAATATACAGAGTATAAAAGAATATTACACAGAAATATCAGAGATTTAAATTACATTTAAATACATCGCAGCGGAAAATAATACAATACACAACTAGAAGAGATATACGGATACAAAGCTTTCCGGATATCATTCCAGCTGTAAACCAGGATCCTGTGAATATAAATCTGCAAAACCAAAACTACTAGCTGCCCGTGTGGAAAATAAGGGCACCCAGAGTTTAGGTTGAAACAATAAACTCCAGGTCAGTCATGTGACTGGTGTGAGAACTAAAACAGTTATTTAAAACTTTACTTTAAAAGAGAGTAATTCAAGGGACCACGCCGTATAACACGGAACGGGTTTCCTCCCAAGAATACTAGTGCATAGAATAAACAGCGCAATGCTTTTTCGAAAAATGAAGCTATTATAAGACCCAGGTCCCATCACACAATGCAACGCAAGCCGGAGGATAGGGTTTTACCTTATAACAGCCAAACATGCTTGATACGTTTAAAACGAATCATTTGATACTATAATAAGTGTATAGTGTCAAAAACAATTTCAATCATAAATATAAATCATAGACGGCATGAGTGCCCCATCCCACTATGTCGCCATACTAGGCTCTACAAATAAAGCCGAAATACACGTATTGGAAATTGGATTTCCATCATGGTGGCTCCTGATTCGAAAGATCTATCGCGTAGTACAAATCACCGCGGCTTACGTCTCAGCGAGAGAAAACACCGCTATGCACATCCGCACTTTTGGGACTCAAGTATCACCGCGGCTTACGTCCCAGCAAGAGAAAACACCGCTTACTCTATCCCTCCGAGCACGAAGCTCAATATCGGTCGACCGAATCCACTACACTAAAAATGTATACTGATCAAACCATCAGTTTACCACCATCCCGGGCTGTGAGGCTCGCGGATCAACGCTATACACAAAGCCATGCTATATCAGCTGCGCTTTGATCATCAACCACCAAACTTTGCTTTTCAACAAAAGTCTGGATCACTGCATCTCAGTATGCCACACTATCAATCCATATCGTACCACTGATTTCTGCCAATATATAACCTCTGAGCTCATACGTCTCAGAGAAGGGCGTTAAGCAAGAGAATAAATTCTCCGCTGCCAAACAGATATATATTTAGCAGAGATCAACAAATACAATATAAAGGAATACAATGTCAGACACACCATCCATTTACAAGTCCGTTCTAGGTCTGAACGAAACCGGAGGCACTTTCCTCGCATATCCATCCATCTCCAAGTACGTCTGGACGATCACCAACTGATTCCCTCATCCTGGGTGTACAGCCCAATCAAGATCATCAGTAATCACCCAAACGATGTGAAGACTTCCGGTCTTCAACCACCGTCTTCATCTTCGACATCTCGTCGAATCGGTTATTCAGAATGGGTATAAACCCGGCCTTTCTGAATAACCCACGTATATAAATAAACGAATGTTACACAAACACAACAAACGCCTCATTCCAATTCAAAATATTATTTTATTCACAAAATCACATTCTTAGGGAAAGGTTCCCATTAATTTTATCCAAGATAAATTCTTCTAAATTTACTCTTTAATCCTCCTATGGATATCCTTTCAAACTAGTCGGGATTAACGAACCACACCGAAGTAATTATTTATTTTATTTCCCAATCCCAAACTATATATCCCATGGAGAAAACTGGTAATACTCCACATCTAACACCACGGTGTTATCGGTAAAATTAATTACCATTTCACGTTCAAATCTAATTAAAGATTTAACTATCGTTTTGGAGCAAAACTGGTGATACTCCACTCTCGATCACTTTTCAGATTTTGATAATTAAAATTATCAATTCACATTTTAATCTAATTAAAGATTCATTAAAACTCCACTTAGTTTTAATCTTTTCAGAAATCGATATTATGCCTTTAACTGGGTTAAAGAACCAATGTCATCTAAAACACGACTCACGATAAACCCAAATCACATTTGATATTAAATACAAGGCTCTGAATAGAAAATATACCGGCTTACATTCAATATCAAATTCTGAAACCAACAAATATCGTATTGGAAATAACGATATAAATATATCTTTCAAATCCCCATAACAATATTTGTATAGTCACGAAATCCAACATCGAAATATCCCGAAGATAATTTCGATTCAACTCCAATCCAATCCACTTATTGGGAGTATTGATTATTTTTAAAATCACTTTCAAATTCAATTTATTTATTTCAAAAATAAATTGATTTTAATTCTAGTTCAAAACTAGTTCATTTCGATAAAAATCTATTTTTATCTTTACAAATGTGGAGTTTTTCACCCCCGTTCTTTCCAATTCACATATTATGATTTTACACAAATTATAGATATTTTTAATAATTTTATCAAGGCCCGTACAGTCGATTTCCATCTACGGCCATCGAACTGCACTTACAGCGACCTTTTTCGAATTTGATTTGGACATAACTCCAAATCCAACCGTTAGATTTCAAATTTCTAATATTCATTGGAAAGCTCTTTTCGATACGAACCCAACGGTTCCGGTTTTAGGAGAATCCGACGGTCGGATCTCCCGCAATGTCCGTTTGAAATAAATGGTCGAAATTCACGAACTGCCGCGGCGCGGCGCGTTCTATTCAGGCCATTATATATATAATATATATATATTATATATATTTCGTCGATTTCCTTTTAAAACGAATTTTATAAATAGTTCTACATTCGTTTCAAAACAATTTCAACTTCCATTCCAATTCAAATCAAAATTGAATTCTTCTTTATAAATTCGTTTTAAAATTCATTTCTATTCAATTCATTTGAATTCATTTGAATTCGCTTTCAATTCAATTCATTTCGAAATCGTTTTCAATTCAATTCATTTCGAAATCGTTTTCAATTCAATTCATTTCGAAATCGTTTTCAATTCAATTCATTTCGAAATCGTTTTCAATTCAATTCATTTCGAAATCGTTTTCAATTCAATTCATTTCGAAATCGTTTTCAATTCAATTCATTTCGAAATCGTTTTCAATTCAATTCATTTCGAAATCGTTTTCAATTCAATTCATTTCGAAATCGTTAAAATCGATATAAATATCGTTTACGTCAAAATGGCGTCAATCTAATCAACACGGCTTTATATTTTCAAAACCTCTTTATTCTATCCAACAAATGAATATTATCCCATTCAACACATGAATCTATATTTATTTCAACACACGACTAATCTCAACACATGAGTACTGTCAACACATCACTATTTTTATATTCAACACATGAATTTTTCTTTTATAATATTCATTACTTTCCCGATTGGAATGAGGCCCAATCAATCACCATATAACGTTAATTACATGGATTCCATACAACACATGTATATAATAGCAATAATAAACAATCAACCATCAACCAAAGTGCACTACACTGTATAAGCATCAAATATAGATATCTTACGCTTATAACAGCCTGTCAATCAATCGATCGACATATTTAATCAATCAGGATGAGTGAATTTCAAATTTCATCCCAACACCCGTGTGGGGTTTCAAACAATCAAACACAGATTTTCGTTTGTGCAGTTGGGCGATGTGTAAAATTTATCGACCCATTCAATATCAGTCAAATCAGTGTATATAAACAAATCGGCCGATTTGTTTATAAATATTTATTTACTCACTTTCACGTTAAAATTTATATTTTTAACGACAAAAATATTTTACTTCAACACTTGAATTTCTATTCAGTTCATTTATACAATAAAAATGATATTTTTATTTTTCTAACATATTTTAGAAAATTTCGGCGGCATAACGGCACGATACTAGAAACGGGACGAGGCCTAGCCTTATCCCCGGTCTAGTGAAGGCCCACGCCATTCACACATCAATCAAATTCACCAAACAACCAAATTCAAATCAAATCATATAACTAAGCTATGCAACCAAACAAACAAGTCCATGGTCTGTGGACGATTGTGTCGGGTGCTACTAAGCACCGTCTGCATCCTAGTATATATATATATATATAGAAATGAAATTGAAAGGTGAGAAATTCTCACAATTAGCTATCCTAGCTCCACGGCTCTTCATTGATAGAAATCTTCATCGCTATCGCATCTTCGTTGCTGTAGCCACTACATATGTAAAAATCGAATTTTTACTTCGCTATTCCATATATAAAAATCGAATTTTTATTTCAAAGTTCAATATATAAAAATCGAATTTTTATTTCAAAGTTCAATATATAAAAATCGAATTTTTATTTCAAAGTTCAATATATAAAAATCGAATTTTTATTGTAAAGTTCAATATATAAAAATCTGATTTTTATTATAAAGTTCAATATATAAAAATCGAATTTTTATTGTAAAGTTCAATATATAAAAATCGAATTTTTATTATAAAGTTCAATATATAAAAATCGAATTTTTATTTCAAAGTTCAATATATAAAAATCGAATTTTTATTGTAAAGTTCAATATATAAAAATCTGATTTTTATTATTAAGTTCAATATATAAAAATCGAATTTTTATTTCAAAGTTCAATATATAAAAATCGAATTTTTATTGTAAAGTTCAATATATAAAAATCGAATTTTTATTATAAAGTTCAATATATAAAAATCGAATTTTTATTTCAAAGTTCAATATATAAAAATCGAATTTTTATTGTAAAGTTCAATATATAAAAATCTGATTTTTATTATAAAGTTCAATATATAAAAATCGAATTTTTATTTCAAAGTTCAATATATAAAAATCGAATTTTTATTGTAAAGTTCAATATATAAAAATCGAATTTTTATTATAAAGTTCAATATATAAAAATCGAATTTTTATTTCAAAGTTCAATATATAAAAATCGAATTTTTATTGTAAAGTTCAATATATAAAAATCTGATTTTTATTGTAAAGTTCAATATATAAAAATCTGATTTTTATTATTTTAAAAATATGATCTTTTCTATTTTAAAGTTTAAATCTTTTTCTTTTTTTAAATCTTAAAATAAAATCAGTTTTTAAAATCTTATAAAAAAAACAGTTTTAACTTTATATAATTTTCAGTTTTCAAAACCTATAAAAAAAACAGTTTTAACTTTATATAATTTTCAGTTTTCAAAACCTATATAAAAAAAACAGTTTTAACTTTATATAATTTTCAGTTTTATACCTTTTTTAAAAAATCTGTTTTCTTTTTAATATAAAAATCAAATAAAATAAATAAGCTAAAAAAACTTACGGGGGAGGTTTCTCTGTCGGCAGCAGGATTAGGGGGGGTGTTCTCATCGATCGCTTGAGGCTTAGGGGGTGTTTCTCTGTCGATCGCTTGAGGAGAGGGGGGGGGGGGGTCGCAGCTACCGCAGGTGGAGGGGGGAACGTCGCGAGGTCGGCGCCGTAGGGAGGTGGTGGTGGCGATGAGGGCGGTGGGTGCTTCGAACGAGAGGCGCGATCTAATTTAGGTTTTCTCTTTTTTTTTTTCCTTTCTGTCTGAAATGAAATTTCAACGGGGGGGGCCAGATGAGTTATAGAGGGGAGAGAAGGATTATATTTTTCTTTTATTTTTAATTAATTATTTTATTCGAAAAAAGTTGAATTTTACATTCGACCTCGAAACGAGGCCCACCGCCTGTCGTCCATAGCGTTTAACCCCCATTCCGAACACAATGGGATATGTATCGCAAGCTGATTCGATTGTTACAATCGGTTTCCTTTTGAATTTACATTTAAATCACTATATTGAATTTTAAACGTACCTTTCAAATTACCGGGGTCACATACTAACTAGAAAAATTCCCGAAAAATATTTTCTAGCTTCGTATTGACGATACGGTCCTAACAAAACTAGTTTCGTCGAATTCTGAGACCGTTTGAAAAATGGCCAATTTCCAGTCGATTAAAATCAACTAAAACTGGTCAAACGCGTTTTCCTTTGCCACGCTCACATATTGATTCGAAAAATTATGAAATTTGAAACCTAGCAATAATTTGACATCACGGACCCAACAAAAGTGGTTTCGTCGAAATCCGAGGTCATTTGCAAAATGTCCATTTTTAAGGGCCTGAATTCCATAGCGACTATTCAGAATTTTCAACTGGACATATCTTTTGATTCTCGCTACAAAATTTTGATTGGTCGGATTCGTTGGAAAGATATCCACAACGAGATCCTATTATTTTTGGTTTCACTAAAATCCGGATTGTTTTGCTCCCGGTACATTCAATTGAAGTTTGAAATCGAATTATCGAACTACCGCGCCATTTTCAATTCTATTTATAATTATATATAATTATTTATATTCTAACGACGACGCGTATATAATATATACGTCGAATTATATTCAAAATAAATTTCACGTCGATTTTATTTAAAATAATTCATTTTAAATAATCAAAATTCACTAAAATTGCCAAAATAAAAATTTCAAACTGGCTCGCATTTTACGGGTTGTTACAATCTCCCCCACTTAAAACTTTTCGTCCCCGAAAAGTAACAAAGTCGAAAGTGGTTTGATAATTCAACTCTACGTTCGATCTGGCTTTCATTCTCCAACTTTTCAGTTTCTGAGAATTTTCAAATTCTTCAAAAATTTGGCTAACACCCTAAATTTTCGAAAAATTTCGCCATAACCTCCCCTGCACCGGGAGCATCGGGGAATTTCAAATAGCTTCCCCGGTCCTTCAGATCTCAAAAAGAAAAAGAAAAAGCCAAGCGGCTAGCCAATAGGCTCACAAAATCATCATCACCCAAACAAAACAGGAAATTATGTAGTAAACATGTACCTATTTGTCGGGCAAACAAATTTTATTCTTCGGCTCTAGCCTCCTTGCTATGACCTGTTCAATGTAAGTATATGTATATGCAAGCAAAAGCAACCAATTTTTTTATATAATTCAATATTTGATACAATTAGGCTAAATGGTTAAAAATTAGCAAACAAATAAACAAACAACACAAACACCAATCAATTAGTGGATTAACGTTTCAAATTCATAATTTTGATATATATAAAGAAAATCATGTTTTTGATGCCAATTCACAACAATGTATTCTAACTATATAGGTTTTGGTTCTCACACCAGCCTAATGGAAATATATAGATATCATACCTTCGTCACTCGAAAATAAATACTGGTAACGCTGCAGCATTATCAGAATCATTCCCGGGCAACTAGAATGTGATTCTATATCTATCTAATATATTAAAACTTCGAATATACGTTCATGACGCGTATATGCAAAACCTTCATATACTAGATTGTCCATATTCAAAATAAATAAATATTCAAATACGTAAAAAGTGATTTAAATTTCTAAACAAAATTGTTTTCATTTGAAAAATATACTCTTCACACTCGTTCTAGGATACTACTGATCCTATCTCTAACGAGTAATTCTAATTGGATATTGCTAATCCAATATCTGATGAATTCTTTCGTATGGTTCTAATGTGTCTTGTTCTCGAGTTCTGTAAACCAAAGCTCTGATACCAAATGAAGCGACCCGAAACTTCCCCGGTCTCCGAAGAGATGAGAAAGAACGAATTACTGTGAGGACAAGACAAATCAGAACACAAACAGAAGAACATTTCATTGTATATTACAACAATGTATCAGATTACAAGAATATACAGAGTATAAAAGAATATTACACAGAAATATCAGAGATTTAAATTACATTTAAATACATCGCAGCGGAAAATAATACAATACACAACTAGAAGAGATAT
The DNA here is from genome assembly GCA_030737875.1 of Allium sativum. Taxonomy (NCBI): domain Eukaryota; kingdom Viridiplantae; phylum Streptophyta; class Magnoliopsida; order Asparagales; family Amaryllidaceae; genus Allium; species Allium sativum. The sequence continues at coordinate 453,101,687 of CM060920.1, read as the reverse complement.
ACGGATACAAAGCTTTCCGGATATCATTCCAGCTGTAAACCAGGATCCTGTGAATATAAATCTGCAAAACCAAAACTACTAGCTGCCCGTGTGGAAAATAAGGGCACCCAGAGTTTAGGTTGAAACAATAAACTCCAGGTCAGTCATGTGACTGGTGTGAGAACTAAAACAGTTATTTAAAACTTTACTTTAAAAGAGAGTAATTCAAGGGACCACGCCGTATAACACGGAACGGGTTTCCTCCCAAGAATACTAGTGCATAGAATAAACAGCGCAATGCTTTTTCGAAAAATGAAGCTATTATAAGACCCAGGTCCCATCACACAATGCAACGCAAGCCGGAGGATAGGGTTTTACCTTATAACAGCCAAACATGCTTGATACGTTTAAAACGAATCATTTGATACTATAATAAGTGTATAGTGTCAAAAACAATTTCAATCATAAATATAAATCATAGACGGCATGAGTGCCCCATCCCACTATGTCGCCATACTAGGCTCTACAAATAAAGCCGAAATACACGTATTGGAAATTGGATTTCCATCATGGTGGCTCCTGATTCGAAAGATCTATCGCGTAGTACAAATCACCGCGGCTTACGTCTCAGCGAGAGAAAACACCGCTATGCACATCCGCACTTTTGGGACTCAAGTATCACCGCGGCTTACGTCCCAGCAAGAGAAAACACCGCTTACTCTATCCCTCCGAGCACGAAGCTCAATATCGGTCGACCGAATCCACTACACTAAAAATGTATACTGATCAAACCATCAGTTTACCACCATCCCGGGCTGTGAGGCTCGCGGATCAACGCTATACACAAAGCCATGCTATATCAGCTGCGCTTTGATCATCAACCACCAAACTTTGCTTTTCAACAAAAGTCTGGATCACTGCATCTCAGTATGCCACACTATCAATCCATATCGTACCACTGATTTCTGCCAATATATAACCTCTGAGCTCATACGTCTCAGAGAAGGGCGTTAAGCAAGAGAATAAATTCTCCGCCGCCAAACAGATATATATTTAGCAGAGATCAACAAATACAATATAAAGGAATACAATGTCAGACACACCATCCATTTACAAGTCCGTTCTAGGTCTGAACGAAACCGGAGGCACTTTCCTCGCATATCCATCCATCTCCAAGTACGTCTGGACGATCACCAACTGATTCCCTCATCCTGGGTGTACAGCCCAATGAAGATCATCAGTAATCACCCAAACGATGTGAAGACTTCCGGTCTTCAACCACCGTCTTCATCTTCGACATCTCGTCGAATCGGTTATTCAGAATGGGTATAAACCCGGCCTTTCTGAATAACCCACGTATATAAATAAACGAATGTTACACAAACACAACAAACGCCTCATTCCAATTCAGAATATTATTTTATTCACAAAATCACATTCTTAGGGAAAGGTTCCCATTAATTTTATCCAAGATAAATTCTTCTAAATTTACTCTTTAATCCTCCTATGGATATCCTTTCAAACTAGTCGGGATTAACGAACCACACCGAAGTAATTATTTATTTTATTTCCCAATCCCAACCTATATATCCCATGGAGAAAACTGGTAATACTCCACATCTAACACCACGGTGTTATCGGTAAAATTAATTACCATTTCACGTTCAAATCTAATTAAAGATTTAACTATCGCTTTGGAGCAAAACTGGTGATACTCCACTCTCGATCACTTTTCAGATTTTGATAATTAAAATTATCAATTCACATTTTAATCTAATTAAAGATTCATTAAAACTCCACTTAGTTTTAATCTTTTCAGAAATCGATATTATGCCTTTAACTGGGTTAAAGAACCAATGTCATCTAAAACACGACAACCCAAATCACATTTGATATTAAATACAAGGCTCTGAATAGAAAATATACCGGCTTACATTCAATATCAAATTCTGAAACCAACAAATATCGTATTGGAAATAACGATATAAATATATCTTTCAAATCCCCATAACAATATTTGTATAGTCACGAAATCCAACATCGAAATATCCCGAAGATAATTTCGATTCAACTCCAGTCCAATCCACTTATTGGGAGTATTGATTATTTTTAAAATCACTTTCAAATTCAATTTATTTATTTCAAAAATAAATTGATTTTAATTCTAGTTCAAAACTAGTTCATTTCGATAAAAATCTATTTTTATCTTTACAAATGTGGAGTTTTTCACCCCCGTTCTTTCCAATTCACATATTATGATTTTACACAAATTATAGATATTTTTAATAATTTTATCAAGGCCCGTACAGTCGATTTCCATCTACGGCCATCGAACTGCACTTACAACGACCTTTTTCGAATTTGATTTGGACATAACTCCAAATCCAACCGTTAGATTTCAAATTTCTAATATTCATTGGAAAGCTCTTTTCGATACGAACCCAACGGTTCCGGTTTTAGGAGAATCCGACGGTCGGATCTCCCGCAATGTCCGTTTGAAATAAATGGTCGAAATTCACGAACTGCCGCGGCGCGGCGCGTTCTATTCAGGCCATTATATATATAATATATATATTATATATATTTCGTCGATTTCCTTTTAAAACGAATTTTATAAATAGTTCTACATTCGTTTCAAAACAATTTCAACTTCCATTCCAATTCAAATCAAAATTGAATTCTTCTTTATAAATTCGTTTTAAAATTCATTTCTATTCAATTCATTTGAATTCATTTGAATTCGCTTTCAATTCAATTCATTTCGAAATCGTTTTCAATTCAATTCATTTCGAAATCGTTTTCAATTCAATTCATTTCGAAATCGTTTTCAATTCAATTCATTTCGAAATCGTTTTCAATTCAATTCATTTCGAAATCGTTTTCAATTCAATTCATTTCGAAATCGTTTTCAATTCAATTCATTTCGAAATCGTTTTCAATTCAATTCATTTCGAAATCGTTTTCAATTCAATTCATTTCGAAATCGTTTTCAATTCAATTCATTTCGAAATCGTTTTCAATTCAATTCATTTCGAAATCGTTTTCAATTCAATTCATTTCGAAATCGTTAAAATCGATATAAATATCGTTTACGTCAAAATGGCGTCAATCTAATCAACACGGCTTTATATTTTCAAAACCTCTTTATTCTATCCAACAAATGAATATTATCCCATTCAACACATGAATCTATATTTATTTCAACACACGACTAATCTCAACACATGAGTACTGTCAACACATCACTATTTTTATATTCAACACATGAATTTTTCTTTTATAATATTCATTACTTTCCCGATTGGAATGAGGCCCAATCACCATATAACGTTAATTACATGGATTCCATACAACACATGTATATAATAGCAATAATAAACAATCAACCATCAACCAAAGTGCACTACACTGTATAAGCATCAAATATAGATATCTTACGCTTATAACAGCCTGTCAATCAATCGATCGACATATTTAATCAATCAGGATGAGTGAACTTCAAATTTCATCCCAACACCCGTGTGGGGTTTCAAACAATCAAACACAGATTTTCGTTTGTGCAGTTGGGCGATGTGTAAAATTTATCGACCCATTCAATATCAGTCAAATCAATGTATATAAACAAATCGGCCGATTTGTTTATAAATATTTATTTACTCACTTTCACGTTAAAATTTATATTTTTAACGACAAAAATATTTTACTTCAACACTTGAATTTCTATTCAGTTCATTTATACAATAAAAATGATATTTTTATTTTTCTAACATATTTTAGAAAATTTCGGCGGCATAACGGCACGATACTAGAAACGGGACGAGGCCTAGCCTTATCCCCGGTCTAGTGAAGGCCCACGCCATTCACACATCAATCAAATTCACCAAACAACCAAATTCAAATCAAATCATATAACTAAGCTATGCAACCAAACAAACAAGTCCATGGTCTGTGGACGATTGTGTCGGGTGCTACTAAGCACCGTCTGCATCCTAGTATATATATATATATATAGAAATGAAATTGAAAGGTGAGAAATTCTCACAATTAGCTATCCTAGCTCCACGGCTCTTCATTGATAGAAATCTTCATCGCTATCGCATCTTCGTTGCTGTAGCCACTACATATGTAAAAATCGAATTTTTACTTCGCTATTCCATATATAAAAATCGAATTTTTATTTCAAAGTTCAATATATAAAAATCGAATTTTTATTTCAAAGTTCAATATATAAAAATCGAATTTTTATTGTAAAGTTCAATATATAAAAATCTGATTTTTATTATAAAGTTCAATATATAAAAATCGAATTTTTATTGTAAAGTTCAATATATAAAAATCGAATTTTTATTATAAAGTTCAATATATAAAAATCGAATTTTTATTTCAAAGTTCAATATATAAAAATCGAATTTTTATTGTAAAGTTCAATATATAAAAATCTGATTTTTATTATAAAGTTCAATATATAAAAATCGAATTTTTATTTCAAAGTTCAATATATAAAAATCGAATTTTTATTGTAAAGTTCAATATATAAAAATCGAATTTTTATTATAAAGTTCAATATATAAAAATCGAATTTTTATTTCAAAGTTCAATATATAAAAATCGAATTTTTATTGTAAAGTTCAATATATAAAAATCTGATTTTTATTATAAAGTTCAATATATAAAAATCGAATTTTTATTTCAAAGTTCAATATATAAAAATCGAATTTTTATTGTAAAGTTCAATATATAAAAATCGAATTTTTATTATAAAGTTCAATATATAAAAATCGAATTTTTATTTCAAAGTTCAATATATGAAAATCGAATTTTTATTGTAAAGTTCAATATATAAAAATCTGATTTTTATTGTAAAGTTCAATATATAAAAATCTGATTTTTATTATTTTAAAAATATGATCTTTTCTATTTTAAAGTTTAAATCTTTTTCTTTTTTAAAATCTTAAAATAAAATCAGTTTTTAAAATCCTATAAAAAAAAACAGTTTTAACTTTATATAATTTTCAGTTTTCAAAACCTATAAAAAAAACAGTTTTAACTTTATATAATTTTCAGTTTTCAAAACCTATATAAAAAAACAGTTTTAACTTTATATAATTTTCAGTTTTATACCTTTTTTAAAAAATCTGTTTTCTTTTTAATATAAAAATCAAATAAAATAAATAAGCTAAAAAAACTTACGGGGGAGGTTTCTCTGTCGGCAGCAGGATTGGGGGGGGGGGGGTTCTCATCGATCGCTTGAGGCTTAGGGGGGTGTTTCTTTGTCGATCGCTTGAGGAGAGAGGGGGGGTCGCAGCTACCGCAGGTGGAGGGGGGAACGTCGCGAGGTCGGCGCCGTAGGGAGGTGGTGGTGGCGATGAGGGCGGTGGGTGCTTCGAACGAGAGGCGCGATCTAATTTAGGTTTTCTCTTTTTTTTTTTCCTTTCTGTCTGAAATGAAATTTCAAGGGGGGGGGGGGCAGATGAGTTATAGAGGGGAGAGAAGGATTATATTTTTCTTTTATTTTTAATTAATTATTTTATTCGAAAAAAGTTGACTTTTACATACGACCTCGAAACGAGGCCCACCGCCTGTCGTCCATAGCGTTTAACCCCCATTCCGAACACAATGGGATATGTATCGCAAGCTGATTCGATTGTTACAATCAGTTTCCTTTTGAATTTACATTTAAATCACTATATTGAATTTTAAACGTACCTTTCAAATTACCGGGGTCACATACTAACTAGAAAAATTCCCGAAAAATATTTTCTAGCTTCGTATTGACGATACGGTACTAACAAAACTAGTTTCGTCGAATTCTGAGACCGTTTGAAAAATGGCCAATTTCCAGTCGATTAAAATCAACTAAAACTGGTCAAACGCGTTTTCCTTTGCCACGCTCACATATTGATTCGAAAAATTATGAAATTTGAAACCTAGCAATAATTTGACATCACGGACCCAACAAAAGTGGTTTCGTCGAAATCCGAGGTCATTTGCAAAATGTCCATTTTTAAGGGCCTGAATTCCATAGCGACTATTCAGAATTTTCAACTGGACATATCTTTTGATTCTCGCTACAAAATTTTGATTGGTCGGATTCGTTGGAAAGATATCCACAACGAGATCCTATTATTTTTGGTTTCACTAAAATCCGGATTGTTTTGCTCCCGGTACATTCAATTGAAGTTTGAAATCGAATTATCGAACTACCGCGCCATTTTCAATTCTATTTATAATTATATATAATTATTTATATTCTAACGACGACGCGTATATAATATATACGTCGAATTATATTCAAAATAAATTTCACGTCGATTTTATTTAAAATAATTCATTTTAAATAATCAAAATTCACTAAAATTGCCAAAATAAAAATTTCAAACTGGCTCGCATTTTACGGGTTGTTACAGCCCTCAATCCCCCATCCGATCCGAATTCCTGCACTTTGTCCAGCGACTGTTTTATGCCATTCGACGACGTTTTCGACCAATCTAACACTTCTAAACAATCACAAAGCATACCATACATTCATAGCAACATGCATAAACATCCACAAACAGCAAAACAACAATATGATATGTCAAAACGGATCAAACATACCCAAAAATCCATATTTCCCCTTAAGCATGTTTAAGAACAACTAATGATAGGATTAGTAAAACTTAACAAAATTAGCCAAATTTTCTAACCGAGGCTTAAAATAATATTTATGAATTTCTGCATATTTTTCCAGATTTTTAACATGCATAATTTCGCTAATCATCACTAATCACCCCTTAATCCCCTAAATTCCGGGATTAGCAAAATTAGTCGAAATCAACCCAAATTCATATCAGAGCCATAAAATGATGTTTTAGAAATTTTTCTAGATTTTTCTGAGTTATAATTTCGCTAATCTTCGCTAATTACCCTAATTAGCCATAATTAGTGAAAAAGCAATGCAAATCACTCACCTTTGACACAATTAAACTTTCAGAACTGAAACTCCTCTGATATAGATCCAATCTCTATATGTTCCAGCAACTCTCTCTCTGATTTGGTGCTAATCCCCTTTGGTTTGATGTAGTTTTGCTTAATCTTTGATTAGAAAGTGATTAGAGGTGATTTGGAGTGAAATTAGAAGGTGGAGGCCATGGCTATACTTGAAGGAATGTCTTAGGCGGCTGGAAAATGAAGTAAAAACCGAAATCATAACCCTAGCAGCCCTTAAGTACTACTAATCCCGAAATCCGCCTTTGGGCCTAGCTGCTAATTACCCGGTTAAGCCCAATTAGCTGAAAATAACCCTTTAAACCTTAATTTAGCCATATCTCCCAAGCGGTAAGTCCGTTTGGCTATTATGACCACTCTACGGAAAGAGAAACCATCATCCGGAGCTAATGGAAGTGGTTTCAGGTCAAAATTCCTTTCCAGTCAAAAGTTATGGACGAAACAAGATCAACTAGGGGCAAAACGGACATTTAAAAATTGGCAAAAATCATAAACATGGGAAATGACCCCACTAGTCGTTTCCCAAAAGTACACGACCATACGACTTACCTAGAAAAAGAAATAAATATTCTACGATCCTAGATGCGTAGAATGTGGGTTGTTACATTCTCCCCCCCTTAAGAAATTTCGCCCCCGAAATTCCTTAGCTAAGAAACAACAATGGGTCCCGCATGCCTATCAACCAATTTCAAACAATCAAACATACATGATAGTACAACAAGCATATCCTAGCATGCGGTTTTCTAACAAAGGAAGAATCATCGCCGCTAAGATCTTACCAGACAAAGAGCTTCAAATACGACCTTCTTATGTCATCCTCTACTTCCCAAGTACAGTTGTCCTCTCGCCATCGATTCCCATCTTTATCCTAGAGGCGATTTCCAATAGGTTAGGATCGTTCCTCTGACTGGAACTGTTCCACTCAATCCAGATCGATCTAATCGTCAAGTTTACTAGCGTTTCTGAATCCAATTCACACTTAGGTCTGAAGTCATGCCCCACGATATACTCTAGTAGCTTCCATTCCAGAAACATAGCCTCTAAACTGGCATGTCTCCTACCCAATGCATCAGCTACCGCACCTAGTCCGGTACTACGGCATCCGTCCGTACTGTCATCTTCTTAGGAAATCCAACCATATACGTCAAATTACCAACTACATTCCAAATGTCCTTTCAAGTCTAACCCGAATCTTGCCTACATCCATACTGCACGTCCAACGTATATTCACCTCTTAGAGGCAAACTAGATCCATCCAATGACCCTAGGCACTACATCTATATCCGTACTGTACGTCTAACATACATTCACCTTCTAAAGGTGAACTAGACTCATCTAATGAATCTAGGTACCTTACCCATATCTGTACTGCACGTCCAACGTACATTCACCTTCTAAAGGTGAACTAGACTCATCCAATGAATCTAGGTACCCTACCTATGAGTCCAAGTCCAACTTGAATCTCCTATATCCGCTGAATCTCCAAGATCAACGGACGCTCCACAATGCCCAAACATACTTCAAGTCTAACGTAAAGTATCATACACCCATCATCTCACTATGATCAACAAACCTATCCTATTTCCATTTAACAGGATCCTTACAGGTGATAGTCTAATCAAGAGAAGAAAGGTAGGAACAAACATAGCAACCACATCATCCATCAAACAAATCCTATCTATCACCTGCTAAATCTTTGAATACATCAACACCTATATGTCTGGTCCAACCAACATCAATAACTAATGGAAGCCCAGCCTCCAAACGGACTACCGTACGTCCAACGCACGTTTATCCTCCAAGGATAACTAGATCACGTCCAACGGATCCAAGGTAACGGGCGTCCCCATATACCCCTGCTTTTAGTCCGCCTGAAACACTCGAGTCCCACCCAAGTCTATCCATTATCCTGCTGCCCTCTCGAGTCTAACTCGAGCCAATCCAATTCCTCGCAGCCTCCTCGAGTCCAACTCGAGTCAATCTATTACCCATAACTCAGACCCAGTCTTGAGTATCCATTACCTACAAACTCTAGTCCATCGTGAGTCGTCTCCCTATTCGTTGCATCTCTAAGATCCATCGAACATCTATTTTATTTTACGAGTTCAAGTCCAACTTGAATCGTCCTAACCTTCGTTGCACCTTCCTTGACCAAAGAACACATCCTATTCTTTCAAAAAGAACATCAGCATATGGTCCTAAACAATTCATTACTTTGCATCTTTCTTGAGTCCCACTCGAGTCATCTCATAACCCTATCGAGTCTAACTCTGGGCAGTCCATACCATCGAATAGTCTTATCCTGTCACAACTGCCCATCACTCTTCGAGTAAACCAAGATATCATCCAATGAAAATCGCAACAACTACCTATCTCTCATGCAGACCATCCTAGTCGACCTCGACATTCCCCGAGCACAAGTCCCAAAGGCCTAAACCAATATCAGACAAGCACCCAAGGAACTTCTCCTCCGAGTTCAGACGATCTACGTGAGATGACATGAGCAAAACATCCAACTCTCAAGCATCCATAACTGACTTTGGCTATCCTCGCCAATCTTGCTTGAAATTATCATCGATCGCATGACCAAGTCCTGACCAACTACTGTACATCCAATGTACATTTGCTTCTCTAACTCCCGTTATCATCTTCGTCATAAGGTAGGCGATCCAATACCACCCTTCGTCCATCATCCACTCTAACGGTCATCAAAGGCTCTTCACAATCTACTATCACTCTATACTTTTGGTGTTAATCAGCTCCCAAAATCAAGCCAAACCTAGTAAAGCTCAAAATAAAGCAATCACAACAAACATACATCCATGACTCGATAAGACCAAATTACGACAAATCCTACAAAGGCTAGTCAGACCACCTATCGGGTTTGTCACTACTAAAGGTCTATCGACTATCTCGGGTTCCAATTCCAACCTATCTACCAGGTCACTAGGTACGAAGGAATGGGAAACCTTGTTATTAAACAAAACTCGAACAGAAACATCTTAAATAGAAAGCATACCTCGAATAACGACACCTTTTTCCTTCTGCGCCGCAGTTGGGGCATTCGACGAAGAAGGAATAGCGTTGATAGCATATGCTTTCACGATCTGCTTCTCCCTAGGAGATTGTGGACATTCATTCTTGTGATGTCCCGCTTGGCCGCAATTAAAGCACTTCCTTTCCCCAGGCTTTTCTCGACAATCTCTTGTTGATACACAAGATTTTGATTAATGACAACATAGAAATAGAGATCATTGACGAGCTGAATTCATATTTATCAAAGTGGAAATCAATGAAGATCATAGTGAAGATCAATGGAAATCATGACATGGAGCTAAGATTATATATATGTAGGTATGGAGTCGTGTTAGATTTATGTTAAGATATATCCTCAAAGTATAACACGAATGCACAAAACAATTTAGAAATTGAAATTAGCTGGGGCTGAAATCTGTATATTTGAAGAATTGAAAAGTCACAGAAAAAGCCCAAACGGTCCAGGCTTCGACCGGGAAAGAGTGCAGAGTGATATAGACTGTGGACCAAGGTGCTCCGGTCCACAGCAAGAAAACGTTCGACCGCCCAAAAAAGACCTGTCGACCGGTCCTATTGTCTTTTGTGCATAACGGCTATTTTTTCAAATTCCTGTCGACCTGTTAATTTCGACCTGTCGACCTTTTTTCTTGCTGTAATTTTTCTGAAAGGATGCTTCTTTTTGTGAAGAGATTTCTATTCAATTTCAAGAGAAAGGGACACAACTCTTTATAGAAACTCTTCATGAAGGAATGCAACTATTCTACACTATAAATAGACTTGAAATCATACTTTCAAATTACCGAATCTTCTCCTATTTTCTGATCTTAACTCTATACTCTCTTGCATTCTAAAAGCTCTCTCAAATATTCAATACTTGTTGAATCCTTGAATCAGTTTTATATCATTTGATTCAACAAGCAATCTTTCTTCCTTAAATCTTTGCATTCAAATCATATACTTGAGGATAAGATTATAGGAAGGGTGTACTCAATCGTTGGCAAATCAGTGTTGAAAGAAGAACACAATCAGAAGTCAAACTCTTGTAATTGTCCTGTGTGGGTAAGCTTGTAGCCCGTGAAATCAAGTGGGTAAGCTTGTGGCCCGTAAATCAAGTGGGTAAGCTTGTAGCCCGTGAAATCAAGTGGGTAAACTTGTAGCCCGTAAATCAAGTAGTTGTGAACCTGTTTCTACGGGTGAAGCGAGGGTGTTGTTTAGTGAAAAGCCGAAGAGAAGCTTTGGGACTGGACGTAGGACTGGAGGTCCGAACCAGTATAAAAATCCTGGTGTCGTTACTCTACTTTACTTTACTTTACTGCATTTAAAGTTTGTTATCATATTCCGCATAGCCATATTATAGATCCTGCATAAGTCGTACACAACCGACTTTTCAATTGGTATCAGAGCAAGGTTGTTCTAGAGATCGTAACAACATCTTAGAACAAATGGCAATAAAGAAATCTAGTCACGGATATAGAAAATGGAAGAGCAACAAAGCAGAACCAGGAGAGCAAGGAAACAAATGTCTCATGGCTAAAGTCAGATCACAATCGGTATGTACAGATTCATTATATAAAGATCTTATGTTAGACCATGAAAAATTATTGAAACTCCATAAAATTGTTTTAGCTATGTCAAAAAAGTACAAGGAAGAAAATTCCAAATTAAAAGAAGAAAACAATCGTTTGGTAAAACAAGCCAAATGTTTTGAAGATACCTTAGAAGAGCTTGTTTCTCAAAAAGATTTCCTTCAAAAAGAAAATGAGCAACTAGAAGATAAAAACAATGTTCTTTTAAAGGAAATCGATCTTTTGCAAAATAGAAATATATCATTAGAAGATTCTTTAAATAATTCTAGTTCTTTAATTTCGTCTCTGGAAAAAGAGAATGGAGCTTTAACTGAAAAGAATTTAGAACTATCTAAAGAATGTGAGTTTTTAAAGGTGAATAATAATATTTTGCAAAATGAAATTTCTGACTCAAAAGAAAATTTTGAAAAGTTACAATCTTCTTTAGATAATTCAGAATCTCAAATTTTATGTCTCAAAACTGAGAATGGTACTTTAAAAAGGAAAAATTCTGAATTAAATAAGGAAATTGATGATTTAAAGAATAACAAAATTCCTTTTGAAAATGTCAATAGCGACTTTGGAAATAAATTTGATAAAAGTGCAAATAAGTTCGCAAAATTTAATAAAGGTCAAAATGATTTAAATATGATTTTATCTAGATCTCGACCTTTACATGACAAAAGTGGTTTAGGATATAATAAAACTAATCTTAGAAATAGTACTAGATATGCTTTCATGTACAATAAAAATATTACTGCTAGTACTAATGCTCATCCTAGATCCAATTATTATAGAAATTCGAATACTTCTATGACTAGAGATCTGTATAATAGATCTAGAAGTACGAAAAGGAATATCAATAGAGATTACTTAAGTATTTGGGTTCCTGTAAGTTGGAAAAGCAGAGAAAAATATATCGATGGTTATTTTGATTCGGTAGTTAATAACCAAAATTTTATCTTTAAAGGTTCCATTAAACCCTCTTGGGTATGGTTACCTTCCATCTAACTCATGGACCCAAACAAAGCAAGTGGGTACCAAAGTATATATATTCTTTTTTTTTTGCAGGTACACCACAATAAAAGGAAGGCGATTTTGATTTCTCCAAATGTCTCTGAAAACAAAATTCAGTTTATCAAATTGCACATGATCCAATATCTCCCGAAGGTACTTTAATTTATGTCTTATGTTCGATTACTGTTCTATCATGATGTTTATTCTTTTTAATCGATGACAAAGGGGGAGAAATATGCATATATATATATATATATAAATATTCATTTTATATGCACTAACATTTTGCTACAGGAAACAGTAAGTTTTTTTTATACTAACAAAATGTGCAGAAAGCTTTTAGACAGGGGGAGATAAATATATATAAGCATATATTCAGGGGGAGCTACTCAGTATCTCAAAAATATATGCAAGATATTGTCATCAATCAAAAAGGGGGAGAATGTTGATACACAAGATTTTGATTAATGACAACATAGAAATAGAGATCATTGACGAGCTGAATTCATATTTATCAAAGTGGAAATCAATGAAGATCATAGTGAAGATCAATGGAAATCATGACATGGAGCTAAGATTATATATATGTAGGTATGGAGTCGTGTTAGATTTATGTTAAGATCTATCCTCAAAGTATAACACGAATGCACAAAACAATTTAGAAATTGAAATTAGCTGGGGCTGAAATCTGTATATTTGAAGAATTGAAAAGTCACAGAAAAAGCCCAAACGGTCCAGGCTTCGACCGGGAAAGAGTGCAGAGTGATATAGACTGTGGACCGAGGTGCTCCGGTCCACAGCAAGAAAACGGTCGACCGCCCAAAAAAGACCTGTCGACCGGTCCTATTGTCTTTTGTGCATAACGGCTTTTTTTTCAAATTCCTGTCGACCTGTCGACCTTTTTTCTTGCTGTAATTTTTTTGAAAGGATGCTTCTTTTTGTGAAGAGATTTCTATTCAATTTCAAGAGAAATGGACACAACTCTTTATAGAAACTCTTCATGAAGGAATACAACTATTCTACACTATAAATAGACTTGAAATCATACTTTCAAATTATCGAATCTTCTTCTATTTTCTGATCTTAACTCTATACTCTCTTGCATTCTAAAAGCTCTCTCAAATATTCAATACTTGTTGAATCCTTGAATCAGTTTTATATCATTTGATTCAACAAGCAATCTTTCTTCCTTAAATCTTTGCATTCAAATCATATACTTGAGGATAAGATTATAGGAAGGGTGTACTCAATCGTTGGCAAATCAGTGTTGAAAGAAGAACACAATCAGAAGTCAAACTCTTGTAATTGTCCTGTGTGGGTAAGCTTGTAGCCCGTGAAATCAAGTGGGTAAGCTTGTGGCCCGTAAATCAAGTGGGTAAGCTTGTAGCCCGTGAAATCAAGTGGGTAAACTTGTAGCCCGTAAATCAAGTAGTTGTGAACCTGTTCCTCCGGGTGAAGCGAGGGTGTTGTTTAGTGAAAAGCCGAAGAGAAGCTTCGGGACTGGACGTAGGACTGGAGGTCCGAACCAGTATAAAAATCCTGGTGTCGTTACTCTACTTTACTTTACTTTACTGCATTTAAAGTTTGTTATCATATTCCGCATAGCCATATTATAGATCCTGCATAAGTCGTACACAACCGACTTTTCAATTGGTATCAGAGCAAGGTTGTTCTAGAGATCGTAACAACATCTTAGAACAAATGGAAATAAAGAAATCTTGTCAGGGATATAGAAAATGGAAGAGCAACAAAGCAGAACCAGGAGAGCAAGGAAACAAATGTCTCATGGCTAAAGTCAGATCACAATCGGTATGTACAGATTCATTTTATAAAGATCTTATGTTAGACCATGAAAAATTATTGAAACTCCATAAAATTGTTTTAGCTATGTCAAAAAAGTACAAGGAAGAAAATTCCAAATTAAAAGAAGAAAACAATCGTTTGGTAAAACAAGCCAAATGTTTTGAAGATACCTTAGAAGAGCTTGTTTCTCAAAAAGATTTCCTTCAAAAAGAAAATGAGCAACTAGAAGATAAAAACAATGTTCTTTTAAAGGAAATCGATCTTTTGCAAAATAGAAATATATCATTAGAAGATTCTTTAAATAATTCTAGTTCTTTAATTTCGTCTCTGGAAAAAGAGAATGGAGCTTTAACTGAAAAGAATTTAGAACTATCTAAAGAATGTGAGTTTTTAAAGGTGAATAATAATATTTTGCAAAATGAAATTTCTGACTCAAAAGAAAATTTTGAAAAGTTACAATCTTCTTTAGATAATTCAGAATCTCAAATTTTATGTCTCAAAACTGAGAATGGTACTTTAAAAAGGAAAAATTCTGAATTAAATAAGGAAATTGATGATTTAAAGAATAACAAAATTCCTTTTGAAAATGTCAATAGCGACTTTGGAAATAAATTTGATAAAAGTGCAAATAAGTTCGCAAAATTTAATAAAGGTCAAAATGATTTAAATATGATTTTATCTAGATCTCGACCTTTACATGACAAAAGTGGTTTAGGATATAATAAAACTAATCTTAGAAATAGTACTAGATATGCTTTCATGTACAATAAAAATATTACTGCTAGTACTAATGCTCATCCTAGATCCAATTATTATAGAAATTCGAATACTTCTATGACTAGAGATCTGTATAATAGATCTAGAAGTACGAAAAGGAATATCAATAGAGATTACTTAAGTATTTGGGTTCCTGTAAGTTGGAAAAACAGAGAAAAATATATCGATGATTATTTTGATTCGGTAGTTAATAACCAAAATTTTATCTTTAAAGGTTCCATTAAACCCTCTTGGGTATGGTTACCTTCCATCTAACTCATGGACCCAAACAAAGCAAGTGGGTACCAAAGTATATATATTCTTTTTTTTTTTGCAGGTACACCACAATAAAAGGAAGGCGATTTTGATTTCTCCAAATGTCTCTGAAAACAAAACTCAGTTTATCAAATTGCACATGATCCAATATCTCCCGAAGGTACTTTAATTTATGTCTTATGTTCGATTACTGTTCTATCATGATGTTTATTCTTTTTAATCGATGACAAAGGGGGAGAAATATGCATATATATAAATATATTAAATATTCATTTTATATGCACTAACATTTTGTTACAGGAAACAGTAAGTTTTTATTATACTAACAAAATGTGCAGAAAGCTTTTAGACAGGGGGAGATAAATATATATAAGCAAATATTCAGGGGGAGCTACTCAGTATCTCAAAAATATATGCAAGATATTGTCATCAATCAAAAAGGGGGAGAATGTTGATACACAAGATTTTGATTAATGACAACATAGAAATAGAGATCATTGACGAGCTGAATTCATATTTATCAAAGTGGAAATCAATGAAGATCATAGTGAAGATCAATGGAAATCATGACATGGAGCTAAGATTATATATATGTTGGTATGGAGTCGTGTTAGATTTATGTTAAGATCTATCCTCAAAGTATAACACGAATGCACAAAACAATTTAGAAATTGAAATTAGCTGGGGCTGAAATCTGTATATTTGAAGAATTGAAAAGTCACAGAAAAAGCCCAAACGGTCCAGGCTTCGACCGGGAAAGAGTGCAGAGTGATATAGACTGTGGACCGAGGTGCTCCGGTCCACAGCAAGAAAACGGTCGACCGTCCAAAAAAGACCTGTCGACCGGTCCTATTGTCTTTTGTGCATAACGGCTATTTTTTCAAATTCCTGTCGACCTGTTAATTTCGACCTGTCGACCTTTTTTCTTGCTGTAATTTTTCTGAAAGGATGCTTCTTTTTGTGAAGAGATTTCTATTCAATTTCAAGAGAAATGGACACAACTCTTTATAGAAACTCTTCATGAAGGAACGCAACTATTCTACACTATAAATAGACTTGAAATCATACTTTCAAATTACCGAATCTTCTTCTATTTTCTGATCTTAACTCTATACTCTCTTGCATTCTATAAGCTCTCTCAAATATTCAATACTTGTTGAATCCTTGAATCAGTTTTATATCATTTGATTCAACAAGCAATCTTTCTTCCTTAAATCTTTGCATTCAAATCATATACTTGAGGATAAGATTATAGGAAGGGTGTACTCAATCGTTGGCAAATCAGTGTTGAAAGAAGAACACAATCAGAAGTCAAACTCTTGTAATTGTCCTGTGTGGGTAAGCTTGTAGCCCGTGAAATCAAGTGGGTAAGCTTGTGGCCCGTAAATCAAGTGGGTAAGCTTGTAGCCCGTGAAATCAAGTGGGTAAACTTGTAGCCCGTAAATCAAGTAGTTGTGAACCTGTTCCTCCGGGTGAAGCGAGGGTGTTGTTTAGTGAAAAGCCGAAGAGAAGCTTCGGGACTGGACGTAGGACTGGAGGTCCGAACCAGTATAAAAATCCTGGTGTCGTTACTCTACTTTACTTTACTTTACTGCATTTAAAGTTTGTTATCATATTCCGCATAGCCATATTATAGATCCTGCATAAGTCGTACACAACCGACTTTTCATCTCTGGCATAGTGGCCCTTCTTGCCACAGCTAAAGCACTCGCCATCTTTCTTATTCTTCTTACTCTGACCATCCATGGTTTGGTCTTGTTTCCTCTTAGTCTGGGAATTATTCTTGCCTCCGCCGCCTGCTTGCGGCTTTGGCTCCTTTGCAGATGTAGTAGCGACCTCAGTCTTAGGTTTAGGGTAAAGACTTTCTGACCTTAATGCCTTTCCTACAATCGATTCAAACGTCTCATCGATGTGGTTTATAAGCCTTTCCCCCAAGTACACATCTAAACCAGTTATGAACTTCTCGTTCTTCTTCTCGGCAGTGTCGATAAGAGATAACCCATATTTCGATAAAGTATCGAACTCAGCAACATACTCTGAAACTGCCCTTCCGTTCTACTTAAGCTCCAAAAACTTTCTAAACAATTCTGACTTCTGAGCAGCTGGTATAAACTTATCGCAAAAACGAGCCTTAAACTGATCCCATGTAATCTGATCCTCTGGAGTTGCTGCCTTAATAGCATTCCACCAATTCATTGCTCGTCCTTGAAGCTGACGGGATGCTAGCTTCCTCTTCATGGCATCTTCAATACCCAAGTCTTCGAAGATACACTCACAGCTATCCAACCAATCCTGAACAACCGTAGCCGACTCCGTTCCGTGGAACGGCTTCCCACCAAGACTAGCATAATCCTTGTTAAGCTTGGCGAAATCGGTTCTAGGCGCCTGCACCGCTGCACCACCACCGTTAGCAACATTAGGAGCCGCTCTTTGGACATCCCTAAGCATCTCCCTCATGAAGTCAGTGAACATAGTCCTCATCTCAGTAGCATTCCCATTATTGGCTCCTCTGCAAGTACCCCTCGCATATCGGCTCATCGTTCAATCTGTACAGAGCAAACGATTAACCATGTCCTTTGTGGTGTCAGTGCAGTGCAACTTCATCCTTAACTATACTAATAGTATATATATATATCTATATAGCTTTGAAAACCAGTTTTGAAAAATCAAAATAATCACAAATACGCGCTCTCATATACGTATAATATCTCTCCCTGATGACTTTCCCCAGGTTAACTACGCAACCTAGAGCTCCGATACCAACTGTAACGACCCGCCCTGTACTAGCCGACATTTCCTCCGAAAGTGCGTTGTACACATGTCTAACTAGCGCGGAACGGTCGTCGGAAGGAAAGAAAGAAGGTGAAGAACTAACACATAACCTGTAGAATGTCTCACAGCGCATGGAATAAAATATAATAATAACATAACTTTGACATAAAACAGGCGAGACAGTGCATAAGCTGAAAAACTAAATCATGTCTAACATGGCAGCGGAAATCCAAAATACAGCTTATGATCCAACATCCTTATTACAACTTAAAAAATACTGTCTCTAAGCAAAAGAAAGGAAAAGGTACACTACTAATGCCCAAGCAGTGACCATCGATAACACAGGGAGATAATACATAAATATCATACGTGGAAGCCTCCTGCTCCTCTCCAGTACAGCTACCCGTGCATCCACCTAACCTGTCTCTAGTCTACTCGTGTGAGCACCCAGAGTAATAAGAGGAGACATAAAACTCTGGGTCAGACAAAAAGTCTGGTGTGAGCGATAAGCAGCTAAACAAAACAGAACAATAACAGGTATAATCCAATCATACCTGAACCTGGACCTGCAACCAAAGAGTTAGCACTACATACCGTACAATACTCTAAGGTGCCACTAACATATGGTGTAAAGAATACGGGGGTGGGGGTGTGTATGTCATAGTGATGTCAAACAATCAAGCATAGCAACCATCCTCACATCTCTCACTCAATGCATAAAGCATACGATATCCACTACTTTGGTCACCTAATCTTTTGGGCCATGACAGAGTCCAACCCCGTATAACTACACTATGAGCCCCTAATCCATCTCTCAGTGATGAACCAAAGTTATGGACACCGATAACCCCTTTGCACACGTCCCGCAGCAAAGCCCAAATCGTGAAGTGAACTCATTGGTTCCCATCTGGATCCTGAGCTCTAACTTCTCCTTTGGACTACCTTTGCATCTCGGGTTATGGTCTTCATCTTCATCCGGATCGGTTCGGCTTCATTGTTTACGCCTCAAGTCAAAGCTCTTCGGTTCTGTTCGGTCGTGACGAGCCTCTCCGGTTCGTGACAAGCTCCTTCGGTCGTGCTCCAGGCATAGTGGCTCCCTCAGTGGCTCGGTTCGGCCTTCAACATTCCTCACTGGATCGGATCGGTCCCTCAAGCTCCTCCATGGTGCATCGGTTCGGATCGGAAGTGACCACTCGGGTCGGGTCGGAGACGCGGTTCGGTTCGGGTAGGGCGCTCCGGCTTTGGATTCTTCATGGCTATCTCTTCGCGTTCTTCCAGACGGTTCGGGTTGGGTTCCCCTGCACGAGTGGCTCGGATCGGGTACGAGTCTCTGGTCCTTAGTTGATGCTCGTAGACTTCGCACAGACGGTTCGGTTCGGAGGAGATGGCTTGGTTCATGATGTGGCTTCACGACCCCATAGGGCGATCCGATCCGGCCCTCAATCCCCCATCCGATCCGAATTCCTGCACTTTGTCCAGCGACTGTTTTACGCCATTCGACGGCGTTTTCGACCAATCTAACACTTCTAAACAATCACAAAGCATACCATACAGTCATAACAACATGCATAAACATCCACAAACAGCAAAACAACAATATGATATGTCAAAACGGATCAAACATACCCAAAAATCCATATTTTCCCCTTAAGCATGTTTAAGAACAACTAATGATAGGATTAGTAAAACTTAACAAAATTAGCCAAATTTTCTAACCGAGGCTTAAAATAATATTTATGAATTTCTGCATATTTTTCCAGATTTTTAACATGCATAATTTCGCTAATCATCACTAATCACCCCTTAATCCCCTAAATTCCGGGATTAGCAAAATTAGTCGAAATCAACCCAAATTCATATCAGAGCCATAAAATGATGTTTTAGAATTTTAGAAATTTTTCTAGATTTTTCTGAGTTATAATTTCGCTAATCTTCGCTAATTACCCTAATTAGCCATAATTAGTGAAAAAGCAATGCAAATCACTCACCTTTGACACAATTAAACTTTCAGAACTGAAACTCCTCTGATATAGATCCAATCTCTATATGTTCCAGCAACTCTCTCTCTGATTTGGTGCTAATCCCCTTTGGTTTGATGTAGTTTTGCTTAATCTTTGATTAGAAAGTGATTAGAGGTGATTTGGAGTGAAATTAGAAGGTGGAGGCCATGGCTATACTTGAAGGAATGTCTTAGGCGGCTGGAAAATGAAGTAAAAACCGAAATCATAACCCTAGCAGCCCTTAAGTACTACTAATCCCGAAATCCGCCTTTGGGCCTAGCTGCTAATTACCCGGTTAAGCCCAATTAGCCGAAAATAACCCATTAAACCTTAATTCAGCCATATCTCCCAAACGGTAAGTCCGTTTGGCTATTATGACCACTCTACGGAAAGAGAAACCATCATCCGGAGCTAATGAAAGTGGTTTCAGGCCAAAATTCCTTTCCAGTCAAAAGTTATGGACGAAAAAAGATCAACTAGGGGCAAAACGGTCATTTAAAAATTGGCAAAAATCATGAACATGGGAAATGACCCCACTAGTCGTTTCCCAAAAGTACACGACCATACGACTTACGTAGAAAAAGAAATAAATATTCTACGATCCTAGATGCGTAGAATGTGGGTTGTTACAGTTACCAGATCAGATAAAGGATTTGAAAAATTATTTTCAAAACGGTTTTTAAAAGAAGCATTTTCAAAAGAAGAGATTTGTTTTAAAGGCATATTCCCCAAAGCCATACGCACTATCTTCTCTTCCTCTGTTTAAATTCTTGTCTCCTTCTTTCTTGAGTCTCTGGGGCTCTTGGATTTCTGGGAGGTAACCTCATCGAAGGGCAAAGTAGTGCCCGGCTTCCATCCATAGCCGTAGTTGTTTCATCTATGGGCAGTTTTCTTTCAAAGCTTATAAGGTTTTCCGGACGATGGAGGCAGTTTTCGAGAGATTTGTCAACATGACTACACACGGAAGGGGATGAGGAGTTTGGCTAAGGAGCATAACCCTAGGATGAGGAATTCATGGATGTAGACTTAGCACACGAAGGAGGAAGAAATTATAAAACCTAAGACAAGAGGAAGTATCTTTAGTAGGGTATGATAGGGCAAGAACGAGGACAAGATTTTCAGAAGGAGAAGTACATGCTTTCGCCACCAAGCGTACCTAGGAGAAAGGTAGTCCGGTTGGAAGAGTCTAGTTTTCTGTTCGTGCTATTTCCTTAGGTTCTAGCGCTTCTCATTTGTTCATATCCACTTCCATAGTTGGGTCTCTGCACCATAGTACTTGTATAGTAGAAAGATCCCACTAGAGTCTCAAATCCAATTGGTGGTCCGACCAGTTTATTTTTTTGTTAGTAGGGATTTGAGAATAGCTATCGAGTTTGCTTATATCATCTCACGTAGATCGTCTAAATTCGGGGGAGATATTCCTTGGGTGCTTGTCTGATATTGGTTTAGGCCTTTGGGGCTTGTACTTGAGGAATGTCGAGTTCGGTTTGGATGGTTTGCGGGAGAGATGAATAGTTGTGGTAGGGACTCCAAAGAGCACGTAGTGACCTTTCGACTCTTATAGTTATGGCATGACGGATAAGAGGGAAACCTCTAATCATCTTAGTACGTATACTTGGTACTGTGATTGACATCTGTTTATTTTGGAATTGGAGGTCGGAAACTTCACAATCGTGAAGTTAAATTAGTTAAGATACAGTGGAGTAAAGCTCAAGAAGACAAGATACTAGCATCATACCCTTTTTCTTAAGGGTGTATCCTTGATTTCTTTGTTTAGGAGCTTTGCGCATAATTGTTTCTCTCTTTCCAAAGTATATCACCTAGGTCGTATCTTCGATCCTTAGGTAGAAGCCAATGGATGTAAACATGTATTTGAAACATGTTATGGTTGATGGTTGCAAGTGGTTGCTAATGGTTGCTTGTGAATGCATATGCATACGTATTAGACACTAGATCAGTTTGGACGTTTTCGTATTGCATTTACAGATATGTATTTAAGTTGAGCCTGATATGTTATCATATGGATGTTGCATATGGATGAATGGCCGTGCACGCATGTAGTATTTACGTAACTAGGGATGCTTGCATACATGATTGGACGCATGGCACCGACATGATTCGCATTAAGGAGGTCGACTGAATCAGTAGACCGCCTGATTTTACAGTAGATAAAGAAATATACACACACTATGCATATGAACATGAAAGCATTAGAAATCTTTTAAGGACAATGGATGCCTGTGATTGGATGGTTGAGTAGATGGGTGATTGGATGGTAGGACACATTCTTCCTAACTAGAAGATTTCGGGGACGAAATCCTTTTAAGTGGGGGAGAATGTAACACCCCGTGTTTTTAATGTAATTAAAAATGTATATATATATCCACAGATAGGATTAATATGGTGATGTATAATGAAAATTAATTAATATATGAAAAAAGAAAGAAAAGATTAGTTGCATGCGATGTAAATATGTTGCATGCACTGATTTGCAAACATAGTGCATTAACATTAAAAGAAAAAGATTCATGCATTGGTTTAATTTAAGTATTGTAACTAACATGAAAAAGAGAAGTAAGGAAAGAACAATAATTATCATTGTTCTAAGACCTATTAACAAAAGACTTTGTAGCTCAGTTGGTTAAGGCATTGGATTTGTAACATGGAGGTCGGGGGTTCGAACCCCGACGGCAGCATAATTTTTATCTCTGTTTTAAAGAGGGCCAACTGAACATGCAAATATATGTACATATACAAATTCAAAATTTGAAAGGATAAGAACGTACATATAAGGAAATAAAGAAAATATATGTATATACATGAGAATATATATATATATATATATATATATATATATGCAGAAATACATGTATACGAAAGATAAAATTTAAGATAAGGCTATAGTAAATGAAATATGGCAAGAATTAAATAACGGTGCAACATCGTTTGAATTTTGAAAATAAAATGAAAGTTGTGCGTATATATATCTACGCGTAAAATGGTCGTTAAAGGAATTGTATACATATAAGAATATTTCATGTGAATAAAACAGTTATATAAATTCCAGGAATTCAAAAGTTCGAAATTCAAATTTCTGCGCCAAAACAGCTTGTGGGACCCAATGCTGACTTAGCACTGCATGTACGATAAGATTTGGCTAGATTCATCTGCAAACCTGGACTATTTTCTTAACTAGGTTCAATGCTGACTCAGCGCTGCGTGTACGATAAGGTCTTGAGCAACTATATAAACAGCCCTGGTCTTCTTCTCTATTCACAATTCTTCTCTACCCTTAGGCTGCAAAGATTCTT
This sequence comes from Allium sativum, assembly GCA_030737875.1. Taxonomy (NCBI): domain Eukaryota; kingdom Viridiplantae; phylum Streptophyta; class Magnoliopsida; order Asparagales; family Amaryllidaceae; genus Allium; species Allium sativum. The sequence goes on along the minus strand of CM060920.1, from coordinate 453,078,185 downwards.
AGTAAACATGGCTTCCTCTCCTCCTCTTAATCAAATAATAAATAAAATAATATATATAAAATAAATCAAGACGAGGAGGTGCTGCTCAAAGACTTTCAAAGAGGAGATTCAAGTTAGAATTCAAGTGAAGATTCGAACGACTGCAACGACCGTTTTTCTACGAATCATAGCAACGACATCTTTCTATTCTAATCTAATCTCTGTAAGTCAGTTATTTCTAGATTTGAACATTTTTCTTTGTTCATGACATGAAATAAAAGGAATGAACGAATATGCCAATTCTCTTTCTTTCTATTCGAATCTGTGCCTATCTCTTTGGACCTAATTAAGAACTGTCATGATTCAAAGACAAATAAGACCGTGACTATGAAACTATGGACCTAAAAACCATATGCCTATGACTATGAACATTTGCCTATGACAATGGACATTGCCTATGACTATGGACACTGCCTATGACTATGAACATTGCCTATGATTGTGACTATGACTATGAGGATTACTTCCTTGACAAAACCTATGCCTTTGATTAACATAAACTATCGCCTATGACATAACAAGGACATCTGTGATTAAACCTCCATGATTCATGACTAGGAAAGTGTTGCTTAAGTTCTGTGATTTTGAGATTGGGGCTAAACCCGATTATTTCTGCTTTTCCTTGGTTTTCTTTGGTTTTAGACTATGGGAATTTACCTATTAAGTTAGGTCTACCCATGTTCTTGAACCTACTCTGTCTATTCTTGGTTTTAGACCTTGGGAATTTACCTATTAAGTTAGGTCTACCCATGTTCTTGAACCTACGTCGTTATTCAAAACCACTTTATGCCAGTTGTTATATCTATCCTTTTCATAGCAATCTTTGGTTCATTCCCTATTTTCTGCGAATTTAGATTTATCTATAATCTAGATTGAATCACGATTATACGAACGGTGGGAATGCGATTTGGGGCAAAATATGAAATTTACTAAAACGTAGTTTAACTTGGAAATTGGCATAAATTGGGAACATGTATTATGGCATGTTCGTAGAAATGCAAATTGGATAAATTTGACATAAATTATAAGATGTGTAATTTGAATCTTGTATTAACGTGTAAATCTAGCATTTACATGATTTGTGAACTAGAGTAATAAGTATAGTTTGACATGAATTAGAATGTTAAATCAGAATTGGATTAGCTAATTTGGCTCGATAAGTATATTGGCATAAACTTGAAATTGGCCATAATTGGGAGTAATTGTCAGGATTAGCAAAATCATGGTTAGCGACACTTCATTTGGTATGGTTTACATACCAAAAAGCATAAACATGATATAGAGGGGAAAATGGGCCGTAAGAATAAATGTAGACAATTTACATTAAAAGAGTAATTGGGAAATAAGTAAATTAAGATTAATTTACTTATAGAATTTGTCGTAAATGAGGAAATGTTAATTTAGACAAATTAAAGGTTTGTTAATGACATCTTTTTTTAATAATAAACCAGAAAGTTCTAGGGTGACAGAGAGGATAGTGCCTAGGCTTGAGTTTGGAAAGTACAAGTTTCCTGCTCTCCCTGGCTATCCCTAATTGATCCGACGGACGGGATGGTTACCTTCAAAACCTGATTTGAAAATTAATCAAAACTCTTTGAACTAGAAAACACGAATAGGCCTAACCCGAGGTTAGACTGAGTTGCGATGTAAACCTGCCCGGAACCAACCGGCATATCCAGTAATCGCAACAATATCTGTCTAATGTGAGTGGTCGTGGATTTTATTTATTTAGTTAAAGCTAGAACAAGAATGCTAAGGTTAAGTTAACTAAGACACTTAACTAACTCAACATGATAACAAGACTGGTAGGTGGGGTCAGGTTCATACAGTTAAGCTAGAACGGGAGGGTTAAGTCCATAGGAACACTTAACCAACTTAAGCACAGTTAAGCTAGAACGGAGGGCTAAGTCCACAGGGACACTTAACCAAACTCATGGTAACAAGACAAGATTTGTAGAGGTTAAGTAACTAAGAAGACACTTAGCCAAATTAACATGTTAACTAGTCTAGAAAGTGGGATTAAGTAAAGTTAATATACTTAGCCAAATTTACATGTTAACTATACTAGAGGTTGGGGTTAAGTAAGATTTAATACGCTTAGCCAATTTGATATGTTAGCTGAGCCGACCGTAGGGTTAAGTAAACTTGAACACTTAACCATCAGATTTTGATAAAGGAATAGGGTTAAGTCTAAAACATGAAGGGATAATACTTAACCATTAATAACAGGTTACTTAGAACAGACGGGCAAGGTTAAGTTAAAAAGGAACACTGAACCAATACAGGGTGAATGGGTAAGGTTAAGTAATAAGGAATACTTAACCAATATAACTTGGTTTGTGGTGGGGTTAAGTCAACATGAATTACTGATAACACTTAACCAGTTTAACAGGGTAAATGAAGAGGGTTAAGTTGGCTTGAATTGACAAATGACACTTAACCAATCCAAATTGACGGGAAAGGGAACTAAGTAGAAAACCTTAGTTAAGAAAACAACGATTCTGGAAACTAAGTGGTAAATCTTAGTTAGTAAAACTAAGTAGTAATTCTTAGTATAACACGAGAAGGAGTGAATGTCCGTCTGAATAGAAAGAAGGCTCCAACGAATTGGGTTACGAAGCCCGAGGCTTCGAGGGGACGTGAGGGTACTCTTGGTATCCCTCTGTGAGGCTGCAGATGATCTGCCTGGGCCCACGGAGGTTAAGGTCTGCGTAGAAGAACCAGGGGTATGCCTTGGTTGCAATACATGGCAACCTAAAGACTAGGATGGACCGGCGTGATTCAGCGAGCAAACGGTAGCCCTGTGATAGCGACTCGTCGTCTACCATCCATCTTCAGTCAATCGAGATACGTGAAGTGGAAAGGCGGAGAACTCCAAAAGACCATATACTTGCTATCTAGTTATGGGTGAGGATGGCCATAGGATAGTGGGGCACCGGGGGCCGGCGTATAGTTCTCATTTTACAAGGTGTGCCTTTCATTAGTTGAGGGAGGGGTCGAGTGGGACCATAGCCACTGGAATAAAAACAGACCTTAGCATCTGCATCGGCAGATATCTGAAAGCTCCCGACCGAGTTCTGTATTCCTTGATCTGCCCTGTCACAGGACTCGGACCGCACAATTCAGGACATGTGCATCTAGACAAGCGATAACGATTCGCGATACATGCGTGGGGAAGTATAGGAAAATATACCACCCTAGGTAGTGTGTCCTAGACTTTGGGGCATCGTTCGACAGGTAGCGTAATCCCTAGTTGGACTAGGTGGCATAAATCTTGAATCCGAGAAGCGTTCAGCAGATAGCGTAAACTCTAGTTAAATCTAGAAATCACTTGATAGAAAACCCTAGATTTGATCTAGGTAATAAATAATGAATGTATGCCGGAAGGCAATGGAAAATACAGGGATTGAGATCACGTTATCGTTACTAGTTGGGACACTAGATAGGTGGTGCAGAGATATAGAAACCAGTATAACAAGGAAATAGCGAAGCAGCGAAAGTATTAGAGCGTATCCAGTTTATCTTAGCATATCTTGTGTCTAATCTTGTTGACCCTATCGTCATGGTGTAATCTTGTATTCAGTTAATTCATGTCGTTTTGTTTTCCATGTTCACATGCTAGAAGTTACTGAACTTACTCAGGCTTTATGTCTGACTCTGTTTTTCTTTCGTCTTCTTTTCTTCCGTTCCCCCCAGGTAGAAAAGGAGGGAATAGTTTAACTCAGGACTGCCACTCTTTCCCAGCTTGAAGATTTGTCGAAGTTTTGCTTGGATTCTCGTTCCAGATGCTATGGCTGGCTCTTGCTAAAAATCGGGGAATATAAATGTATTTTTATGCTTCTTTATTTTGTAAGACAGATGACACTCTGATATTGTAAAGAAATCTTTGTACAAACTATTTTATCAATAAAGCAAAGTTTTATTTTCCGCTGCTTAATTTCTGTCTGTCTTGTAATTTATCTGCATCTTTTACCCTAAATGCTCCACATAACTTAGTGCATTCCCTTTGTGAGTGACACTAACGGATGTGGGGTGTTACAGTTATGCCGTCGAAATTTTCTAAAAATAAGTTAGAAAAATAAAGATGACATTTTATTTAATAAATGAACCGAATGGAATATTCATAGGTTGAATAAAATAGTTTGATCGTTAAAAATATAATTTTTAACGTGAATGTGAATAAATAAATATTCATTTACAAACCGGACGGTTTGTTTATGTGCACCTATATGAAGGACATTGATTGGGACGATAAGTTTTACATATCGCCCAACTGCAGAAATAAAAATCTGTGTTTGATTGCTTGAAACCCCACACGGGTATATGGATGATATTTGACGTACACTAATCCCAATTGTTTAGTTGTATGTCATCGATTAATTGACAGGCTGTTATAAGCGTTGAATATTTATATTTGATGCTTATACAATGTAGAATGCACTTTGGATGATGGTTGATTATTCATCGTTGTTGATATATACATGTGTTGTAGAAAATCCATATAATTAACATTATATGGTAATTGATTGGGCCTCATTCCAGTTTTAAAATAGGAATATTTGAAAAAGAAATATTTGAAATAGAATATTTGAAAATAGGAATATATGAAGCCGTATTGATTAGATTGACGCCATTTTGACGTGAACGATATTTATATCGATTTTATTCATTTCATAATGAATATCGAAAGTGATTTCAAAATCTGATATTTTGAAAAGAATTGAATATAAATAAATTCAAATTGAAATTGAATATAAATAAATTCGAATTGCAATTGAATATAAATAAATTCGAATTGATATTGAATATAAAGAATTCGAATGGAAATCGAATATAAACGAATTCGAATTGAAATTGAATATAAATAAATTCGAATTGAAATTGAATACAAAGAATTCGAATGGAAATCGAATATAAACGAATTCGAATTGAAATTGAATATAAATAAATTCGAATTGAAATCGAATATAAACGAATTCAAATTGAAATTGAATATAAAAGAATTCGAATGGAAATCGAATATAAACGAATTCGAACTGAAATGGAATAGAAATGAATTCGAATTGAAATTGAATTGAATTGAATTGAAATCTAACTGAAATTGAATTAGAAATCAATTTGAATTGAAATCAAATTGAAATGAATTTAAAATGAATTTAAATTGGAATATTCAATTTTGATTTGAAATTGAATATGAAGTTGAAACCGTTTTGAAAATGAATTTAAAAATGATTTATAAAGCACGTTTTGAATTGAAATCGACGAAGTATATATTATATATATTATATATATATATAATATAATGGCCTGAATAGAACGCGCCGCGCCGCGGCAGTTCGCGAATTTCGACCATTGTCTTCGAATGGATATTACGGGAGATCCGACCGTCGGATTCTCCTAAAACCGGAACCGTTGGGTTCGTATCGAAAAGAGCATTCCAACGAATATTAGAAATTAGAAATCTAACGGTTGGATTTGGAATTATGTCCAAATCAAATTTGAAAAAGGTCGCTGTAAGTGCAGTTCGATGGCCGTTGATGGAAATCGACTGTTTCGGCCATGATAAAATTATTAAAAATAGTAATAATTTGTGTAAAATCATAAGAAATGATTTGTGAAGAATTGGGATGAAAAACTCCATATTTGAAAAGATAAAAATAGATTTTTATCGAAATGAACTAGTTTTGAAATAGAATTATAATTCTATTTGTTTCTAAAATAAATAAACTGGATTAGAAATGGTTTTGAAAATAACCAGAATTTCCAATAATTATATTGGAATGAATTTGAATCGAAATTGTCTTTGGATTATTTCGATGTTGGATTTCGTGATGATACAGATATTGTTATGGGAATTTGAAAGATATATTTATATCGTTATTTCCAATACGATATTTGTTAGTCGTAGAATTTGATATTGAATATAAGCCGATATATTTTCTATTCAGAGCCTTGTATTTAATGTCAAATGTGATTTGGGTTTGTCGTGAATGGTGTCTTCATTAACACTGTTCTTGAACCCAGTTGTGGAAAGATTAAATCTTTTTATTTAGATTTAATGAAGTGTACCAATTAAATAATATTTAATTGGAATTGAATTGATATTGATTTTTGGGTTTATCGTGAACAGTGTTTTAAATAACACTTGTTCATTAACCCGATAATTAATGAATGTGATTTTGGGTTTATTGTGGGCCATGTTTTAAATGACACTGATTCTTTAACCCAGTTACAGATTAAAACTAAGTAGAGTTTTAATGAATCTTTAATTAGATTGAAATATTCGAAAATGGAGTATCACTAGTTTTGCTCCAGGCGATAGTTAAATCTTTAATTAGATTTGAACGTGAAATGGTAATTGAATTTACCGATAACACCGTGGTGTTAGATATGAAGTATTACCAGTTTTACTTCATGGGATGAATAAGTTGGGATTGGGAAATTAAAACAAATGATTACTTCGGTAAGTTTCGTTAATCCCGACTTGTTGAATCAGAATTCAAAAGGATAGATTAGAGAATAAATTCAAGGAATTTATCTTGGATAAAATTAATGGGAACCTTTCCCTATGAATGTGAAATTTAGAAACTAACTGTCGGTTAGCCAAGCAGAATGGTTTTCTGGATACTGATCTGATGTTGGTTTCGGCCTTCGGGGTTAATATTTGGGGAATTATTCTCTTGATTAATTTACAGTTAGTGACTGATGAATTGGAATGAGGCGTATGTTGTGTTTGTATAACACTTATTTAAAATATACGCGAGTTATTCGGAAAGACCGGGTTTATCCCATTCTGAATAACTAATACGACGATAAGTCGAAGATGAAGACGATGGTTGAAGATCGATGGGCTTCACGTCGTTTGGGTAATTACTGATGATCTTGATTGGGCTGTACACCCAAGAAGATGGAAACAGTTGGTGATCGTCCAGATGTGCTTGGAGATCGATGGATATGCGAGGAAAGTGCCTCCGGTTTCGTTCAGACCCAGAACGGACTTGTAAATGGACTGTGTGTCTGACATTGGATTTCATTCTGTGTGACTGATATCGGTTGCATAGAGTGGTTTGCCTGTGTGGCATGCTAAGATGCAATTGATCGAGGCTTCTGTTGAAAAGCAAAGTCTTGTGGTGATGATCAAAGCACAGCCTGTGTGGCACAGCTTTGTGTAACATGAATTCGCGAGCCTCACACCCCGGTTGTGAACCAAAAACGGGAGACGGACCTCAGGGAGGGCATGCGTTTCTTTCTAGCTAGGGTGGTGTCAGTGACCTACCAGTCCTGACATTTATATACTTTTCACCTATGTGGTTGTTGCTGTTGCGAGGCTCCTCGGTTAGATCGGACGATCCGGGTCCGATGGAGCCATTCGTTGTCTCATTTACACCCCAAAGGGCGGAGAGACGTATTGTTCAGGCATAATAATCCACATCGGTGGACCGGCCCTGACGATCCAAGGCTTGCCTGCGCGCTTGCCTGAGACACGGGCTAGAGCGTCTCGAATCGGTAGAGGACGATCCCTGGCCTCGGTTCATAGATGGAAATCCAACTTCCAAATACCTGACATTTGCGGTTTTATTTGTAGAGCCTAGTATGGCGACATAGTGGGATGGGGCGCTTATGCCGCCTATGATTGATACTTATGATTTGAAGTTGTTTTATACACTATGCACTTATAATAGTATCAAATGATTTGTTTTTCAACGTATCAAGCATTCTTGGCTATTATAAGGTAAAAACCCTATCCTCCGGCTTGCGTTGCATTATGTGATGGGACCTGGGTCTTATAATAGCTTCATTTTTCTTTATTTAGCATTGCGCTGTTGTTTTATGCACTGGTATTCTTGGGAGGAAACCCGTTCCGTGTTATACGGCGTGGTCCCTTGATTTACCTAATTTTAAAATAAAGTTTTATAACTGTTTTAGTTCTCACACCAGTCACATGACTGACCTGGAGTTATTGTTTTGACCTAAACTATGGGTGCCCCTATTTTGACACGGGCAGCTAGTAGTTTTGGTTTTGCAGATTTATATTCACAGGATCCTGGCTGGAACGATATCCGGAAAGCTTTGTATCCGTATATCTCTTTTAGTTGTGTATTGTATTATTTTCCGCTGCTATATAATGTAATGTAATCTCTGATATTTTCTGTGTAATATTTATTTATTCATACTCTGTATATTCTTGTATTCTGATGCATTGTTGTAATATACAATGAAGTGTTCTTCTGTCTGCATTCTGTTGTGGCTTGTTCTCGAACTATCCGCACTTTCCTTTACGGGGAAGTTACGAGTTTTCACAGTTGGTATCAGAGCTTTGGTATACAGAGCCAGAGAACAAGGCACATTAGAACCATACGAAAGAATTCATCAGAAATTGGATTAGTGATATCCAACGAGAATGACTCGTTAGAGATAGGATCAGTAGTATCCTAGAACGAGTGTGAAGAGTATATTTTTAAAATGAAAACAATTTTTGTTTTGAAAATTTAAATCAATTATTCGTATTTGATTATTTATTTATATGAATTTGGACAAATCCGGTATATATAAATTTTGCGTATACGTCTGATCCGCGTGTATTTGAAGTTTTAATATACTGGATAGATATAGATTCACACTCTAGTCGCCCGGACATTGTCCTGATGATGAAGTATACCATCACCAGTATTTATTTTCGAGTTTCGAAGGTGTGATATTTATATATTTCCTATTGACTGGTGTGAGAACCAAAATTAGATAGGGCTTATTGTTGTGATTTTGCTTCAAAAATCTGATTTTTAGACTATATATCAAAGTGAAAAATTTGAAAAGCTAATCAACTAATTGATTGATAGTTGTGTTGTTTGATTACTATTTTGATTAATTGAAATTTTAACCATATAGCCAATTTGATCAAATAGTGAGTTGTATTGAAAATTTGTCGCATTTGCTTGCATATACATGTACTTACATTGAACAGGTCATAACAAGGAGGCTAGAGCAGAGAATAAAATTTGTTTGCCCGACAAATAGGTACATATTTACTATAATTTACTGTTTTGTTTGGGTGATGATGATTTTATGAGCCGATTGGCTAGCCGCTTGGCTTTTTCTTTTTCTTTTTGAGATCAGAAGGCCTATATGGCAATTTCGGGATTTTCCCGTGGCTCCCGGTGCAGGGGAGGTTATGGCGAAATTTTTCGAAAATTTAGGGTGTTAGCCAAAAATTTTGAAGAATTTGAAAATTCTCAGAAACTGAAAAGTTGGGGAATGAAAGCCAGATCGAACGTAGAGTAGGTTAATCAAACCACTTTCGACTTTGTTCCTTTTCGGGGACGAAAAGTTTTAAGTGGGGGAGATTGTAAAAACCCGAAAATCTGGGCCAGTTTAAAATTTTTATTTTGGCAATTTTAGCGAATTGTGATTATTTAAAATGAATTATTTTAAATAAAAACGACAAGAAATTTACTTTGAATAAAATTCAATCGTATATAGTTACATAGATCGATGATAGAATATAAATAATTATATATAATTATAAAAGGAATTGAAAATGGCGCGGTAGTTCGATAATTCGATTTCAAACATCAATTGAACATACCGGGTGTAAAATAAACCGGATTTTAGTGAAACCAAAAATAATGGAATCTAATAGAGAATATCTTTCCAACGAATCCGAAAGATTGAAATTTCATAGCGGGGATCAAAAGATATGTCCAGTTGAAAATTCTGAATAGTCGCTATGGAATTCAGGCCCTTAAAAATGGACATTTTGCAAACGACCTCGGATTTCGACGAAACCACTTTTGTTGGATCCGTGTTGTAAAGTTATTGCTAGGTTTCAAATTTCATAATTTTTCGAATCAATATGTGAGCGTGGCAAAGGAAAACGCATTTGACCAGTTTCAGCTGATTTTAATCGACTGGAAATTGGCCATTTTTCAAACGGTCTCAGAATTCGACGAAACTAGTTTTGTTAGGACCGTATCGTCAATACGAAGCTAGAAATAATTTTTCGAGAATTTTTAGAGATCGTATGTGGGCCCGGTACATTGAAATGCGCGTTCAAATTCAATATATAGAGTTATATGTTGATTTTGACGAAAACTGATCGAAACAGTCGAATCAGCTTACGATACATATCCCATTGTGTTCGGAATGGGGGTAATTAGCTATGGACGACAGTCGGCGGGTTCGATTTCGAGTTCGAATGGAGATGGTACGTTATAAAGTTTAAAATTTAAAATAATAAATAAATAAGTTATAATATAAATCTATCCTTTATCTCCCTCCTTTCCCCCATTGACTAAAAAATCAAATTCAGAATAAAAAAAAAGAAAGAAAAAACGAAGGGCGACGGAGCCCTAATCCGCCAGCCTCCGACGAGCGCACCCCATCCCCGACCGCCCTCCCCCTTCCCACCACCTCTCTCCTTCTTCCCCTAACCTCGCGCCAGTCTCTCTCCACCCTCCAGCTCCTATTTGCAGACCCCTCCAAACCCGAAGACAACCCCACAGCCACAACACCGAGCCGCGAGCCCTAGACCCCCCTCCAGCATCGACTTCGACCGCCCTCCCCCTTCTGCTCCTCCTTCCTTCGCTTCTACAACACCTCGCAGCAGCCCCCTTCGATGGTGAACGTTTCCCCCCTCCTTCCTATTTCTATGTAAGCTTCTTTTATTTATTTACATTTATTTTATATATTTTTTAGTTTTATTGATGGTTTTTAATATAAAAGAAATGGGTTTTAATATAAAAGGAATGATTTTTAACGTTAAAAAGACTTGAATTCTTTTCATATGAAAATTTTGATCTTTATTTTTATGGAGAAGACGATCTTGTTTATGAAAGGTTAAGATTTTCACTTATATAAAAATATGATTTTTATATAGTAGGGAATATAAAAATATGATTTTTATATTGTAAAGATAATAAAGATATGATTTTTACTTATGTAGAGTATAAAAATATAATTTTTATATAATGTAGAGTTTAAAATTATAATTTTTATCATATAAGGTAAGGTATAGGATTTTTATACATATGAAAGTGTAGTAAAAATTGGATCTTTCATATGTAGGAAGCGAAGAAAGGTTGAAATGAGATTTTTGTATATTGAATAGCGAAGTAAAAATTCGATTTTTATATATTGAATAGCGAAGTAAAAATTCGATTTTTATATATGGAATAGCGAAGTAAAAATTCGATTTTTATATATTGAATAGCATAGTAAAAATTCGATTTTTATATATTGAATAGCGAAGTAAAAATTCGATTTTTATATATTGAATAGCATAGTAAAAATTCGATTTTTATATATTGAATAGCGAAGTAAAAATTCGATTTTTATATATTGAATAGCGAAGTAAAAATTCAATTTTTCCATATGTAGAGAATACGGGCAGAGAAAGTGACACGGGGCAAGAACGACGAAGATTTCTACCTACGAAGAGTCGAGGGATTGGATTATCTAATCTGTGAGAACTTCTCACTCTTCAATTTATTTTTCTAGTTATATATATACTAGGATGCAGACGGTGCTTAGCAGCACCCGATACCCGTCATCCACAGACCATGGATATGTATACTAGGATGCAGACGTGAATGTGAATAAATAAATATTCATTTACAAACCGGACGGTTTGTTTATGTACACCTATTTGAAGGACATTGATTGAGACGATAAATTTTACATATCGCCCAACTGCACAAATAAAAATCTGTGTTTGATTGCTTGAAACCCCACACGGGTATAGGGATGATATTTGACGTACACTAATCCCGATTGTTTAGTTGTATGTCGATCGATTGATTGACAGGCTGTTATAAGCGTTGAATATTTATATTTGATGCTTATACAGTGTAGAATGCACTTTGGATGATGGTTGATTATTCATCGTTGTTGATATATACATGTGTTGTAGAAAATCCATATAATTAACATTATATGGTAATTGATTGGGCCTCATTCCAGTTTTAAAATAGGAATATTTGAAAAAGAAATATTTGAAATAGAATATTTGAAAATAGGAATATATGAAGCCGTATTGATTAGATTGACGCCATTTTGACGTGAACGATATTTATATCGATTTTATTCATTTCATAATGAATATTGAAAGTGATTTCAAAATCTGATATTTTGAAAAGAATTGAATATAAATAAATTCAAATTGAAATTGAATATAAATAAATTCGAATTGCAATTGAATATAAATAAATTCGAATTGATTTTTTTTTTTTGAGCAAAAATGTGTGATCTTCCAATAGGAAGAGAGCACACATATATATATAATAAAAGAAATGGTACAAGAATATCCAATACAGACTCAGAACGATAGACACACATAGTAATGTAGGGAATAATAGATAGATGAGTTCCGGCAAGGCCACCACCCATCATACTTCATTATCGAATTCCGGCAAGGCCACCACCCGATAAGAAGTATATCTATTTCCATACATTAAACAATCTATGTGTATAGCAAAAGGTGAATCAAAATACTAATAATTACAAACACCCCTTCACCACAACTACTAATAAAAACAAAACAAGCAAGGCTAAACGATCACTCCAAACAGCAACTCCAAACAGCAACTCCAATAGCTCCACTAGCACCACAATTACATCTACAACCTGTAATCTGAAAAAACTAAAGCAAAATAATCAGTAACTACACATATATATGAGTAAATGCCTATATATATATATAAATAAATATATATATATATATATATCTGTGTGTGTGAATATATAGGCATCTATCCATATATACATGTATAAGGAGAAAGACATAAGAAAGCCATAAGTAACTAATTAATCGTGAGGAAAGTAACAGCCCAAAACAGAAATCAGCATCCCAGACGAGGCCTATTACATCTAAAATATCTATTAATACGAATGAATAAACTCAGATTAAATCTTACCTTTAACAAAAAACGCCCAAATTGCAATTTTCCAAATAGTTTATAATGTGAATTGGACATCCATAACAAACAGAAATTTACTATGTTGATGATTAAATCATCCTTTGATATAGAGATAGATTGGAAAAGTCTCTGATTCCTCTCAACCCAAATGAACCAACTAATGAATATTACTAAAGAATCCAATATGTATTTCTGTCTAGAATTGTATCTTAATCTATAACAATTCCAATAATCAATACAACTACTAAAGGAATTAAAACAATCAAAAGTAAAAATCCTAATAATCATATTGAAAATATAGAAGGTGACGTCGCAAGAAAAAAATAAATGATCTACCTCCTCCTCCTCTGTATTACAAAAACAACATTTTATATCAAAATTAACATTTTTCCTTTTTAACAACTCAATCGTATTAAGCTTCTTGTGAACGATCAACCACATTAGAAACTTTGCTTTAGGTGTAGAATTAGATTTCCAAAGGAATTTAAAGGGGAATAATGATATACCAGAGAAATTAAGAAAACTATACATAGAATTAACAGTGTAAACTAAACACTTATCCAATCCCCAGCTAATAGAATCACTATTTACGTCCATATGGTACAATGCTAGCTTGGCTTTAAGTAAGGCCAATTGTCTTAATGAATCTTCCTCCAAAATATTATCGAAGAAGAATTCCCACGGAGGATCTAATTCAGCTATATAAACATCCTTAATTAAAGCATTTTTAAATCTACTAATATTAAAGAGCTTACTAAATTCAATTTTCAATGGTACACTTGAAATCCAAGCGTCATGCCAAAAATAAGTAAGGTTTCCTGAATGAACTAACACTTTACATCCTATATTAAAAAAGTCAAAACAATTCAAAACAGATTTCCAAAAATAAGATAATCTGTTATTCCAACTGCCACCATTACCAGTAAAAAGCTCTCCTCTTGAATAATATGATTTGGAAACGATAGACTTCCAAGAAGACTTCACTTCTGGACATCTATATTTCCATAACCATTTAGCAAGTAATGCAGAGTTAAAATTATGTAGATTTATGATTCCCAAACCCCCCTCTATCTTAGATTTGCAGCACATTTCCCAGTTAACTAGACATTTTAGACTACTACAACTAGAATCACCATTCCAAAGATAATTACGTCTAATCCTATCAATTTTCTCAATGACCCATTTGGGGAATCGATGAACAGCCATCCAATAAGAGGGAATAGCTGATAGGACCGAATTAACTAGAACTAATCTACCTGCTCTGGACAGGAATCTATTATTCCAGTTAGATAGTCTACTATTAATCTTATCAATAATGATTATCCAATCTTCCTTCTTAAGCTTTGATGGTCTTATTTTAAAACCTAAATAATCAAAAGGAAACTTCATAATCGAACAGTTCAATGTGCTAGCCACTAAAGTCTCAATGTTGTTGAAGTCATTAATGACCATCACCGCGCTCTTATCAAAATTAATTCTTAGACCTGATAACATCTCAAAACAGTAAAGGATAAATTTAAGAGCAATAATATGCTCAGGCAGATGAGAAGAAAATAACAAGGTATCATCCGCGAATTGAAGGATTGATAATTCATTGTTAAATTCCTCATTCCCAACACTACCTAGAATACCTAAACTCCCCGCTCTCTTTATAATTTTTGAGAAGACATCAACTGCTAAATTAAACAGAAAAGGCGATAAAGGATCGCCTTGCCTGAGTCCTCTCTTAGATTGTATCTTCTTACCTATTACCCCATTAACTACTATGCTAGAACAACCAGACCTAAGTAACAACATAATCCAGTTAGTCCATCTAACACTAAAACCCCTAGCAAGACATAATTCGCATAAAAAGTCCCAATCTATTGAATCGAATGCCTTCTCAAAGTCTAGCTTCAAAATAGCACATGTTATATTGTTCTTACAACAGACATTAATATATTCCTGTACCGCTGCCACTCCATCTACTATATTCCTACCTTTAATAAAAGCTGTTTGAGAGTCATCAATAAGGTCATTCATCTTGCTACTCAACCTATTCGCTAACACTTTAGATATGATCTTAACAGCCACATTAATAAGAGAGATAGGTCTAAAGTCCTTAAGGGTATTGGCCCCTTCTCTCTTATGTATAAGTATGACGTTAGCAAAATTAAAACTACCTAATCTCAAATTACCACTATAAAATTCATTAAATAATTCAATAATGTCAAACTTCAAAACTTCCCAAAAATGTTTGTAAAAATTAACAGAGAAGCCGTCAGGTCCAGGAGCTTTGTCACTAGGCATGTCGCTAATTGCCTTCCAAATCTCCTGTTCTGAAAACGGTTTATCCAAATCTACAAGACTAACCCTAGTATCTGCAGGATATAATTCAATCCATCTAACATTAGTTCTTCTCTTAATCTTAGAACCAAAAATCTGTTTATAATATCTGGTGAAAGCTTCATTTAGATCCTTCTGAATTGTCAGTTCTACATCATTTACAATAAGCGAGTGAATCATATTGTCACGATTCCTCTTATTAGCTACACTATGAAAAAACTTAGTGTTATTATCTCCTTCCTTTATCCATTGTATGCGAGACCGTTGCCTCCACATGGTCTCTTCTTTATCTAAAATCTGTTTAAGCTCTTGTTTATAATTACAGTACCTATCTTTCTCAACGGGATTTAGAACCCTGGTTTCACTAATTTTATCTAGCTCTAATAGTCCACACATGATCTTATCTTTTTTCCATATTACATTACCAAATATATATTTATTCCAACGCTTAAGAAAAAATCTCAACTTACCTAACTTCGCCACATAAATCTTAGCAGAATTACCTCTATAAATATTATTAAAATAAAATAAGGACTTCCATTTCATGGATACAAGATTAGTGAAACTATGATCCAGTAACCACATCTTTTCAAACTTGAAATTACTACTAATAGCTATGTTCGAACTACACGTAAGAATAATAGGGCAATGGTCAGATAGTAAAAAAGGCAGTCCATTCACTTTACAAATCGAATATCTATCTTCTAACTCAGAACTAATAAAGAATCTGTCTAGTAATGCAAAGGAAGGACGATCACGAACATTCGACCAAGTGAACAATCTATTATCTAGAGGAATCTCTATTAAATTACTGTCTAAAATAAAGTCATTAAATTCCTCCATGTCAGAGAAATCACCTTCTCGTGGTGATCTCTCTCCTAAAAATCTGGTGACATTAAAGTCCCCCCCCCCCACTATCCAAAAGTTAGGAGAAATATTCCTAAAGCTAGAACACTCCTCCCATAGGACCCTCCTTTCCTCTTTAGAGTGAGGGACATAAACATTTGTGATGCCCTAATAAGAATTATCCGAAAGGGATTGTAAAATAATATGTAAAGAATGTAACTTTGGATACTCAAGTACCAGTCTGAATTGACTGTCTTTCCAACTAATCATAATTCCTCCGGCAGTACCAACTGCTGGAAGACAAGACTAGTTACGGAAAAGGGACCCACCTAGTCTAATATAGAACCTAAAATCTGGATGCTCAATTTTTGTCTCTTGAAGTAAAACAATGTCAATGTGATTATCTCTAAAAAAAGTCCTAATTTTTGGACATTTATTAGGTTCATTTAAACCCCTAACGTTCCAACTAACAATCCTCATCTACGCAATGATGAAACTCTCTCTAATTCTCTACACCTAATGTACTCAGCATCCAACTCAATATCAGAGAAAACAAAACCAGTATCATTGGCTAACTGGAATAACTGATTAGTAGTCAGACTCCCTAATGCAAATGGAGTATAATCACTACCAAAAGTTAGAGACGAACCTGAGCCCAAATCCAATCTACCACCACTAGTAGTAGTCAAGATCGGGGACCTACCTCGAGTCGAAGAACCATTTCTGAGCCTAGCACTACGCCGAACCACTCCTGAACTAGGTAGCACCCTTCTTCGTCTCCTCCTTCTCGATGTAGAGGATGGAGCTTCATAGCACCGATTCGAATCATTATACTGTAGCAATCCACCACTAATCTCAAAACTGAAATCAACGTCCGAAACCACTACTGATGAAGGCATGATATGAATCGACGATGAAACCCCAAAGCACGGACTGAGAAACATAGTGAGAAGTCTCACATCCATCATACTAACCACCAGCGAACCAACTTCCCTGTGCAAAAGAAACAAATACTCACCACTCACAGTGACACACATGTAATCACTCCTTCCATAAACCCCATCTGTTTGCATACTGACACCATCAATATCATGAACATCCATTTCATTAAGTCCACTACTAAACACACTAGAAGTAACAGGAGACGCCACTACAATCTCGGTGTCAGCCACATTCAAATCAGTACAGTCCTCTGTGGAAGCATTAACATCCAATGCATTTTCATGCACATAGACTTTCACGTTTTTTTTAGAACATGAGCCCACAGCCTTTCCAATCCTTGATGTGACAACCTTCGAGTTAGAATCATATTCTGTTACTTTGATTTCGTCATTAACAGCCGAATGTTGATCAACATCATCCTCAAGGCCTACTAACAAATCAAAACTATTCGATATCACAATGTCATTCGCCACCTTACAGTCCACCTCTACACCAATGTCCGGATCATTCGGCTGGTTAGTAACTACATCACCCCTTTCACAACCGCCCATATCCAATGAATCGTCACCAGTCATTAATTCACTTAACCCCTCACTCTTACCATTCACATATTTGACATACCTGTTATCTTCAAAGCATCCCATGCATATATATACTACAGGATCAAGGAGCATCGGATCATCATGATTTATTTTTTCTAAGGATCCATCAAAACCCGCCATTATATCATCACTGACCATCCCATCAACCACATTTATATCCAAATCTTCATCATTACTATTCCCCATATGCAACTTTTCACCCCTTTCAAATGTCGTTAAGCCAGCTTCCAGGTGAGTAAGGACAACATTTGAATCAAACTGAAACATGACAGCGCTTCTATCAACATTGATGGCCGTATTTATAACATCAAAGTGATTCACTGTCTCATGCAAAAGAACATCAACTTTTCCCTTATTCCTCCAACTCGATTCAAGGTACAACCTACGGAACTTCAACATATTGAGACAGAAGGCAATAGCATGCTCCTGTCTTCCCAATGGCTGAGGCAACGGAGGATACACATCAACATTAACAAAACTTTTGCTCCATAAGATTCCGTCTACTAACCCCTCTAAATGCCACATCATTAATAATAGCCAGTATGCCCCCATCACTATCTCTTTCACGAGTATCCGTAGTATATAAGTCCAGAATTGATATTATATTGTGACAAATTCTCGAACAGTTAAAGTGCAGGGTGTCAAAAACAGTCTTTCCTCTGAACCACAATGGACAATTGAACTTACGATGCCCCAAACAACCGCACTTGAAGCATCGAGTTCCATTACGGCAATTTTTCGCTATGTGAAAGGCATCACCACATTTAAAACAATGTCGAATCCCAAAGTTTTTCAATCGCAGGGAAGATCTGGCTGATAATATATTCCAGTCAGAGGACATTTGGTTCTTCTTAACCATGTCAGCATATGAAAATTGGCTAAATTGTTTGATAACATCATTACCAGCAACTTCTTGAGAGAGAGTGTGTAGTATTGGAGCCCCATCATCATTAGAGTTGGTCTCATTATCATTTCGCATTTGATGCTGTCTGAAAGTAAGATTTAAACGTCCAGGCTTCAAGTGAGTCTTCTCAATGAGTGTTTTTGGAGCAGTGTTCTTATAGATGCAATCTATGCCATGAACTATCCCCCTCGATTTTCCACCAAAGATTAAAACATCGCCTGATTCGAGTAATTCCTTCCTGATCATACCATCATCTCTGTCTTCTTTATATATAAAATCCGCGGAATCCCCAATAGAAAAAGAAACTACAGGGAGCCCAGCCTTTAAGCTATCAAAACTCTCATCGATGTCTTGATGAAGGCCTAATTTCCCCTCCGGATTATAGAAATTAACTATACAGATGTCAGGATTCATCAAAGGAACTTCCTCTTTACTGCCATTTTGCTGCACAATAATACTATGCGCCTCAGAAATAAATTCTTTAACCAGTTTGATCAACTCAATAGGAATCGCCGGAGGTAAGGCACCATCAAAATCTCTTCTTTCTTCGTAGCCCTTCGATTGTGGATTCCAATTTTTTCCCCAACACATCATATTCAGATTCATCTTTGCTCCATTCAAGAAAATTGGTCTATAAAATCCACCTTCTCCGATCCCTAATTCTTGACATCTTTTGATGATTTTGATTTGATCAATAATACTGATACAATTCTTTAGAAGAATCATGCCCGAACCCAGATACTTATAACGCACTTCCTTATCCAGAACCAAATCAGAATTGGGATTTATTGTTCTCACCGAATCCTCATTGAAACTCGCAGAACAAATATTGAAAGTGTTCCCCAATTCAACCCCCGATGAACTATCCTGAGACATCTTTTGATTTCCTGTAGAAGAATTTCTACATCCCTTTGCAAAGTGCCCGTAATCACCACACCGATAACATCGTTTATGAAATCTAGAGGAAGACGAAAAAACTGGATGATAACACTGTGGATAAACCTGAAGATTTGTGCGAGATCTGATCCAAGAAGAAGATGAGAGTACATCCGCCATTTTTCTTTCAACAATAAATTCGAATTGATATTGAATATAAAGAATTCGAATGGAAATCGAATATAAACGAATTCGAATTGAAATTGAATATAAATAAATTTGAATTGAAATTGAATATAAAGAATTCGAATGGAAATCGAATATAAACGAATTCGAATTGAAATTGAATATAAATAAATTCGAATTGAAGTCGAATATAAACGAATTCGAATTGAAATTGAATATAAAAGAATTCGAATGGAAATCAAATATAAACGAATTTGAATTGAAATGGAATAAAAATGAATTCGAATTGAAATTGAATTGAATTGAAATGAAATCGAACTGAAATTGAATTAGAAATCAATTTGAATTGAAATCAATTTGAAATGAATTTAAATTGGAATATTCAATTTTGATTTGAAATTGAATATGAAGTTGAAACCATTTTGAAAATGAATTTAAAAACGATTTATAAAGCACGTTTTGAATTGAAATCGACGAAGTATATATTATATATATAATATAATGGCCTGAATAGAATGCGCCGTGCCGCGGCAGTTCGCGAATTTCGACCATTGACTTCGAACGGATATTACGGGAGATCCGACCGTCGGATTCTCCTAAAACCAGAACTGTTGGGTTCGTATCGAAAAGAGCTTTCCAATGAATATTAGAAATTAGAAATCTAACGGTTGGATTTGGAATTATGTCCAAATCAAATTTGAAAAAGGTCGCTGTAAGTGCAGTTCGATGGCCGTTGATGGAAATCGACTGTTCAGGCCTTGATAAAATTATTAAAAATAGTAATAATTTGTGTAAAATCATAAGAAATGATTTGTGAAGAATTGGGATGAAAAACTCCATATTTGAAAAGATAAAAATAGATTTTTATCGAAATGAAATAGTTTTGAACTAGAATTATAATTCTATTTGTTTCTAAAATAAATAAACTGGATTAGAAATGGTTTTGAAAATAACTAGAATTTCCAATAATTATATTGGAATAAATTTGAATCGAAATTCTCTTTGGATTATTTCGATGTTGGATTTCGTGATGATACAGATATTGTTATGGGAATTTGAAAGATATATTTATATCGTTATTTCCAATACGATATTTGTTAGTCGTAGAATTTGATATTGAATATTAGCCGATATATTTTCTATTCAGAGCCTTGTATTTAATGTCAAATGCGATTTGGATTTGTCGTGAATGGTGTCTTCATTAACACTGTTCTTGAACCCAGTTGAGAAAAGATTAAATCTTTTTATTTAGATTTAATGAAGTGTACCAATTAAATAATATTTAATTGGAATTGAATTGATATTGATTTTTGGGTTTATCGTGAACAGTTTTTTAAATAACACTTGTTCTTTAACCCGATAATTAATGAAAGTGATTTTGGGTTTATTGTGGACCGTGTTTTAAATGTCACTGATTCTTTAACCCAGTTACAGATTAAAACTAAGTGGAGTTTTAATGAATCTTTAATTAGATTGAAATAATCGAGAATGGAGTATCACCAATTTTGCTCCAGGCGATAGTTAAATCTTTAATTAGATTTGAACGTGAAATGGTAATTGAATTCACCGATAACATCGTGGTGTTAGATATGAAGTATGACCAGTTTTACTTCATGGGATGAATAGGTTGGGATTGGGAAATTAAAACAAATGATTACTTCGGTAAGTTTCGTTAATCCCGACTAGTTGAATCGGAATTCAAAAGGATAGATTAGAGAATAAATTCAAGGAATTTATCTTGGATAAAATTAATGGGAACCTTTCCCTATGAATGTGAAATTTAGAAACTAACTGTCGGTTAGCCAAGAAGAATGGTTTTCTGGATATTGATCTGATGTTGGTTTCGGCCTTCGGGGTTAATATTTGGGGAATTATTCTCTTGATTAATTTACGGTTAGTGACTGATGAATTGGAATGAGGCGTATGTTGTGTTTGTGTAACACTTATTTAAAATATACGCGAGTTATTCGGAAAGACCGGGTTTATCCCATTCTGAATAACTAATACGACGATAAGTCGAAGATGAAGACGATGGTTGAAGATCGGAGGGCTTCACGTCGTTTGGGTAATTACTGATGATCTTGATTGGGCTGTACACCCAAGAAGATGGAAACAGTTGGTGATCATCCAGATGTGCTTGGAGATCGATGGATATGCGAGGAAAGTGCCTCCGGTTTCGTTCAGACCCAGAACGGACTTGTAAATGGACTGTGTGTCTGACATTGGATTTCATTCTATGTGACTGATATCGGTTGCATAGAGTGGTTTGCCTGTGTGGCATGCTAAGATGCAATTGATCGAGGCTTCTGTTGAAAAACAAAGTCTTGTGGTGATGATCAAAGCACAGCCTGTGTGGCACAGCTTTGTGTAACGTGAATTCGCGAGCCTCACACCCCGGTTGTGAACCAAAAACGGGAGACGGACCTCAGGGAGGGCATGCATTTCTTTCTAGCTAGAGTGGTGTCAATGACCTACCAGCCCTGACATTTATATACTTTTCACCTGTGTGGTTGTTGCTGTTGCGAGGCGCCTCGGTTAGATCGGACGATCCGGGTCCGATAGAGCCATTCGTTGGCTCATTTACGCCCCAAAGGGCGGAGAGACGTATTGTTCAGGCATAATAATCCGCATCGGTGGACCGGCCCTGACGATCCAAGGCTTGCCTGCGCGCTTGCCTGAGACATGGGCTAGAGCGTCTTGAATAGGTAGAGGACGATCCCTGGCCTCGGTTCATAGATGGAAATCCAACTTCCAAATACGTGACATTTGCGGTTTTATTTGTAGAGCCTAGTATGGCGACATAGTGGGATGGGGAGCTTATGCCGCCTATGATTGATACTTATGATTTGAAGTTGTTTTATACACTATGAACTTATAATAGTATCAAATGATTTGTTTTTCAACGTATCAAGCATTCTTGGCTATTAGAAGGTAAAAAACCTATCCTCCGGCTTGCGTTGCATTGTGTGATGGGACTGGGTCTTATAATAGCTTCATTTTTCTTTATTTAGCATTGCGCTGTTGTTTTATGCACTGGTATTCTTGGGAGGAAACCCGTTCCGTGTTATACGGCGTGGTCCCTTGATTTACCTAACTTTAAAATAAAGATTTATAACTGTTTTAGTTCTCACACCGGTCACATGACTGACTTGGAGTTTATTGTTTTGACCTAAACTCTGGGTGCCCCTATTTTGACACGGGCAGCTAGTAGTTTTGGTTTTGCAGATTTATACTCACAGGATCCTGGTTTACAGCTGGAACGATATCCGGAAAGCTTTGTATCCGTATATCTCTTTTAGTTGTGTATTGTATTATTTTCCGCTACTATATAATGTATTGTAATCTCTGATATTTTCTGTGTAATATTTATTTATTCATACTCTGTATATTCTTGTATTCTGATGCATTGTTGTAATATACAATGAAGTGTTCTTCCGTCTGCGTTCTGTTGTGGCTTGTTCTCGAACTATCCGCTCTTTCCTTTACGGGGAAGTTACGGGTTTTCACACTATGCCTATTCTTACGATGTTCCATCTTGCTTCTCCCCATATATTATGAATCTTGAGTTGAATCTCGAAATACGTCCATTATGAATGTGGGGAAAAATTGGGTATAACATGAAATTGACATTATTTTGGTATAATTTGGAACATGTAATATGGCTTAACTATTAAGATGCAATTTGGGGTAATTTGACACATGAATTATGGAATACGTAATTTGACATATTAAACCTAGAATTTGCATGAACGACAAAGTACGAAGTTGGCATATAAATCAAGTTTTGGGCAAAATTGTTATTATTGCGAATTTGGGGTAACTTGAGCATTAAATCTAGATTGGACGTAAAATGTAACATGACCAATTTTGGTGAATTTGGTAATTAGCATGTAAAATCTAGATTCGGCTATATAGGGTAAATGTGTAGATTAAAGATGAACATGCCTAACCCGAGG
Organism: Allium sativum; assembly: GCA_030737875.1. Lineage (NCBI taxonomy): Eukaryota > Viridiplantae > Streptophyta > Magnoliopsida > Asparagales > Amaryllidaceae > Allium > Allium sativum. Next base: position 453,054,598 of record CM060920.1, on the reverse strand, counting down.
TTAGATTGAGTTGTGGTGTAAAATTGCACGGAACCGCTCGGCACATCCAGTAACCACAACAACACCTATCTGATGTGAGAGGTTAGTGCATTATGCCCAAGAAAAACCCGAGGTTAGATTGAGTTGTGGTGTAAAACTGCCCGGAACCGCCCGACACATCCAGTAAACGCAACAACACATATCTAATGTGAGAGGTTGGTGCATTAATAAATCAATTAATGCTAATGAACAAGATAAATGAGTAGGGTCAAGATCATAGGAACACTTAACCAATATAACATGGATGAGTAGGGTTAAGTTCATAGGAACACTTAACCAATATAATATGGATGAGTAGGGTTAAGTTCATAGGAACACTTAACCAATATAACATGGATGACTAGGGTTAAGTTAATAGGAAACACTTAACCAGTATAACATGATAAATGGAAAGGGTTAAGTTAACACTTAACCAATATAACTTGATTTGTGGTAGGATTAGGTCAACACAAGAAGGCAACACTTAACCAGAGTAACATGACAAGTGGGTGGGTTAAGTTAACTTGAATTGATTGATGACACTTAACCAATACAACTTGACGAACACGTGGGGTTAAGTCAACAAGAAACACTTAACCAATCTAACATGATAAGTGAGGAGGGTTAAGTTAATAAGAAACACTTAACCAACATGACATGATGAATGGGTGGGTTAAGTTAACATGAATGGACAACACTTAACCAATATGACATAATGTGCGGGAGGGTTAAGTACATATCGGGTTGGTGGGTAATATTAGTAAATATAGGCCCACAAACTTAACAATTAAATAAACATGCTTGAATCGATGGGAGGGTTGAGTACATCTTGTGTAGGTGGGTAATATTAGTAAATATAGGCCCACAAACTTAACCGTTAAGAAAACATGCTAGAATCGGTGGGAGGGTTAAGTACATCTTGTGTAGGTGGGTAATATTTGTATATATAGGCCCACAAACTTAGCCAGCAGGAAACCCTAGTATCGGGGACCCATTTCAGTAGTAACCCACATAGATGTATCATGGTACCCTGAAACTAGGCAGGGTGGGGCACGATTACTGGGCTGATTATAAGCGGTCAAAACAACGGCAGAGGGTACGTTAGTGTAGGTTCCGATGGTTTACGGGCGTGCACATACTCCGGAGTGGGAAAAAGCAAGCACTGAGTACCAGTAGTTATACGCTGTGCATCTTGAATCATGTCGGGTCGCTATTATGAGGATTGATACACCTTATGGTGGGACCAACGTAGGGTATCTACATGCAAGAGAGGGTCGATTGACACAGACACATGGAACCTGAATAAAAGTAAGGGGGCCGACCGATAGGGTAGTAAGGGTACATCTAACATGTTCATGGAAATTAGGCTGATTGAGGTGGAATCCTCACGATAGATGTACACCTAAAGGCTACCACCATTTGCGGGGATTGGGATCACGTTGTAATATTATCATTTTATATAGATTACTAGTAGGGACACTAGTTAGGTGGTGTAGATATATATATATATATATATATATATATCAGAATAACAAAGTAGCAGCGAAGCAGAGAAAGAGTAGAAGCGCATTCAGTTTATCTGTCATGATGCTTTTGCCTGTTTATATGCTGAAAGTCACTGGACTTACCAGACTCATGTCAGACCTAGTTTTGTTTTTCCTCTTTTCTTCCGTCCCCCCCTCCAGGTTCACAGGGAGGAAATGTTATCACTTAGCTCAGTTTTCCTTCCAAGCTCGAAGATAGTCGATGTATTGTTTTGGACTCTCTCTTCTACTGCTACGGCTGGTTCTTGCTTCATTGGTGAATATCATTGTTATTTTTATGCTTCTTTTATAGTTGGAAGTTTTTGAATCAAGACAGAATTTCTATGTATTACTTTTAAGTATGATTGAGCCAATTGTTGTAAAAGCTTGACTGAATTATGTTATTTATAAAATGACTTTATTTTCCGCTGCTTTATTTGTCTCTCTTGTAATTTATCTGCATCTTTTACCTAAAACGCTCCACCAAAGTTAAGGCATTCCCTTTGTGAATGACCTTAATGGAGGTGGGGTGTTTTAATTTAATCATTCTTGAACTCAAAAAGGAAATAAAATGAATTCATCTAAATTCAAGCAAATTTGGGTCCCTAAAGGCACTTCTATAAATTCTGATGATTTGTTATACAAACATGTTTGGGTACTAAAACGTACAAATATAATTGAGAGTGGTTTTAAAAAATTTGTTAGACCACTCGATCATTCAAACTGTTAGGTACCAGAGGAGGCCAAAGAACTACTGAGCAAAAAGAGAATTGAAATCAAACTGGTCTATATTTCTGTATCATCCATGGTTCCTTAGCCAAGTCTGATTGAGTCAGAGATTCTAGTTTACATTGATTTCAGGTATAATCTCTGAACTCATCTTTGTAAATATTCCTTGTTTTTATATTCTTTGTTTATTTTTTCTTCTACCTTTTTTTTCTATTTTGATTTATCACTGTCATATCATTGTAACTTCTTGGGCTTTCTTAACTTCCAATTATAGTACTCATGATCTTCTGGAAATAAGATTTATTTGAATAGAACTCTGATGTTTTAATTATTTCCAGATCTTGAATTTAATCTTGTAAATATCTGTAATTGTTTTGAAGTTTATCTTTCTGATTTCTGAATTCATAACAGTGTTGATGTATTCTTGTCATATCTTAAACACTGTTAATTAGAATTCTAAATTTTGAAGATCTGAAAATTTGATGAAGTTTCACACACCTTTGCTGTCTTGAGTTTATTCTTATTCATTTTGGAAAGACTTGAGATGTTATGCTCATTACAACACTCTTACTTCTCAGTTGTGATAATTTCATTAATTTTTAGATTGTCTTGATTATTTCTAACTTGAAAAATATTTGGGTTGAATCACAGTGATACATCTTGAAATTCATCTTTATTCATGATCATTATGGTTGAAATGTGTTTGTTTGAAATCATCTGAAATTCTTGATATTTTGGATATCACATACCTCTTAAATTTTAATTTATCAATCGTGTGTGCCTGATTCATTATTTCTAACTTGAAAAATATTTGGGTTGAATCACAGTGATACATCTTGAAATTCATCTTTATTCATGATTATTATTGTTGAAATGTGTTTGTTTGAAATCATCTGAAATTCTTGATATTTAGGATCACACACCTCTTAAATTTGAAATTATCAATCTTGTGTGACTGTTTCATTATATCTTAAAACTTAACATTGATTCAAGTGATTTCAAATAAATTATTCTTTGATTTTCTAGATCACGAATATCTCTCAGGTTTGATGTAAATGATCTGAAATGTCTCTTATACTTGTCAGAAATACTTGTGAAATTTTCTTTGAATATCTAGTCTTAAAACTCACTATTATTTGATTTAAATATTTGTTTGTTTAAAATCATTTGAAATTATAGATTTCTTGAATCTCACACATATCTTGAATCTGAAATTAATAATCTGGTGTGATCGATTCATTGAATCTTGAGTTTTTTTTTTCAAATTCCTCAAATGATTTCAAATAAACGGTATTTTTGATCTTGAATCAAGAGTCATTTTTGTGACCATTGAGATATTTGTGAAACATCTTCTAGACAAGTCTGCTTTGAACTAATTTCTGTATTGCTCTGATACTGTTTCAGATAACTACTTGCTTTGATTATTTTTTGTTTCCTGCTCTGATAAAAGGAACCGTTTTTGAAAATGTTTTTGAAACTGCTTTTTTTGGTCAAAACTGCTTACTGCTCTGATAAATGAAATTTGTGTGCTTAATTTGTCTGATTGGGCTTTGTGCTTAAAATTCTTTTGTCTGTGATACCCTTGTTTGTCTCCAGTGTCTTATTATAATCCTCATTAGTAGAGACATCAAGTTGTATCAGTTTAGAAGTGTTGAATTTGTTTTTGCTGTATATATTTTTAATCTCTCATGTCTTGTATAGATCTTTCATTTCCCTCTTGTAATTGATTTTCAATTTTGAAATTATTTATTGATTATTCATTTAGAAATTGAAATCAATAATTAAACCGAACTGTATTTACAATTCATCAAAATTATTATCAGATTTTGAAATTGTGATGAATTGGGATTGCAGTTTATTTTACAACAAGAGGAGATTTTATTTAGATTTTTCATGATGGTTGAACATTCATTATAATATCTTTGAATTGGCATTTATTTCATGACCATCTCCCTTTTCTATCATTATTTTGCCATTTTTGATAATTTTATATTAATGTGGAGAATTAATATGTTTTAAAACCTTTTTGAATAAACAGTGGAATAGAAATGGGACTGTGTTATTTTTTAGAATTAGTGACAATTGAAATTTTTTAATGATCCCAGTACAGTGGAGCATATTTCATAATATGATTACTTTAGAAATTTATTTCACAAACCATTTCCGTACCTACCCACATTTCTATCATCCATATTGGTTTTATATACCGAGGATTTTTTCCTTTAGAGCTGAAAACAATAAATACATAATAAATACATAAGTATGTCTCTAACCTCATTTAAAAATACAAGCTCTAGTCATGCATGGTTATGAGACAACTTATAATTTAAGCTGCGACTGACCTCATTTAAAAATCCAAGCTCTTGTTATGCGTGGTTAGTGTGTTCTTAAATAAGAAATAAAAGAAAAGGGAAAATGTGTTATAAATAGAAATTAATTTGAAATTCTCCTTGGTGTGTAAAAACCAGCCTATCAATCCATATTCTAATATGTGAAATGTGTCGAAATCATATGAAGTATTATGATTTGTTGATTGACAGCTATTGGGATTTGGGATTATACGATTTTGTCACTTAAATTGAATTAAAAATTATAGTCCAAATTCATCACTATTTTTGAACTTCTTTTCATAAATTCTTTTGAAAATAATTGAAATTCATATTTTTATAACTCTCCCCATTTAAATATAGTTCATCATAAATCCATCATTCTCTACAATGTGAAATAAGACACTAGTTCTCAGTTAATGATTTTTGTTTGACTGATTGAGATTTATGATGACCATTCTTCCTCTTAAGCTGAAATTATATTTTTTTGTCGTTTTTCATCTATATTTTAATTTCTGAATCTTTTGATGATAACAAAAGGGGGAGAATGGGTTGAGATTTTCATTTATGAGTGAATATTTTATAAATAGTTTAATTTTTGAAAAAAATAATTTTCACTCATGCACAGTTATAGGGGAGGTTCCGAGTTCAATTCTCGGAATGCCCCCTTTCTACTCTTCTAAAGGAGTTATAGGGGAGGTTTCTATTGTAGGGGAGCATTCAAATAGGGGGAGTTTAGTTCATCACTGTCAAACACATTTATTATATTCAAAATCTTAATATTTGTTTGTCATCATCGAAGGGGAGATTATTGTATATAACGGTGTTGTATACACAATTATATGATTTTTGTTTGATGATAACAACCAAATAAATATTATTTCAAATATGTTTGTTACTGTACTATTATTCAATATCACAGAAAGAAATATAATATTTATATTTATATAAAATACTACTAGACAAGAGTTAAATATTCAAACAGTATTTTATTAGATATAATATTCTATTTCAACATTCAAATAGTACAATTTTATAACTCCATATTTGTAAATTCTTCACATGATATTGTACTTGTATATAAAACTGAACACGTTAAACACAATTTTTTGAGCACAATAAAATAATATTTTATTTTAATCAAATTTGTTTAATACAAACATCAGTACAATTCTTTCATTTCATACACATCTCCTCACTACAACACTCTATCACACAGTTATACAATTTTATACATACATTCATTCACAACTCTTTTACATACAAACATGTTCATTTTTTCACCGACTCTACACTCAGTCTTTTGTCTTCACTGCACTATCAGTCCAATCATCCATACCTGTCATATACAGTAACACACATATAGTATATGGAACAGAAATAATATTCTAAATTCCAGAGAATATAAATTTTAATTTTTAAATTTTCATGACTTGATCTGATTTTTTTTTTAATCCATCCGACTGTGTTTAGACTGCTTGTGATATTCACAGTGATACACTATAAATACCATAAGGCAGTCAGTTTGTATATATATAATACAGGGACAGGAAAACTTGTCTGGATGTGTGCAAATACACACATGTATATGGATACACGTGCACACTGCCTCGCCAAACCAGTGTGCAACTGAGGAGTAGCCACATGGACCAACTCGACTTAATGCACGCTTCATAGTCAAGCCAAATAACCACTCATACAAGCCAAAGTGAAAAACAACTCAACATATATATGGTAATGGTCGAGCTTAAGATGGTACGCAAATCTACCCAAATGTGTGACAAACATATAAGATCAGCAATCAATGATCAATATGGCAAGGTGGTCAACTGAATGTATATATGGTTAAAGTCTGGATCATGGTCAAAATAATGGAGCAATACCGGAGTAGCATGATGAAAGGCAAGTTTTCTACTAGAAAGTGCATCACAAATGTATGATTCATCAAAACAGCGGTGTAGACAAGTTCAACAAACTCAAGTCAGAGAAATATAATGTCAAGAGCAAGATTCAAAAAGGTTCAGCAAAAAACTATGGTGATGCCTTCAACATTCAAAAAGGCAACAAGTATTCAGTTCAACCAAGATCAGGTGTTCAAGCCCAAAGAAATACACAATAAGCTAATATGGTCAAAACTGTTCAAGTGCATGTATCAACTCAGTCAGCAAGTTCAAGAATGCATGTCCACTTAACAGTTTAATATCGACATAACTACACAAAGTAACATGGAGTAAATCTTGGTGATGAATGCCCAACAACATGAATGAAGCAATATCAGTTTTCATGAGTTCAAATGCAAACTGGAGTGTGAACAGGGGATCATCCTATACAACTCAAATACTAAGTACATAGTTTTCACGTGGTTACAAATGGATACAGCCTCAAGTAATATGTCATACATAGTGTAACCCAAGCAAGTCAGTTCAAATGAAACATGAAGCATTTCAGAAAAATTCAAGTACAATGTTTGTACTTTACAAAAGCATACAGGAGCAAAACAGTTCAGATATTTCAAGTGAACAAGTAAATAGTATAATAACAAATGGAAAATGAAAATCAGTGGACTTACACATGTTATGGCAGAAAAAAAATCACATTAATGCCATATATATTCTTTGCATAAGTGCTGCAGCATTGATTCAAGTAGCAATGAAGAGGAAAAAGCATATATATGTAGGCAATTTCTTTTTAATTTGGTCATTGTTTTCCAAGCAATTTTAAAATCAATTCTAGGCAGTTAATACACATGGATGAAGCATGGCATGTGTGTAAACTCTAGAATGCATGCAGCAAAATGGGATGGCACAATCTGTTTCCAGATTTACTAAAAAAGAATCACTAGAATGCAAGCAGATTTCACTCAAGATTTTATTTTGGCAATTTGTTTAAAAAGGACAGCAAATAAAATCTTTCCAGTTTTACAATAATTAGCAAATTAGATAAACATTGTTGGCAACGCTTTAAAGATTTCCAGAAATGAATATCATCTCACAAATTCAAAAGGGGAAACTTATGCAAACAAATTATAACAACAAATCAGTGGTTTCTTACACAATCACTTTACAACATGGTTGCTGAATGATCAAAGTCAAAGATGGATAAAAAGGCAACAAATAATTTCCAGAGAATACGCAAGGGGCAATTTCATTTTCTAGGAAATCAAGAAATTCAGTTAAGGCAACGATGAATCATTCAGTTTCCAGAAATGATCAATGCGGTTTCATAGTTCAGCAAATCGAATAAAAATTTTCCGCAAATCAAATATCACACAATCAAGGCTCAATTCAAATCGACACAGTCAAAAGGGGAAACTCGAAAAATCAGTCAAGCCAATTACTGGAAATCAAAGTGATTAAAGATTCTAAAATCCTTTATAAACACCTCTTCCTCATTGGCTTTAAGTATCGAAACCGACCCAATAATTCAAACAGAAAATCGAAGAAATCAAATCAGTAGAACTCACAGTTTTCGATCTTCGCTGAAATCCCAAATCAATCGAAGCACCAAGCCACAAAGATTCAAGCTTTAGACATCTTTTCAAAGCATCAAGCAATTTAATCACGATTCGATTTAGGGGATTTGAAGAAACCCTAGAAATTTCTCAACTCGCCGCTGCCATCATTTTCTAAAGCAAATAGAATGGTATAAGTGAAGTGAAGGGGTGGAACCAATTCAAAAGAGGCCGACCAAGTCATGTGCTAAAGGGGAGATTAAATTTCTTTTATAATTTAAGGTTTCTATTTGTTTTGTTTTTATTTTATATTGTTGTAATTTGTAAAACAAATGAACAGTTTCTAGAGTCTGTAAAATTCTAGGGTATCCAGTTAGGGAATTAACTGGCAGTTTCTACAGTCTGTAAAATCTAGGTGGTTTTCTAGTTTCATCTGTAAAACTAGACAATTTACTAGAGTCTATAAAACTAGGAGAAAATCTAGTCTAAGGGATATAGACTAGTTTAGTGTTTTGAGTGTAGGGTTAGGACATGAGAAAGCACTGCGATTTTACATGGGAATGTAAGCGGGATCTGTTTATAACACCTATTAGAAACCTTAGGAACGCAGTAGTAGGCAGGATTTTGCCGAAGCTGGGTATATCTTGTGTCATTTACTTTCTACATTTCTATTTCTGCTATATTATGTGATTTGATTATTATTTCAATATCCCATCAGATTATAACTCTGCAAAAAATTTATTAAACCCTATTCACCGCCCATCCAGGGTTAATCTAGATCCAACATAAATAGGGAGTGAGAGGTAGGAGAAATAGTTTACTTCCCCATTCTCTCATTTGGTGACCTTGTGCTCCTCCTTCCTCTAAACATCTTTCCACCATTAATAATCAAAATCCAAGGAGGGAAACCATAGATCTACACCATTGGAGGCTAGATCTACATCAATTGAAGCAAGGATTCATCGGAACAAGGGATTTGGTGCGAGGTGCTTGCTATCCGGATTCATATTTCTATCATTTAGCTTGTTTTGGAGAATCGGTGAGTGGTTTACATCTCTCACATGGATTCAATGAAGTGTATGGGTGTTTGATCATATTTTTCGTCAATTTCAAGTGTTTTTTCGTAGATCTATGCATTAGTAAGTCCATTTTCATATGAAACACATTATGATCCTATTTAGTAAGTTTAGGTTTATAAATCCCATGCTATTTCATGTGTATATGCAAGTTAGATATACAATTTTGTTCATATGATCAATTGTCATGATTTGGAGTGATTTGCATAATTATTGATGAAATTGTTGTATTGGGATTATTGTTGGTTCTATTTCATGTTTGTGGCCATATTGGATGAATTGGATGAGTTGGTTTCGTCGAATGTGTCGATTGGTGAAGTTTTGGTCGAATTGGGTTTGCATTGGAGGGTGCAGGTTTTGAGTCGCATGTGTCGGTCTTGCACCAAGTGTGGTTTCTTAGGAAACAAGATAGGAAATGGTGGTCGGTTGAGCCAAGAAAGAACGGTCGGTCGAGCAGTATGATCCTGGTCGGTCGTTCATGTTTTGGTGAAAAGAAAATCTGGGTGGTTCGTTGAGCGAGGTTAGCTCGAGTAGAAGTGTACAAGTTGGGAAGCTGGTCGGTCGCGCATCTCTCCTAGTTTGTTGTGAAGCCTGATGATGGTAAAATGAAAGGATCGATCGTACCCAAGTGGTTTGGGTCGGTCACTGCTAGTTTTATGGGTCGGTCGTGGTGGAGTTTGGTCAGTCATTCGGGGATGGTCGGTCGTTCATACCTTGGTCGGTTATGGTTTTTGACAGCGCTTCCAAAATGCTGTGGTTGATGTCTTAGGTGTTGTGGTTAATTTCCTTAGTTATTGTATATGGATGTTGTGGATTATATTGAACTTTATATTGATGTTGATTGGTTCGATGGTGATGATGGCTCCGACAAGAGTCCAAATTAGGATATGCGAAGTGATGTGACGGGTTTGTTGATCAGTGAAAAGCAATGAATGTGTAGACAACTCAAAAGTTGTTGGGTTGTGGATAATGGTTACTCGAGGGGGACTTGAGTTTGTGATTAGTCGCCAGAGATGACGACTAGAGATACGAAGGCCGAGAGATTATCACTATCGTAAGTTCTAGCAGACTCAAAGCAGAGGTACTTTGGGTAGTCGTGAAGGACCTCGTACCTTAGGCAGTCGTGAAGGCCAAGTTGTCGAGATTTGAGAAGGCAAACATACGAGTCATGATGGCATATAGGGTTGTGCTAGAACTAGGATTACCATTAGCGCTTGACATAATGCAAGATTGGCTGTCATATGATTAACGATGGTTTCAAAGCAGGATTGGCGGTGATAGTCAGAGTCTGTCATGAATGTTTAAATGTTTGGATGTTTTATTTGTACCATCTCACGTAGGTTATCCAACGTCGAGGGAGATGTTCCTTGAGAGCTTGATTAATATTGGTTTAGGCCTCTACGGATAGTGCTTGAGGGATGTTAAACTCGATTAGGATTGTCTACGTGAGACCTAAGTAATCTGGATGTTGTGAATGATATCAATGGTTGTTCTGATTGCTATGGATGAAATTGTTTTTACCTTGGATGTTATGGATTATAAAGTTTATCACCATCAGATGTGGAAAAGATAGGTGTGAGTTCTTCTCTGGTATTAAGTAGTGGTTGGTAAATCTACCTATTCTCATGTACTTTATTGATGAAGTTTGTTAGCTGTTTTATCACTCATTAAACTGTTGTCTGACTCAAGGTTTTATGTTTCCTCTTATTACCTTGGGCTATTCATCTGGTTGTGGATGGGCAGACTAAGTAGTAGGTGACATGTGATTAGTGAGGATGATGTTGCTGTGGGAAGGCATGCTGGAGGCTAACGTACCAGATTTATTACTATCTAGTATTTCTATTTCCGATGTTTGAGTGCTCTATGAGGGTTGTAGTGAGGCCTTATGTACAAACTTTGGTATTTGTTGGATAACCTTTCCGGATGTTGAGAAAGTTTCAAAAGTTTGCTGTATGATGCTTCACTACTATTGCCTGTTGTATATGTTTTATTATATTTTATCCTTGCACCGTGAGTTCTACAACAGGTATCAATTGTGTTTACCTACTATGATGATCGTCCATAGCTGCTTGGAACACCTTTCAGCTCATTATTCCTCTTATTAAGTGCGGGGGTTGTGGGCGGTCGTCACATTTGGTATCAGAGCTCTGGTTAATGATTTTAGCCAAAGTTCTAAGACATAATTACATATAAGAGACGTATTAGTGGATTTCAGTTGGATGCTTACTATATATATTAGCATATATAGTAGTAGCGGTTGTATCCCTTTAGAAGTTTTTCTTGGAAGTGACTAATTATTCTAATTTGCAGATTTATAATGAGCAACGACCATCAAGACACGCTGCACGGGAAGCTAATACTGGAGGGGAAAATGGCGGTGAACCAAATTACCCGGCTGTGTTCGAAACCATGGCAGAAGCAATCATGCGAAGGGTACCCGCTCTAATAGCGACAATGGTAGATGTAGGTGTGTGAGTTCCTAGAGTTGTAGATTTTGCAAAGCTAAGCAAGGACTTTACGTCTCTAGGAGGAAAACCATTTAAGGGAACTGAGCCAGCTGAAGGGGTTCAGAGGTGGATGGACTCAAGTGTCCGAATATATGAAGAATTGGGTATTGATGATGCAATAAAGAGGAAGCTTGCATCAAGGCAGCCGCAAGGCAAAGGCATGGAGTGGTGGAATTCGCTTACACTTGAGACTCCAAAAGAGGATTTTTCATGGGAACAATTCCAAGCTAAGTTTGAAGCGAAGTTTATCTCCACTACTCATAAATTCATTCTCTTCAAGAAGTTCGTAGAGTTGAAGCAGAATGGCAGATCAGTTGTTGACTACATTTCTGATTTTGAAGCTTTGTCTATATATGCTCGTTTATACATTGATACACCATATCAGAAGAACGAGAAGTTTGTCTTGGGTTTAGATGCTCAGATAGGAAAGCCGCTGGTTGTTAATCCCTAAAAATCCATACGCACATTGGATAAAGGGTACAAGGCGGATATCACCAGGGTCGGCCATGCACAATGCAACCGCACAAAGCAAGACCCAAATATTAAACCCAAGGCAGGTCAAGTCAACCAATGCGACCTAAGATAATGGCATAACATATTATGAGAAGTACGACCGGATAAAGATAAAGGTCGCATATCTTGAGAACTACTCAAATACAGAAGTAAAGCAAGTCGCCCATTCAACCTAAGCGGGAGCGACCTTATAACATAGCCATAAATCTTAAATAGCGCCATATAAAGGCAGCAAGAAGACGAGTGCCCTTAGACCAAGAAGGACGGTCGTGCAAGGAACAAAGGAGGATGAACTCCAAACCCTCATTCCGCTCTTACAAAATCTCCCAAAGCGCTCACAGGACACTCGCTTACATCTTACCCACCCAGCTATTCAAGATACTCGTTCCAATGAGTCATCCGCACATGATAACTGGATATAGCTACGGACAGCTGGCTATAGCTAGCTGGTGGCATAGTTGTAATTAACAGAATGAACGATCCACAGCCTAGATAAACAGATTCAAGATCATTTACCAAGGGAAGTTCATCTATAAATACATCATGGCTACCAACATAAGGGGGGACGACGAAAAAAGGACGATGTACTGTTGAATTTGATCCTCAACCACAGATTCAGCCATGGCGTCAAGGGCAATCTTACGATGAAGAAAAAGGAAGACATCCCTCTTCTCAATCATCCATTCATCCTTCTTCTCCTAAAATTCTACTACTCTCTTGTATAATTCCTTAGATTGAAATATATAAACGAGGGTATATTGAGTGAATATAGAGATGTTAGAAGAGAGAAAGCTGATATACTTTGTAATTCTCATCATAAAAGGAAATCACCTTCATAGTGGACGTAGGCCTCGTTAACGGCTGAACCATTCTAAATCTCATTTCTATTTTACTTTTCTCGCATTTTTCACTTATTTATTGCTGATTAAACATGGTTCCATTTATTCGTTACCGAATTGGTGAAGTACAGTTTAGTACCTTGGTTGTTTAGATCATTTTTGGTGTAAACATTTTGGCGCCCACCGTGGGGCCGTGTTCATAAATTCCTTTTGTAGTTCAGCAGTAAAAACATCCCAAAATTGTTCTCTCCCTTGGGAACCATGGTTGGATCGAAGAAAAGAGGTAAATCTACTAAAGTCATTGCAATCAATGAGGATGACAATGCCGACGAAGCTACACCTCAAACCTTTAATCAAGGGGCCGGGGAAACCCCTGGGCCATCTGTGACGCGAGATGAATTGAATGTGGTCATAACCGGCTTGAACGAGAAAATGGATAATACAGTGAAGATGATAGTGGAAAGGTTTGATGTCCTGACCAATGGTTAAACCAATTTATTACCGCCAAATACTGTGGCTAATGCTGATGGAAAAGATGACTCATCAGCCTCAGCCATTGGACGACCTCATAGCCCAGTGAGAGACAGGGGAAAGGCCGGCGTTGAGGATCCTAAGGTCATATCTCCACAGCGCAAAGAATAATGTGCAGCGAGTCGTACCAACATAACCTCCCTCAAGAAGGATGCAAGGCGCCGAAGCTTAAACCATGGTCGTGCTGATATGAACATCAGCATTGATCTTGATGAACAAGCAGGCGACAAAAGGCGCATCACAAACCTAATCCAACGAGTAATGAAGGAGAAGGCGACTCGAGAGGATAAGGAGAAAGAATGGGAGTTTTCTCCCAGCAAAAATCCATTCACAGAGGAGATCCATCAAGCGAAATTCCCGAAGAAATTTATACCACCAACAATAGCGCCTTAAAAGAAGAAATCGATGGACTAATGGAAAATGGTTTTATTAGAGAATCCACATATCCGAAATGGGTATCCAACCCGGTGCTCGTAAAGAAATCAAATGGAAAATGGCGGGTCTGTGTGGATTATTCAGACCTAAATAAAGCTTGTCCGAAAGATAGTTTCCCTCTCCCCAGAATCGACCAACTGGCGGATTCCACGGCCGACCATGAATTACTATCTTTCATGGATGCATATTCCAGTTACAATCAAATTATGGTGTATGGTCCAGATCAGGAAAACACCATCTTTATTACTGATCTCGGCCTATATTGCTATAAGGTAATGCCATTTGGTCTAAAAAACGCAGGAGCGACTTACCAAAGACTGGTAAACGTTATGTTCAAGAAACAAATCGGTAGGACGATGGAAGTCTATGTCGATGACATGTTGGTTAAGTCAAAGAAAGCAATAGACCATTTGGAGGATCTAGCCCAAATGTTCGACATCTTACGACAATATGGCATGAAATTGAACCCTTTGAAATGTAGTTTTGGTGTTGGCTCAGGCAAGTTCCTTGGGTACATGGTCAACGTTAGAGGTATAGAAGCTAATCCAGCCAAAATATCAGCTCTGAGAGAAATGCGTGCCCCAGGAACCAAGAAGGAGCTTCTGTGTTTAAATGAGAAGATCGCGGCTTTGAATCGCTTCATATCCAGGGCAACGGACAAATGTCTTCCATTCTTTGATGCCCTCAGAAAAGGAAGAAAGGAGATACAATGGACCCCTGAGTGCCAGAGAGCCTTCGAAGAACTGATCCAACATCTGGCAACACCACCTATGCTGTCATAACCTAATGACGGGGAAGACTTGCTTCTATACCTGGCGGTCTCTTCCCATGCTCTAAGCGCATTACTAATCAGAGAAGATTTGAAGATACAAAAACCGATCTATTACATCAGTAAGAGGTTATCCGGAGCGGAGCTTAATTATCCAAGGCTTGAAAAACTTGATTATTGTTTGCTCATTGCATCAAAGAAGCTTCATCCCTACTTCCAAGCTCATCCCATCAAGCTGCTCACAGATCAACCTCTGAGGCAAGTCCTATCCCGACCAGAAACCTCCGGAAGGTTATTAAAACGGAATATAGAGCTTAGCCAGTACGACATTACGTATCACCCCCGGAAAGCGATCAACGGACAAGCGCTTGTTGATTTCATTGCAGAATTTATCGACCGAGGGGAAGTAAAGGAGCAAGATGATATCAATACTAATATCTAGTGGAAGATATTTGTAGATGGGGCATTGAACGACCTCTGTTCGGGGGCAGGGGTAGTTCTCGAAACCCCTGAGGGAAGATCCTTATGCTATGCACTAAGGTTAGAATTCACTGCAACCAACAACGAGGCCGAGTACGAGGCCCTTATCGTAGGAGTAAAGCTAGCGAAAGAGTTGCAAATAAAAACTATACAGATCTTCAGTGACTCCCAGCTCGTAGTATGTCTGATTCTAGGAGAATTCCAAGAAAAAATGGGTAACTCGCCAGATTATCATACAAAAGCCTTGGAATTGTTGGAAGCTTTCGAGCATTACACCATATCTCATATTCCCAGGGAAGAAAATACTAAAGTTGATTCATTAGCCAAATATGTAAGCACAGGAGATGCACAACTAATGGGGTTAGTCCCAGTGGAAGTCCTTTCCAATCCAACTACAAAGCAAATCGAAATGGGTTGGATCATGGAAACAGCTGATGAATCAAATTCATGGATTTCGCCAATTAAAGAATACCTCGCAATTTGGGCACTCCCGGTTGAAACCAAACTCTGAAGAAAGATCTTACGAAAAGCTCCTTTATACATTATTCAAGATGGACGACTATATAGACGGGGATTTTCTACACCTTTACTTCACGGTGTTACAGAGAAGGAGTCTAAGGCAATTATGGCGGAACTGCATGAAGGGGAATGCGGAGGTCATACCGGAGGACAAACTTTGGCCAAGAAGATCCTACGATATGGTTACTTCTGGCCATATATCAATAAAGATTCCACGGCCTACACAAAAAATGTGACAGGTGCCAAGGATTTTAAAAAATCCCAAGGATGCCATCAACAACCATAACCCACATGGTCAGCCCATGGCCGTTTGCTATCTGGGGCATTGACCTCATAGGGGCCCTTCCCACTGCAAAATCCGGTTTCAAATACGCAATTGTTGTCATTGACTACTTTACGAAATGGGCTAAAGCAGAACCATTGGCCACTATAGCTTCAAAGAAGGTTATTAACTTTGTCTTAAAAAATATCATATGTAGGTTCGAGGTACCACAAAAAATAATCACGGACAACGGAACCCAGTTTGAAAGTGAAGAATTCCAAAGCTTTTGCGCCAAGTATAAAATCCAAAAAAGCTTTTCAGTGGTCGCTTATCCACAAGTGAACGGGCAGGTGGAGGCAGTAAATAAAATCATCAAGACTACCATCAAGAAGCGACAAGAAAAGGCTATTGGTGGATGGGTTGATGAACTCCCGCTGGCATTATGGGCGTATCGCACTACGCACAAAACTACAACAGGGCATACTCCCTTTTCTTTATCCTATGGCTCGGAAGCTATGATACCAATAGAGTTGGAAGTCCCTACCCATCGAAGAATACATTTTGATCCCAAAGAGAACGAGAAGCTACAGCTCGAAACCCTCGACTAACTCGAGGAAAGAAGAAAAGAAGCGGAACTCAGAGTAGTCGCGCACTAAAGAAGGGTGGCCAGGCACTTCAATTCAAAAGTCAAGCATAAAACTTTTGAAATCGAAGACCTCGTTCTGAAAAAGATTATGACTAGTGCTGGAGTCTTCAGGCCCAACTGGGAAGGACCTTATGTTATAATTCAGAAACTCCAGGACGAAACCTTCAAATTGGCTATAAGCATGGAACAGCGAGCATATCCGTCGTTGTTTCTTATAGCATGTTATTCAAATACATAGAAAATGCTGTAGAGATTCATGAAATTTTCATATTTTTAATGATGTACATGAAGTGACTGAATATGGAGTCCTAATTACATGTACAGGACACTCATTCACAATCTACTACGAAAAGTTGACTTCCTTGTGTAGGTAAACAAGCGATCAGGGAGCACCAACTCGAGGAATTCCAACTTCCATCAGGAAACACTGGACCTCTCAATACAGGACCAACAAAAGCTTGGTGCCAGATTAAAAGAGTCAATGCTGGAGTAAAAGCAACTCAAAAGTCCCACGGGTAAAATTGCTAAGCCCACCGAAGAAGCACCTTCTTAGGTGACCTTCCTAGGTGCTGGACACAAGTTTTCCAACTTGAGAAAAAGAAACTCAATGAGGAGAACCAACGTCTGTGACCTAGGTCAAAGCACAAAGTCGGAAAAAACGGCATGCCCCGAAACGGAAAATTGCCAATTTCAAGGGGCACCTAGGTAAAAGATACGAATTTTTCCCTTCTGAGTTAAAAGCTCGATGAGATGAATTAGTGTCTGTTCCTCGGATGAAGCATAAAATGTGGAAGGATTAAACATGCTAGAAAGACCAGCGCAAAAACAGAAACCCGACTGAAAGGAGGTGGCCATTCTTGTTCTTTATTGTTAACCAAGTCAAACAAAGCCAAGGATGGATTACAATAGCAGAAATCCTAGTCGAAAGGGGGTATTAGAAATCCTAGCCGTATAGGGGTGTCCGTTCTTGTTCTTTGTTATTAACCAAGTCAAATGAAGCCAAGATCCGATTCTACATTGAAGCCCAAGTCCTCCCACGGGGGCACGCATAAAAATGCATCACGAAAATACCCCAAACAAATAAAGCAGGATATTTAATAAAAATCTAAATGGCTGACTTGCCAAAGTTAAAACAACTAAGGACTTACCAATCAAGCCAAATACTGAAAGCTGGATAATCCCAGCCTAATAAGAACGATACAAGACTAACCGTAATATGATATTAACGTACGAACGCCTCATGATACGAAATTAACGTACGAATGAACGCCTCGTGTAACACCCCACCTCCGCCAGGGTCACTCACAAAGGGAATGCCCTAGCTTTGGAGGGGTATTATCTAGTAAACAGGCACCGAGATAACATAAGGCAGAGCATATAAAACAGCGGAAGAAAAACCAAATTTCATTACCTCATAAAATTATAAGGTCTAAAGCCTTTTACATCAAAATGCCCTTTAAAAGCCATTACATTGGAAACCTGTCTTGCAATAGTTAAAGAAGCATAAAACCACAGTCATAAAATATTCCCCAAGTAAAACGGTAAAGCAGCCATAGCCAAGAAAAATTCAAGCCATACATGATGACCTTGAAGCAGAAGAAGTCCGAGCTAAATAACAGTATATCCTCCCTAAAAACCTAGGGGGGGGGAAGGGAAACGGAAGACAAAGAGGCAAAAGAAAACGGGGTCAGCCATAAAGACTGGTAAGTCCTATCTACTTCCAGCATCAAAACAGGTAAAGGTAACATGACATGCATAAACTGAAAGTAATATGATGACAAGATAGACAAGCTAAACTAAGGTAACAGGATGAACTACTGTATCAAGATAAACTACGGTCACTATGAATCAAGTATAACATCCCAAGGTTCTATCGAGTATAACATCCCAAAGTTCTATCGAGTATATCATCCCAAGGTCCTATCAAGTATATTTGCCCTGCACCTTCCGTACTAGTATCCCAACCCGTATCATGTGTTAGCTACAAAATGTCCCTTGCCCAATATCATGAAATGGTCCATGTCAGCCTAATGTAGGTTTTCCCAACTCGTATGTTTCTTTCCATGTATATGTTTAGTCCTTTGCCGTAAATCCTACGGGCTTCCTCACGTAGTTCTATACTACTTTAACGTAGTTCCATTATCCTTGAAATCGTTTTGGACTATCACCCTTGATCTAGCTGTATTTTTTTACCATGAATTCTCGAATGTTCGACTAGGATTTATGCCACCTAGGACCACTAGGGATTACGCTACCTACTAAACGTTTTCATAACTCGGTTTGGGTTTAAGCCTAGGACCGCTAGGGATTACGCTACCCGTCAACCACGCCCTTTTTCCCACGTATGTACCGTGAATCGTTTTTCCATGTCTAGATGCACATGTATCTCAATGTGCCATCCGAGTCCCGTGCCAGGGCTAATCAAGAAATACAGGACTCGGTCGGGAGCTTTAGGTTATCTGCGATGCAGATATCAAGGTCTGTTTTTCTACCGGTGGTTATGGTCCCACGTGACCCCTCCCTCAACTACTGAAAGGAAATCCAAGAAAATCATGCACGAGAACTATACTCCGGCCACCTATGCCCCACTTTCCTATTGGCCAACCTCACCCATAACTAGATAGCAAGTATATGGTCTGTTGGGAGTTCTCTGCCTTTCCGCATACGTACACGATTGACTAAAAATGGTAGGTAGTCGATGACGTGCTATCACAGTGCTAAACTAGGTATCGCCGACTCCACGCTAATCCACCCCAGTCTTTAGGTTGCTCGCACAACAACCAAGGGTAACCAAGGCATACCCTTGGTTCTTCTTCCGTAGACCTTAACCTCTGTGAGCCCAGGAGGATCATCTGCAACCTCACAGAGGGATACCAAGAGTACCCTCACGTCCCCTGAAGCTACCGCTTCGTCACCCAGTTCGCTGGAGCCTTTATCTAAGTCAGATAAACATTCGCTCCTCCTCGTGTGTTTGTTTTAGACGATGACCTACCGTATCAGGTTACTCATCTATCTGTGAACTGGTCCAATTTTCTTGACTAAGAATTATTATTTAGTTATCTTTAACTAAGGTTTATCACTTAGTTTCCCTTCCCGTTATCCTTATTAACTACGATTTTCCACTTAGTCCCCTGAACTAGGGTTTTGTCTAATGGGTTAAGTGTTGTCATTCGAGTTCATGACTTACCCCGCCTACGAATCATGTCAAAATTAGCTAAGTATTCAAGTTCAAGGCTTAGCCCTACAAACCATGTATCAAGTTGGTTAAGTATATCAAGAAGTTCAAGACTTAACCCTAGGTTATCGTGTCAGTTTGGTTAAGTATAGGTTAACTTAACCCTATCAAATTACCGTGTCAGATTGGTTAAGTATAGGTTATCTTAACCTCATCAAGATATCGCGTCAGATTGGTTAAGTATAGGTTGTATTAACCTCATCAAATCATCGAGTAAAATTGGTTAAGTGTAGGTTAACTTAACCCCATTAAATTATCGAGTCGGCTTGGTTAAGTATATCTAAGAGGTTCGTGACTTAACCCTATCAAATTATCAAGTCAGATTGGTTAAGTGTAAGTTAACTTAACCCAATCAAATTACCGAGTCGGACTGGTTAAGTATAGGTTAACTTAACCCCATCCACTAGTTGTATTTATAACGGTTAAGTATCATTCTTGTGGGTTTGCTTAACCCTACCACACATCGCGTTATCCCAGTCGGGTGTTATTAACCCATTTAGGTTAAACTAACCCATCCACTAATCGTGTTATATGGTTAAGTGTCTTAAATTAATCAAGTCCGGTCTTACTTAACCTACCCATTCATGTCATATTGGTTGAGTGCCATTAGTCAAACTAACTTAACCTTATCATGTGGCATTAAGTAAATTAATGCACCCCAACCTCTCACATTTGACTTTGTTGTGGTTACTGGTTACGCCGGGCGGGTCCGGGCAGCTTTACACCACAACCTAGTCTAACCTCGGGTTTTGAGCGCGATATGACCAACTTCTCACATAGGGTCTTATTGTCTGTAGCTACTGGATTTGCCGGGCGGTTCCGGGCAGATTTATGCTACAAACTCAACCCAACCTCGAGTTGGCCACTTTCATGTTTTCCTACTTATCATGTTCATGTCAAATTTAGGCTACGACAAAGTCCATGTTTTACACTTATGCCCATTTTCCCCTTTACTTAATTCATGTTAAATTTCATAGCCCATCTCACGTTTGCCTAAACCACCCAAGGCGTATTCCCAACGCAAGTGAAAGCGAGTCAACATAGTAGGAATAATATGACAACACATTGGCCCAAATATGTATGATAGCATAAAGGGATTGGCCTCAAATATGTATGATAGCATAAAGGAATTGGCCTCAAACATGTATGATAGCATAACACTAGGTTCATCATCATAGGCATGTAAATGGTCATGAGGGGTTTAGGTTCTTTTACATGCATAAGCCCCAAGTCAAGTTCATATGAATGTTCCACAAGTCAAATTGTTTTAAGGGTTCATGCCAACATTCCACAAGTCAAGATTCAATCTTGCATGATAAACTAGGTTAAACACAACATGAGTGGCATGATTTAATCACTAAGAAATAGCCCAAAGTCACAGGTTCAAAAGAGGGGCACGACTAGATTCACATAGACTAACATACTTAGTTTTCATCTCATTTTATTCCATGTCAACATTAAAACTACCGTTTAGATCTAAAAGTAGCTAGAACTTACAAAACGTGGCTAGAGATTTATGAGCAAGCATTTGTCGTAGAATGGTGTAGGAATGATGCTCTACTCCCTTGATTTGATGTAGAAAGCTTGCTCCTTTGACATGGATCTAGTTGAATGCTCAAGCCCTTGAAGTTTAAGATGGAGGCCATGATCAAGAGAGATTTGGGTAGCACTTTGTCGCTAGAATGATTTTATTGATTTAGGTTAGGTCTTAGGGTGTTTTTATAGAAGTTAGGACTAGTTTAGGCCCTTAGATTAACCCTAGTTTAGATCTGAATCGTCAAAATCATCACAGGCCCCCAAACCAGAGCCAAAAGACCATGCAGGTGCACCCAGGCCGACCTGGCTCGACCAGGGAGGTCGACCCCCAGGTCGACACCCAGGTCGACTGGGCAGTCGACCGGGTCCCTGGGGGGGGGGGGGGGGTCGACTCCCCAGTCGACCTGGGGCTGGGAGGGAAATTTCCCGCCCAATCCGTTTGGGGCTAAATTGGAAATTCGAAAATCTGTTTTCGTTTTCTGATTTTTCGTGAAACTTCTAGAGGCCATATCTCGGTCATACGGACTCCGATTTACAAAATTTCGGACTCGTTTCCAACCAGGATTCCGAGATGAACGCAACGACGCAACCCGTTTTGCTTGATTCTTATTTTAAAATTTAATTCTGCCTCGATTCTTGTCTTAACATGTTATTAAAATTCAGGTTGTTACATTCTCCCCTCCTTTAAGGATTTCGTCCCCGAAATCTCTAAGTTAGGGAGTATGTGTCCTACCATCCAATCATCCATCTACTCAAAGCATCATCCACAGGCAACCATTGTCCTTAAAATATTTCTAATGCTGTATGAACATATGCAGAAAGTGTGTGTATATGTGTTCCTTATCTAATGCAAATGATCAGGCCTGATTGATCTTCTAAATGCAAAATATGTTTAGTGCCATGAATCCATATGTATGCAAATAGTCCTAGTCACATAAACACTATATGTGTGCACAACCATTCATCCATATGCAATATTCACATGATAACACATTCAAATTCATCCATAAACAAGTATAAACACGTATACATATGAAATATGAAATGTGACTGAGCCGATATAGTGCCTAGTGTGTATTCGCGCATCCACGAGCAACCACTTGCAACCATATCAATCATAACATGTTTTCAAATACATGTTTACATCCACAGGGTTCTACCTAAGGTCCTCAAGATAGGACCGAGAAGATAAGCAAGATAAACTCCTTTTGGATTACTAGAAATCCCTTTCTAAACCCAACCCATATCCTATAAAGCCCAAGAGGTTTAGTCAACCTAACGGACACCTTCAAACCCTGACATGTATTATTAACCGATGAGTCATACCCCCTATGGAGTTTGCAATAGAAATAAGATCGAGAATAGGACCGAGAGGATATGCATAAAAGATAGCATGCGGGTAAGCTCTACAGGAAAACAGGGATCAAGAATATACTCTTAAAAAGAGATATGATGCGCGTATCTTGTCTTTAATCTTCTAAGTCGCATTTCCTTGAGCTTAATTCCATTGTGCTTTGACCATCTTTAACTTCATGATTTTGTGGCCTCTTAACTCCTATTTCCAAATATGAGCTGGAACTCACTTCATTGTCGCCTCTCGTTCCACTTTTACTTATTCTCCCTTTAGTATACTTGGCTCAATCATATCCGTGCACTCATGGCTTTATGTAAGCTCTCCAAAATTCACTAGTGAATCATGGATCTCGTTTACTCGCTCTACGGCATTCCTCGCAGAAGAACTTATCTCTTGAAAACAAACAGATGCTAACCCTGTTACCAAGTGTACTTACTAGAGTGATTCCCATAACTCATGCACAAGCAAAATGAACCATCCGCCTTAGTGGCGAACTCTACTTGAACGGATTACCAACAAATGCATCAAGAGATTCTAGGTAACCAATCCAGACAGAACCCTAAAGGTTACACAAGACTTCGAGGGTATTACCGAAGCAAGTCAAGAGCCTAACTATCCTCCTTCCAAAACCGAGAATTGCACCCTTACTGGATAACCACTCCATTCCCAGAATTCAACCCCTAGCTTAAAAGCATAAGCATTATTCCCAAAAGTCATAGACGTCCTCCAATCCAAACAAGTCATGAATAAATGGACCGATTCCTCAATAAGATTTGAGACAAAAATGGGATTCTCTACTATGCTAGTACGAAGGTGCAGAGACTCAACTATCGAAGCAGACTTAAATGATGCGGTGACCAAAGCAAAGTCCTGACGGGATGATAGAGAAGAAAAGCTAAACCTTTCACAGAAACGTTACCATCCTTCTTAGGTGCACTAACAGTGAGAGCATACAATTGCCCTCTCGATGATCTTGTCCTCGTCTCATAATACTTGACTATCTTTCCCTGTTTACCCTACTAGAGATACTCTCTCTCGTCATGGATTTTACCATTCACCCTTTTCCTCCTTTGTGGATTAAGCCATACCAATAAGTTGTTTGTCCTTAAGCTTGTATCCTTTATCCTTGTTCTTACTATCCTTTCTTATAACGCGGTAACTAGTCTCTCGAGAACTTTGTCCATCGTACCGAAAACACTGACGTAGTTAGAAAAGGATTAGTCGCAGTTCAAACCGCTGTGACTACAAGTGGAGGAAAGAAAGGAAAAGAGATTCAATCAAGGAAACAAAGGATAATGCTAATGGCCTTTGGGGAATAGCCTTTAAAAATAAAACTTTCCTTGAAAAATGCTTCTTTGTAAACGGTTTTCAAATAGTTTTTAGAAGGTTTTAAAACTTTTTCCCAGTCTGGTAACCTTCTGCTCTGATACAAAATGTAACACCCCACCTCCGCCAGGGTCACTCACAAAGGGAATGCCCTAGCTTTGGAGGGATATTATCTAGTAAACAGGCACACAGATAACACAAGACAGAACATATAAAACAGCGGAAGAAAAACCAAATTTCATTACCTCATAAAATTATAAGGTCTAAAGCCTTTTACATCAAAATGCCATTTAAAAGTCATTACATTGGAAACCTGTCTTGCAATAGTTAAAGAAGCATAAAACCACAGTCATAAAATATTCCCCAAGTAAAACGGTTAAGCAGCCATAGCCAAGAAAAATCCAAGCCATACACGATGACCTTGAAGCAGAAGAAGTCCGAGCTAAATAACAGTATTTCCTCCCTAAAAACCGGGGGGGGGACGGAAGACAAAGAGGCAAAAGAAAACGGGGTCAGTCATAAAGACTGGTAAGCCCTATCTACTTCCAGCATCAAAACAAGTAAAGGTAACATGACATGCATAAACTGAAAGTAATATGATGACAAGATAGACAAGCTAAACTAAGGTGACAGGATGAACTACTGTATCAAGATAAACTACGGTCACTATGAATCGAGTATAACATCCCAAGGTTCTATCGAGTATAACATCCCAAGGTTCTATCGAGTATAACATCCCAAGGTCCTATCAAGTATATTTGCCCTGCACCTTCCGTACTAGTATCCCAACCCGTATCATGTGTTAGCTACAAAATGTCCCTTGCCCAATGTCATGAAATGGTCCATGTCAACCTAATGTAGGTTTTCCCAACTCGAATGTTTCTTTCCATGTATATGTTTAGTCCTTTGCCGTAAATCCTATGGGCTTCCTCACGTAGTTCTATACTACTTCAACGTAGTTCCATTATCCTTGAAATCATTTTGGACTGTCACCCTTGATCTAGCTGTATTTTCTTACCATGAATTATCGAATGTTCGGCTAGGATTTATGCCACCTAGGACCACTAGGGATTACACTATCTACTAAACGTTTTCGTAACTCGGTTTGGGTTTAAGCCACTTAGGACCGCTAGGGATTACGCTACCTGTCAACCACGCCCTTTTTCCCACGTATGTATCGTGAATCGTTTTTTCATGTCTAGATGCACATGTATCTCAATGTGCCATCCGAGTCCCGTGCCAGGGCTAATCAAGAAATACAGGACTTGGTCGGGAGCTTTAGGTTATCTGCCGATGCAGATACCAAGGTCTGTTTTTCTACCGGTGGTTATGGTCCCACGTGACCCCTCCCTCAACTACTGAAAGGCAATCCAAGAAAATCATGCACGAGAACTATACTCCGGCCACCTATGCCCCACTTTCCTATTGGCCAACCTCACCCATAACTAGATAGCAAGTATATGGTCTGTTCGGAGTTCTCTGCCTTTCCGCATACGTACACAATTGACTAAAGATGGTAGGTAGTCGACGACGTGCTATCACAGGGCTAAACTAGGTATCGCCAACTCCACGCTAATCCACCCCAGTCTTTAGGTTGCTCGCATAGCAACCAAGGCATACCCTTGGTTCTTCTACCGTAGACCTTAACCTCTGTGAGCCCAGGTGGATCATCTGCAACCTCACAGAGGGATACCAAGAGTACCCTCACGTCCCCTGAAGCTACCGCTTCGTCACCCAGTTCGCTGGAGCCTTTATCTAAGTCAGATAAACAATCGCTCCTTCTCGTGTGTTCGTTTTAAACGATGACCTACCGTATCAGGTTACTCATCTATCTGAACTGGTCCAATTTTCTTGACTAAGAATTATTACTTAGTTATCTTTAACTAAGGTTTACCACTTTGTTTCCCTTCCCGTTATCCTTATTAACTACGATTTTCCACTTAGTCCCCTGAACTAGGGTTTTGTCTAATGGGTTAAGTGTTGTCATTCGAGTTCATGACTTATCCTGCCTACGAATCATGTCAAAATTGGCTAAGTATTCAAGTTCAAGGCTTAGCCCTACAAACCATGTATCAAGTTGGTTAAGTATATCAAGAAGTTCATGACTTAACCCTAGGTTATCGTGTCAGTTTGGTTAAGTATAGGTTAACTTAACCCTATCAAATTACCGTGTCAGATTGGTTAAGTATAGGTTATCTTAACCTCATCAAGCTATCGCGTCAGATTGGTTAAGTATAGGTTGTCTTAACCTCATCAAATCATCGAGTAAAATTGGTTAAGTGTAGGTTAACTTAACCCCATTAAATTATCGAGTCGGCTTGGTTAAGTATATCTAAGAGGTTCGTGACTTAACCCTATCAAATTATCAAGTCAGATTGGTTAAGTGTAAGTTAACTTAACCCCATCAAATTACCGAGTCGGACTGGTTAAGTATAGGTTAACTTAACCCCATCCACTAGTCGTATTTATAATGGTTAAGTATCATTATTGTGGGTTTGCTTAACCCTACCACGCATCGCGTTATCCCAGTCGGGTGTTATTAACCTATGTAGGTTAAACTAACCCATCCACTAATCGTGTTATATGGTTAAGTGACTTTAAGTAATCAAGTCCGGTCTTACTTAACCTACCCATTCATGTCATGTCGGTTGAGTGCCATTAGTCAAACTAACTTAACCTTATCATGTGGCATTAAGTAAATTAATGCACCCCAACCTTTCACATTTGACTTTGTTGTGGTTACTGGTTACGCCGGGCGGGTCCGGGCAGCTTTACACCACAACCTAGTCTAACCTCGGGTTTTGAGCGCGATATGACCAACTTCTCACATAGGGTCTTATTGTCTGTAGCTACTGGATTTGCCGGGCGGTTCCGGGCAGATTTATGCTACAAACTCAACCCAACCTCGAGTTGGCCACTTTCATGTTTTCCTACTTATCATGTTCATGTCAAATTTAGGCTACGACAAAGTCCATGTTTTACACTTATGCCCATTTTCCCCTTTACTTAATTCATGTTAAATTTCATAGCCCATCTCACGTTTGCCTAAACCACCCAAGGCGTATTCCCAACGCAAGTGAAAGCGAGTCAACATAGTAGGAATAATATGACAACACATTGGCCCAAATATGTATGATAGCATAAAGGGATTGGCCTCAAATATGTATGATAGCATAAAGGAATTGGCCTCAAACATGTATGATAGCATAACACTAGGTTCATCATCATAGGCATGTAAATGGTCATGAGGGGTTTAGGTTCTTTTACATGCATAAGCCCCAAGTCAAGTTCATATGAATGTTCCACAAGTCAAATTGTTTTAAGGGTTCATGCCAACATTCCACAAGTCAAGATTCAATCTTGCATGATAAACTAGGTTAAACACAACATGAGTGGCATGATTTAATCACTAAGAAATAGCCCAAAGTCATAGGTTCAAAAGAGGGGCACGACTAGATTCACATAGACTAACATACTTAGTTTTCATCTCATTTTATTCCATGTCAACATTAAAACTACCGTTTAGATCTAAAAGTAGCTAGAACTTACAAAACTTGGCTAGAGATTTATGAGCAAGCATTTGTCGTAGAACGATGTAGGAATGTTGCTCTACTCCCTTGATTTGAGGTAGAAAGCTTGCTCCTTTGACATGGATCTAGTTGAATGCTCAAGCCCTTGAAGTTGGAGATGGAGGCCATGATCAAAAGAGATTTGGGCAGCACTTTGTTGCTAGAATGATTTTTAGTGATTTAGGTTAGGTCTTAGGGTGTTTTTATAGAAGTTAGGACTAGTTTAGGCCCTTAGATTAACACTAGTTTAGATCTGAATCGTCAAAATCGTCACAGGCCCCCAAACCCGAGCCAAAAGACCATGCAGGTGCACCCAGGCCGACTTGGCTCGACTAGGGAGGTCGACCCCCAAGTCGACACCCAGGTCGACTGGGCAGTCAACCTGGTCCCTGGGGGGGTCAACTCCCCAGTCGACCTGGGGCTGGGCGGGAAATTTCCCGCCCAGTCCGTTTGGGGCTAAATTTGAAATTCGAAAATCTGTTTTCGTTTTCTGATTTTTCGTGAAACTTCTAGAGGCCATATCTCGGTCATACGGACTCCGATTTACAAAATTTCGGACTCGTTTCCAACCAGGATTCCGAGACGAACGCAACGGCGCAACCCGTTTCGCTTGATTCTTATTTTAAAATTTAATTCTGCCTCGATTCTTGTCTTAACACGTTATTAAAATTCGGGTTGTTACACCTCGTGATACGACGCTAATGCACTGTCGGTGCGAATTTTTTTAAAGAAAAATGCATGTGTATGTCAAAACAGGGCAAAGAGACATGGCATAGCACCGACATGGAAAGCATCACAAAACCAGCCAAGTAACCATTCATCAGGAGCACAGAAAGTGTCACAGGTCAAACACAAAGTCACAAATTAGAGTGTACAAGAATATGCGAGGCTGGCTCCTGCATATACAAGCCAGAATTAAAAATACCATTTAAAACCAAAACCAAAGTAACAGAATAGGTAAAGCATGGGCAGGCCACAATACTTAGATGAGGTAAGAAATGATCCTCTCCCAAGACTCCAGGGCCTCGACAAATTTGTGCCTATCTTCTTCCAAAGCATGAAGTCGCTCAAGATTCTCTCTGTTTGACTACTGAAGATCTTCAACCAAGGAGTGCCAGCCGCTCATTTGCTCCACAATATATCCTCTGACTGTTGTAATGAAACCTTCAACTAGATGCGGACGTGATTCCAACTGATTGAATTTGGCCAATATGCTACCTTCATGGCATCCATCTTTCCTGCGATAATCCATCTGTCAAATGGGTCTATGTACACACCAGAACGCGAGCTAGCTGGACACTAAGCCAAAAATTCCCCAGTGAGTTCAGGACGGCAAGGGTTGGGAACAGGAAGAGGCTCCATTACGGCTGTAGAATCTAATGTGATGGATGAAGAGACCGTACGACTAACATCGGTCTAAATATCTGAGTCAGAGAGTCCATTAAGCGAACAAAGACTATGAGTACCATTCGCACTCGAGATCTCCTTACCTCGGGGCGTCATTTTGCTACCATCCCTCCTTGCCAACTTCTTCCTAAGCTTCTTAGACATGAGGAATTCCATCCTCAGGCAACCTGCTTCAAAAGAATCAGTATGAACACAAACAACAACTATGGAAAAGGGGAACAACCTAGTCAGGTTCAATCATTGACAAAAATATTTCAACTGAAGAAGCCTGGGGCATTTCACCAAGCAATTTATGAACAAATAAAAACATTGATGTTCCAAAGAAAAACCACCGGATGGTTCATATTCTTCAAAGATAAGTACAAAAACGGTATTCGCGCTGTACTAAAATCTTACCTAGGAATGACATGGCACCTCGGAGAAGGTTGCTCAAGATAGACATATGCCACTACAAATAAAAGGCAAAGTGATGGAATGAGAAAGCCAAAACCTTTTTAAGGAAAATCAAGGCGAAAATGTCAAACATAAATTACCTGATTGAACTCTCGAGGGAGCGTCGCTGTGACCGGAGAATTTTTTGAAATATAAAAAAATGAAATGAAGCAAGTTAAAGGTAAATAAGGAAGACCAAAAGGCATTCATCCAGAGAATTCTCGCTACGTCAGCTTAATGCCTGACTACATAAAAGTGTCTCATCAAGTCCCAACTGACATCCCGAAATTCAGCTATTCGCACAGTAATCAAAGAGAGACATCGGGCCTCTCGCTCACAGGAAAAGACAACACCAATTAATAACAATGAAGTAATCTTAATCTTGGGCATGACCGAGCCCTCTGCAAGTCAAGACAAACCCACCAACCAATGTGCGATCAAATATGTCGAAGCCCGTGATTCCATACAAAAAGAAATCACGAACTCCGAGGGGCAAGTGTTAATCCCTAAAAATCCATACACAAATTGGATAAATGGTACAAGGCGGATATCACCAGGGTCGGCCATGCACGATGCAATCGCACAGAGCATGACCCAAATATTAAACCCAAGGCAGGCCAAGTCAACCAATGCGACCTAAGATAATGGCATAACATATTGTGAGAAGTGCGACCTAATAAAGATAAAGGTCGCATATCTTGAGAACTTCTCAAAAACCGAAGTAAAGCAAGTCGCCCATTCAACATAAGCGGGAGCGACCTCATAACACAGCCATAAAGCCTAAATAGCGCCATACAAAGGCAACAAGAAGACGAGCGCCCATGGACCAAGAAGGACGGTCATGCAAGGAACAATGGAGAATCAACTCCAAACCCACATTCCGCTCTCACAAAATCTCCCAAAGCGCTCACAGGATGCTCGTTTACATCTTACCCGCTCAGTTATTCAAGATACCCGTTCTAACGAGTCGTCCGCACATGATAACTGGATACAACTACGGACAGCAGGCTACAGCTAGCCGGTGGCATAGTTGTAATTAACAGAATGAACAATCCATATCCTGGACAAATGGATTCCAGATCATTTACCAAGGGAAGTTCACCTATAAATACACCATGGCTACCAACATAAAGGGGGGCGGCGAAAAAAGGACGAAGTACTGCTGAATTTGATCGTCAACTACAGATTCAGCCATGGCGTCAAGGGCAATCTTACAATGAAGAAAAAGGAAGATATCCCTCTTCTCAATCATCCATTCATCCTTCTTCTCCTCAAATTCTACTACTCTCTTGTATAATTCCTCAGATTGAAATATATAAACGAGGGTATATTTAGTGAATATAGAGATGTATAAAGAGAGAAAGCTGATGTACTTTGTAACTCTCATCATATGACAGGAAATCACCTTGATAGTGGATGTAGGCCTCGTTAACGGCTGAACCACTCTAAATCTCATCTCTATTTTACTTTTCTCGCATTTTTCACATTTTTATTGCTGATTAAACACATTTCCATTTATTCCTTATCGAACTGGTGAAGTACAGTTTAGTACCTTGGGTGTTTAGACCATTTTTGTTGTAAACACTGGTGGATCATCTTGATGATTCATTTGAGAAGCTCGTGGAAAAGGTTGTTCATCACGAGAGCTTGTTTCCTAAAGAAGTAAATGTTGTCACTGCAGCCAAAGAAGCTCAGAAACCACAATAAGGTGGTAACAATAAGAAAAGGAAGCAGCAACAACAGAAAGGGAAGAATAGCCAAAAGAAACCCAAGAGTGAGTTGGTTTGCTTTAACTGCAAGTAGAAATGCCATTTTGCTAACGAGTGCAAAAATCCGAAAGTTGAGAGGAAGTGTCACCATTGTGGCAAGCCTGGGCATCTTAAGAAACACTGTCTAGAATTAGCTAAGGGCAAACAGGTTGTGAAGGCATATTCTTTCGAAGCTGTGCCATCTTCTTTAAGAGTTCCTACTTTTGAGGAGAAGGGAAAGGGTGTCGTGGTGCAAGGTACTCTCTCTGTTAATGGTATTTCAGTTCGCGTACTTGTTCATACTAGAGCATCACATTCATTCATTTGCAATGAGCTTGTGTGTCGTTTAGGGTTGGAACCTGAGATTTGTGATAGACCATTGATCGTGACTAATCCAGTTGGGGGTTCGTCCAATCTATGCATGATATGTCGTGGTCTAGTGTTGTCGAGTCATGGTTGCTCCTTTGTGTGTGATTGCTTTCTTCTTAACTTTGCTGGGTTTGGGATCATCTTGCGCATGGATTGGCTCAAAGGGTATGTGGCAAGGGTGAATTGCGAGAAGGTAGAGGTGAGGGTCGAGGATGTGGAAGGGCGAAAGGTGTTGATTAGATGTAAGCCCGAAGATGGTGTCTTCATAAGCTATCTATATTCGCTTGTGATCCCACAAGAAGACTTGTCATCTGTGCTGATCGCTAATGAGTGAGGATGTCTTTGACGAGGTCAAAGGGTTGCCGCCGCATCGTGAGATCGAGTTTAGGATCAATTTGGTCGATGGTGCTAGACCAATTGTCATGCCTCTTAGGTGGATGGTGCCTAAGGAACATCGAGAGTTGGAGGTACAAGTTCATGACCTTCTGGGAAAGGGATTCATTCGGAGAAGTGTTTCCGAGTGGGGTGCACCAGTCGTGTTTGCAACCAAGGCAGATGGCTTGTTAAGACTGTGTGTGGACTATCGTGAGCTGAACAGGGTAACCAAGAAGAACAGGTATCTGTTATCGAGGATTGATGACTTGTTTGATCAGCTTCACAAAGCCAAAGTGTTTTCTCAGATGGATTTGGCAATGGGATTTCACCATTTGAGGGTGGCTAAGGATAATGTGCTAAATACCTCTTTTAGGACACCATCCGGGTTCTTCAAATGGTTGGTGATGCCATTCGGGTTGACTAAAGCACCAGCGTATTTCGTGGATCTTATGAATAAAGTTTTCAAGGATTAGTTGAATAAGTTCGTGCTTGTGTTCGCGGATGACATTCAGGTTTACTCCCAAAATGAGGAAGAACACAAGACGCACTTGAGAGTTGTGTTGGAAATCTTGCGAAAGCATCAGCTGAGGGTTATGTTTTCGAAGTGTCACTTTTGGAAGAGTGAAGTGGGGCTCTTAGGCCATGTTGTTTCTGGAAATAGGATAGCGGTTGATCCTGCTAAAGTGGTAGCAATCCAGGACTGGGATAGGCCTAAGAATGCGACGGATGTTCGAAGTTTCCTTGGGTTAGCTGGTTATTACCGACGGTTTATCAAGGATTTCTCCACGGTAGCTGCACCGTTGACAGGATTGACGAAGAAGAACCAAGTGTTCACATGGGATGCAAAGTGTGAGCAGGCATTTGGAATTCTGAAGGAGAGACTAAAAAGTGCTCCTGTGTTGACTATTCCGAGTGGGAATGAAGAGATGGTGGTATATACCGATGCATGTGGTACAGGACTTGGAGCGGTACTAATGAGAAAAGATAAGGTTGTGACCATCCAAGTCGATAGCTAAAGCCGCATGAGAATAATTACCCAACTCTTGATTTGGAGTTGGCAGCGGTTGTGTTTGCTCTGAAGATGTGGAGACATTACCTTTTGGGAGTTCGATTCGAGTTATTTACAGATCACAAGT
Source organism: Allium sativum (assembly GCA_030737875.1). NCBI lineage: Eukaryota > Viridiplantae > Streptophyta > Magnoliopsida > Asparagales > Amaryllidaceae > Allium > Allium sativum. Next base: position 453,021,486 of record CM060920.1, on the reverse strand, counting down.
CGTTGAAGTATCTTTTCTCCCAAAAGGATTTGAATCTCCAGCAGCAGTGATGGTTAGAATTTTTGGCGTCATATGATTTTGGTATAGCCTATACTCCTGGCAAAGGTAACGCAGTTGCAGATGCGTTTGAGTCAAAGCCATGCAAGTTTGGGAGCGATGTTTTCAGTATAGAAGAGCCTCGAGTACTTGGCGGGGATCGATTTCGGGCCAAGATGTGAATTAGACCCTGAAATGTTGGCAAGCTTATCGATAAGACCTACTCCCATTGAGAGAATTCGCGAGAGCCAAAAGAAGGATGCAAAGCTTGCCGAGTTTATCCAGAAGTTGGTACCAAGGATAAAGTGTAACACTCCAAAATTTTAACGACACTAAAGAGGGATAAATTAAATAATAATTAATTTAATATTCAGAATCAAGGGAAACGGATTGTGCTATTGCGTCCGTCTCGAAATTCTGGTTAAGATAGACATTTGGTTTGGTTAAAACGGACACTGTATGAAGAAGTTACGAAGGGTTGAAGTTGGTATACGCGCAGAAGATATATATATATATATATATATATATATATATATATATAGGGTCTAGCAATTCAAATTTCAAAAAAATCCTGGAGGAGGTAAAATTCCCATCCCAGGGATGTCGACCCCTTACGATGGGGTCAACCCATAGTATGGGTGTCGACCCCTTAAGATGGGGGTCGAACCCCCTAGGGCTGAGGTGGTAGACGGTTTCTGGAGGCTGGAAGCTATATATAGGGGTCCATTTCTCTTGATTTCATCATTGGAAATTAATGGAGGCCAAGCGCTGCTGGTGTCTGAACTGAATTCTTTATCTTCTACAACAATCAATTAAGGCTAATCGGTTAGAGATTCAAGATCCATTCTTCTTATAATCCAAACACTGTGAGTTCTTAGTTGCTTTTAGATTCAAACTATTTAAAAGTAAACCTGATACGACTATAGTTTGGATTTGTTCTTTTGACTAAATTGTATTGAATCCATTATAAATTGTAAACATATGACATTCTAAATTAGTTATTACTTGAATCTAAATCTCTATCTAGTCGGATCTATTGTAACTTTTGTGACATTCTATGATGTGGATCATAAACCTTAGTTGTATCAGATCTACTCTTAACTATTTTACCTGAATTATGTAGACATCTAAATTGTTAATCAGATCTAGCTTATTGTTTAGATCTCCTTGTTCTTATAATATTAGATCTGAACCTGTTAGACATCTAAATTAATATTTAGATCTTGTCATGCTTATCTTAACACCGTTGCCATGTTAAAACTAGTTCACTGCCCCAAGTTCATTGGATATATGCTTATATGTTCACCTTATCACCATGTTAGTATATGTTTATGCCAATTATGTTAGGAAAATAATTTTTGTCTTATTCCCATTACCTTTCCCCTTTAACGTTTATGACTAGGCTATCTTCTAGCCTTGGCATGCCGCGAATTATATGAATGCGCTAGTTAGGGAACGGGGGAAAAAGATGAGTATTGGCATAATTTGACCAACGCTTATAAACATGAATAGGACATATAATTCAATATGGGGAAAAAGGGCATGTGCACCTATAAGGAAATAGGTACAATTGGATAATAATTAAAATGCCTAGGATTACAATAATTAGAAACTGTAATTACACTAATGACACGATGTTAGGTTATATTAGTGGTAGAAGTCTGCCCGGCCCCGACCGGCACATCCAGCAACCACTAATGTTGAACCTAATATGAGAGGTCTAAGTGCACAAATACGAGACGGGCTAAGACCCAAGGTTAGGCCCAACTTGTGGAAGAAGTCTGTCCGAACCCGACCGACATATACAATATCCACAAGGTGTAGGCCTAATGTGGGAGGTCTAGCCCATTATAACCATAAATGGACATGGTAACGAATTGTAATACTTAACCTAGTTGAATCCATATTGTATGAACTAAAATTAGGGTTAAGTAAATTTGGTTGAACAGTAGGTGGGTTAGAGGAGGTGGGTAATATTTACATATAGGCCCACAAACTTAACCTAATAAGGTTATGTAATGAAAGACACCTAGTGGTGTACATAACCAGAAGAAATAATAAAGTTATGTAATTAAAGACACCATTTAGGGTAAGCATTACTTAAAGAAATAATAGGGTTATGTAATTAAAGACACCTAGTGGTATACAAAGTTAATGAAAACCTAGTGGAGGATATAAGACAAAGGGGAGAGCTTGTATCATATTGTGTGGAACCCGTTTCAGCCAGTAACCCGGAGTTGGTATCAAATATATACTCCAAACTAGGTAGGAGAAGGGGCATGCTTACTGGACTGATTGTAAGAGATCCAAACATGGAGTATGGTGTGGGCGGCGCAAACTGACCGGGCCATGTGCGTGCATGAACCAGGCAGAAGGGGATAAGACAACCGTGAGACCTGTAGATATGGTTATGCACGCTATTAAGACGAGGGGTTGCCACTTTAGGAAGTGATACCTCCTACTGTGGGGCCAACACAAGGTATCTACGCGGATTAGGGAGTCGATCGATTATGGTAGTAGTTAGGGTACATCTGGACGTATGCATAAGTCTACCATTTTAGAGTGGAAGGGATCATCTCATTCTGGTTATAATAGTAATAGTGCAGAGTAATCATTGAAGCATATACACCCTATCATGTTTATCATGTCATGCCTGCCTTTTACGTAGTTGTCTCTCTCTTATCCACTTTATATGGCTATCATGCTACTTATATTTATTTAGTTGCTAAAAGTAAATGGACTCGCTAAACTTTATGTCTGACCCTTTTTGTTTCTTCTTCTTTCTTCCTTTCCCCCAGGTTCACAGGGATGAAATACTTAGGCTTAGTCAAAACTCGGTTATCATCTTGTTGGAGGTGCTTCTGAAGTATAGCTCAAGTTCTTATCTCTACTATGGCTTACTCCTTTTTTTGTGGAATTATGCTTTTTATATATTTATGTACTCTGATGGTACAAAACATAAGTTATATTATTGTAAATGGTTTTGTGACTTATGGTATTTTGGACCATGATGTTATGATTTATGTTTGAAATAAAAGAATTTGAATTTCCGCTATTATCTTATTTATATCTGTCTTGTAATATTTTGTGTCTATTTGCCTATAACGCTTCATGAAACTTAATGCACTCCTTTAGTGAGTGACATTAACGGACGTGGGGTGTCACAGTTGGTATCAGAGCTGAAGGTACTAGATTGGATAAAAGTTTTTGGAAATTATTTTCAAAAAAGTTTTAATAGAAGGCATTTTTCAAAAAGAAAAGTCTATTTTGAAAAAAAAAAACATTCCCTAATAAGCCATAAGTAATATCTTTCGGTCCCTTGTCTGAATATCTTTCCTTTTCTTTTTCAGCATGTCTGGGGAACATAACATTTCAGAGGACGTTACGATACCAGGCTGGTTCCATAGGTATCTAGAGGCCACAGCGCCTATCGAAGGCCAAGGAAACATTCCTTCCCTAGTTGCATCCCTTGTTCCTCCTCCTCCTCCTCCACGTGCAGACAACTTCTCTAAGATCTGCAAAAAAAATTGTGCTACGGGAGGGAAGCCATTCCATGGAAGCGAGATATTCGCAGAAGCAAGAAATTGGCTCAAGGAGACCAAGGACTTGTTTGTAATCTTTGAAGTAGAGGATCGAAGGAAGATTCAGATAGCTGCTTGGCTACTGAAAGATGAAGCTTCATTTTGGTGAGAGGTAACCCAATCAAGCCTTCCAGTGGAAACTTGGGATGAATTTAGACAGAGGTTTGAAATGAAATTTCTACCCCAAGCTGAGAAAAGCATGCAAATGGAGAGGTCCTTAGCACTCAAACAAGGAAACTTAACGGTCAGAGAGTATGTGAACAAATTCATCCATTTGGCAAGATTTGGACTAGAACTTGTAGATACTCCGCATAAGAAGGCTTTGCGGTTTGTTAAAAGGCTAAACGAACCCCTTTATGGGTTAGCCATGTCCCATATTCCAATAGGAGCTACCTTTGAAAGACTTGTTGACATGGCCTTGATGTATGAGGAAGAGAAAGGAGAAAAGAAGGAGGTTAAAGCCGAGGAAACAATGCAAAACAAGAATATATGGCCCAAGAAAGGACAACAACAATAGCAACAGAAGAAAAAAGGAAAGAATGAAAAGGGTAAGGAGAGGAGGAAGTGTCACAGTTTTGGGCGTGGGGGTCACTTGGTGAAAGATTGCAAAAGAAGAAAGAATTCTTGCTACAATTGCAGAGAGATCAGACACTTTGCTAAAGAGTGCCCGAAGAAACAGGGATAAGGTCAAAGAGCAGGAACTTCCAGAGGGCAGGTGCATGCTCTTGTGATCAATGCTCCTGATAGAGGTAGAAAAATTTCTGTAGAAGGTTTAATTTCTCTTTCAAATCATCCTGTTTGAACGCATTTTGATTCTGCGTTTCACATTCATTTATATCTAGTTCTGTAGTTGAATCTCTGCACTTAAATACTATTATGGTAGTGGATCCCGTAGTTGTCTCAATCACCATTGGTGGTTCGGCTCATTTATCTATGATTTGTAGGGGTTTGAGAATATTTGTGTTCGGTGTCGAATTTGAATGCGATGCGTATGTGCTCAGGTTCATGGGCTATGGGTTGATTCTAGGAATGGACTGGCTAGCCATGTATAGTGCCATTCTAGATTGCGAGAGAAGGGTCGTTAGGCTTCTAACCTGTCATGGGAGGACCCTCAAGATTTCTTGTGACCACAAGGGTTTGTTATGTTAGTTTCCTAAAATCTCTTGATGCATCTATCGATGATTTGTGATCTGTTCCAATAATCCGAGAATATTCTGATTTTTTGACGAGGTTTACCACCGAGGCACGAGATCGATTTTCATATATATATCTGGTGGACAATGCACAGCCAGTTGCATTACCAATGCGCCATATGGCTCCGAGGGAAAGGAAGGAATTGAGTAAGTAAGTAGGGGAGCTACTTGAGAAAGGATTTATCAAACGAAGCATATCTTAATGGGGTGCTCCAGTTGTATTCGCAACTAAGGCGGATGGTTCTCTTCGTTTGTGTGTGGATTATAGAGAGTTGAACGAACTCACAAAGAAGAATAGGCACCCACTTCCAAGGATAAATGACTTTTTTGACCAGCTTGTTGGTGCCTCGGTATTGTCTCAGTTAGACTTGGCCACGAGGTTTCATCAGTTGAGGGTGGCTGAGGACAGTATGGACAAGGCCGCTTTCAGGAATCCGGACAGTTTCTTTGAATGGCTAGTTATGCCTTTTGGGCTGACAAATGCACCCGCTTATTTTGTCGATCTGATAAGTAGGGTGTTTCAGGAGTTTCTAAATAAATTTGTCGTAGTCTTTGTAGATGATGTTTTGATCTTCTCCAAAAGCGAAGAAGAGCATGCCCAACATTTGAAAGAAGTTTTAAAACTCTCCATGAGCATCAGCTTAAGGAAAAGTTCTCCAAGTGCCATTTCTGGAGAAAGGAGGTAAGATTCTTAGGGCATGTAGTCTCCAAAGAAGGGATAATTATAGATCCCGCAATAGTGGTTGCAGTACAAGACTGGCAGATTCCGAAAAATGCAACAAAGGTGAGAAGCTTTCTGTGATTGGAAGGTTACTATAGGAAGTTCATTAAGGACTTCGCAAAGATATCAGCCCCTCTCACCAGGCTAACAAAGAAGAACTTGGCATTTTCAGGGGATATAGATTGTGATGTTACTTTCCAATGTTTGAAGAGGGCTCTGACAATAGCCCCAGTCTTGACTTTTCTCGATGGGAACAAAGTGTTTACGTTTTACACTGATGCGTGTGGTACAGGGCTTGGTGCGGTTCTGATGCAAGAAGGAAAGGTAGTGTGTTACGGGGGTAGACAGTTAAGGGCTCATGAGAAGAACTACCCTTCCCATGATTTAGAGCTAGCTGCCAAAGAATTCGCGCTAAAAACATGGCATCATTATTTACTTGGAGAGAAGTTCGAGTTATACACGGTCATAAATCTCTCAAGTATCTGTTTTCGTAGAAGGATCTTAATTTAAGGCAAAAAAGGTGGATGGAATTCTTAGCTTCTTATGATTTTGAAACCACTTATACCCCTGGCAAGGGTAATGTGGTGGCTGACGCACTAAGTAGGCAGAGAATGGCCTTAATTCCTCTATTTGTGGAGAGGAAGAGCTTGGAGTTCATATCAACCTTTGACTTTAGACCCTCCATCGAGGTTTTGCCTGATTTATTTGCATCGCTAGAAATACGACCAACTCTTATGGATCAAATAGGATCTTCGCAGCAAGGTGACCTACAGATTTTAGACATCGTGGGTAAGCTCAGAAAAGGGGAGACTTGTAGTCAGCTCAGTAGATATTCCATAGATGAAAAGGTGTGGTTGCGACGAGATGGAAGACTTTGTGTTCCCCAAACTAGAAGCCTGATAAAGGCAGTCCTAGAAGAAGCCCACCATTATAAGATGACTATTCATCCAGGTAGTGATAAGATGTACAGTGACATAAAGAGGGTTTCTTTTGGGCAGAGATGAAGAAAGATGTGGCAAAGTTTGTATCTCAATGATTGGTTTGTCGGTAAGTCAAAGCTGAGCAAAAGAAGCCCGGTGGTCTACTTCATCCTTTGGAGGTTCCACAGTGGAAGTGGGAGAGCATCTCCATGGACTTCATAGATGGTTTGCCTAGAACAAAGAAAGGCAACACCAGTATTTGGGTGGTAGTGGACAGATTGACTAAGAAAGCTCATTTCATTCCAGTTAAGAATAAGAGGACGGCATCATGGTTAGCAGCAATTTATGTTCATGAGATAGTCCGTCTTCATGGAGTACCTTCTAGCATCGTAAGCGATCGTGACCCCATCTTTACCAGTGAATTTTGGAGGCGCTTGCAAGAAGCATTAGGTTCACAATTGTGTTTGAGCACCACTTAACATCCTCAGACCGATGGACAAATGGAGAGATTGAACAAAATTCTAGAGGATCTTTTAAGGCTATGTATCCTAGACTTTGGAGGGACTTTGGAAGAGCACCTTCCATTAGTAGAGTTTGCTTATAACAACAGTTATCAAGCTAGCATCATGATGGCACCGTTCGAAGCATTGTACGGATGACCTTGTAGATCGCCAACGTGCTGGTGGGAATCTACCGAAAGATTGTTACTTGGACCTGATATGGTTAGGGAAACGTCCGCGAAAATTGATCTTATCTGATGACGAATGAAGACAACTCAAAATAGGCAGAAATATTATGCAGACAAGAGAAGGACTGACATCAATTTTGAAGTGGGAGACTTAGTTTTTATTAAAGTATCACCTCTGAGGAATGTGGTTCGCTTCGGATTTGTAGGGAAGTTGGCACCCAGATTTGTGGGACTATTTCCCATAACCGAAAGGATTGGCCAAATGGCCTATAGAGTAAAGCTCCCAGAAAATCTATCGGGCGTTCATGATGTTTTCCACGTTTCTCATCTGCGGAAGTGCTTGCATGACACCGCGGAAGTTGTTGAGCCAAGTATATTAGAGGAGGTGGAAGTGGAACAGGAAGCGACAGTCAGATGAGTTCCTTCCCGTATTCTTGGATCAGAATTTAGGAAGCTACACAATAAAGAAATCAAACTGATAAAGGTTCAATGGGGAGATAACCCAGAGGATGCGACTTGGGAGACCGAAGATATAATTCGTGCTTCGTACCCTTTCCTTTTCGAGGGTATGTTCTTAAATCCTTTTTCAAAGTTTTATCTATGCTGGTTTCTATCATTTGAGTATATCCTATCAGTAGTATTTTCGACCTTTAGATAGGAATCCTATGGATGTAAACATGTGTTTGATACATGTTATGTTTGATGGATTCAAGTGGATGCAAGTGTTTGCTAGTGGTTGCTTGTGGGTGCATATACACGCATTAGGCACTAGATCGGCTCAATTACTCTCATACTGCATATGGATGTGTGTGCATTTTCTTTTCTTTTAATGGATGAAAATGGATGTATTATCAAATGGATGTTGCATTTGGACGATTGTGTCTACACACATATAGAACGTACATGTTATAATAGGATTATTTGCATACATATTGGATTGATGGCACTAACATACATTGCATTGAGGAGGTCGACTGAATCAGTAGACCGCCTAATCTTTGCATTAGTATTAGGACATATACACCCACCTTCGCATATGTTCATACAAACATTAGAAAATTTTAAGGACAATGGATGCCTGTGATTGGTGTATGAATAGATGTGTGGTGGACGGTAGGATATACATTCTTCTTAACTTGAAGACTTCGGGGACAAAATACTTTAAGTAGGGGAGAATGTAACACCCCGAAATTTTAACGATAGTAAAGAAGGATAAATTAAATAATAATTAATTTAATATTTAGAATCAAGGGAAATAGACTGTGCCATTGCGTCCGTCTCAAAATTCTGGTCAAGATAGATATTTGGTTTACGTAAAACGGACACTGTATGAAGAAGTTATGAAGGATTGAAGTTTGTATTCGCGCAGAAGAATTATATATATAGGGTCTGGGATTTCAAATTTCAGTTCAAATTTCAAAAAACCCCAGAGGTGTTAACATTCCCGCCCCAGGGGTGTCGACCCCTTAGTAGGGGGGTCGACCCCGTAGTAGGGGTGTCGACTCCTTAAGAGGGGGGTCGACCCTGGGGTCGACCCCATAAAGGGGAGGTTGATCCCCTAGGGCTGAGGTGGCGGACGGTTTTCGGAGGCTGGCAGCTATAGATAGGGGACCATTTCTCTTGATTTCTTCATTGGAAATCAAAGGAGGCCAAACACTGCTGTTGTCTGAACTGGACTGAATTCTTTGTCTTCTACAACAATCAATTAAGGCTAATTGGTTAGAGATTCTAGATCCATTCTTCTTCTAATCCAAACATTGTGGGTTCTTAACTGCTTTTAGATTTAAATATTTAAAAGTAAACCTGATATGACTATAGTTTGGATTTGTTCCTATGATTAATTATACCGGATCCGTTATAAATTGTAAACGTATGACATTCTAAATTGGTTATAACTTGGATCTAAATCTCTATCTCGTTGGATCTATTGTAACTTTTGTGACATTCTATGATGTGGATCTTAAACCTTAGTTGTATCAGATCTACTCTTAACTATTGGATCTAAATTATGTAGACATCTAAATTGTTAATCAGATCTGGCTTATTATTAAAATCTCCTTATGCTTATCATATTAGATCGGAACCTGTTAGACATCTAAATTAATATTTAGATCTTGTCATGCTTATCTTAACACCGTTGCCATGTTAAAACTAGTTAACTACCACAAGTTCATTGGATATATGCTTATATGTTCACCTTATCACCATATTAGTATATGTTTATGCCAGTTATGTTAGGACAATCATTTTTGTCTTATTCCCATCACCTTTCCCCTTTATCATTTATGACTAGGCTATCATCTAGCCTAGGCATGCCGCGAATTATGTGAATGTGCTTGTTAGGGAACAGGGGAAAAATATTAGTATTGGCATAATTTGAATAATGCTTATAAACATGAATAGGATATATAATTCAATATGGAGAAAAAGGGCATGGACACCTATAAGGAAATAGGTAAAATTGGATAATAATTAAAATGCCTAGGATTACGATAATTAGAAACTGTAATTGCACTTATGACACAATGTTAGGTTACATTAGTGGTACAAGTCTGCCCGGACCCGATCGGCGAATCCAGCAACCACTATTGTTGAACCTAATGTGAGAGGTCTAAGTGCACAAATACGAGGCGGGCTAAGACACAAGGTTAGGCCCAACTTGTGGAAGAAGTCTGCCCAGACCCAACCAGCATATCCAGCGTCCACAAGCTGTAGGCCTAATCTTGGAGGTCTAGCCCATTATAACCATAAATGGACATGGTAACGAATTGTAATGCTTAACCTAGTTTAATCCATTTTATATGAACTAAAATTAGGGTTAAGTAAATTTAGTGGAACAGTGGGTGGGTTAAGTAAATCTGAGGAGGTGGGTAATGTTTACGTATAGGCCCACAAACTTAACTAGAAAATGTTATGTAATGAAAGACACCAAGTGGTCTACATAGCCAGAGGAAATAATGAAGTTATGTAATTAAAGACACCTTTTAGTTTAAGCATAACTTGTAGAAATAATAGAGTTATGTAATTAAAGACACCTAGTGGTATACACTGCCAATGAAAACCTAGTGGGGGATACAAGACAAAGGGGAGAGCTTGTATCATATTGTGTGAACCCGTTTCAACCAGTAACCTGGGGTTGGTATCAAATATATACTTCGAACTAGGTCAGAGAAGGGGCACGCTTACTAGACTGGTTGTATGATATCCAAACATGGAGGATGGTGTGGACGGCGCAAACCGACCGAGCTATGTGCATGCATGTGCCGGCAGAAGGGGATAAGATGACCGTGAGACCTGTAGATATGGTTGTGCACTCTGTTAAGATGAGGGGTTGCCACTTTTGGAAGTGATACCTCCTACCGTGGGGCCAACACAAGGTATCTACGTGGATTAGGGAGCCGATCGATTAGGGTAATAGTTAGGGTACATCTGGACATATGCCTAAGTTTTCATTTTAGAGTGGATGGGATCATCTCATTCTGTTTGTACTAGTAATAGTGCAGAGTAATCATTGAAGCATATACACCCTACCTTGTTTATCTTGTCATACCTGCCTTTTACGTAGTTGTCTCTCTATTATCCACTTTATATGCCTGTTATGCTACTTTTATTTATTTACTTGCTAAAAGTAACTGGACTCGCCAGACTTTATGTCTGACCCTTTTTGTTTCCTCTTCTTTCTTCTGTTCCCCCCTAGGTTCGCAGGGAGGAAATACTCAGGCTTAATCTAGACTCAGTTATCATCTTGTTGGAGCTTATTTTGAAGTATAGCTCAAACTCTTATCTCTACCATGGCTTAGCTCTTTATTTTGGGGAATTATTCTTTTTATATATTTATCTACTATGATGGTACAAGACAAAAGTTATATTATTGTAATGGTTTTTGTGACTTATGGTATTTTGGACCACGATGTTATGATTTATGTTTGTAATAAAAAAATTTAATTTCCACTGCAATCTTATTTATATTTGTCTTGTAATATTCTATGTTCGTTTACGTATAACGCTTCACGAAACTTAATGCATTCCCTTTGTGAGTGACATTAACGGACATGGGGTGTCACATAAAGAGTTCGAAGTTGATCGAGAGTGGTGGCTTCAAAAGCAAGGGTGATAAGTTATTCCTGGTATCGACGAATCGAGAGATGAGGGTTTGAGGGAATGCCATCACTCAAAGTTGACAATTCATCGTGGTGGTAATAAGATGTATCAAGACATGGAGCGAGTTTACTACTGGAAGGGGATGAAGCGAGATATTGGAAAATTCGTTTCCAAGTGCATGAACTGTCATTTGGTGAAAGCTGAACAGAAAAAGCCGAGTGATTTGCTTCAGCCATTAGAAATTCCTATGTGGAAGTGGGAGCAGATATCAATGGATTTTATCGATAGACTACCTAGAACTAGGGCACAGAATGAAGGGATTTAGGTCATCGTGGATCACTTGACCAAAAGTGCGAGATTCATTTCTATCAAGTCGACTAGGATGGCGTCAAAGTTGGTGAGCTTTATGTGATGTGGATAATTCGATTCCATGGAGTCCCAAAGAGTATAGTAAGTGACTGAGATTCATTATTTATGAGTGGATTATGGAAGAGTTTGCAAGAAGCTTTGGGAACCGAGTTGTGTTTTAGCACAGCTTATCATCCCCAAACTGATGGTTAGACTAAGAGAGTCAACCGAGTTTTGGAAGATCTCCTAAGGGCTTGTGTGTTAGACTACGAAGGATCTTGGAAAGACAATTTACATCTGGTTGAGTTTGCTTATAACAATAGCTACCAGTCGAGTATTGGGATTGCACCATACGAGGCGTTGTATGGGAGGCCGTGTAATTCTCCAGCATGTTGGTTAGAAGCTGGAGATAAGTTGGTACTTGGGCCTGAAAAGATTAAAGAGACCTCGGACTATATCGAGATCATTCGGCAGCGAATGAGGGTGGCCCAAGATCGCTAGAAGAGTTATGCTGATAAACGTCGAAAAGATTTGAAATTCGAAGTTGGCGATATGGTTTACGTGAAGATTTCGCCATTAAAGCATGTGGTTCGATTTGGAAGAAAAGGAAAGTTAGCTCCAAGGTTTGTTGGACCATTTCCAATAGCCGAGCGAATTGGAAAGCTCACATATAGATTGGAGTTACCATATAAGATGTCGAGTGTGCACAATGTTTTCCATGTGTCATTTCTATGAATGTTTGTGCATGATTCGAATGTGGTGGTATCTCCAGAGAAGTATGAAGACGTAGAAGTAGAGACTGTAATTGCGAGACCTCATAAGCCACTTCGTGTTGTGGGAAATGACACGAAACAACTTCGGAGGAAGACGGTTAAGCTAGTCAAGGTACAATGGAGTGAAGATGGTGACGATAGTACGTGGAAGACGGAAAAGACCATGAAGGTGACTCATCTAGAACTCTTCGTCGGTAGGACCCTTTGATATCATATCATCATTATATCGTTGTATCTTGATGTTGTTTGATAGAGTTCTGCATGCTAGGATAAGTCTATGAATGCATGGCTTGATGGTTGCTAGTTTGGATGATAGAATTGGCTTCTCATGGATGATAGACATGCGGAATTAGTGTAGTTGCTTATGTTTGCTTGGAATTTCTGGGGTGAAATTCTAAAGGGGGGAGAATGTAACTGCCCCATTTTACGTTTCAAAAGATCATAAAATATTTTTATTTTATTCCATAAGGGTTGGATCATTCTCATCTTTTTATATGTTGCTTATGAGGATGTGAGACATTTCCATAATTTTTACTAATTTCGTTTCTGACCAGTTTGCCCATGTCCGTCTTGTACAGGGCATAACTTTTGACTTAGGTCGAATCATAAGTTGAGACCTGATCCATTGGAAAGGAATTGATGGTTGCCTTTCCGTAGAGTGGTTATAATAAAATTTTGGCTTAGCGGATTGGGTAAAATCACTATTCTAGGGATTTTATTTGGTCGTTTAGGATTTTGAACCATAATGGGCTGATTTGGAAAGGCTGTTGGTGGGAAAATGGAAGGGTATAAATAGGGGGTGAGAGGTATGGGAAATAGTTTACTTCCCTATTCTCTCATTTGGTGGCCTTGTGCTCCTCCTTCCTCTAAACATCTTTCCACCATTGAAAATCAAAATCGAAGGAGGGAAATTATAGATCTACACCATTGGAGGCTAGATCTACATCAACTGAAGCAAGGATTCATCAGATCAAGGGATCTGGTGCAAGGTGCTTGCTGTGCGGATTCATATTTCTATTATTTAGCTTGCTTTGGAGAATCGGTGAGTGGTTTACATCTCTTACATGGATTCAATGAAGTGTATGAGTGTTTGATTATATTTTTCATCAATTTCAAGTGTTTTTCCAAAATCTACGTTTTGGTAAGCCATTTTCATATGAAATACCTTATGATCCTATTTAGTAAGTTTAGGTTGATAAATCCCATGCTATTTTATGTGTATATGCAAGTTAGATCTTCAATTTTGTTCATATGATCAGTTATCATGATTTTGGAGTGAATTGCATAATTATTGATGAAATTGTTATATTGGTGTTATTGTTGGTTCTATATCATGTTTGTGGCCATATTGGATGAGTTGGTTTCGTCGAATGTGTCAATTGGTGAAATTCTGGTCAAAATTGGAGTTGCATTGGAGGGTGCAGGTTTTGGGTCCCACGTATGGGGTCGGTCGCACACCAAGTGTGGTTTCTTGGGAAATAAATTAGGAAATGGTGGTCGTTCGAGCAGCATGGTCTAGGTCGGTCGTTCATGTTTTGGTGAAAAGCAAATCTGGGTGGTCGGTCGAGTGAGGTTAGCTCAAGCAGAAGTGTACATGTAGGGAAGCTGGTCGGTCGTGCATCCCTCCTAGTTGGTTGTGAAGCATGATGATGGTAAAACGAAGGGGTCGGTCACACTAAGGTGGTTTGGGTCGATCGCTCCTAGTTTTATGGGTCGGTGGGTCGTGGTGGAGTTTGGTCGGTCGTTCGGGGATGGTCGGTCGTTCATACCTTGGTTTGTTATGGTTTTTGACAGTGCTTCAAAAACATTGTGGTTGATGGCTTAGGTGCTGTGGTTGATTTCCTTAGCTAGTGTGTATGTATATTGTGGATTATATTTAACCTTATATTGATGTTGATTGGTTCAATGGTGATGATGGCTACGACAAGAGTCCAAATGAGGATGTTCGAAGTGGTGTGATGGGTTCGTTGATTGGTGAAAAGCAACGAATGTGCAAACAGCTCAAAAGGTGTTGGATTGTGGATAATGGTTACTCGAGTGGGACATGAGTTTGTGATTAGTCGCTAGAGATGATGACTAGAGATACGAAGGCCGAGAGATTATCGCTATCGTAAGTTCTAGCAGACTCAAAGCAGAGGTACTTTGGGTAGTTGTAAAGTGCCTCATACCTTGAGCAGTCGTGAAGGGCCTAGTTGTCGAGATTTGAGAAAGCAAACATACGAGTCATGATGGCATATGGGGTTGTGCTAGAACTAGGGTTACCATTAGCCCTTGACATTTGGCAAGGTTGGTCTTCATACGATTAACAATGGTTTCAAAGCAGGATTGGCGGTGATAGTCAGAGTCTTTCATGAATGTTTGAATGTCTGTATGTTTTGTTTATACCATCTCACGTAGGTTATCCAACATCGAGGGAGATGTTCCTTGAGTGCTTGATTGATATTGGTTTATGCCTCTAGGATAGTGCTTGAGGGATGTTAAACTCGATTAGGATTGTCTACGTAAGTAATCTGGATGCTATGAATGATATCGATGGCTGTTCTGATTGCCATGGATGAAATTGTTGTTACCTTGGATGTTATGGATTGTAAAGGCTATCACCGTCGGTGTAGGAAAGATAGGTGTGAGTTCTTCTCTGGTATTGGGTAGTGGTTGGTAAATCTACATATTCTCATGTACTTTATTGATGAAGTTTGTTAGTTGTTTTATCCCTCGCTAAGACTATTGTCTAACTCAAGGTTTTATGTTTTCTCTTATTACCTTGGGCTGTTCATCTGGTTATGGACAGGCAGACTAAGTAGCAGGTGATAGGTGATTAATAAGGGCGATGTTGTTGTGCGAAGACGAGTTGGAGGCTTACGTACTAGATTTGTTACTATTTAGTATTTCTGTATCCGCTGTTTGAGTGCTCTATGAGGGTCGGAGTGAGGCCTTATGTATAAAATTTGGTATTTGTTGGATAACCTTTCTGGATGTTTCAAAAGTTTTCTATATGATGCTTGGCTATTATTACCTGTTGTATATGTTCTATTATATTTTATCCTTGCGTTGTGAGTTATACGACCGGTATCAATTGTGTTTACCTACTCTAATGATCATCCATAGCTTCCTGGTACACCGTTCAACCCATTATTCCTCTTACTAAGTGCGGGGGCTATGGGCGGTCGTCACAACTCGCCTGACTTTATGTCTGACCCATTATGTTTCCTCTTCTCTCTATTCCGTTTCTACTCAGGCTTGATTTGGATTCTCTCTTTCATTCTGCTTGGAGCTGCCTAAATGTGCCACTTTGATTTCCTGTCTTCTCGGATATGGCTATATTTTAGGGATTATGCTTTTTATTTATCGTTGTACTCTGATGATTTTAGTACAAGATAGAAGTTTTTAAATTGATGAAACGGGTTTTCACTACTTCAAACTTATGATGTAATTGGGTTTGAACCATGAAGCTTTTCTATTTAATAAAGTTTTAATTCCCCTGTTATTTTATATCTTTCTTATAATGTTTTTGTTTACCTATAATCCTTTACGAAACTTAATGCATTCTGGTAAAAAGTGACATTAATGGATGTGGGTGTCACATTTGTTACCAGAGCTAAAGGTTACCAGATCGGATAAAAGATTTTGAAAATTGTTTTCAAAAGGTTTAAAAAGAAAGCATTTTCAAAAGAAAAGTCTGTTTTGAAAAACATATTCCTTAATGCCATATGAAATATCTTTCGATTATCTATTTGAATCCCTTTTTCCTTTTCTTTTCAGCATGTCTGGGGAACCTAATATTCCTAGCGGCATTCAGATATCGGCTTGGTTTCGTAGGTATTTGGAGGCTACGGCACCTGCCGAAGGCCAAGCCGACGCCCCTCCCCCAGCTGCACCCGATGTTCCTCCTCCTCCTCCGCATGTTGATAATTTCTCTAAGATATGCAAAGATTTTTGTGCTATGGGTGGAAAGCCATTCCGAGGAACTGAGACTTTTGTAGAAGCAAGGAATTGGTTCAAAGAGGCAGAGGATTTGTTTGGAATTTTCGAAGTTGATGATCGTAGGAAGATTCAATTAGCCATTTGGCAGCTAAAAGATAAGGCTTCATTTGGGTAGGAAGTGACGCAAGCAGGACGTCCAATGGAGACTTGGTATGATTTCCGACAGAGATTCAATATAAAATTTCTTTCTCAAGCCGAGCAAAGTACGCAAATGGAAAGGTTTTTGGAACTTAAGCAAGGAGGCATGTCTGTTAGAGAGTGTGTTAATAAGTTTAATCAATTGGCAAGATTTGGTTTGGAACTAGTAGATACCCCGCACAAGAAAGCTTTGAGGTTTGCTAGAGGATTGAATGAACCCCTCCATGGGTTGGCTATGTCTCGTATTCTGATGGGAGCAACTTTTGAGAAACTCATTTATATGGCATTAATGCAAGAGGAAGATAAAGTTGAAAAGAAAAAGGCTAAGGTTGAGGAAACACAAAACAAGAAAGTGTGGGACAAGAAAGAACAACAACAACAAAAGAAGGGCGGTAAGAACAACAAAGCTCAAGATAAGAGGAAATGTCATTGCGGATGCGAGGGTCATGTGATCAAGGATTACAAGAAAAGAAAGAACGCTTATTTCCATTGTGGAGAAGTCAAACATATTGTTAAGGATTTCCCGAAAAAGCAAGGACAGGGTCAAAGGGCTGGATCTTCTGGAGGGCAGGTGCATGCTCTCGTCGCCAGTGCGCCAGATAGAGGTAGGAAAGTTTCCATTGAAGGTTTGATTTCTCTTTCCAATCATCCAGTTAGAACTCTTTTTGATTCTAGCGCTTCACATTTTTTTATATCTGATTCAGTAGTTGAGTATCTGCACCTTAGTACTAGTATGTTTTTGGGTCCGTTGTTGTCTCAAACCCCATTGGTGGTACAGGTCATTTGTCTATGATTTGTTATCTGTGTTAGGCTTCGAATTTGAATACGACGCATATGTGGTTGGTTTCATGGGCTATGTTTTGATTCTAGGGATGGATTGGCTAGCCATGTATGGTGCCATTCTGGATTGTGAGAGGAGGGTTGTTTGACTTTTGACTTGCCATGGGCGGACCCTCGAGATTTCTTGTGACCCTAAGGGGTCTGTCATGCTTAGTTTCCTAGAGTCGCTCGATGCATCTATCGATGATCTACGATCTGTACCTGTAGCTTGTGAGTATCCTGATGTTTTTGAGGAGGTTCGGGGCATACCACCGAGGCACGATATTGATTTCTGTATATACATTGCGGACAATACAAAGCCAGTTGCATTGCCTGTGCACCATATGGCCCCAGAAGAAAAGACGGAGCTCAGCAAGCAAGTAGGGGAGCTACTTGAGAAAAGGTTTATTAGGCGAAGCATATCTGAACGGGATGCTCTGGTAGTATTCGCAACTAAGGCGGATGGTTCGCTTCGCTTACGTGTGGATTATAGGGAGTTGAATAAACTCAATAAGAAGAATAGGAACCCACTTCTGGGGATAGATGATTTGTTTGACCAGCTTGTTGGTGCATCTGATTTCTCTCAGTTAGACTTAGCCACGGGGATTCATCAGTTGAAGGTGGTCGAGGACAGTATAGACGATCGCTTTTAGAACTCCAGATGGTTTCTTCGAGTGGCTAGTTGTGACACCCTACGTCCATTAATGTCACTCACTAAGGGAATGCATTAAGTTTTGTGAAGCGTTATAGGTAATCAGACACAGTATAATTACAAGGCAGATATAAATAAGATAGCAGCGGAAAATTTAAATTTTTGTTTCAATAAAAATACCGCGGTCCACAATACCATAAGTCACAAAACCATTACAATAAAATATCTTCTGTCTTGCATCATCAGAGTACATAAGAACATAAAACCCTAATTCCCCAATTGAAAGAGTTAAGCCATATTAGAGACAAGGACTTGAGCCATACTTCAGAAGTATCTCCTAGCAAGGTGATATCTAAATCCTGAGTAAGCCTGGGAGTTTCCTTCCTGAGAACTCGGGAAGACAAATGGAAGAAAAAAGGAGAAACACAAGGGTCAAACATAAAGTCTGGCGAAGTTACTTGTGGCCAGTAGATAAATAAAAGTAAAATGATAGGCATATAAAGTGGATAAGAGAGAGATCACTACATAAATAGCAGGTGTGACAAAGTAAGAAAGATAAGGTGTACATGTCTCACTAGTGATTACTCTGCACTATTACTGCTATATCCTGAAAGAGATGATCCCTTCAACTATAAGGTGGTAGACTTAGGTATACGTCCAAATGTATCCTAACTACTACCCTGATCGATCGGCTCCCTAACCCTCGTCGATACCTTGTGCTGGCCCCACAGTAGGAGGTATCACTTCCTAAAGTGGAAACCCCTCATCATAACAATGTGCACAACCATATCTACAGGTGTCATAGTCGTCTTATCCCCTTCTGCTCAGCTCAAACACGCACATGGCCCGGTCGGTTTGCGCCGCCCACACCGTCCTTCACGTTTGGATCTCTTACAATCAGTCAGTAAGCGTGCCCCTTCTCCGCCATGTACAGAGTACTTTATTTGATACCTACTCCGGGTTACTGATAGAAATGGGTCCCACATAATATGATACAAGCTCTCCCCTTTGTCTTGTATCCTCCACTAGGTTTTCACTGACTATGTATACCACTAGATGTCTTTAATTACATAGCCTTGTTTATGTCTACCGGTTATGCTTACCTACAGGTGTCTTTAATACATAACCCCTAATTTTCCAATATGTTATGCTTACCTATAGGTATCTTTAATTACATAACCCTATCACTTCTACAAGTTATGTTTAACCTAAAAGGTGTCTTTAGTTACATAACTTTATTATTTCCACCGATTATGTATACCACTAGGTGTCTTTAATTACATAACCTTATCATTTCCAGCGATTATATATACCACAAGGTGTCTTGAATTACATAACGTTAACGGGTCAAGTTCGTGGGCCTATATGTGAATATTACCCATGCCCACTTCAGATTTACTTAACCCACCCCTCAACCATGTTTATTTAACCCCCAACTTAAATTTAAGTTCATACAATCCCTATGGATTAACTTGCATTAAGTAGTCCAATTCTTTACCATGTCCATTTATGGTTTCATAATGGGCCAGACCTCCCACATTAGGCCTCAACATGTGGATGCTTGATATGCCAGTCGGGTCCAAGCAGACTTATTCCATAGTTGGGCCTAACCTCGTGTCATAGCCCGATTCGTATTTACATACTTAGACCTCTCACATTAGGTTTACCATTAGTGGTTGCTGGATATACCGGTCGGTTCCAGGCAGACTTCCACCACTAATACAACCTAACCTCGTGTCATAAGTACAATTACAATTCCTAATTGTAATTACTAGACATTCCGTTTTTAATTAATTAATCAATTAATTAATCCTTTCCTTTTATACGTGTCCGCACCTATTTTTCCCAATAATTTGAATTACATGTCCATAAATGTTCATATTCAAATTATGCCATTTTTAACCCTTTTTCCCTCGTTCCTTAACTAGCGCCCTCACAAAATTGGCAACATGCCTAGGCTAGCCTAGTCATAAACGATAATAGGGAAAATAATGGGAATATAACTAAAATGGTCATCTTGGCATAAATATAAACTTGTATGATAATAAGGTGAACATACATACTAGCATAGACACGAAATTATCATCATAACAAGGTGGACATAAAACCGATAAACTATGATGTCACAATATCTAAATTAGCAATTTAGATGTCTAATCGGTTTAGATCTAACATGATAACATAAGGTGATTGTAATAACCCCGAAATCCGAGCCAATTTAAATTTTTTATTTTGGCAAGTTTGATGAATTTTGAATATTTAAAATGGATTATTTTAAATAATAACGACGAGAAATTTATTTTGAATAGAATTAGAACGTATATATTTATTTGAATCGACGCTAGAATATAAATAATTATTTATAATTATAAAAGGAATTGAAAATGGCGCGATAGTTCGAAAATTCGATTTCAAATTTCAAATGAATGTACAGGATTCAGAATAAACAGGATTTTAGCGAAACCAAAAATATTAGAATCTATTTGAGAATATCTTTCCAACGAATCCGAAAAATTGAAATTTCATAGCGGGGGTAAAAAGTTATGCCTAGATGAAAATTCAGAATAGTCGCTATGGGAAATATAGCCCTTAAAAATGGAAATTTTGCAAACGGTCTTTGTTTTTGACGAAACCACTTTTGTTGGATCCGGGATGTCGAATTATTGCTAGATTCCAAAATTCATGATTTTTCGAATCAATATGTGAGTGTGGCGAAGTAAACGTGTTTTAACAGTTTCAGTCAATTTGGATTGACCAGAAAATGGCCATTTTTCAAACGGTCTTCAAATTTGAAGAAATTAGTTTTGTTAGAACCGTATCATCAATACGAAGCTAGAAAATATTTTTCGGGAATATTTAGAGTCCGTATGTGGCCCCGGTAAATTTAAATGTGCGTTCAAATTCAATATATAGATTTATATTTTGATTTTTACGAAAACTGATCGAAACAGTCGAATCAGCGTGCGGGACATATCCCGTTGTGTTCAGAATGGAGGTAATTAGCTAGGTACGACAGTTGGTGGGTCTCGTTTAAAAAGTTGCTTTTTGGGAGTTTAAAATAATAAAATAATAAAATTATATTTATATAAGCCTCACCCCTCTCCCTCTCAGTCAAACCTCGTTCACAAAATCAAAAAAAAAAGGTGCACTAAAGCCCGTCGCTCCCCACCACCGCCGACGCGCCCGAGTCGCCGCCCCCTCTGGTGACCACCGCCCCCTCCTCCTTCCCCGTCCTCCTTCTTGCCTCCCCCTTTCTCAAATTAAAAACGCTAGCACCCGCCGCCCAAATCAGCCCCGCCACCAGTCTGACCGCCTCCCCCTCGATCGCCACTACTCCGGCGAACTCACTCCCCCTCCCCACCAACGACCTCTCCTCCGACCAAAAACAGTAAGTTTTAATTTAATCCATTTGTTTATTTTTCTAAATAATTGGTTTTTATAAAAAAAACCAGTTTAGCTTAGGTTTTAAACATAGTTAAGCTTAGGTTTTTAACATGAGAAGATTAGATTCTTTGTAACTAAAAGGCGGGGTTTTTGTCAAAGTAAAGGTGGGATTTTTATCAAAGTAAAGTCGAGATTTTTATCAAAGTAAAGGCGGGATTTTTATCATGAAAAGACTTGATTTTTAAACATGAAAAGATTTATTTATTGGAATGAAGCGATAAAAATGTGATTTTTATATATGAACAGCGGGAAAAGGTCGCATTGGAATTTGGGCATATCCGAACCGTTCAGAATTCAGGAATGGAGGAGTGGAACCCAAAGGTGAGAACTCCTCACTTTAATTTTCTTTATACAGTTATTTATTATGTAACTGCATATTGGAACTTTTCCCCGTCGTCCACAGACCATGGACGACTTGGTTGGTTGTTTGTGTTGATCTATATGTTTGGTTGAATATTGGTTTGTGGTGTGAATGTGAAATTGATTTGACTGGTATGTGTATGGCGCAGGCCATTATTAGACTGGGGTTAAGGCTAGGCCTTATCCCGTTTCTAGTATCGTGTCGTTATGCCACCGAAATTTTCTAAAATATATTAGAATAATAAAAATATTATTTTTATTGTGTAAATGAACCGAATGAATGTTCTATCGTTAAAAATATAATTTTTAATGTTTATGTGAATAAACAAAATATTCATTTACAAATCAGACGATTTGTTTATGTACACTGATTTGACTGATATTGGTTGGGACGATAAATTTTACACATCGCCCAACTACACAAATAAATCCTGTGTTTGATTATTTGAAACCCCACATGGGTATTGGGATGATATTGGACATATACTAATCCCAATAATTAGTTGTATGTCAATCGATTGGTTGACAAGTTGTGTAAGTGTTAAATATTTATATTTGATGCTTATACAGTGTAGAATGCACTCTAGATGATGGATGATTATTTATCACTGTTGTTATATACATGTATTGTATTAAATTCATATAATCACATTACATTGTAATTGACTGTGTCTGATTCCAGTTCAGAAAGAGTGAATATTTTAAAATAATGACTATTTTCAAATAACGAATATTTTAAAAATAATATTCAGTAATAGATCAAAATTTCATTTTGATGTCCGATTTGGGATGGGCACGAATATATTTATATATATAGCTGTATTGATTAGATTGACACCATTTTGACGTGAACGATATTTATATCGATTTTATTCATTTTTATAATGAATATCGAAAAGGAATTGATTTCAAAATATAATGTTTTGAAAATATTATCATTTATATATCGATGATATGGAATATTCAATTTTGATTAGAAATTGAATAGGAAGTTGAAATCGTTTTGAAAACGAATTTAAAACGATTTATAAAATACGTTTTAAAAGGAAATCGACGAAACATATATAATATATTATATATATATATATATATAATGGCCTGAATAGAACGCGCCGCGCTGCGGCAGTTCCCGAATTTCGACCATTAACTTCAAACGGACATTACGGGAGATCCGACCGTCGGATTCTCCTAAAACCAGAACCGTTGGGTTCGTAACGAAAAGAGCTTTCTAACGAATATTAGAAATTAGAAATCTAACAGTTGGATTTGGAATTATGTCCAAATCAAATTTGGAAAAGGTCGATGTAAGTGCAGTTCGATGGCCGTTTATGGAAATCAACTGTACGGGCCTTGATAAAATTATTAAAAATATCAATAATTTATGTAAAATCATAAGAAATGATTTGGAAAGAATTAGGATGAAAAATTCCATATTTGAAATGATAAAAATAGATTTTTATCGAAATGAACTAGTTTGTACTAGAATTATAATCCATTTGTTTTTTAAAATAAATAAATTGGATTTGAAATGGTTTTAAAAATAACCAGAATTTCCAATATATAGATTGGAAACGAATTTGAATCGGAATTGTCTTCGGAATATTCCGATGTTGGATTTCATGATTATACAGATATTGTTATGGAAATTTGAAAGATATATTTATATCGTTATTTCCAATACGATATTTTTTGGTCGTAGAATTTGATATTGAATATAAGCCGATCTATTTTCTATTCAGAGCCTTGTATTTAATATCAAATGGGATTTGGGTTTGTTGTGAACGGTGTCTTTACTAACACTGTTCTTAAACCCAGTGGAGAAAAGATTAAATCTTTTTATTTAGATTTAATGAAGTGTACCAATTAAATGATATTTAATTAGAACTGAATTGGAATTGTTTTTTGGGTTTATCGTGAACGGTGTTTAAATTAACACTTGTACTTTATCCCGATAATTAATGGAATGTGAATTAGGTTTGTTGTGAACTGTGTTTTAACGACATTCGTTCTTTAACCCGATTTACAGTGAAATGTGATTTGGAATTTATAAATCTTTTGTTAAGATTTAAAGGAGATTTTCCAAAGTAAAGTTTTCCAATTTAATAAAATAAATTGGAATGGAATTCGATTTGGTAATAATCGAAGTGGACTTCTGTGGAGGAAGTCTGTTACTATATATGTAATTTAAGAGGCTTGGCCATCATTCCATTTATAGTATCGGTTGGATATGGAAGTTTATATCGATTATATACATTGATCTATTTTCCGTGAAGATTCCATAATTAATGGATTGTGATTTTGGGTTTATCGTTAGCGGTGTTTTAAATGACATAAGTTCTTTAACCCAATTAAAGACAGGATTTATTTCCTGGATTTGAATAATCATTAAGTAATGATTTTTGGAAATTAAAACTGAATAAGAGCTTTAATGAATCTTTAAAAAGATTGAAAGGTGAATTTGATAACTAAAATTATTAAATTCAAGAAATGATCGAGAATGGAGTATCACCAGTTTTGCTCCAAGCGATAGTTAAATCTCTAATTAGATTTGAACGTGAAATGATAATTGAATTTACCGATAACACCGTGGTGTTAAATATGAAGTATTACCAGTTTTACTTCATGAGATGAATAGGTTGGGGTTGGGGAATTTAACAAATGATTACTTCGGTAAAGTTCGTAATCTCGACTAGTTTGGATAAACCATAATTTGGTTTGGATTGATATTCAAAAGAAGATTAAAGAATAAATTTAAAGAATTTATCTTTGATAAAATTAATCGTAAAATTTCCCAAAATATAAGAATATTTGAAGAAAGGAATATTCTGGATTGGAATGAGGCGTATGATGTGTTTTATAACACTTGTTTATTATGTACGCGAGTTATTCGGAAAGGCCGGGTTTACACCCATTCTGAATAACTGAATCGATGATAAGTCGATGATGAAGACGGCGGTTAAAGACCGGAGGTATTCACATTGTTTGGATAATTACTGATGATCTTGATTGGGTTGTACACCCAAGAGGAGGGAATCCGTTGGTGATCGTCCAGACGTACTTGGAGATCGATGGATATGAGAGGAATAAGGTTCCTCCGGTTTCGTTCAGACCTAGAACGGACTTGTAAATGGATTGTGTGTCTGACATTGGATTTTATTCTGTGTTGATTGATTTCTATTAGATATATATGTGTTTGGCGGCGGAGAATTTATTCTCTTGCTTAACACCCTTCTCTTATACGTACGAGCTCAGAGGTTATATATCGATAGATATCAGTTGCATGGCATGAATTGCCTGTGTGGCATGCTGAGATGCAAATGATCAATGCTTCTGTTGAAAAGCAGAGTCTTGTGGTTGATGATCAAAGCACGGCTTTAATACAGCGTAGCTTTGTGTAGTGTTAATTCACGAACCTCACACCCCGGTGTGAACCACAAACGAGAGAAGGACCTCAGGGAGGGCATGCGTTTCCTTCTAGCTAGGAGTGGTGTTTTGGATTTTACACGCCCGGACATTTTACTTATATGGATGATGGACAGCATGGCGCCTCAGTTATATCGGTCGATCCGGGACCGATGGAGTCATTTGGCTCATTGACGCCCCATAGGGTAGGGAAACGCAGTGTTCAGGGTTTAAGTTTAATCCACATCGAGTAGACCGGCCCTGACGATCCAAGGTGCAGTTGCGGCAGTATCCTGAGGGGCGGGCTAGAGCATCTAGAATTCAGTAAGGACGATCCCTTGCCTTGGTTCACAGATGGAAATCCAACTTCCAATACATGACATTTGCGGTTTTGATTGTAGAGTCTAGTATTGGCGACATGATATATGGTACCCATGCCGTCTAGGATTGATACATTTATACTTGAAGTTGTTTTATACACTATGCACTTATAATAGTATCAAATGATTTGTTTTAACGTACCAAGCATGTTTGGCTATTATAACCGAAAACCCTATCCTCCAGCTTGCGTTGCATTGTGTGATGGGACCTGGGTCTTATAATAGCTTCATTTTTTTCCAAAAAGCATTGCGCTGTTTTGTTATATGCACTGATATTCTTGGGAGGAAACCCGTTCCGTGTTATACGGCGTGGTCCCTTGATATATCTTATTTTAAGTAATGTTTTAAATAACTATTTTAGTTCTCACACCAGCCACATGACTGACCTGGAGTTTATTGTTTTAACCTAAACTCTTGGTGCCCCTATTTTCCGCATGGGCAGCTAGTAGTTTTGGTTTTGCAGATTTATATTCACAGGATCCTGGTTTATAGCTGGAATGATATTCAGAAAGCTCTATATCTGTATATTCCTTTCAGTTGTGTTTTGTATTATTTTTCTGCTGCTATATAATGTAATTTAACTCTCTGATAATTTACGATGTGTAATATTTATTCGTACTCTGTATATTCCTGTATTCTGATGGAATTGTTGTAATTAATAATGAAATGTTCTTCTGTTTGTGTTCTGATTAGTCTAGTCCTCAAAGCAATCCGGGCTTTCCTTCATGGGGAAGTTCAGGTCGTCATAGTGATAATTTAGATGATATAAAATAGATCTAACATGTTAACATAAGGTGACAATTTAGATCACATAAAATAGATCTAACATGTTAATATAAGGTGATAATTTAGATCACATAAAATAGATCTAACATGTTAACATAAGGTGGCAATTTAGATCACATAAAATAGATCGAACATGTTAACATAAGGTGATAATTTAGATCACATAAAATAGATCTAACATGAACAATAAGGTGACAATTTTAGATCACATAGAATAGATCTATCATTAATCATAAGATGACAATTTTAAATCACATACAATAGATCTAACATGAATCATAAGGTGACAATTTATATCACATAAAATAGATCTAACATGAATCATAAGGTGACAATTTTAGATCACATAGAATAGATCTAATATGAAACATAAGGTGACAATTTTTAGATCACATGGAATTGATCTAAGGTGATAATTTTTAGATCACATAGAATAGATCTACATACATCCGCATCATAGCATATCATAAAAGTTACAAACCAAGATCCGTAATAATAACATAGTAGAACAATTGAATTGGATCCAAAGAAATAGATCTATCATGACATAGCATAATATCTAACAATAACATAGATTCACAGTTTGCAACGTATCTGAATCAGAGTCTTTCATAATTCACTATTATTTATCTAAACCTAAAAGCAACTTTAACTCACTGTGATTGGAATGCTAAGATGATAGAAAAGGTGCTGAGTCTATGCTTGGATCTCAGAACTTGATATGCTTTAGAAGTAGATGAGAGACCCTAGTTTAGTTCAGAATCCAGCAGAGTACGGCCACCATTGTTTCTTCTTGAAGAAAACAAAGGATATGAGATATATTTATAGCTGCTGGGTTACAGAATTCGGATGCCACCTCAGCCCTAATGGAGTTGGGTCAGGTCACGGGTCGTCACTCACTCGAAAAAGGCCCGAATACCCAGAAACTATTCAGGGCACACTTTACAGGTGTGCCAGTGCAAAATTACCTTGGCTCACAATATCTGGTTCTGATTTTCAACTTTCTATCGTCCGTAACTTCTTCATATATTAACCGTTTTACGCAAACTAGGTGTCTATCCTGACCAGAATTTCAAGATGGGCGTAATGACGTAATTAGTTTCCCTTAGTTATTATTAAATCATTTATTCTTTAATTTATCTTCTTTAATGTTAACAAAATTTTAGGGTGTTACATTCGCCCCTACTTGAAGGATTTCATCCCCGAAATCTCCAAGTTGAGACGAATGCATATCCTACCATCCATCATCCATCTACTCATCCATCGGTCATTGGCATCCATTGTCCTTAAGGATTTTTAATGCTTTCATGAATATATGCAAAAGTGTGTGTGTATGTACCAACACTAATGCGAAGATCAGGCAGTCTACTGATTTAGTTGACCTCCTTAATGCAATGTATGTTAGTGCCATGAATCCAAGATGTATGCAAATAAGCCTATTTTAACATATAAGGTCTACATATGTACACACTCATTCGTCCAAATGCAACATCCACATGCTAGTTCATCCATTTCCATCCATAAAAGAAAAGAAAATGCACACACATCCATATGCAGTATGAGAGTGATTGAGCCGATTATAGTGCCTGATGTGTGTGTATATGCATCCATTGGCAACCACTAGCAAAAACATGCATCCTCTTGCATCCATCAATCATAACATGTGTCAAACACATGTTTACATCCATAGGATTCCTATCTAAAGGTCGAAATATACTGTAGAATAGACATACTCAAATGATAGAAACAAGTATTGAAAAATCTTTTGGAAAAAGGAGTTAAGAATATACCCTCGAAGAGAAAAGGGTAAGAAGCACAAATCTTGTCTTCAGTCTCCCAAGTCGCATCCTCTGGGTCATCTCCCCATTGAACCTTTAGCAACTTGATCTCTTTATTGCGTAACTTGTTAACTTCTGATCCCAGAATACGGGAAGAACTCGCCTGACTGTCGCCTCCCGTTCCACTTCTACCTCTTCCAATATACTCGACTTAACAACTTCCGCGGTGTCATGCAAGCACTTCCGCAGATGAGAAACATGGAAAACATCATGAAAACCAGATAGATTTTCAGGAAGCTTTACTCTATAGGCCATTTGGCCAATCCTCTCAGTTATGGGAAATGGTCCCACAAACCTAGGTGTCAACTTCCCTACCGATCCGAAGCGAACTACATTCCTCAGAGGTGACACTTTGATAAAAAACCAAGTCTCCTACTTCAAATTCGAGGTCAGTCCTTCTCTTGTCTGCATAGGATTTCTGCCTATCTTGTGTTGTATTCATCCGTCATCAAATAAGGTCAATCTTTTCGTACGTTTCTCTAACCATATCTGGTCCAAGTAATAGTCTTTCTGTAGATTCCTACCAACAAGTTGGTGATCTACAGGGTCATCCATACAATGCTTCGAAGGGTGCCATGCCGATGCTCGCCTGATAGTTGTTATTATAGGCACACTCTACTAAAGGAAGATGCGCTTCCCAAGTCCCTCCGAAGTCTAGGAAACACAGCCTTAAAAGATCTTCTAGAATTTTGTTCACCCTCTACATTTGCCCATCGGTCTGAGGATGATAAGCAGTGCTCAGACGCAACTGTGTACCTAATGCTTCCTGCAAGCTCCTCCAAAATTCACTGGTAAAGATGGGGTCATGATCGCTCATGATGCTAGAAGGAACTCCATGAAGATGAACTATCTCTCAGACATAAATTGCTGCTAACCCTGATGCCGTCCTCTTACTCTTAACTGGAATAAAACGAGCGCTCTTAGTGAGTCTATCTACCACCACCCCGATACTGGTGTTGCCTTTCTTTGATCTAGGCAAACCATCTATGAAATCCATAGAGATGTTCTCCCATTTCCACTGAGAAACCTCCAAAGGATGAAGTAAACCACCGGCTTCTTTTGCTCAACTTTGACTTGTTGTAAAACTAAACATTGGGAAACAAATTCGGCCACATCTTTCTTCATCCCTTCCCAAAAGAAAACCCTCTTCTTGTCCCTGTACATCTTATCACCGCCTGGATGAATGGTCATCTTAGAATGGTGGGATTCTTCTAGGACTGCCTTTATCATGCTTCCAGTTTGAGGAACACAAAGCCTTCCATCTCATCGCAACCACCCCTTTTCATCTATGGCATATCTGCTGAGGTGACTAGAAGTCTCCCCTCTTCTGAGATTATCCGTGATGTCTAGAATCTGTGGGTCACCTTGTTGCGAAGCTCCTATCTGGTCCATAAGAGTCAACCGTATCTCCAAGGATGCAAACAAATCAGGAAAAATCTCGATGGAGGGTCTATAATCAAAAGCTGATATGAAATCCAAGTTCTTTCTTTCCACAAACAGTGGACTCAGGGCCACCCTCCTGCCTACTTAGTGCGTCTATCACCACATTACCCTTGCCAGGGGTATAAGAAATCTCAAAATCATAAGAATCTTGAAACTCCATCCACCGCTGTTGCCTTAAGTTGAGATACTTCTGCGAGAACAGATACTAGAGAGATTTATGATCGATGTATTACTCGAACTTCTCTCCAAGAAAATAATGACGCTACGTCTTTAATGTAAACACTATGGCAGCTAGCTCTAGATTCTAGGTGGGGTATTTCTTTTCATGAACTCTCAGTTGTCTGCCTCCATAACACATTACTTTCCCTTCTTGCATTAGAACTGCACCAACCCCTGTACCACACGCATTAGTGTAAACAGTAAACACCTTATTCCCATCAGGCAAGGTCAAGACTGGGGCTGTTGTTAGAGCCCTCTTCAGTCATTGGAAAGCAATGTCACAGTCTATATCCCATGAGAATGCCAAGTTCTTCTTCGTTAGGCTGGTGAGTGGGGCTGATATCTTTGCGAAGTCCTTAATGAACTTCCTATAGTAACCTGCTAACCTAAGAAAGCTTCTCACCTCGTTGCATTTTTAGGAACCTACCAATCTTGCACTGCAACCACCTTCATGGGATTTACAGCTATCTCTTCTTTGGAGACCACATGCCCTAAGAATCTCACCTCTTTTCTCCAAAAATGGCATTTGGAGAACTTTTCTTTAAGCTGAGGATCACAGAGAGTTTTTAAAACTTCTCTCAAATGTTGGGCAAGCTCTTCTTCGCTTTTGGTGAAGAAAAAAATATCATCGACAAAGACTACCATAAAGTTATTTAAGAACTCCCGAAACACCCTACTCATCATATCGACAAAATAGGCGGGTGCATTCGTCAGCACAAAAGGCATAACTAGCCATTCAGAGAAAATGTCCGCAGTCCTAAAGGCCATCTTATTAATGTTGTCCTCAGCCACCCTTAACTAATGGAACCCCATGGCCAAGTCAAATTGGGAAAATACCGAGGCACTAACAAGCTGATCAAATAAATCATCCATCCTCAGAAGTGGGTTCCTATTCTTCTTAGCGAGTTTATTCAGCTCCCTATAATCAACACACAAACGAAGCGAACCATCCGCCTTTGTTGCAAATACTACTGGACCACCCTATTCAGATATGCTTTGTCTGATAAACCCTTTCTCAATTAGCTCCCCTACTTGCTTACTCAGATCCGTCCTTTCCCTTGGAGCCATGTAGCGCACTGGTAATGCAACTGGATTTGCATTGTCCACCAGATATACGCGGAAGTCAATCTCGCACCTTGGAGGTAAACCCCATACCTCATCAAAAACATCGGGAAAATCTCGGACTACTGGAACAGATTGCAGATCGTCGATAGATGCATCAAGAGACTCTAAGAAACTAAGCATAACCGACCCTTGTAGGTCACATGAAATCTCGAGGGTCTTCCCATGACAAGTCAAAAGTCTAACAACCCTCTTCTCATAATCTAGAATGGCACCATACGTGGTAAGCCAATCCATTCCTAGATACAACCCATAGCCCATAAACCCGAGCACATATGCATCGCATTCGAACTCGATGCCTAACATAGATATTTTAAAACCCCGACAAATCATAGATAAATGAGCCGAACCACCAATGGGGTTTGAAACAACTACGGGGTCTACCACCATACTAGTAATTAAGTGTAGAGATTCAACTGCAGAACTAGATATAAATGAATGTGAGGCACCAGAATAAAAAAATGTTCTAATAGAATGGTTTGAAAGAGAAATTAAAACTTCCACATAAATTTTTCTACCTCTATCAGGAGCACTGGTCGTGAGAGCATGCACCTGCCCTCCATAATTTCCTGCCCTTTGATCCCCGATTCTTAGGGAACTCTTTAGCAAAGTGTCCGGCCTCTCCACAGTGGAAGCAAGTATTCTTCCTTCGCTTACAGTCTTTAACCAGATGACGTTCCTTCCCACAATGGTGAGATTTTCTCTTATCCTTTCCTTTATCATTTTTCCCTCCTTTCTTCTGTTGTTGTTGTTGCTGCTGCTGCCCCTTCTTGGGCCACCCCTTCCTATTTTGCGATGTCCCCTCTGCCTTTACCTCCTTCTTCTCTCCCTTGTCATCCTCATGCATCAGGGCCATATCGACAAGTTTTCAAAAGTGGCCCCATTGGAATATGGGACATGGCTAACTCATAAAGGGGTTCATTCAGCCCTTTAGCAAACCGCAAATCCTTTTTGTGCGGTGTATCCACCAACTCTAACCCGAATTTTGCTAGCTGGTTGAATTGTTCACATATTCTTTCATCGTCAAGTTTCCTTATTTGAGTGCTAAGAATCTCTCCATCTGCCTGCTTCTTTCAACTTGGGAAAGAAATTTCATTTTGAATCTCTATCTAAAATCTTCCCAAGCTTCCACCGGACGTTCAACTTGGGTGACTTCCCACCAAAACGAGGCTTCGTCCTTCAATAGCTAAGCAGCTAACTGAATCTTTCTTCGGTCCTCCACTTCAAAGATTACGAATAAATCCTTAGTCTCCTTAAGGCAATTCCGAGCTTCCACGAATGTCTCATTCCCATGGAATGGATTCCATCCCATAGCACGGAAGTCCTTGCATAACTTGGTGAAGTTATCTGCTTTTGGAGGGGGAGGAGGAATGACTGGTGCAGCTGGGGGAGGAACGTCTCTTTGGCCTACGGCCAGCGCCGTGGCCTCTAAATACCTACGGAACCATCCGGGTATAGTGACGCCCTCTGAGATTTTAGGGATGTTTTGTTCCCTAGATCTGCTGAAAAAGGGAAAAGGAAGAAATATACATAAAGGACTGAAGGATACCACGTATGGCTTTTTTGGAAATGTTTTTCAAAACAGACTTTTATTTTTGAAAATGCTTTCTTTGAAAACTTTTTTTGAAAATAATTTTCAAAAACATTTATCTAATCTGGTAACCTTCAGCTCTGATACCAAGTGTGACACCCTACGTCTGTTATTGTCACTCACTAAGGGAATGCATTAAGTTCCACGAAGCATTATAGGTAATCAGACACAGAATAATTACAAGATAGATATAAATAAGATAACAGCGGAAAATTTAAATTTTTATTTGAATAAAAATACTGTGGTCCACAATACCATAAGTCACAAAAACCATTACAATAAAATTACTTCTTTCTTGCATCATCAGAGTACATAAGAACATAGAAACATAATTCCCCAATTGAAAGAGTTAAGCCATAGTAGAGGCAAGGACTTATGCCATACTTCAGAAGTAGCTCCTAACAAGGTGATATTTGAATCCTAACTAAGCCTTGGTGTTTCCTCCTTGAGAACCTGGGGGGAGGGGGGAACGGAAGAAAGAAGGAGAAATAAAAGGGTCAGACATAAAGTCTGGCGAGTCTAGTTACTTTTAGCTAGTAGATAAATAAAAGTAACATGATAGGAATATAAAGTGGATAAGAGAGAGATCACTACATAAATGGCAAGTGTGACAAGGTAAGCAAGATAAGGTGTACATGCCTCACTAATGATTACTCTGCACTATTACTAGTATATCTTGAAAGAGATGATCCCTTCAACTATAAGGTGGTAGACTTAGGCATACGTCCAAATGTATCCTAACTACTACCCTGATCGATCGGCTCCCTAACCCTCGTAGATACCTTGTGCTGGCCCCACAGTAGGAGGTATCACTTTCTAAAGTGGCAACCCCTCGTCGTAACAATGTGCACAACCATATTTACAGGTGTCACAGTCATCTTATCACCTTTTGCCCGGCTCATGCACACACATGGCCTGGTCGGTTTGCGCCGCCTACACGGTCCTCCACGCTTGGATCTCTTACAATCAGTCAGTAAGCGTGCCGCTTCCCTACCTAGTGCAGTGTACTTTATTTGATACGTGCTCTGGGTTACTGACTGAAATGGGTCCCATACAATATGATACAAGCTCTTCCCTTTGTCTTGTATCCCCCACTAGGTTTTCACTGACAATGTATGCTACTAGGTATCTTTAATTACATAGCCTTGCCTGTTATGCTTACCTACGGGTGTCTTTAATACATAACCCCTAATCTTCCAATAGGTTATGCTTACCTATAGGTGTCTTTAATTACATGACCCTATCACTTCTACAAGTTATGCTTACCCTAAATGGTGTCTTTTATTACATAACTTTGTTATTTCCATTGATTATGTAGACCACTAGGTGTCTTTAATTATATTACCTTATTATTTTCAGCGACTATGTATACCACTAGGTGTCTTTAATTACATAACCTTAACGGGTTAAGTTTGTGGGCTTATATGTGAATATCACCCATCCCCTCTTCAGATTTACTTAACCCACCCCTCAACCATGTTTACTTGACCCCCAACTTAAATTTAAGTTAATACAATCCCTATGGATTAACTTTGGTTTAGTAGTCCAATTCTTTACCATGTCCATTTATGGTTTCATAATGGGCAAGATCTCCCACATTACGCCTACAACAAGTGGATGTTGGATATGCCGGTCGGGTCCGGCAGACTTATTC
Source organism: Allium sativum (assembly GCA_030737875.1). Classification (NCBI taxonomy): domain Eukaryota; kingdom Viridiplantae; phylum Streptophyta; class Magnoliopsida; order Asparagales; family Amaryllidaceae; genus Allium; species Allium sativum. The sequence goes on along the minus strand of CM060920.1, from coordinate 452,987,296 downwards.
CACAGTTGGGCCTAACCTCGTGTCATAGCCCGATTCGTATTTACGTACTTAGACCTCCCACATTAAGTTTACCATTAATGGCTGTTGGATATGCCGGTCGGGTGCTGGTAGACTTCCACCACTAATGCAACCTAACCTCGTGTCATAAGTACAATTACAATTCCTAATTGTAATTACTAGACATTCCATTTTTAATTAATTAATCAATTAATTAATCCTTTTGTTTTATAGGTGTCAGTACCTACTTTTCCCAATAATTTGAATTACTTGTCCATAAATGTTCATATTCAAATTATTCCATTTTTAACCCTTTTTCCCCCATTCCTTAACTAGCGCCCTCACAAAATTGGCAACATGCCTTGGATAGACAATAGCCTAGTCATAAACGATAATAGGGAATATAATTAAAATGATCATCTTGGCATAAACATAAACTTGTACGATAATAAGGTGAACATACATACTTCCATGGACACGAAATTGTCATCATAACAAGGTGGACATAAAACTAATGAACTATGATGTCACAATATCTAAATTAGCAAGTTATATGTCCAGTCGGTTTAGTTCTAACATGATAACATAAGGTGACAATTTAGATCACATAAAATAAATCTAACATGTTAACATAAGGTGACAATTTAGATCACATAAAATAGACCTAACATGTTTATATAAGGTGATAATTTAGATCACAAAAATTAGATCTAACATGTTAACATAAGGTGACAATTTAGATCACATAAAATAGATCTAACATGCTAACATAAGGTGATAATTTAGATCACATAAAATAGATCTAACATGAATCATAAGGCGACAATTTTAGATCACAAAGAATAGATCTAACATGAATCATGTGGTGACAATTTTAGATCACAAAGAATAGACCTAACGTGAATCATAAGGTGACAATTTAGATCACATAAAATAAATCTAACATTTAAGGTGACAATTTTAGATCACATAGAATAGATCTAACATGAATCATAAGGTGACAATTTTTAGATCACATAAAATAGATCTAAGGTGATAATCTTTAGATCACATAGAATAGATCTACATACATCTGCATCATAGCGTATCATAAAAGTTATAAACCAAGATCCATAATAATAATATAGTAGAACAATTGAATTGGATCCAAAGAAATTGATCTATCATGACATAACATAAATTCTAACAATAACATAGATTCATGGTTTGCAACGTATCCAAATCACAGTCTTTCATAATTCACTATTATTTATCTAAACCTAAAAGCAACTAGAACTCACTGTGATTGGATTGCTAAGATGATAGAAAAGGTGCTGAGTTTATGCTTGGATCTCAGAATTTGATATGCTTTAGAAGAAGATGAGAGACCCTAGTTTAATTCAGAATCCATTAGAGTCCGGACACCATTGTTTCTTTGTGAAGAAAACAAAGGATATGAGATATATTTATAACTGCTGGGTTACAAAATTCGGATGCCACCTTAGTCCTAATGGAATTGGGTCAGGTCACGGGTCGTCACTTACTCGAAAAAGGCCCGAATACCCAGAAACTGTTCTGGGCGCACTTTACAGGTGCGCCAGTGCAAAATTGCCTCGGCGCACTTGGCAAGTACGCCAGTTATATCAGGTTCTGATTTTCAACTTTCTATCGTCTGTAACTTCTTCATATGTTATCCGTTTTACGCAAACTAGGTGTTTATCCCGACCAGAATTTCGAGAAGGACGTAACGACATAATCAGTTTCCCTTAATTCTTTATATTAAATTATTTATTCTTTAATTTATCTTCTTTAATGTTAACAAAATTTCGGGGTGTTACACTAGTCGTGCATTTCGGGTTGACGAACGCACCCATCTGTTTTGTTGATCTAATGAGTAAGAAGTTTCGGGAGATTCTAAATAAGTTCATTTTGGTCTTTATTGATGACACCTTGATTTTCTCGAAGAACGAGGATGAGCATGCCCTACATTTAAGGGAAAATTTGAAAACTCTTTATGCGCATCAGCTTATGGAGATATTCTCCAAATGGCATTTTTGGAGAAAAGAAGTGAGATTTCTAGGGCATGTGGTCTATAAAGATGGGATAGCAGTAGATCCTGCGAAGGTAGTTGCGGTTCAATATTGGAAGGTTTCAAAGAATGCAATGGAGGTGAGCAATCTTCTTGGATTAGCGGCCTATTATAAGAAGTTCATTATGGACTTCTCAAAGATATCAGCCCTACTCACCAGACTGACAAAGAAGGATTTGACATTTTCTTGGAGTATAGACTGTGAGGATGCTTTCCAGCAATTGAAGAGGGCTCTGACAACAGCCCCAGTCTTGACCTTGCCTGATAGGAACAAAGTGTTCACAGTATACACCGATGCATGTGGTATAGGGCCTGTTGCGATTCGGATGCAAGAGGGAAGGGTAGTATGTTATGGAGGTAGACGGTTAAGAGTTCATGATAAGAACTACCGTACCTATGACTTAGAGTTATCCACCATAGTATTCGCGCTTAAGACTTGGCGCCATTATCTACTAGGAGAGAAGTTCGAGTTGTACACCGATCATAAATCTCTCAAGTACTTATTCTCGCAGAAGGATCTCAATTTAAGGAAACAAAGATGGATGGAGTTCCTAGCGTCCTATGGCTTTGAGATTGCTTATACCCCTGACAAGGGTAATGTGGTGGCAGGCGCATTGAGTAGACAGAGGTTGAACTTGAGTCCTCTGTTTGTAGAGGAAAAGCTTGGAGTTTGTATCGACTTTTGATTTTAGACCTTCCACCAAGTTTACACCTGGTTTATTGGCATCATTAGAGGTGCGACCTAATCATTGGACCAGATAGGGACTTCGCAGGAGAGGACCTGTAACGCCCAATGTCCATTAATGTCACTCACAAAAGGAATGTATCAATATCCATGAAGCGTTATTGTTGTAAAGAACAGATAAATTACAAGAACAAATAAATAAAATAACACAGCGGAAGTTAAAACTTATTTTATTGCATCATAACTGAAAACGAGTTTACATAAGTAATCTCCAAAACCATTACAACAGGATCAATATACTTTTCCAAAAACTTCAAAGTACATGAAGAAGCAAGTACTTAAATAACACAAATGCATAAATCCCCACTGAGCATAAGCAATGCCATAAAGATGAGAGAAAGTCCAAAGCAATACATCTTCTCTCTTCAAGCAACTGAAAGAAATCGGCACTAAGCTGTAGAATTCCCTCCTTGCAAACCTGAGGGGAGGGGGTAAGGAAGAAAAGAGGTGGAAAGAAAAGGGGGTCAGACATAAAGTCTGGTGAGTGCGATAACTTTAACAATATAATTATCAAAATAACTAGACTAAGGCATAAGTTGGAAAATAAGGAAATGACTGTGAACAATTGAGTATGACAGAGCAAACAAGGAAATAAGATGAACAAAGATAACATTAAAGGCGCCCCTAATCACTATAGGATAATTACTATACTGCACCACCACTAGTCACCCTCAAGGTTGATCCCGCCTACAGAACTTAATATTGAAAATGGTAGTTTCGTGTACCTCTAGCAACCTTCATAGGCGCCGTCTGCCCCTATCTCAACTAGGTTTACCTACTACCCCCATTCGATCGGCTCCCTAAGTCGTAGATACCCGTGCTGGCCTCACAGTGGGGTGTATCACTCCCCAAAGTGGCAACCCAATACAACCAAAAATGCACGGCTTATATCTACACGATGCAACAACGTCTTACCTACCAGCCCGAGCCCACACACGCATATGAACCCGTTGGACTTGCGTTGCCACCGCTAACCCGTTTTGACCTCTTACAATCAAATCCATTACGCGTGTCCCGTCCTCGACTTGGGTCGAGCCCACAAAGATACTTAATGGGTTACTGGTTTGAAAAGGGCCCGCATGCATGACACAAGCTTTCCACCTAAGCTTGGTCCCTTCTAAGGTTTTCCCCACTTAACCCCATTCTTAATCATGTCTTTTTACATGTTTCAATCTTGGTTAAGTGCATCTAATCGTATTTCAAATGCCACCCAAGGCACCCACTAGATTCCACATGCCACCCAAGGCACCCACTTAACTCCCTCATGTCCCACTACATGTTTATCTGGTTAAGTGTTTCTTAATTCATTAAGACCGTAACCTTATAAAGACCTCCCACATTAGACTGGCATTTATGGCAGCTGGATTTGCCGGGCGGGTCCAGGCAATCTTACACCACAAACGAGCCTAACCTTGTGTCATTACAATTGTTACGCATTTAATTTATGCTTAAGACCTCTCACATTAGACTGGCATTTGTGGCAGCTGGATTTGCCGGGCGGGTCCGGGAAGTCTTACACCACAAAAGAGTCTAACCTCGTGTCTTAGGCGATTTATTATTACATATTTCATTTAACCCCAAATTGGATTAATATCCCTAATTTGAATTGTCAATCAATTCCAAATTATGTCCATAATTGACACTTTAATTATGTCCATCTATTTATGGTATATAAAATTATACCAATTAGTATTACAAATTAATTATATGCCATTTAAGGTATTTATGCCAATTCTCAATATTAATTATTTTAATATTATCCCATTGCCCCACGTTGTATGTTCGTACACAAAATTTATGGAATATATTAGTCTGGACAAAAAGTCTAAATTTATAAAACGTCACAATTTGGGAAATACATGAAAATAGATCTAAATATCACAATTAGCATGTCTCATAAAAATATAGATCTAAAAAGATAAACTTGCATGATTGGCATAACTTGCATAATCCATAACTGACATATATGTAGCAACAAACAAGCATGGACTAAATTATGTACACGGTGTGATTTGCAAGGATTATTATGCATAAAGGTGAACATGCATAGTGTATAGACGTATAAATCATAATCTAGCGTAAACTATGTATTACTATAGATCTAAACATAGGTCTAATCATGGATCTAAACATGAGTGTGAAGTTGTATGTATTGATTTGGGTTTTCACCTAACTTACATATAAACCACATACAATTCGCATATGAATTACTAACATCACAAACTTGCATATGTATACTAACATAGGATTCACATATATGATTCACTTGCAATTTTACATAAGATTCACAAATGAACTTTCATATGACTAATATCCCACTTGCATAAAATTCCAATAATCAAATTACACATATAGGCATAAGGAATAGATTTACTAGATTAACTAACTTGTTTATATGTTTACAACATAGGTGATAATACTAACTATGCCACATGAATCAACAGACAAAATCTCATAATCCAAATATAAACCCATCAATATTGATTTAAGAATTATCTTGTTAATGAAATCATACTCTCATATGTCTTAGCATATACTTTAGGTCCAAACTTACATATAAAGTTGATGTCATAAATCAAATTAAACGTACAAAATTGCATATGATTCTCATTAAATCTTGCATATGATTCATGTATAAATTAATACACCCAAACTTGCATTTGAGTTAAACATACATATGAATCAAGTTGAACTTACATATGATCTAACATATGAATTAATTCCACAAACATAACCAAACTAGCATATGAAGCATTCTTATGCATTGATTGTACATGAGCCAACAATTTACATAGATAATAATAATACGGTCAATGATTCACAACCACAATCTCATTATCCAATTTATAACTCAACCCAGTTAAATAGATAATTATCTTATTAAAGAAATCGAACTCACAACTCAAGGAAGGCCTTGAGTTCTGAAATTGATTTAGCTCTCCTTTGAAGAAGACAAATTCGTTGTTGTTTAGATTTGAGTTGAAATTGAATACTTGAGATTTGATTTAGAGGCGGCAACTAGGGTTTAAGAGAGAGTTTGTCAGCATAATGGTGTCATAAATAATTTTTATGAATTAGGGTTAGGTCTTAGGGTGTATATATAGGTGTAGGAAGTTATTTAGGCCTTAGGATTAACCCTAGAACTGATCTGGACCAACAAAAATCGTCTCAGGCACAAAAATTGCACCATCCAACAACCTGGCCGAACCAGGTTCGACCCCCCAAGGGGGAGGTTGACCTCCAGGTCGACCTGGGAGTACCCAGGTCGACACTATGGTCGACCTCCCCCCTTGGGAGGTCGACCTCCCTGGTCGGCCTGCTCAATATTTTTTTTCTTAACTTCCGAGGGCCATATCTCCTTCGTCCGGACTCCGTTTTTTGAAAACTTTGACTCTATTCCATGCAGAATTTCAAGACGAACGCAATGGTGCAACCTGTTTCCCTTCATTACTTTTTTAAATTTTATGTGTTCTTAAATTTAGTTACTTCAATTATTCAAAATTCAGGATGTTATATTCTAGCCTACTTAAAGGATTTCGTCCTCGAAATCTCTAACTCAAGAAGAACGTGTCCTACCATCCAATCATCCATATACTCATCCACCAACCACTAGCAACCATGGTCCTTAAAAGATTTCTAATGCTTTTCATGTACACATGCATAGTGTGTATATATGTCTGTATACTAGTGCAAAATCAGGCGGTCTACTGATTCAGTCGACCTCCTTAATGCAAATATTGATAGTGCCATGTATCCATCATGTATGCAAGGAACCCTATACATATCATTACTACATGTTTGCACAACCATTCATTCAAATGCAATATCCATATGATACACACATTCAATGTACATTCATTTTACTAAATACATCCATTTATATGCTATATGCAATATGAAAGTGACTCAGCCGATCTAGTGCCTAAAGTGTGTGTATATGCATCCACGAGCAACCACTAGCAAACACTTGCATCCACATGCATCCACCATACATAACATGTCTCAAACACATGTTTCAACCATAGAACTACCCTATCTAAAGGTCGAAGATACTAGCGAGAGGACATACTAAAGATAGAACAAGTACAAGCTAAGCGATAAAGGAGAAAGTAAAAGACGTACCCTCGAAAAGAAAAGGGTACAATGAACGCATCTTCTCTTCCGTCTCCTAAGTAGCGTCGTTCTCATCATCTCCCCATTGCACTTTGACTAGCATGACCTATCGATTCCTCAACTTCTTAATTTCCGACCCAAGAATGCATGTAGGAACTCGTCGAATCGTCGCATCACGCTCTATCTCTACCTCTCTAAGCAAGCTCGGCTCTACCACTACCGTGGTCTCATGCAAGCACTTCCTCAAATGTGATACGTGAAACACGTCATGAACACCACTAAGCTAGTTGCCTCTTCTCATGCCCCTTCGAAATCTAGGATACATTACCTCAAAAGATCTTCAAGGATTCTATTCACCTCTTTTTGTCCGTCCATCTGTCTGTGGACGACAAGCGATGCTCGTACTTACCGCCTTTTGAATATCACCTTTTTCCTCTTGCACCGAAAATTGCTCCAAGCCCTGTCCCGCAAGCACCGGTATATATATATTGTGAACGGTTTTCTTCCATCTAGCAAAGTTAGAACTGGGGCTGATATCTTCACAAAGCCCTTAACGAACTTCCAATAGCAGCCCGTCTCTCCTAGAAAACTTCTTATTTTCGTAGCTTTTCTTGGAACCTTCAATTCTTGGATTGCCACCACCTTCGCGGGATCCACAGCTATCCCTTCCTTAGAGACCACGTGTCCTAAGAATCCCGCCTTCTTCCTCAAAAAAAAAAAAAATGGCATCAACATAGGTCCTAAACAATCCATTACTTCACATCTTTCTCGAGTTCCACTCGAGTCATCTCATAACCCTATACTATGTCACGACTGCACATCAGTTCTCGAGAAAGCCAAGATATCATGCAATGAAAATCGCCATAGCTATTTATCTCACACAAACCATCCTAGTCGAACTCGACATTCCCCAAGTACAAGCCCCAAAGGCCTAAACCAATATCAGACAAGCACCCAAGGAATATCTCCTCCGAATTTGGACAATCTACGTGAGATGATACTAGCAAAGCAACCAAACAATTGAGCACCCCATTCCCAAATGCTTCTTCTTATGAACCCCTTCTCAAGCAATTCTTTCACTTGTTTACTGAGTTCTTTTCTCTCTCTCGGAGCCATGTGGAGCACTGGTAATGCAATTGGCTTTGCATTATCTACTAGATATATTCGAAAGTCTATCTCACACCTCGAGGGTAAACCTCGAACCTCTTTGAAGATGTCACTATATTTACGGACCACACAATCAGATTTCATTGGATATGTCAAGAGATTTTAGGTAGCTAAGCATTACTGGACCTCTAAGGTCACAAGAAATATCAAGGGTCTTTCCACAACGAGTCAACAATCTAACTACCCTACAATCTAGGATGGAATCGTATCTAATTAGCCAATCCATCCAAGAATCAAGCTGTAGCCCATGAAGCCAAGAACAAAGGCGTTGCATTCAAACCCAACGCCCAAGATAGACACTCTCAAATCCCGACAAATCATAGAAAATTGAGCCGAACCACAATAGGATTAGAGACAACTATGGGATCCGAAACTAGACTAGTATTTAGGTGCAGTGTTTCAACTAACGAAGCATGTATAAACGAGTATGATGTGCCAGAGTCAAACAAAGTACGAACATGATGATCAAACAGAAAAACTAAACTTTCAATGGAAATTTTTCTACCTCGTTCTTGCAGCGGTGGGGCCATGAGAGCCTGGACCTGCCCTCTTGCCTGCCCTGGTACCATGAGAGCCCGAAGCTGCCCTCCCGAGGTAGACCCTTGTCCATGTTTCCTTAGGCAGTCCTTAACTAGATGACCTGCCTCTCCACAGTGGAAACAACCGATCTTCTTCTTTTTCCTACAGTCTTTACTCAAATGGCCTAGTGTCCCACAATTAAAGCACTTCTTCTTTCCCTTGCCATTGTTGTCTTTACCACCCTTTTTGTTCTGTTGTTGCTGTTGCGATTTCTTTTGATCCCCTTTCTCCTCGGTTGCTTTATTAGCATTGGCGCCTTTCTCTTCTTCATGCATAAGCGCCATGTCAACTCGTCTCTCAAAGGTGGCCCCCATAGGGATGTGGGTCATAGCTAACCCATGTAGCGGCTCATTCAAACCTTTGACAAATCTAGGGCCTTCTTTTTGGGTGTATTCACCAAGTCCAAGCCAAATCTCGCCAACTGATTAAACTTGTTGACGTATTCTTTTACTGACATATTCCCTTACTTCAACGCCAAATTTTTTTCCATATATAAATTCTCTTCAGCCCGTGAGAGAAACTTTGCCTCAAACTTACGCCTGAAATCTGGCCATGTGTCAACTGGACGCTCTCCATTAGTGACTTCCCACCAAAACGAAGCTTCGTCCTTCATCAACCAAGCAGCCAATTGGACCTTCTTACAATCGTCCAAATCGAAAATGCTAAATAGATCCTCCACTTCTTTCAACCAATTTCTAGCTTCAATGAATGTTTCAGTCCCACTAAAAGATTTTCCACCCATCGAACGAATGTATTTACATTTCTTAGAGAAAGTATCTCCATGCGGAGGAATGACTGGAGCCGGGGGAGGAGGAGGAGGAACGTTGGCCGGTCCCGCGGCAGCGGCCCTAGCCTTGAGATATTGACGAAACCAACCGGGTACATGAACACCCTCTGGTATCTCTGATGCTCCAGACATGCTGAAAAGAAAAAGAAAGGGTTTCAAAAAAAGGGAAGTGAAAGAGAGATGTATGGCTTGCGGGGATTATGCTCTTTAAAGTAAACTTTCCTTGAAAATAGCTTCTTTAAAACAAGTTTTTGAAAATACTTTCTAGGAAAATAATACTTTTGAAAATGTAACGACCCGCAAATCTGAGCTATCTGAGTTGACTAAATACACTACACGTCCAACCCAAATAACACAGAAATACGAACCATTTATAGAAAGAAGTTAGAAGATGAGAAATAGGAAGAAAGAAATATTAGAATAGGAGAAAACGAAGATCACAACTCACAGCGGAACGAATAAAAATATAATATATCATATACTTTTGTAATACAAAATTTCTGTATACATGTACATTCAGAATCAGAGTTCAACACTTACAATACAGCAGAAAATAACACTAGGTAACTAACGCTGAAGCCTCCTGCTCCAAGCTCCTCCAATGGTATCTGTAAACACCTGAACTACTTGACTGCCCGTACAAATTTGGGCACCCAAGAGTTTAGGGAAAACAAAACAAAATAAACTCTGGGTCAGTCATGGGACTGGTGTGAGTAAACTCCAACCACTTGTTTAACTTTCAAAACCCTTTTCGAAAGAAAAGATAATAGTAAGACCAGCCCACACATAAACATGGACGGTTTTTACCTTACTATAACCCAAATCACTTTGATACGAAAATCTAGTGATATTATAATAATGTCTACGTCAAGTAAATAACCAAATAGCAGAACGCTTGCATCTCACGCTCCACATATATAGTATAAAATCAAAAACCGCATGGCGCTTATTGGAGATTGGATTTCCAACATGACAAGGTATGGAACCACCTTCCGCTAGTGTATCTCTAGAGAGGAATACACTGGGTCCAACAAGAACATCTTGTAACCCGGCCCACACATGACCGACCACTCATTTCGCTTGAGTGTATCGAATGTATATCACCAACGGTTGGGATCAGCAACCACCTCCCGACTGGGACAGCATCGAATAGAATAAGAAATTAAATGAACCTCTAGATAGGTGATTATACATCCTAATGGGTGCGACCCACATAGCCATGCTGCCTGCCCGATTTTTGTGCTTTCCCGGTTGTTGAGGCCTGAGGCTACGAATACTTACCATTCATTGATATCACAATCACTTTGAATGCCACATTGTCAGATCCGTTAATCACTAGTTGAGTTTGCACAAATATTCTGGATATTATGCTAAGGGATAAATCCGTTGCAACCATATATATTCATACAGACCAACCCCTTTGATCATTGGAAATACTCTGTCAGACATTCGTCCATTTACGTTCGTTCTGGCCTGAACGAAACCGAAGGCACTATTTCTATTTCATAGAAAGAGTCCTTGCACTTTACTCCGTCTTCAATATATTCAGCATACTTGGTTCGCAACGCTAATGCCGATACGGAGTGGTTCTTTGGATAATAATCCAACCGGTCTCTCCATATTGACAACGATGGTCAAAACTTCGATAGTCTGTGATTTAACTAACGAATAAAAACAAGTGTTCATCCAACCTATCAAACAAATCACTGGGCTCTTTAATTAATATTTCATTAATTAAATCTCTTCTCCATTTTCTCTATCAATATTTGTTACCCAAATATTTTCAATAACCATATTGGCCCTTTACGCTATTTTTGATTTCGTTTCCTTATCGAATTCTATATATATCGATATATAGATTTCTAATTGTCAAATTTCTTAAAAATATTCTAACTCCTTAAATTCCCGGAAAAACTCGCCATAACCTCCCCTGTATCGGGAGCATCGGGAAATTTCAAATAGCTTTCCCGGTCCTTCTTATTTCAAAAAGAAAAAGAAAAAGCCAAGCGGCTTGCCGATACGGCGCGTAAAACCTCATATATGAATTAAACATGTACTTTTTTGTCGGGCACATACATTAAAAATCTTCATATACTTTATATACTTCATTCCATACCTGTCCAACACCTGTTCTCCTGTTTTCCATTCAGTTTTAACTCAATCCAATCGTTTGAATTCAGTTTCGCTCATTTATTCTTTAATTAGCTATTTTGCCTATTTCACTTCTTTGTTTGAACATAACACGTTCAAATAAAAAGTTTTACTTGCTCACAACCAAATTGAATTTCAATTTCAATTCTAGTTTCCTTTTTGATTTCGAATATAAATTTTCAAATCGAATTTACTTATTCAAACCCCAATATTCATTCGAAATCTCATTAACTAATTTCTATTCAATTTAGTTAATTCTATTCAATAAATCAAAATCTGGTTTCTGTTTCAAAAATCATATTCATTTACACAACTTGAATTCGCATATATTTTACAACTCAACTCTGAAATTTTCTAAATAGAAAATTCGGATTTTTTTCCGCTTAAAATCCTTTTATAACATTAAATAAACCATTATGGTTTTAAAACGATTCTGGCGCTGCTTTTCTGGAAATTTGATTTTGATATAACTCAAAATATATACGACGAAATCCAGATTTTTCTCTTTCATTAGAAAACTATTACCAAATCGGTCCTGACGTTTCTTGTTTCAAAGAATTTCGACTTCAATTGAGTTCTGTATACTCAATTGAAGTTCGAATCGCTATTTTACGAACTGCAGCGCTGCGGCGAGTTCGTTTTAATTATATTTATATATATAAAACTTTAAACTTCTTTAAAATGAATTCAACTCCATTTTAACTCTATTTGAATTTCTTGATTCAAATTCCAATCTCACTTTTATTTGAATTCTATATTCAAATTCCAATTTCTTTTCTATTTGATATTCAAATTCAATACTTGAATTTCTATTTGAATTCCCTATATTCAAATTCTATGTTTGAATTCATTTGAATTCTCTTCAAACTCTATATTTAAATTCCATTTGAACTTCTATATTCCAATTTCTATATTTGAATTCTATTGGAATTCAAATATTCAAACTCCTTTTTTAATTCTATATTCAAAATTCCATAGTTTAAAACCCATTTGAATTTCATATTCAAATCCCATAGATCAAATCCTATTTGAATTCAATTTGAATCTCTTATATTCAAATTTCATTTTTCCATTTCCATTTGAATTCTAATATTCAAATTCATTTCCAGCCCCATTTGAATTCTAATATTCAAACTCATTTTTAACACCATTTGAATAGTAGAATTAGAAAAGGAGTTTAAATATTTGAATTAAAAACCTTATACCACCCAAATTTCCATGAACCGACGTCATTGGATAATTCCCTCGTTGCGCCACCTCAGGCCGTCGAGGTGGAGCCAGTGGAGCTCGCCGTCGGGATCAGGAAGGGAGAACGGACTTGCGTGGCCGGTCGCTGCTGGATGAAGCCGCCGGAACCGAGTGTGCACGTGCACAGCTTGGTGATGCATAAGGGAGAAGACGTTGGATTTTGCTATGTGATCGGCCAAGTAAAATACTGATGGATTCTGTGATTTTCACATGATTTTCAAATGGCCAAGGGGTTGGCACTTTGGAGATAGGCATTCGGGTTGGCTCGTATGAACACAAGCTGGTCAGGCCAAGGAAAATCATGCAAATGAAAGAAACACTTTGAAAACTGGTACTCTAGTTTGCAAGAGATTTCTAAACCTTAGTTAAAACCGAGCCTTTGATATTTAAAAGAATTATATTTACAATTATAAAGGGGTAATAAAGGAACTAAGATTAAAAATAGGATTTTGCTTTAGTTTTATTTAAGTTTTTTTTTAAGTAATAAAATTATAACATGATTGATACAACAAAATAAATTTTAAGGTGAACATTTTTAAGAAGGGAAAGCAAGTGAATCAAGAATCGATAATTTTTGTCGAGTAATACAGAAGTAAGTTAGTTATAAATTTTAGTTTTAATTAATAAATTTAAATTTATTTTAAATTTAAAAATTATAGTACCAGTTGAATTCTATTGCAAAATATTTGAAGATCGAGCAAATGGAATAGAGGTGCTTTGTAGACGCTAAACTTTTATCAAGTCTAAAACTGTAAGTCAAAACCCTTGTCATCGCAATATAATCCATATTGTACTGTTCTGAACCGATAAATATAAACTGTACTTTTATCTGCTTAAATTTGTAATTTCAAAAGGAATTGTTCGTAATCATTTCAAAGTACCGGATAACATTTCCACTTTGAATCGGTTGTACGCTACGCGTCAGAGGAATATAAAGTTGAAGACGGTGTTATGCAAGGACTATATTTTTATATAGTGCCTTCGGTTTGTTCAAACCCAGAACAACTTGTATGGACGAGTGTCCGACAAAGTAATTCCAACTGGTCACGTACGTTGATCTTTTCAAACGTAATTATATGGTGGCAGAGGAATTCGTTTCTCTCGCCGTATACCTGTAATTTATTTTTGAGGAAGTCAATTAGTGATCGGGAAGTCTGGACGATGTGGCACTCAAAGAAATAAACGAGTGTTGATGACGTGAGTCTAACCTCAAGCCTCACACCCAGGAAATGACAAAAATCGGGCAGGCAGCATGGCTATGTGGGTCGCTCCCATTAGGGTGTAGTGTCACCTATCTAGAGAAATTCTTATTGTTTCTTAATCTATCGATTCTGCCTATTCGGGGATGGTTGCCGTACACAACCATCGGTGATATACATTCGATACACTCAAGCGAAATGAATGGTCGGTCATGTGAGGGCCGGGTTGCAAGAAGTTCTTGTTGAACCCCGATGTATTTGCCTCTAGAGATACATCAGCGGAAGGTGGACCCATACCTTGTCAAGTTGGAAAAATCAATTTCCATAAGCGCCAAGCGTGTTTTGTTTGTATACTATATTGGAAAATGTGAGATGCAAGCATTTTCCTAGATTCTAAATTTATTTGTGAAAAATCAAATAAACATTTTGATAATGTCTGGTTCAAAGAATACAAAAGTGTTTTGATCTCATAAGGGAAAACTGTTCAGTATTCACGACAGGGTCTTATGAGATGTTTTCTTAAACTGTTTTTTTAAATTGTTTACTCATACCAGTTCCCCGACTGACCCGGAGTTTATTTTCTATGTTTTCCCTTAAACTCTTGGGTATTCATAACGCTTGTTATGAATAGACAAGTGAATCAGGATGTTGAACTTATGATGCTGAATGAAGATTATCAGTGGGCTGACTTACCTATCTACTTACCTATTGTATAATCATAAGTTTGCCAGTCAGTAGTGAATGATATATATAATTACTGATGTACTAAAAATGGGTTGTATCACTAGTCATATGATGTCCTGTTGTATCCTGTACTGTTGTGTAATATTATAAAATATTATTTTTTTTTTGTGAAAAATTCCGCTGTGAGATTCTGATGTTCTGTGTTTATATCTTCTATCTATTCTTATTTCTTAATAATGGCACGACTTCCGATGTGTTCGAAAGTTGGGTCGTTACAGTTTTACTCACCTTGATTCCAATTGGCGAATATCCATTTAAATGATATCTTCGTATTTACGGATCTATTAGGATCAATTCATCTTGTACCTACCATGGTTCATTTTTAATTTATCAATCGATTAAGCTTTTATTATATAAAATAAACTACTTAAATAAATTTTCATTTTAAATTTATTAAAACGGATACCTTATTTGCCTTGGAATTAGCTCGACCAAACTATGAATATCTCAACATACTTCGATCAACTTCCTTGCTAAACCAGTACTAAAAATGCTATCATTCACTTCGGCATTTCCTCGAACACTTAGCCGGCAACTTCCATTTCATTTTTTTTCCCTATCCTTTGAACACTATTGCGTGACTTTTGCACACCTCAAAAGCACAACCCTTCAACGTAACCAAAGACCGAACTCTCTTCTCTGAACAACCATCAGCAAACATCCCAAAACACCGAGTTTTCGCTCACCTGCGATTAACAACAGACCTGCACCCTTCCTCAATGTATTGTCGAACTCCATCAACTCCACAATTTGCATCGCACCCCTCCTGATGTCCGATTCCAGATACTCGTGATGGCCGCGAGTTCACCGCCCCCAATTTGAAACGCATACCCTAAATCGCAACTTCAAACGAGAGCCCTAGCTTGACTGGAATGAAATCGAGTTGCACTCCACGACCACCCCTTAACGTAACTCCATTCTAACCCTAATTCGATCATATCTGCAGCTGTGTCGAACTCAAAGGAACCGGCGAATCAAAGTGATTCATTGGAAAGAAAAGAGAGCGAAGAGGAAATGGCTTTAGAATGAAGGGCGATGGTGTTGTTTAGAATCGACAGAAATAAGAAGGGAAATGGCCATTTTATATGTGTGTAAGCAGGCAGATTGTACAGGGCGATTACATCTTTGTTTCCTTGATAACGAAGGAAAGAGACATAATTTTCTGCTCGAGGATGGAAGTAGGTCTGCGCGTGTTATAGCTTTAGGGAGGCGCCATAAATGGGATGTCTTACTTTGCTGTAAAGAAAGGGAACAAATGGTAATGTGTGAAAGAAATGGATAGTTCGGCTCTTTTTTTTTTTTTTTGGTTAAATAATGAAATACTTCAAAATATCTTGTTGCTCCTACTCACCACCCCGAACCACTATTTAAACAAAAGGACCACGTTACCAGATTTTAACACTATTCTCGACTCACGGAACGGGTTTTAAAATTTAACTATATAAAGAAGATGACTAATTTAAATTGATGATTAATAAGAAGTTCAATTGACATACATTTGATTTCAAACAGTTTAATTCATTGAAAATAAACAAATATTATCACTCTGATTTGATACAGAATTTATATCAATTGGCTAAACTGTTTCAACTCAAATTTTGACTCAACATTCAATTACTTAACATCCTTGTATTACGATAATTATATCGATAATTCAAAAACAATCGATTTAATTTATCAGCCCAATATTTAAAATAATATTAAATATTCAAAATAAATCAACCAGAAAATCTGGGTCGTTACAGAAAACACTTTTCAAAACTTTTTATCTGTTCTTGTAACCATAGCTCTGATACCACGTGTAACACCCCATGTCCATTAATGTCACTCACAAAGGGAATGCATCAATGTCCATGAAGCGTTATTGTTGTATAGAACAGATAAATTACAAGAATAAATAAATAAAACAACATAGCGGAAGTTAAAACTTATTTTATTGCATCATAACTGAAAACGAGTTTACATAAGTAGTCTCCAAAACCATTACAACCGGATCAATAGTCTTTTCCAAAAACTTCAAAGTACATAAAGAAGCAAGTAATTAAATAACATAAATGCATAAATCCCCACTGAGCATAAGCAATGCCATAAAGATGAGAGAGAGTCCAAAGCGATACATCTTCTCTCTTCAAGCAACTGAAAGAAATCAGCACTAAGCTGTAGAATTCCCTCCTTGCAAACCTTGGGGGAAAGGAAAAAAAGAGGTGGAAAGAAAAGGGGGTCAGACATAAAGTCTGGTGAGTGCGATAACTTTAACAATATAATTATCAAAATAACTAGACTAAGGCATAAGTTGGAAAATAAGGAAATGTCTGTGAACAATTGAGTATGACAGAGCAAACAAGGAAATAAGATGAACAAAGATAACGTTAAAGGCGCCCCTAATCACTATAGGATAATTGCTATACTGCACCACCACTAGTCACCCTAAAGGTTGATCCCGCCTACAGAAATTAATACTGATAATGGTAGTTTCGTTTACTCCTAGCTACCTTCATAGGTGTCGTCTTCCCCTATCTCCACTAGGTGTACCTACTACCCCCATTCGGTCGGCTCCCTAACGCATAGATACCTGTGCTGGCCCCACAGTGGGGTGTATCACTTCCCAAAGTGGCAACCCGATACAACCGAAAATGCATGGCTTATATCTACACGATGCAACAACGTCTTACCTACCAGCCCGGGCCCACATATGCATATGAACCCGTTGGACTTGCGTTGCCACCGCTAACCTGTTTTGACCTCTTACCATCAAATCCAGTACGCGTATCCCGTCCTCGACTTGGGTCAAGCCCACAAAGATACTTAACGGGTTACTGGTTTGAAAAGGGCCCGCATGCATGACACAAGCTTTCCACCTAAGCTTGGTCCCTTCTAAGGTTTTCCCCACTTAACCCCATTCTTAATCATGTCTTTTTACATGTTTCAATCTCGGTTAAGTGCATCTAATCGTATTTCAAATGCCACCCAAGGCACCTACTAGATTCCACATGCCACCCAAGGCACCCATTTAACCCCCTCATGTCCACTACATGTTTATCTGGTTAAGTGTTTCTTAATTCATTAAGACCGTAACCTTATAAAGACCTCCCACATTAGACTGGCATTTATGGCAGCTGGATTTGTCGGGTGGGTCTGGGCAGTCTTACACCACAAACGAGCCTAACCTCATGTCTTTACAATTGTTATGCATTTAATTTATGCTTAAGACCTCTCACATTAGACTGGCATTTGTGGCAGCTGGATTTGCCGGGCGGGTCCGGGCAGTCTTACACCACAAAAGAGTCTAACCTCGTGTCTTAGGCGGTTTATTATTACATATTTCATTTAACGCCAAATTGGATTAATATCCCTAATTTGAATTGTCAATCAATTCCAAATTATGTCCATAATTGACACTTTAATTATGTCCATCTATTTATGGTATATAAAATTATACCAATTAATATTACAAATTAATTATATGCCATTTAAGGCATTTATGCCAATTCTCAATATTAATTATTTTAGTATTATCCCATTGCCCCACGTTGTATGTTCGTACACGAAATTTAAGGAATATATTAGGCTGGCCAAATAGCCTAAATTTATAAAACGTCACAATTTGGGCAATACGTGAAAATAGATCTAAATATCACAATTAGCATGTCTCATAAAAATATTGATCTAAAAAGATAAACTTGCATGATTGGCATAATTTGTGTAATCCCTAACTAACATATATGTCGCAACAAACTAGCATGGACTAAATTATGTACACGGTGTGATTTGCATAGATTATTATGCATAAAGGTGAACTTGCATAGTGTATAGACGTATAAATCACAATCTAGAAAAAACTATGTATTACTATAGATCTAAACATAGGTCTAATCAAGGATCTAAACATGAGTGTGAAGTTGTATGTATTAATTTGGGTTTTCACCTAACTTACATATAAACCACATACAACTCGTATATGAATTACTAACATCACATACTTGCATATGTATACTAACATAGGATTCACATATATGATTCACTTGCAATTTTACATTGATTCACAAATGAACTTGCATATGACTAATATCCCACTTGCATAAAATTCCAATAATCAAATTACACATATAGGCATAAGGAATAGATTTACTAGATTAACTAACTTGTTTATATGTTTACAACATAGGTGGTAATACTAACTATGCCACATGAATCAACAGACAAAATCTCATAATCCAAATATAAACCCATCAATATTGATTTAAGAATTATCTTGTTAATGAAATCATACTCTCATATGTCTTAGCATATACTTTAGGCCCATACTTACATATAAAATAGATGTCATAAATCAAATTAAACGTAGAAAGTTGCATATGATTCTCATTAAATCTTGCATATGATTCATGTATAAATTAATACACCCAAACTTGCATATAATTTAAACATACATATGAATCAAGTTGAATTTACATATGATCTAACATATGAATTAATTCCACGAACATAACCAAAATAGCATATGAAGCATTCTTATGCATTGATTGTACATAAGCCAACAATTTACATAGATAATAATAATACGACCAATGATTCATAACCACAATCTCATTATCCAATTTATAACTCAACCTAATTAAATAGATAATTATCTTATTTAAGAAATCAAACTCACAACTCAAAGAAGGTCTTGAGTTCTGAAATCTGAGTTCTGAAATTGATTTAGCTCTCCTTTGAAGAAGACAAATTCGTTGTTGTTTAGATTTGAGTTGAAGTTGAATACTTGAGATTTGATTTAGAGGCGGCGGCTACGGTTTAAGAGAGAGTTTGTTAGCATAATGGTGTCATAGATAATTTTTATGAATTAGGGTTAGGTCTTAGGATGTATATATAGGTGTAGGAAGTTATTTAGGCCTTAGGATTAACCCTAGAACTGATCTGGTCCATCAAAAATCGTCTCAGGCCCAAAAATCGCACCATGCAGCAACCGGGTCGAACCAGGTTCGACCCCCCAAGAGGGAGGTCGACCCCCAGGTCGACCTGGGAGTACCCAGGTCGACACTATGGTCGACCTCCCCCCTTGGAAGGTCGACCTCCCTGGTCGGCCTACTCAATATTTTTTTCTTAACTTCCAAGGGACATATCTCCTTTGTCCAGACTCCATTTTTCGAAAACTTGGACTCTATTCCATGCAGAATTCTGAGACGAATGCAATGGTGCAACCCATTTCCCTTCATTCCTCTTTTAAAAATTAAGTTTCTTAAATTTAGTTAATTCAATTATTCAAAATTCTGGGTGTTACAGATCCCACAACTAGCAGATATCTTGGATAGGCTCAGTAGAGGAGAGACTTCTAGTCACCTCAGTAGATATTCAATGGACGATAGACGGTGGTTTCAACGAGATGGAAGGCTTTGTGTTCCCTGAGTTGGAAGTTTGTTGAAGACATTCCTTGAGAAAGCCCATCATTCTAAGATGACTATTCATCCTGGTGGTGATAAGATGTATAAGGATATGAAGAGGGTTTTCTTTTGGGCTGGAATGAAGAAAGATGTAGCAGAATTTGTTTTCGGATGTTTGACCTATCAGCAAGTCATGGCTGATCAAAGGAAGCCCGTGGTTTACTTCATCCTTTGGAAGTCCCACAGTGGAAGTGGGAGAGCATCTCTATGGATTTCATTAATGGTTTTCCTAGATCGAGGAAATGCAACACCAACGTTTGGGTTGTACACTAAGAGCGCTCATTTCATCCCTATTAAGAGTAAGAGGACATCATCATGGTTGGCAGCAGTTTTTCTTCATGAGATAGTCTGTCTGCATGGAGTACCTTCCATTATTGTGAGTAATCGTGGCCCCATACTCACCGGTGGGTTTTGGGGGAGCTTGCAAGAAGCATTAGGTACGCAGTTGTGTTTGAGCACGGCTTATCACCCTCAGACCGATGGACAAACAGAGAGGGTGAATAGAAGTCTTGAGGGTCTTTTAAGACTGTGTATCCTGTACTTCAGAGGGACCCGAGAAGAGCATATTCCTTTACTAGAGTTCGCCTACAACAACAGTTACCAGGCTAGTATTGGCATGACACCCTTCAAAGCATTGTACGGATGACCCTGTAGATTATCGACTGTTGGTGGGAGTCTACAGAGAGGCTTCTACTTGGACCTGAGATGGTTAGGGAAACTTCAGAGAAGATTGATCTTATTCGTACGCGCATGAAGACGCTCAGGACAGGCAGAAGTCCTACGTAGATAGGAGATGGACTGACATTGAGTTTGAGGTAGGAGATATGGTTTTTTTATGAAGATATCACCTTTGAGGAATGTGGTTCGTTTTTGATCTATAGGGAAATTGGCATCAAGGTTTGTAGGGCCATTTCCCATAACAGAAAGGATTGACCAAATGGCATATAGAGTAAAGCTACTAGAGAGACTATCCGGCCTTCATGATGTTTTCTAAGTTTCTCATTTACGGAAGTGCTTGCATGATACCGCAGAAGTAGTTGAGCTGAGTGTGCTTGAGGAAGTAGAGGTAGAAGGGGAGGCGACAGTTAGACGAGTTCCTACCCGTATTCTTGGATGAGAGGTTAAGAAGCTACGCAACTGAGAGGTCAAGCTGATGAAAGTTCAGTGGGGAGATAACCAAGAGGATGCAACTTGGGACACTGAAGACAAGATTCATGCTTTGGACCCTTTTGTTTTCAAGGGTATGTTCTTAACCTCCTTTCCAAAGCTTTTATTCATGCTTGTTTCTATCGTTTAAGTATATCCTATCGATCGAATCTTCGACCTTTAGGTAGGAATCTCATGGATGTAAACATGTGTTTGAGACATGTTATGTTTGATGGATGCAAGTGGATGTAAGTGTTTGCTAGTGGTTGCTTGTGGACGCATATACACACATTAGGAACTAGATCGGCTCAATTACTCTCGTACTGCTTATGAATGTGTGTGCATTTTTCTTCTTTTAATGGATGAAAGTGGGTGTATCATAATATGGATGTTGCATTTGGGTGAATTATTACGCACACATATAGAACTTACATGTTATAGTTGGATTATATGCATACATGTTGGATTCATGGCACTAACATACATTGCATTAAGGAGGTCAACTGAACTAGTAGATCGCCTAATATTTTGCATTAGTATAGGGACATATGCACACATCTTTACATATGTTTATATAAGCATTAGAAATCTTTAAGCACAATGGATTCCTATGATTGGTTGAGTAGATGGATGATGGATGTTAGGATATACATTCTTCTTAACTTAGAGATTTCAGGGACAAAATCTTTTAAAGTAGGGGAGAATGTAACACTCTGTAATTTTATAAGACGCTAAAATGATAAATTAAAGAATTCTTGAATTAAATATTGGGAATTAAGTAAAATGGATTGCGCCATTGTGTTCGTCTTGGAATTCTGCTTAAGATAGACACCGAGTTTGCATAAGACAAACATCGTATGAAGAAGTTATTAAGCTTAGAAGTTTGTATACGTATGAGAGAAATATACGTAAACAAACATTATCGAGAATTCAAAATAATTCGAAAACCAGAGGCGGGAAGGCATGGGAATTCGACCCGTAGGGGGTCGGCCCCGTGCCCTATTGGTGTTGACCCATGGGTCGACCCCACAACAAGGGTGTCGACCCCTATGTAGACCCCGGGGTCGACCCCCCTCCCCCGTGTTAGGGACTTTGGAACGAATTGTTTAGGCAAAAAAAACACTAGAGGGGTGAATAGAGTTTGTAG
Source organism: Allium sativum (assembly GCA_030737875.1). NCBI lineage: Eukaryota > Viridiplantae > Streptophyta > Magnoliopsida > Asparagales > Amaryllidaceae > Allium > Allium sativum. The sequence goes on along the minus strand of CM060920.1, from coordinate 452,964,764 downwards.
AAATTTAAACAAACTAAAAACTATAGAGAACTATGGGATGAATCAAATACCGAAAACACAAAAACAGACACAAATTCAAACACAGAGGCAAAATAAACAAAAACAAAAATGCAGAAAAGGAAAGAATACGCCGGATTTTATACTGGTTCAGATTACTCCTTCGTCAGGTCCCACACACCAACTGGGTTGTGCAGAGTTTTATTACTCTTTCAATAGTCAATTACACCCTCCTTGATTTCACGGCTCACAAGGAGACACTAATTCCTACTTCCTTGATTTCATGGCTCACAAGAACACACCGACTCCTATTTCCTTGATTTCACGGCTCACAAGGACACACCGACTCCTCTTTGACTCACAACAAGGTTTATTCAACCTAACTAACTACGAAATAGCCCTATAACTCTTCAATAGCACTTGATTCAAAGAGTAGAGAGTGTAGAGAGAGAAGAAATTTCTATCAAAACAGAATTGAATTCGATAGAGTATAAGTGTAAAAACCATAAAAATGATTAATAATAATGGTAGGATGAAAGAGGATGAAGATGGAGAAGAAAAGATGTTGGAAAACTCTGTTTTAACCTCTTTTTATAGGTTATGAAGGGTTGCAACGGTTCTAGAGCATTTCAAATAATGAAAAGACACTTCCCTTCAAATTTTGAAAAATAGCTGTTATATGTTGACATATATATTTTGCTATGTCGACATAGCCATGTGTAAATTTTATTTTCAAAGCATTTTTCAAGTATTTTGATATAAAATTGATTCTGAAAATTCTTGAATGAAATTCTAATGTTGCAAATCAATATTATATGATAGAAAACATATGAAAATATATTTTTAAACTATATAAATATATTTAGAAAATTATAAGGTTTTAAACTATATAAAATATAAATAAAGTATATATATAAAACTTAAGTTTGAAAATCAAAGAAGAATGAAAATAGAATAAAATAGAAAAACAAAATATATAAGATTGAGGATAAAAAGAAAAAAAAATTATAGAGGATTGAGGATAGAATTGAAAATTAGAATTAAAATTTGAGTTTGAATTTGAACCTGGAGTTCTATTTGGAATCTTACAAAATCTTGACTCTATAAAAATATTATTCTTGAACTCTTGAAATCTTGATTACTCATGAGTCTTGAATCTACTCTGAATTCTGAATCTCTTAAACTGTACAGTCTTCAGTATTAATTCCTGTATAAAAATTCTATATATATTCTAAATAAAGATGTTAGTATATATTTTATAATGAATGATAATTGGAATAAAGTTGTTGTCGTCAAAACCCCTGTCTCCAACAATATCCCCCCTTTTGATGATGACAACCTTAGTTTATAAAATATCATACCTATGTATACATGTATATGATTGTTTGATGGTGATCTTCTTATACTCTCCCTATCTATAAGAATTCTATAAAACTATGCCAATATTTTATAATTTCTCCCCCTTTGTCATTATTAAAAAGAAATTCTAAAATTACTCCCCTTAAATCCTAGAACTATCTAAATAATTCCTATACTAAAGTAAAGTACTCTCCCTGAGTCCTAAATCTATAAAATACCCCCCCCCCCCCCTAAATCCTATATCTATCTATATAATACTATTATAATATTCTATATAACTATCCTTGATTCTATGATACCCTTATATCTCCCTCTAACTCTATGATTCTAAGCCTAAAAGATTATAAATCTCCCTAAAATTATGACTATACTAGTTTAGTAGAAGAATAATAAACAAGGCAATCTAATCAATGTTTATAATCAATTGTAACAATCAATCCAAATAAGCAATTCAAGCATTTAATTCAAGCAAGCAATTCAAGCAATTTATTTAAGCAATTAATCCAGGCAATCAAATTAAATAATATATGTTATTAATTAAACCTAGAAACTATAAAACTCCCCCTTAATTTAATACAAGACTAAACCTCCAATTGTTAGGGGTCATCACCAACCAGTGGCCTAGCCTATACTCTAGTTCCCTTAAAACTATAATAAGACCTTAATCTAAACTTAGAAATAACTCTGATAAGATATCCTTAAAATTATGATATAAGTAAAGTAATCCAATCCAATCAAGTCGATCAATTTAATCAAGTAAACCAATTCAATCAGTTCAACCAAGCCAAACAAGTCAATTATGTTAATCATGACAGAGTAAATATGTTATGTATTTGATTAATAATACGAGATAAAAACTTTTCATATTATATAGTTGTTATGTGTGAAGTTAAGGTTAACATGTAATGTAGTGTATTGTTTATAATGCAATATGTTATATGCAAAATTATATAAAGTGATACATTGAATGAAATGCAACTTGGATGCGAATGATTTTAAATTGAGATGTACTCTAATAATGATGTATGATATGAAATAAGATTTGTAATGATAGTATGCAGAATGATTTGATAATTATATCTATTTAGGTAACTTATATTCAAAGTACTATTTAAATGAATTATTTGAATCAAAAGAGATAATGTTAATTTCTAGACTTATGTTAATTATATTAAATAATTTGATTAAAAGAATAATAAAGATTAGAGTTTAATTAAAAATAATATTCATGATAAGTAGTAAAATATTCAGAAAAAATCATGAAGTTAAATATTATTAGTAGGGTAAATATTGTAAAAATTAAAGATCTTTCAAAAGAGAATATAAAATTTGTATACTGGAAATTTGCGTCAAGGGCTTTCTAGTCCAGTCCAATTTATTTTAAGGACACGGCTTCGTCGAAATTTGTTTTAAGGAAAAAAAAATTATACGCTCCTTATTTCACAAACCCTTTTGCCCCTTTCTCAAAATGAAAAATCGATCTTCATCAAATTTCTTTACTTCGATCTTCCTCTTCTTTAAATTTCGATTTAATATCTTCGGATGGAGTTGTATTGGCGTCAACTAATCAACACAAATCAATACAAATCAACAAAATCCACAGGTAATCAGCACAAATCGCCATAAATCGCAAATAATCGCATGTATTCATCTTCTTCAAACTTCATGTGTAGCAAGTCATCATTCACGAAAAATAAAACCATTTAACTTTTTATTGTTAATTCAAACAAATACTTTAACGTTTGAGATTTATCTTTTTGAACTGTGCAAAAGAAAATTAGTTTTATCTTTTTTGAACTGTGCAAAAGATAATGGATGAAATTTATCATTTTTTAATGGCATCATTTTTTAATGAATTTGTAATCGTTGATAATGTTATTCACATACTTTAACAGAAAAAAAAATAAACTGTTTTATCTTTTTCGTAGAAAATCATATAACTTATACTTTTAACAGAAAAAGACAAACGGTTTCTCAAAAAATCATATAATCTTATCTTCTTTGGCTATTTTGTAATGGCATAGTAAAAATTTAGTAGAAGATGATGGGCCGAACTTTGCTAAACTACCAACAAATAGTAGCTGCAAAAAGATAAAGCAAAGACCGAAGACACTTATAATATAATAAGATACAAAGAAAAGGTATTACAAATATGACTTGTTAATGATAAAAATTAACTGTTGATTACAAAATTGAATTTTTGTAATTAACAATTTTTAGATGTTTAGTAGAACATCTTATTTTGTTTCAGATTTAAAAGAGATAGTTGATTCTATCTTTTAGTAAAAGATAAAAGACAAGTTAAATCAAATATCTTGTTTTATTTCAGATTTAAGAAAGATAATTAATTTTTTTAGAGCTAATACAATTGTTCTGTTAATTTACTATTTTCACTTGTTGTTTCATAACGTCATAAAGGGGTGCCATGATACCTGTTGTATATGATACGAGTGGTGAGAAATATGAACGTATAAATAGCAAATGTCGCTGAAAAGATAAACGTATGTATCTTTTTTCTGTTCTGCTATATTGTACAACTAATACATATTAGCAGCTTCATTGTATACACTATACTTTTGTTTTAAACAAAATAACAGAAGATAAAAGAAATTTTGTTTATATTATTAACATTTTTTTATTCTTTTAAGGACTAAATTCCATGACAATTAAACACTTCAAGGTGCCATTTTTAACAGAAAAAAGATAAGCAGTCTTATCTTTTTCTCAGAAAATCATATCACTTATACTTTTAAAAGAAAAAAGATAAACGTTTTTATCTTTTTCATAGAAAATCACATAACTTATACTTTTAACAGAAAAAAGATAAATGGTTTCTTAGAAAATCATATAATTTTATCTTCTTTGGCTATTTTGTAATGGCATAGTAAAAATTTAGTAGAAGATGATAGGCTGAACTTTGCAAAACTACCAACAAATAATAGCTACAAAAAGATAAAGTAAAGACCAAAGACACTTATAATATAATAAGATACAAAGAAAAGGTATTACAAATATGACTTGTTAATGATAAAAATTAACTTTTGATTACAAAATTGCATTTTTGTATTAACAATTTTTAGATGTTTACTAGAATATCTTATTTGATTTCAGATTTAAAAAAGATAGTTGATTCTATCTTTTAGTAAAAGATAAATATAAGTTAAATCGAATATCTTATTTTATTTCAGATTTAAAAAAGATAATTGAATTTTTTTAGAGCTAAAAATGATTACAATTGGTATGTTAATTTACTATTTTCACTTGTTGTTTCATAAAGTCATAAAGGGTGCCATGATACCTGTTGTATATGATATGAGTGGTGAGAAATATGAATGTATAAATAGCAAATGTCGCTGAAGAGGTAAACGTATGTATCTTTTTTCTATTTTGTTGTATTGTACAACTGATACATATCAGCAGCTTCATTGCATAGACTATACTTTTGTTTTAAACAAAATAACAAAAGATAAAAGAACTTTTGTTTTATACTATTAACATTTTTTATTCTTTAAGGACTAAATTCCATGGCAATTAAACACTTTAGGGCGCCATTTCTAACAAAAAAAGATAAGCGGTTTTATCCTTTTCTCAGAAAATCATATAACTTATACTTTTAACAGAAAAAAGGTAAACTGTTTTATCTTTTTTCACAGAAAATCATATAAATTATACTTTTAACAGAAAAAAGTTAAATGGTTTCTCAGAAAATTATATAATTTTATTTTCTTTGGCTATTTTGTAATGGCATAGTAAAAATTTAGTAGAAGATGATGGGTTGAATCTTGCTAAACTACCAACAAATAGTGGCTACAAAAAGATAAAGCAAAGACCAAAGACACTTATAATATAATAAGATACAAAGAAAAGGTGTTACAAATAAATAGAAAGATTGCAAAAAGGAGCATAATGTTCACTGCATGTCAAACCCAAGAAGAAACAACAATGAGAAGATTTATAATATACAACAGAAGCAATTCTAATCCTTTCACTACACAAACTTACCCACTTCGTTGCAGTTGCAGGTCCATATTTACCATTGTCATTATACATACATAATTCAAAATCATTGCAAAAACCTAATGCTCTACGGTAGTAAAATCAGGTTAAAAAGGCTTATGTAGAAGCATAACTGTGAACCTCTCCTGCAACCTTGCTTTCCTAGTCCCATTCCTCAAAGCCCGTAGTGCTATGGCTGCAAATAATTTACAGTTAAAGATAATGTATTATGAAATCATTTACAATTAATGATAAATAGTTTTATCTTTTTCCCAGAAAATCATATAACTTATACTTTTAACAGAAAAAAGATAAACGGTTTTACCTTTTTCTCAGAAAACTATTTAATTTTATTCTTGAAAATCATATAAACATTTCCAAACAATGGCATAGCAGGTCATAAGTTTACCTTTTACTTGTATGTAAATATACATACATACATATTTTTAAATTGTCAAAACTAATGCATAACAGGTTAAGTGTTTACTAAACACATATATTTTGGGTATATCAAACTGTCAAAGCACATATGTATATAACAGATTATGTGCTTACTAAGCAAACACCTTTAACATATTTAAGCATACCATCTAACCAACCTCATTACTACTGGACCATTCATCTCATAAATTCCATGGCAAATAAACACTTCAGAGCGCCAGTTTTATCAGAAAAATGATAAACAGTTTTATCTTTTTCCCAGAAAATCATATAACTTATACTTTTAAAAGAAAAAAGATAAACAGTTTTATATTTTTCACAGAAAATCTTATAACTTATACTTTTAAAAGAAAAAAGATAAATGATTTCCCAGAAAATCATATAATTTTATCTTCTTTGGCTATTTTGTAAAGGCATAGTAAAAATTTAGTAGAAGATGATGGACTGAACCTTGCTAAACTACCAACAAATAGTAGCTACAAAAAGGAAAAATAAAGACCAAAGACACTTATAATATAATAAGATACAAAGAAAAGGTATTACAAATATGACTTGTTAATGATAAAATTTAACTTTTGATTACAAAATTGCATTTTTGTAATTAACAATTTTTAGATGTTAGTAGAATATCTTATTTTACTTCAGATTTAAAAAAGATAGTTGATTCTATCTTTTAGTAAAAGATAAAAGATAAGTTAAATCGAATATCTTATTTTATTTCAGATTTAAAAAAGATAATTGAATTTTTTTAGAGCTAAAAATGATTACAATTGTTCTTTTAATTTACTATTTTCACTTGTTATTTCATAAAGTCATAAAGGGGTGTCATGATACCTGTTGTATATGATACGAGTGGTGAGAAATATGAATGTATAAATTCCTTAACCAAAACATACAATGGGTCCCGCTTGCCTATCAGCCATTTACAAACAATCCAACACACATAATAACACAACAAGCCTATCCTAGCATGTAGAATAGCTAAATTACAATTAAAATCTTAATAGGTAAAGAGTTATGGATACGTCTTCCTTATGCTCTCCTCTGTTTCCCAAGTACATTCATTCTCATTCTCGCCCCACTGAACCTTGGCCATTTTCACCGCCTTCCTTCGAAGTTGCTTCGTGTCGTACTCGACAATACAGATTGGCCTACGGTTCCCAACCGCCTCAGGTTCTACTTCGATGTCATCCAACTGATCCCGTGAAATAGTCATATCGGGATCGTGCATGAACTTCCTTAACTGGGAAACATGAAATACCTTGTGAACTCCCGCAATCTTGTTAGGTAATTCAACATTATATGCTAAATTCCCAACTTGTTCGAGAACTGGGAATGGACCAACAAATCTTGGTGTTAACTTGTCTCTCCTACCAAATCGAATCATGCTCTTTAATGGAGAAATCTTGACAAACACCAAGTCACCAACGGAGAACTTTAAATCTCTTCCCCTCTTATCAACATATCTCTTCTGCCTATCTTGGGCAGCCTTCATTCGCTGTTGGATAACCTTGATCTTGTCTGAAGTTTCTCTTATCACATCTGGCCCAAGCATAAACTTCCCACCGGTTTCCAACCAACATGACGGTGGGTTGCACGGTCTTCCGTACAAAGCTTCAAATGGAGCATACCAATACTGGACTGATAACTGTTATTATATGCGAACTCAACCAAATGCAAATGGTCATCCAATGATCCACCAAAATATGATATGCAAGCTCTCAAGAGATCTTATAATACTCAGCTCACCCTCTCTGTTTGACCATCGGTTTGAGGATGGTACGCGGTACTGAGATGTAATTCTGAACCTAAAGCCTCTTGTAAGCTCTTCCAAAATCCACTAATAAACAACGGATCTCGGTCGCTCACAATGCCTTTGGGTACTCCATGAAATCTCATTACCCACTTCATGTACAGTTCTGCTAACTTAGTTATTGTTCTATTTGACTTGATAGGTACAAACCCTGCACCCTTGGTCAATCAGTCCACAATCACCCAAATGCTATCATGGCCCGATCTAGTCCTTGGTAACCCATCAATGAAATCCATTGAGACTTGTTCCCATTTCTATTCTGGAATTTCTAATGGTTGCAACAAACCACTAGGCTTCTTTTGCTCGACTTTAACTAGCTGGCAATTTATGCATTTGGCTATAAACTTCCCAACATCTCTTTTCATCCCTTCCCAGTAGTAGGTCTGCTTCATGTCTCGATACATTTTGTTACCATCGGGATTTATAGTTAGTTTTGAGTAATGACATTCTCAAAGCACTTCATCTCTCAATCCATTGACATTGGGCACAACTTGTCTCCCATTCTTTTTAAGCCATCCATATGGATCAAGCCCATACTTATTCATCTCCTCAATGTCGATATCCATCTCTAACTTGGAGATGATTTCCAATAGGTTAGGATCGTTCCTCTGACTGGAACCAATCCGCTCAATCAAAGTGGGTATGATCATCAAACTTGCTAACAATTCTGGATCCAATTCGCACTTTGGTCTGAAATCGTACCCTGCAATATACTCTAGTTGCTTCCATTCAAGAAACATAGCCCCTAAACTGGCATGTCTCCTACTGAATGCATCAGCTACCGCATTGCCCTTTCCGGGTGTGTATGCGATATCGAAATCATAGGAAGCCAAGAATTCTAACCATCTCCGCTGACGAAGATTTAGATCCTTCTGAGAGAAAAGATACTTTAATGATTTATGATTGGTAAACAACTCAAATCTTTCTCCCACGTGATAATGTCTCCACATCTTCAACGCGAACACGATTGCTGCCAATTCCAAATCATGGGTAGGATATCTTTTCTCATGCGGTTTTAGCTGTCGACTAGCATAAGCTACAACCCTACCTCTTTGCATCAATACAACGCCTAGTCTGGTACCGCAGGCATCTGTGTATACCGTCATTTCTTCATTCTCTTTAGGATTGACTGACACTGGCGCACGCGTCAACTTCTCCTTTAGACTCTTAAATGCATTTTCACACCTTCCATCCCAGATGAAAGCTTGATTCTTCTTGGTCAACTGAGTTAACAGTGCCCCTATCTTGGAGAAGTCCTGGATAAACTTACGATAATATCCAGCCAATCCCAAGAAACTTCTTACGTCTGTTGCATTCTTGGGCGTAAACCAATCTTGTACCGTAGCTACCTTCGTAGGGTCTAAGGCAATACCATTCTCTAAAACAACATGGCCCAAGAATCTCACTTCCCTCCTCCAGAAGTGACACTTATAAATTTTTTTTTTCAATTGGTGTTTCCTCAACACCTCCATCACTGTCCTCAAATGTTCCTTGTGTTCTTCCTCTGTCCTCGAGTAAACCAAGATATCGTCCACGAACACAAGAACAAACTTATTCAATTGATCCCTGAATACCCTATTCATAAGATCCACAAAATATGCTAGTGCATTGGTCAACCCGAATGGCATGACCAACCACTCATAGAATCCAGACGGCGTCTGAAATGCCTTTTTGGAACACTCTCAACTGCTACTCGGAGCTGATGAAATCCTGTCACGAGGTCCAACTGGGAGAGCACTCTTGCTCCTTCCAATTGATCAAACAAATCACCTATCTGTGGAAGAGGATACTTATTCTTCCTAGTCACCTTATTCAACTCGCGATAGTCTACACATAATCGAAGGGAACCATCTACCTTAGTGGAAAATACAACTGGTGCTCCCCACTCGGAGACACTCCTTCGGATAAATCCCTTCTTCAAAAGATCGCTTACTTGCATCCCGATCTCTCGCTGCTCCCTTTGCGTCATACGACGAAGTGGCATCACTATAGGTCTGGCATCTCTCACTAAATCAATACGGAACTCAATCTCTCGGTGTGGTGAAAGTCCGGTCACTTCCTCGAAGATATCCGGATACTGGCTAGCGACAGAACCCCTGATAACTCATCCTGTGGGATGTCAAGGGAATTTAGAAAACTAGCCATCACCTCATCACTAGGTAGGCCAATAAACACTACTCTCCACCCATCATCTGCCTACCATCCGCCCACCATCTGCCCACCACACCATATCTTTGGAGCCAATCGAGTAAAGCCCAAAGCAAAGCAATCACAAGCAAACATTCATCCATTACTCGATACGACCAAATTTCGACAAATCATACTAAGGCTAGTCGAACCACCAATCGAGTTCGTCACTACTAAAGCTCTATCGACTATCTCGGGTTCCACTCCCAACCTATATACCGGGTCACTAGATATGAAGGAACGGAAAGCCCCAGTATCAAGCAGTACTCGAACAGGAACATCATAAACAGAAAGCATACCTTGAATGACGACATTCTTTCCTTTCTCCATCGCAGTTGGGGCATTCGACGAAGAAGGAACATCATTAATAGCATATGCTTTCACAATCTTCTTCTCTTTAGGGGGTTGCGGACATTTATCCTTGTGATGCCCCCACTTGGACGCAGTTGAAGCACTTCCTATCCGCTGGCTTTGCTCGACATTCTTTGGCATAGTGGCCCTTATTGCCACAGCTAAAGCACTCAACATCCTTCCTATCTTTCTTTTTCTGACCATCCTTGGTCTGACTCTGCTTCCTTTTATTCTGGGAATTATTCTTGCCTCCACCGCTTGCTTGCAGCTTTGTCCTTTCTGCAGCTGTAGCAGCGGCCTCAGTCTTGGGCTTATGAAAAAGGCTATCTGATCTCAACGCTTTCCCAACAATTGATTCAAAAGTCTCATCAATATGGTTTATAAGCCTTTCCCCCAAGTACTGATCTAAGCCTGTTATGAATTTCTCATTCTTCTTCTCGGGAGTGTCAATAAGGGATAATCCATACTTCGATAAAATATCGAACTTAGAAATATACTCCGAGACTTCCCTACCCTTCTGCTTAAGCTCTAAGAGCTTCCTAACAATTCTGATTTCTGAGCAGCTGGGATATACTTATCACTGAATCGGGCCTTGAACTGATCCCAAGTACCTTGATCCTCAGGGGTAGCTGCATTAATAGCATTCCACAAATTCATAGCCAATCCTTGCAGCTGATGGGATGCTAGCTTCCTCTTCATTGCGTCCTCGATTCCTATATCCTCGAAGATACGCTCACAACTATCAAGCTAATCCTGAACTTCTGCAGCCGATTCCGTTTTGTGGAACAGCTTCTCACCAAGACTAGTGTAGTCCTTACAAAGCTTGGTGAAATCGTCCTTAGGCGCCTGCACCACTGCACCACCACCATTTGCTGCAGCATTAGGAGCTGCCCTCTGAACATCCCTAAGCATCTCTCTCATGAAGTCAGTGAACATCGTCCTCATATCAGGAGCATTCCTATTATTGGCTCCGAACCAGCATTCCTCGTATATCAGCTCATCGTTCAATCTGTAAGGAGAAAACGATTAACCATCTCTTCAGTGGTGCCAGTGTCGTGCGACTCCATCCTTAGATATAGTAATAGTATACATACATACATATATATATATATATTGAAAATCAAAATAATCACAAATACGTGCTTTGATATACGTATACTATCTCTCCCTAATGTCTTGCCCTAGGCTAACTACGCAACCTAGAGCTCTGATACCAAGTGTGACGGCCCGCCCCGCACCAATCGACATTTCCCTGAAGTGCATTGTACCGATGTCCAACCAGCACGGGACAGTCGTCGAATGAAAGGAAAAAGGAAGGGATTTGAAACTATGAATCGTCAAAGAATCGGTAGTATATCTCACAGCGCATGGAACAAAAACATAATAATAACATAACATGATATAAAATAGGCGAGACAATGCATAAGCTGAGAACTAAACCATCATAGTAGCGGAAAAATTCAAAATACAGCTTATGATCTAGACCATCATTATTACAACTTTTAAGACTGTCTCTAAAGAAAAATAGGAAGGTACACTACTAATGCCCAAGGTAGTGACCAGCAACAAAACAGGGAGAATATATGGGAACAATACGTGTAGGCCTCCTACTCGTCTCCAGATAGCTACTCCTGCATAACCAGTAAACCTGTCTCTAGTCTGTTTGTTTAGGAGCACCTAGAGTAATAAGAAGAGACATAAAACTCTGGGTCAGACAAAAATCTGGTATGAGCGATAAGAAGCAAAAAACAGAACAATAACAGGTATATATAACCATACCTGAACTTGGGCCTGCAACCAAAGAGTTAGCACAACATGGTGTACAATACTCTAGGGTGACACTAACATATAGTGTGAAAATAATGGGGATGGGGTGTGCATGTCACGGTGATAACAAACATTGGACATAGTAATCATCCTCACATCTCTCACTCAGTGTATAAAGTATACGATATCTACCACTTTGATCACCCAATTCTTTGTTACGATCACTGTGCCCCATAGAGTCATGACGGCTCCACTGCACTGATCCTTAACCACTAATACTTTGCTATGTCCACTCTGCCTCTATGGAGTCATGACAACTCCACTGCACTGGCTCATAGCCCATCTATGATCACTTTGCCCCATGGAGTCATAACAACCCCATTGCACTGATCCATAGCCAATATCCGTCTCCCAGCGGTGAGTCAAAGCTAAAGACATCGATAACCCCTTTGCACATGTCCCGCAAAAATTCAAACTCATGAAGTTAACTCATTGGTTCCCCTCTGGATCCTGAGTACTCACTTTCAATTTGGACTACCTTTGCATCTCGGGTTTTGGTCATCATCCCGGTTCGCGACTCTTCAGTTTAGCTCGTGATTCTCCCTATCGGCTCGTGATGCTCCAAAGCTCCGGTTCATGATCCCCCATGTTGGCTCGCCCTCCTAGGTTCACGGTTCGTGGCTCCTTCCTTAGTTCTCGGTCATGGTGTGTTCCGGGTCGTGATCGTGACTCCACTCGCGGGTCATGGTCGTGATCAGTGGTCGACTCGCCATTGGGGTCATGAGCCTCGACTCGTGGGAAGAGGAAGGGAACTGGCTCGTGCAAAGCAAGAGCGACTCATGATGCATCCATTCATGGGCTTTTGGTCGTGGTCTTCTAGTCGCGAGCTGGTCGGGTCGCTAGGGTGTCTCACGAACGGAACATGACTAATTTCCTGTAACTTTTCTAGCGAGCAATTTACGCCATACGACTGCATTTTCAACCAATCTAACAATTATAGGCAATCACAGAACACTCCAAACAGTCATAGTAACATATGGAATCAAACATAAACACCAAAACAACAATTTAACATGTTAATATGGATTAAACATACCCAAAATCCATGTTTTTCCCTTAATCCCCCTTAATCATATTTAATCATTGTATTAGCAAAACATGTTCAAATTAACCCAAATTTCTAACAGGGGCATAAAATAATATTTAAGAATTTCTACATATTTTTCCAGATTTTTATAATGCATAATTTCGTTAATTAACACTAATCACCCCTAATTAGTGAAAAACAATGCAAATCACTCACCTTAGCCACAAATAAATTATAGATCTGAAATTCTCTACTGTTTTGGATCGAATTGCTATGCAACACAGCAGCTCCAACTCTGATTTGGTGTTGATTTGCCTTGATTTGATGTTGATTAAGCTAATACACGATTAAAAAGCGATTTGGGATGAATTTAGAAGGTGGAGGCTATTGCTAGGGTTGAAGGGAGGTAAGTGGCGGCTGTAAAAATGAATAAAAACTGAATTCCCTACCCCTATCATGCCTCTCATAACCTTAATCCCAAAATGAGTTATGGGCCTAGCTGCTAATCACCCTAATTAGGCTCGGTTAAGCTGTTTTTCACCTTCCAAACCTATTTCAGTCATATCTCCCAAGCGGTAAGTCCGTCTTGCTAATATGACCACTTTATGGAAAGGTAAACCATCATCCGAATCTAATGGAAGTGGTTTCAGGTCAAAACTCCTTACTAATCAAAAGTTATAGGCAAAACAAGAGTCACTAGGGGCAAAACGGTTATTTAAAAATCAGTAAAAATCGTGAACATGGGAAATGACCCTAATAGCTGTTCCCCAAAGTTACATGACTATATGACTTTATAAGAAAATGAAATAAATATTCTATGATCCTCTGATGTGTAGAATGCGAGGCATTACAGGCATGCTCTTCTTCATTCTTGGAGAAGATCAAAATATCATCAACAAAGACTATTACAAATTTGTTTAGGAAGTCCCGAAACACCTTACTCATCAAATCAACAAAATAGGCGGGTGCATTTTTCAACCCAAAAGGCATAACTAGCCATTCAATGAAACCATTTCGGAGTTCTGAAAGCAGTCTTATCTATGTTGTCCTCAGCCACCCTCAACTGATGGAATCCCGTAGCCAAGTCCAACTGAGAAAATACCGAGGCACCAACAAGCTGATTAAATAAATCGTCAATCCTCGGAAGTGGGTGTCTATTCTTATTGGTGGGCTTATTCAATTCTTTATAGTTAACACATAAATGAAGTGAACCATCCACTTTAGTTGCGAATACTACTGGTGCACCCCATTCTGATATGCTTCGTCTGATAAACCCTTTCTCAAGTAGCTCCCCTACTTGCTTACTCAGCTCCCTCCTCTCCCTTAAAGCCATGTGGCGCACTGGTAATGCAACTGGCTTTGCATTGTCCACCAGATATATGCGGAAGTCAATCTCATGCCTTGGAGGTAAACCCCGTACCTCATCAAAAACATCGGAATAATCTTGAACCACTGGAACAGATTGCAAATCATCTATAGATACATCTAGAGAATACAGGAAGCTAAGCATAACAGACCCTTGGGGGTCATAAGAAACTTCGAGGGTCTTCTCATGACAAGTCAGGAGTTCAACAATCCTCCTCTCACAATCCAGAATGGCTCCATACATGATTAGCAAATTCATTCCTAGAATCAACCCACAGCCCATAAACCCAAGCACATACGCATCGCATTCAAACTCGATGCCTAACACAGATAATTTCAAACCCCGATAAATCATCGATAAATGAGCCGATCCACTAATGGGGTTTGAAACAACTATGGGATCTACTACCATACTAGTAATTAAGTGCAGAGATTCAACTACAGAATTTGATATAAATGAGTGTGAAGCACCAGAATCAAAAAGTGTTCTAACTGGATGGTTTGAAAGGGAAACTAAACTTTCTATGGAAAATTTTCTACCTCTTTCAGTAGCACTGATCGCGAGAGCATGCACCTGTTCTCTAGAAGTCCATGTTCTTTGACCTTGTCCCTGTTTCTTCAGGCACTCGTTGGAGAAGTGTCCGTCCTCTCCGTAATTAAAGCAATTGGCCTTCCTTCTCTTACAATCTTTGATCAAGTGACCCTCCTTTCCACAATTGTGACATTTTCTCTTATCCTTGCCTTTATCATCTTTCCATGCTTTCTTCTGTTGTTGTTGTTGCTGCTGCTGCCCCTTCTTGGGCCACCTTCTTATTCTGCGATGTTCCCTCAGCTTTTATTTCCTTCTTTTCTCCCTTGTCCTCCTCATGCATTAGGGCCATATCAACAAGCTTTTCAAAGGTGGTCCCCATTGGAATATGGCACATAGCTAAACCATGCAGAGGCTCATTCATCCCTTTAGCAAACCGCAAAGCCCTTTTGTGCGGTGTATCCACCAACTCTAGCCCGAACCTTGCCAGCTAGTTGAACTTGTATACAAACTCCTTTACCATTAAATTTCCTTGTTTGAGTGTTAAGAACCTCTCCATCTGTATGCTTCTCTCAGCTTGGGAAAGAAATTTCATTTCGAACCTCTATCTAAAGTCTTCCTAAGTTTCCACCGAACGTCCAGCTTGGGCGATTTCCCACCAAAATGAGGCTTTGTCCTTTAACAGCCAAGTAGCTAACTGAATCTTTCTTCGGTCCTCCACTTCAAAGATTATGAATAAGTCCTCGGTCTCCTTAAGCCAATTCCGAGCTTCTACGAATGCCTCGTTCCCATGGAATGGCCTTCCTTCCATAGCCCGTAAGTCTTTGTAGATCTTGGCAAAGTTGTCAGCTCTTGAAGGGGGAGGAGGAGGAATGACTGGTGCAGCGAGGGGAGGAATGTCTCTTTGGCCTTCGGCCTGCACCTTAGCCTCCAAATACCTATGGAACCATCCAGGTATTGTGGCACCCTCTGGGATATTAGGGTTGTTTTGTTCCCCAGACATTCTGGAAAAGGGAAAAGGAAGAAATTTAGATAAAGGACCGAAGGATACTACATATGGATTTTTGGGGATGTTTTTCAAAACAGGCTTTTATTTGAAAATGCTTTCTTTTAAAACCTTTTTGAAAATAATTTCCAAAAACTTTTATCTAATCTGGTAACCTTCAGCTCTGATACCAAGTGTGACACCCCACGTCCGTTAATGTCACTCACTAAGGGAATGCATTAAGTTTCGTGAAGTGCTATAGGTAAACAGACACATAATATTTACAATATAGATATAAATAAGGCAACAGTAGAAAATTTTAATTTTTATTTCAACCATAAAGCATAATACCATGGTGCACAATTCCATAAGTCACAAAAACCATTACAATAAAATAACTTCTGCCTTGCACCATCAGAATACATAAGTAAATAAAAAGAAAAAATTTCCCTGATTAAAAGAGTTAAGCCATAGTAGAGACAAGGGCATGAGCCATACTTCAGAAGTAGATCCTAGCAAGATGATATCTGAGTCCTGATTAAGTATGAGTGTTCCCTCCCTAAGAACTTGAGTGGGGGGGGGGGGGGAGGGGGAAACGGAAGAAAGAAGGAGAAACAACAAGTTCAAATATAAAGTCTGGCGAGTCTAGTTACTTTTAGCCAGTAGATAAATAAAAGCAACTTGATAGGCATACAAAGTGGATAAGAGAGAGATCACTACATAAATGACAGGTGTGACAAGGTAAGCAAGATAAGGTGTATGTGCCTCACTAATGAATACTTTGCACTATTACTAGTATAATCGAAATGAGATGATCCATTCCACTATAAGTTGTAGGCTTAGGGCATACATCCAAGTATACCCTAATCACTACCATAATCGATTGGCTCCTTACACTACAACAAAAACACCATATTACAATTTTAATTTTACAACTGTGCAAAAAGCACAGTTGTAATAAATGCTTTTTTATAACTGTGCAGAACGCACTGTTGTAATAAGTGTTTTTTACAACTGTGAAAGAATCACTGTTGTAATAAACATATATATCACAACTTTTCATTTTATTTGTTGTAATAGAGATGCCTAGTACAAACTTCATGTTTATAATATCTATATTTAATAACTAATTATATTGGTATTTAATAATAATAATTAATAATAAACTTGGGAATCAATAATATTTGTTATTTATTACTAAATAATTAATAGTTGAGATTTAAAAATTAGTACTGAATAATAGTAAAAAAATCATAATTAATTAATTGGAGTAATTAAAAATAAATTAATGATATATATATATATATTTATATCAAATAAGTAATACGTAAAAGATTATAATCGAATAGTAATATATAATTAAGTTGCATAATGAAATAATTTGTAGTAATAATTATTAACAAATAATTAGTAACTAACAATTAATAATTAACAGTTAATAAATTAATATTTAATAATCAATAGGTAAATATTAAATACTAAATATTTGATTTAAATTAATAATTTATAAATGATTCACTATTAAATACCAATCAATAATAGTTAATAATAAAATTTTATGATATATAATATTTAATTTAATGATAATAATATTATAAACATGATATGTTCCAAGTTGAAAGCATTAAAGGCTCTCTTGGCTCCAAAATCAAATTTCCCGCTAGCTCCAAAACTAAAAATTTGGGTTTGAAACTAAAATTTCTTGTAAACGACCGCTCCAAATAACCTAAAATTTCGTTTTCCCTCTATGTCCCTTGTTCGCTTTATCTTCCTTCCTTTTCTTCACTTATTCGCTTTTTTGTCCTTATTCACTTGTTTCCGATCGCTCCGTATAACCTAATTTACATTTTCTTCACCCACCTGCCTCCGCCTTCTTTTCCTCCACACTCGACCTCTGCAATCATAACCTATTCTCACTTGCATCCTCCCCAAACTGCCACCATCTGATGCTTTTACAACCAGATCTGAACCCCTACCATATTCGCAACCACCTGCTTCCTCCAGTGTTTATCTTACAAAGAGCCATTACCTGAATCGACATGTTGTGAAGTGGGAAGTCAAGCTCGAGATGGAAAATACTTCCCCAAATCTTGAACAGCCTATAAAAGACTCTATCTTTAAAGTCTGATTCACACCTAATTCCAATAATATTCTCATCTCCTCTTGGGATTCCACTCTTCGATTGTATGATATAGATGCGTCTGTTACTAGGTTTGAGGTTGAATTTGATGGACCGGTGCTTGATTGTTGTTTTCAAGATGAATGCAGTGTGATTTCTGCTTATTTCGATGGGTCCATCCAAAAGTTCGATTTGAACACAAAAAGGAAAACTACCATTGGGAATCCTGATGATTCGGTTATACATGTTGAATGCTCTGACCAAACAAATCAAGTTATTGCTGCAGGATTGGACAGAAAGTTGATTCTTTGGGATATCAAAACGAAAGGTGTTGGGGCACTGAACCAACAGATTCAGAAATTTGATCGCTTTCAGCATCTGGTCTTCATCTGTTGGCTGCTGTTGGATCTAAGACCGTCTTCTATGACTTGCGTAACTTTAGAAATCCTATGCAATCAAAGGATTTTTCTCACAAATATTAGATAAGCAGTGTTAGTTCATTTCAAAGATGCTAGGGTAACGTGTGCCTTTAAATCCAAACACTTATATTTAGAAAAATCTTGAACTTTTGTGGAATAAATAAACATGGTTATCATTCATCGCTGTTTAAGCAAAATTTAATAATATTATGATAATTGGCAATCAGATTAATGCCATTATAATAAACCTTTAAATTATTTGACCTTTGATGTTATGTATTTCCCACATTATAAACTCCAAGTATCCAATCACTTTGTGTGTTTTTCAGGGTACGCGGTTGGGCCACATGATGGATGTGTTGAATTGAAGTACTTTGATTATGACAAAGATTGTGAAATGGGGTGAGATTTTTATTAGTGTTTTACATCTCGTATCTGTTGTCATACACAATTATTTACTTACTCGCTTATGTAAGATCTCACGCTACATCTGTTACTTTGAACCGACTGACTATGGATGAAAATGCACGCAACTGTTTTCAAATTCAAATTTCTAACAGATCTGAACAACAATCAACATAGAAGTGGCTTGCTTGCTAACTTCCATATAAGAAAGCATTTTACAACTTAGTAAAACTAAAGAGATAAAATAATTTGCAAATAAATTTTGTTTCTTCATATTTCTGAAACAGATATGCCTTTTGGTGTAATCCGAAGTCAAAGTACCAGCTTGTATCAGTGAATGTCATCAAACTTCATCCTCTGTATGTTTTCAGTATTCTCTCTTCTTAAAACTGCAACTGTATGATTCTTCAAATGGTAACTGTACGAGTAAAACTGAAAGGCTAATATGGACTTATGCAACAATTCTTCCTTTGTTATTGGAGACAACGAAGGGTACACTGTTATTTGGAATGCTGAAAGAAAAAAAAGAGTGACTGATCTTGAGAGGTTCTCTAACAGTATATCTTCATTTTCAGGTAACAAGGATGGTCAACTCTTGGCCGTAGCATGCAGTCGTACATATCAAGAGGCCGAATAAATAGAAGAGTCGGCTCAAATATTTGTATGCAAGTTGGAGGGTATCAGCTAGACAAGTTCACAAGTTAGTTTTTTTTATATTAAAATCGACTTCTATTTTGTGTATGATCTCATAGTTCATATGATAATAGTAGTACATCGGAACTGCAAGTTTGGATAAGACATGGAGACTTTGGGACATAGCTACAGGTATCGAACTACTATTGTCTACAAGAGGGTCATAGTAGAAGTGTCTGTGCGGCAGACTTTCATCCTGATGGATCTTTAGTAGCTTCATGTGGTATCAATGCACTTACCGGTGTATGGGATCTGCGCATCGAGAGAAGCATTCTTGCGTTTGAAGGTCATGTTAAACTTGTTCATGGAGTAAGTTTCTCACCTAATTGGTACCATTTAGCATCTGCAAGCGAAGACAACACATGTAGAATATGAGACTTAAGAAAGAGGAAGTGTGAGTATACTACACCAACACATTTGTATGTATTGTGTTTTGTTGAGTATGTATGTATTGTGTTTTGTAAGGATATTATGTAAAAAAATGATGAGAGTTTGAAAAAACTAATATATCGTTTTGGTTCATGTTTTAAGTTTGTTGGTATCTTCAATTTTGTAGATAATATGTTCTGGAATTAATTCTTTTATTAGTAATATGTAGATAATTTGTGTAAATATTATAATTGTAAAATAATAGTTGTAATAAAATATATCAATAAAGTTTATTACAACGGTGAAAAACAGTTGTAATAGATTTTATTACAACAGTGCAAAACTGTTGTTATAAAGTTTATTACAACAGTGGAAAAAAGTTGTAAAATATACATATTACAATGGTGTTACAACAGTGCAAAAAAGTTGTAAAAGATATTAGTCTATTACAACTTCTTAATACACGACGGTTTGCCCACTGTTGTAATAGGGTCATTTTGTTGTAGTGTTACTCCGTAGATATCCTGTGTTGACCCCACAGTAGGAGGTACCACTTCCTAAAGTTGCAACCCAAGATGTGCACAACCATTCTACTAGTGTCACGGTCGTCTTAGCCCCCTCTACCCGGCCCATGCACACACATGTCCCTGGTCGGTTTGCGCCGCCCACACCGTCCGTCTCGTTTGGATATCTTACAATCAATCAATAAGCATGCCCTTTCTCCGCCTAGTACATAGTTCTTTATTTGATACCTACTCTGGGTTACTGACTGAAACGGGTCCCACACAATATGATACAAGCTCTCCCCCTTGTCTTGTACCCCACTACGTTTTCCACTGACTATGTATAGCCTTAGGTGTCTTTAATTACATAGCCCTATACCAGTTATGCTTACTCTAAAGGGTGTCTTTAATTACATAACTTGATTACATTATCTACCGGTTATGTATACCAGTAGGTGTCTTTAATTACATAACCTTATTGGGTTAAGTTCGTGGGCCTATATACAAATATTACCCACCTCCTCTAATTTGCTTAACCCACCCACTACCCATCCAATTTTACTTAATCCTAACTTAAGTTCATAATCATATAATCTTTAAACTAGGTTAAGTAGTCCAACTCTTTTACCATGTCCATTTATGGTTTTATAATGGGCTAGACCTCCCACATTAAGCCAACAACATGTGGATGTTGGATATGCCGGTCAGGTCCGAGCAGACTTATTCCACAGTTGGGCCTAACATCGTGTCATAGCCCAATTCGTATTTACGTACTTAGACCTCCCACATTAGGTTCAACATTAGTGGCTGTTGGATATGCCGGTCGAGTCCGGGCAGACTTCCGCCACTAATGCAACCTAACCTTGTGTCATAAGTACAATTACAATTCCTAATTGTAATTACTAAACATTCCTTTTTTAATCCAAATCTACCTATATCATTATAGGTAATTGTTTCTATGTTTCCCTATTTGAATTATATGTCCAATACTACATAAATTATGCCAATTATAAACCCCTTTTCCCCTGTTTCTTAAGTAACGTATTCACACGTATTTTGGCAGCATCTAGGCTATAAAGTAGCCTAGCCAAAACAACGAAAAAGGGAATATGACAAAGGATGATATTTTTTCAACATGTCTTAGCATACACATAAACTTAACATGATAACAAGGTGAGTGGACATGTAATTTTCATCATAACAAGGTGGACATAAAACTAATGAACATGTGGCAACTATGGTGTAAAAGCAACATAATGAGATCTAGTTCAACTATTTAGATCTAGCATAAGTAGCGTGACATAGCAACATGTTTAGATCTAAAAAAGGCTACACATGTCAAGTTTACAACATATTTAAACTAATCACAATATGACAGTTGAAAGGTGATTTACATAAAGAACTAAATCTAGCCAATATTACAATTGTCCAATAGATGTACATTCACCATAATACAGTTACAAGTTCAGATCCACATAGACAACATAATAGAATAATCATAGTTTTATCAGATCTAGGGAATTAATCTATCATGACATGGTATATGATTTAACACTTGCATAGAATCATACTTTACAACATATCCAAGTCATAGTCTTTCACAATTTACTTTCATTTATCTAAACCTAAAAAAAATTTAGAAACTCACAGCATTAGGTTTAGAGAATTGAGAAAGAACGAGTCTAGAATTTCAGAATTTGATTTGCAAATTATGTTGTTGTAGAAAACGGTTCAGTTCGCACTCCAACAGCATATGGCCTCCATGACTTCCAATAAATAAAATATGAGAAATAGCCACCTATTTATAGTTGCAGAGCCCTCTGAAACCGACTTCTACCTCAACCCTAGGGGTGTTGATACCCCTGTGGATGGGTTGACCCCTAGGTTGACATCCCTTCAGAGGGGTCGACCCCTAGGTCGACACCCCTCTAGGGGGTCGACCCCCTAGAGCGAGAATTTTGCCGCTCAAAGAATTTTTTTGAATTTGAATCTTTTGGATAAAATTATGACTCAGCTCTGACTCATCTCTGACACATGCGTATGTGTATAATTTTTCTACGCGTATAAAAACTTAAAACCCTCATAACTTCCTCATACGGTGTTCGTTTTACGCAAATCAAATGTCTATCTTGACCAGAATTTCGAGATGGATGCAATGGTGCAGTTCGTTTCCTCTAATTCTGAATATTAAATTAATTATTTTTTAATTTATCCTATTTTAGTGTTGGTACTAATTCGGGGTGTTACATGCTAAGTATAGACTCGACACCGAGTCATACCCTTGACTCGTCAAGGGTCAATCTTCATAATCGAATATTCATGTTAGCTTTTGAATTTCACTACATTCAGATTTCTGGCCCACCACTCACTGGTTTCTCCTTAAATGTTTGACCTTCTACACAAAAAGGGGAAACATTTGGATTCCCCATATAGACTCTGCTATTACCTTTTAAATTATCACATCTTTTAAACACTTTTGAATAATTTATAACTTAGGTCTAAGGACTAACTACTTGACATAATTAGAGATCCATCTAGCATAACTAGTATAAAAAAACCGAATGAAATGGATATAGGTGAAGTGAGATTGTGAAGACCCGCTATACACCATCGACATTTATAACTAAAAAAACTAGTATAAAAAAACTGAATGAAATGGACATAGGTGAAGTCAGATTGTGACGACCTACTATACACCATCGATGTTTATAACCAAAAATTTGCATTGTACAAGCAATCAATCGATGTACAATGATCGTCAGGAGAAAAGATTAGTAGAATGGAAGAGAAGAGAAAGAAGCGAACACAAAACATAAACACAATCACAAAACTCGTCGTATATCTCACAATGCGTCAGCTAACATATACTAGTAACAATCACGGATATAAAACATGTGAGATAGTAATAATTAAATAAACCATATAATCAGAGTATACAGGCTCATACAATTATACAAAACAGTAATAGAGTTTATACATGTGTTAAATAAACTCAAAATGACTCTAATAAGAATACATAACACTGATAAGGCTCCACAGTCGTATACAATGGATTAAACAACAATAATTCAAATATAAATATGTAAAACGCTGCCTCCTACGAATCCAACTATGCAACTCCGAATAATACCTGTACTTGTTACTCGCCTTCTCATCAGTATGGTCGATGAGCACCCCAGGTAACAAAAGAGAAATTAAACCTTGGGTTAGACAATAGTTTGGTGTGAGCGATAAACAAATCTCAAATCACTGTAAAACTTGTAATAGTATATACGACACAGAGGTACGGAGAATCATACATGTCATGTCCCTTCATCCACAGAGTTAACACATAACGATCGCTACATGCTATACTGTGATAAACATCATATAAAAAATGTGTCATGGATGTCTAAGTACTAATGATGACAAATAAATAAGCATCCATCATCCATCCTCGCATTTACTCACTCAGTGCATTGGATATAAGATAATGCTTGTTTTCCATAATACTCGAATCCATGCCACTCGATCGGCTAGGAGCAAGGTTGTACCCACTTGTACGCCCAAGGTGAATGTTGTAAGTCTTCCATCGTTGAAAAATAGGAGGACTCATCTGGTACAAATGGACATCACACCCACTACCCTCTCTTTACGAGTAACCACGGAAACTGTGTGTTATGTATAATCCCTTTGCACATGTTCTCCGCAACAGAATACATCAATAGACTATCAAAAAGTCTCCCATCCGAAGTCGTCACAATATGGATACCATCCCTGATGATTATCATATGTCATACAATGTCATCTTGTGTATCCCATCTCTCTCTATTCGTTGTCACATCAATACATCTTGATGTCTTTTTTGTGTCTTGGAGAAAACTATCCATCGTAGCAGTCTTGCTCTCCATCCTGAAATCATCGTCGTCGAATGACAAATTACTACATAAGAGCACCACCCCCTCATCTCAAACCAAAGCCACTGATCCAAGAGCCATCATGTCGAAATCATTATTGAAAGAACCGCCATATCCGGCTCCTCAAAATCGCACCATTATCCATGTCAAAATGGTCAATAGCAACATATCGACCACTTCATAGTAATCAATAATGACTACTCGAATCACCTATTTAACTGAAATTAGTTAAATATGCATCCATGGAAAACGTCCAGCATTCTTGCGAAATTCAGCTCGTCGCCAAGTCCATCCTTTATCTTTAGATCGGCCATTAAGCTCCAATGTCGCTCCTTCTTTAAATCCGTCGCCAAACTCCAATGTTGCTTCATCGTTAAATATATCCATGCACTCAAAAAGCTCCTTCAAGAATTTATCTCATATGTTTGATTATATCCAATAATTGTGCATTCAATCAATATACATTAACGTGTGCATTTGATAGATAAGCACCACAAACTCTGACGAACAAGATTTATCCTAATACTAGATCACTTACGAACGACCTTTTAAGATGAACCATGAAAACAATTCAACCATGTAACCAACGGTCATCCAAATTCCTAGACTACCATACAAACATACGTAATAACAATAATAAGTCGAATAGAACCTATCTGTAGCAATCATAGTAAAATAAGTGTCTGAATAACCTAAATCTAACATTATGGTCAAAATAGTGCACAATAGCACATAAATTGGTAAATGGTGTGTAATAGCATGCAAATAGATAAAAATGTGGCAATTAAGTTAAATATACTTAAATCACTATTTAATCTTTTTATTTATTATTTACTAGGTTCGACTATCCTAAATAGTATGTTTTATGATTAGAAATCAGTTTAAAATGTCAAAACTATACTATTTAAACAAATACAGTAGTGAAAGATAATATCACTCACTTTAGCCAAATCAGTCCAAAAAACTCTAAAGCATAAAGCTCATTAAAATGAGTCCATAAGAAGAAAGCGGCCAAATCTGACCTCATACGCAAAAGATAAACATAATATAAATTAATGACTATTTCAAATTATTAAATAATCATCACTATTATTAACAATACAATAAATTACCTAATCAACTCTTAACTACTTCCACAATGACACAATAACATGCATATCAGTTCCAAATAAACCAATTACTTGTAAGTTTAACACCTCTTTCCCCCAATCCACTTGACGATTTCGAATGTCGTCTTCTCCGACAAGTCCGGCTTCGCATGCTCTCTACAGCCTTACTCAATACATCATGCTTGTACCTTTCCCTAAAACTCCATTCATTTTACCAGTAGCAGTCTCCAAAAGTCGCGATGTACCCAAATGAACCCGGGCCAAGTTGGATAATGTGGCAAGGTGCGCACCGCCACAACGAACACCGCCATAACCACCATTTCCCTTAAAACGCCACGAATCACAAACAAAACCCAACAATAATTTGTTGCTCAAGAAATAGGGTTGGCCGGAGTAGCATTGAGAGCCATGATATGGGTATAAACAGGTGGAGATTTTCGATGTGGATTCGATGAACATGGTTTTGGAAATTTTCATTGAGTAAATCATTGTATTTTGATTTTTGAACTCAATAAGAAAAAGGCGGCCATGTTCCTGAACCAATAATGGGGAGAAGCATGAGTAGTGACCCGCCTAAGGGTGGGTTGAGTGGATAATAATAAAAAAAAATTATATCCATTTATTCACAATAGGGGGCCGAAACCTGCGAACTCCAATCGACACATGTCGCCTGCCGTTATCTATGTAAAAAAGACTTTTGAAAATAATGAGACTAGTCTTGAGACCCATATCGACCGTATGTGGAAGTTATCTTTTAAAATATGAATTATAAAGTGTTAGTTTCTTATAGAAATTGGCACACGTTTTATTTATGCATGACCAAACAGTACATCCAGTCGCTACAAAACTTGACGGCATGCAACTACTCACTAAAGTGATTTCATAAGTATATGTTTCGTCGCAATCTGACAATGTGCCTGTAACATCCCAAATTTTTAGCCGTCTAATATTGAACATTTAAATTTATTTTAAGTGTTGAGTTAAATTAATAAATGGATTTTTATATTGAATTTATCGATTTAATAATCGATATATGATTTAATTTCGAATATATTGAATTATCAACAAACAATTGAATTCGGAGTTAAAAACTAAATCGAAACGATTCAATCAATCAATTTAAATTCTATTTCAGTATAAACGATAATAATAAACTATTATCAATGAATTTGATTGTTTGGAATCGATTTATATTTTAATAGATTTAATTTAACATATGAATATAGTAATTTTTCAAATGGTCTAAGAATTTAATGAAATCATTTCCACTAGATCCGCAATAGTGTATCATTATCGGATTTCAATTTTCATAGCGTTTGGATTTATTGTTTGATCATACGGTTAGAAAATGCTCAAAGATAATTTAATTTAATTTTAATCATCGATTTAAATTGATATCTTTCATATATGATCAAATTTGGCTTCAAAACCTATTCTAGTGTGTTCAGAATAGCGGTATAATCCTAGAACGCCAGTCGCTTCACCTTGAAAGGAGTTCGGAACAAGATAGATATTGTTGATTTTTAATTTATAAAGACACCTCAAATTCAAATCAACTTTAAATCAAAATTCTATCAGCCACCCTATGTCTCATACTGAAGCCGACCTGTCCTTCCTATACGCAGAGCTCATTCGTATCTTCACGGCTATTCAATGGTGCCACTTTATCAAATCAAATCGAAAACCTATTCTTCTCGAGCCAAAAGTCTTGTTCCCTCTTCAATTATAAAACCATCGCTACCCCTCTCATTGTTTCATTGAACAGAAAAATCAAAACTTCTAAACCTAAATTAAAAAATTGGTCGCCTTCTTTAAATTCATATCAAAATCAAAATTGAATGCCGTCATTTGTTATTAATTTATTCAGATGCGTATGGTCATTGATGCTTGCAATCGAGTTAAGAACACTCTACTTTGGTTACAATCGATTAAAGATTTTTATGCGAGCAAGGCGCCGAGTTGCTGGGAGTTTTAATGTAACGTCCCGTATTTTGAGTAGTTAGATAGTATAATTTATTATTTTAAATATTGATTTAGAATTTTGAATGGATTTAAAATATGTAATTTGTATATATAATGTAGTTCAAACGTTAAATTTATAATTTATATAAATCAAGCTCGTAACATCGCGGTAGTTCGTAATATTGAGTATTGAACTTCAATTGAATATACCGAATCCATTTTAAGTCAGACAACCGTGAAATAAGAACCGTCTAAATCTATTTGATAATAATTTTCATGTGAAAGAGAAAAATGGGGATTTCATGTTATAGATTGAGAGCTATATCCAATTCAAATTTTCAAATAGTCGCTATGGAATCGTTTATATTTAATAACGATTAATTATATATATGTATATATCCCTATCAAATAAGCAAATTCAAAAATAGCGACCTCATTTCCGCCGTTCTTCTCAGCTAGACCTAATCTCTCTTCTAGAGTCTCCCCCTCTCAAATCAACCTTCACCTTGCTCCACCAATCCAATACAGACTGCCACCATTAAATCCTCCACCTCCGGAATCCCTTCCGTCACTAATTCCACCGCCTATCAATAACCCTAACCTAGCCGCCAGTCCTCCAGCCAAGAAATGGTCATCTCTTTTTGAATCTAAACCACGAAATGCTGGATCCTTTTCGCCCCCGCCAATGAAGCTAGTCTTCAAAGGTAAAGCGATTTAACAAACCGAACAAATCATCAACACTGCCGAGGAATAGTGGAGTGGCTACCTCGTCGACCACTTTCTGGACCGCCCGCTTCTTTATTCTGTTGTCACATCATGACTGAAGAAGCTTTGGAACCCTTCTGGGGGGGATTAAGATAATTTCGACAAGTACTGTATTCTTTTTCCATTTCGATAATGTCGAAGACCATCATAAAATATTATAAGCAGATCCAGTGCTTATTCAAAACAACGTATTTATTATACGTCCATGAGCGACGAATTTGGGAGGTCTGAACAAAGCTTTTGATTTTGTTCTGGTGTGGATTAAATTATCAAACTTGCCACTAGTATTCTTGTCAAAAATTGGTATCTGTTATTTGGCAATGCATATTGGAAAATTTCTATGCATGGATCTATCAACTGAAAAGCTTGATAGACTTGAGTACGTGAAATGTATGGCCGGGGTTTCCCCTTGTGATGAGCTACCCGATGACTTCCCAGTGTTATTACCTAACGGTAGTGAGCAGACTGTGCATGTCTCCTACTTGTGGCGGCTAGCGATTTGTGTTAAGTGTAGTAGTTTTAGTCACACTATGTTTAGTTGTATGAAGTACAGGGAGGATAAAACTAAAGGTAACCCTAGTTCAGATAGGGTTCGAGTGAATTCAAACTCAAATGGGGCACAAGTGCGAATAAACACAAATGTGAGTACTAGTCCTAGTTTGGCCCGTCCAAGCTCTGATTGGATGAAAATTATGAGGAAAAGGAAAGAAGTATCAGGCAAGAATCCCAGTTTGAGTAAGGAGAAACATATAACTATGTCAAGGGAAGGTGAAACAAGAAATAGCAGGTTTGAAGTGCTTTCTACTTTGCATGAGGAAGAATTAGTGATCGATGAAGACGATGAATGTGAGTTTATTGAGATTAGACAAGTAAGCGAGTTGCTTTCACGAGTTTTCCCTCCTTTTGTGAATGATGCTGACAGTGCTACCATGCTGTGTAAAGCATGTTCCGGAAGTAAGGCTGAAACTTTAGTTGAGAAATGCAATATTATAAGAAGAGGGAACTGGAAGAGCAAGTATGCTTGGTATGCATGGAATGGGAAATTCAAGTATAGAAACTACTCCTGGAATTTCCAGTTTTCTTGGTGTTAAAATGGTTGTTCCTGAGTAGTAAGCAAGTGACTTGGAAGCTTTTAGTAAAAAAGATGGTGATCATATTGTGACGATAGCAAGGAAGAACTCTCAAATGGAACTGGGCAAAGTGAGGAAGTTGACAATGATGCAGTGATTCAACTTGACAACTTTTTGCAAGCAAATTTCAACTGTGTTAATGAGAGTGAAAAAGAGGTAAAGCAGAATTCTAAATCAAAGTCAAAAGCTAAATTCAGATTTAAAGAGAAAGAGGTGCGTGAGAGTATTGAAGCATTGCATGTGGAAATTAATAGTGGCATGTTTGAACCGTTTGTAAGCTCTGAGAAGAAGAAAGTCATGGATAATATGACCCATAACTACAACATGTTGGATCTATACACTGTTGAGCGTGAGACGTTGGGTTACATCCAGAATGATCCGAGCTCTTCCAAGACATTGTCGCTTGTTTTCAAGTCGGGTTTCCGGAATCGAAATAGCATGATAAGCAGGATCCAAGGCAGCTCTAAACAAGAAATCACTTCCAAAGCTGCTTGTAACAGCAGCCCTATTACCCTTAGTTCTAGTAGAAAGGTAAGTGACAAAACCAAGAAGAAATTTGGTTCGTATGGTCACATCAAACCTCCTCCAGTTTACAAAGCACCTTTGGAATCTATCGTCAACGCGCTGATTACGGTATCTTCTTCTGGACGAACGTTGGGTAGTGCGCTAGTTACGAGAAGCAAAAAGGATGAGCTTCTCAAAAGTCTCGATGACGACGTGAGATGAATTGCTTAGAACAATCTTTCCTTCTTCATGTCATATTGTCTTGTAATTCTACGACTAAAACATGTAATGTTGTTGTACGTCATATTTGATAGCTGTAACGACCCGCATTCAATATATCGGAGGATCATAGAATATTTATTTCATCTTCATACGAAGTAGTATGGTCGTGTAACTTTGGGGAATGACTATCGGGGTCATTTCCCATGTTCATGATTTTTGCAGAATTTTAAATGACCGTTTTACCCCTAGCGAATCTTGTTTCGCCTGTAACTTTTGATTGGTAAGGAGTTTTGACTTAAAACTACTTCCACTGGATTTGGATGATGGTTTACCTTTCCGTAAAGTGGTCACTTTAATCAAACAGACATACCGTTTGGGAGATATGGCTGAAATAAGGATTAGACGGTGAAAAAACAGCATAATTGGGCTTAATCGGGTGATTAGCAGCTAAGCCCATAACTCATTTCGGGATTAGGGTGATGGGAGGGATGAAAGGGTTAGGGAAAATTTTCATTTCAGTTCTCTAGTCGCCATTTACCTTCCTTTAACCCTAGCAATGGCCTCCAACTCCCGAATCACCTTTCAATCACTTTCTAATCCAATATTAAGCTAATCAACATAAAAACATCAAATTCGAGGTAAAGCTGCTGTGTTGCATTGGGATTCAAACTAAATCAGTGGAGTTTCAGATCTAAGAATTTATTTGTGGTTAAGTGAGTGATTAGCATGTTTTTACACTAATTACGGCTAATTAGGGGTGATTAGTGATAATTAGTGAAATTATGACTCAGAAAAATATGTAAAAATTCTAGAATATTATTTTATGTCACTGATATAAATTTGGGTTAATATGGACATATTTTTCTAATCCTATAGTTAAAATATGCTTAAGGGGATTATGGAGAAAATCATGCTTTTGGGGTATATTTGATCTTAAATGACCTATATGCTTGATGTTTTGACCTTGTTGATTGATCCTATATGTTGCTACTACTATTTGGAATGTTTAATGATTGGTTAGGAAAGTTTGAATGGTTGAAAACGCCGTCTTATGGCGAAAATGGACGATATATGCTCGCTGGAAATGTGCACGGTTTCAGATCGGATCGGATTTTAGGGCTCGGATCGGATTGGAGAACCCGAAAAGAGAATATGAACCGGACTGGAACTTGGCACAAGAGGATGCAAGGGCGATGAGGAAGGCCTGGATCGTATCGAAATGGAATGGGGCATGGGATCGGATCAGAGGGGAGCACAAACCGAATCGCTTCAGGAAGTACGAACCAAACCGGACCAGGATTGCAAGTACTGAACCGAACCGGACATTCCCATGAGCAATCTGTTGCCACGAAATGAACCGGAGGACCAAAACCAAATGGGAGGCCTGAGGACAATATATCCGAACCGAAGGAGGAAAAACGGGCTGAACCTAATTGAGCTCCTACCACTACTACGTGACGACTCTTTTGAAGACCAACCCCAATTCGACCAAAAACCCGAGATGCAAAGGAAGTCCAAGTGGGAAGTTGTTACTCAGGATCCAGATGGGAACCATCGAGTTAACTTCTAAAAGTTGGGCTTTGCTACTGGAAATGTGCAAAGGGGTTTTCGATATCTATAGGTTTTGTTCACCACTGAGAGACGGATTAGTGGCAATGGATCAGCGCAATGGGACCATTGAGACTCCCAAGGGCAAGTGATCGTAGAATGGCTATGAGCCAGTGCCGTGGAGTCATCATGACTCCATGGGGCAAAGTAGACATAGCAAAGGATTAGTGGTTATGGGTCAGTGCAATGGGGTCATTATGACCCCAAGGGCAAAGTGATCGTCGTAGCAAAGGATTTGGTGATCAAAGCGGTGGATACCATATGCTTTGCGCGCTATGTGAGAGATGTGAGGATGATTGCAATGTTTGATGTTTGCTATCACCATAGACATGCACACTCCCACTTTACACTTTATGTTAGTGTTACCTTAGAGTATTGTACATCCTGTTGTGCTAACTCATTGTTTGCACGTCCAGGTTCAGGTATGATTAATTATACTTGTTATTGTTCTATTTTGTTGCTATTGCTCATACCAGGCTTTTGTCTGACTAGAAGTTTTTTGTCTCTTCTTATTACTCTGGGTGCTCCTAAAACGAGCATACTAGAGTGTAACGACCCGGAAAATCTGAACCAATTTAAAAATTTTAAATTGGCTAAAATAATGGATTTTAAATATTTAAAATAAATATTTTAAATAATAGAATGAAAAGTGAGTTTGAGTCGACGTTTGAAAACGAATATAATTAATTCTAATTATAAACGAGGCCTGAAATGGCGCTGCAGTTTCAAAAGTTGAATTCAAACTTTGTCGGACTGTACCGGGTGCAAAACAAAATGGATATGAGTGAAACCAAAAATATTTAAATCTGTTAGTGAATACCTTTCTAACAAATCTGAAAAATCGAAGTTTCATAGTGGAAAGCAAAAGTTATGGCCAAATGAATTTTCAGAAAGGTCACTATGGAATTTATAGAGCCCGTGAAATTGGCCATTTTGCAAACGACCTCGGAATTCGACGAAACCACTTTTGTTGGATCCGGGATGTGAAGTTGTTGCTAGGTTTCAAATTTCATAATTTTTGAAGCTAGTATGTGAGCGTGGCAAAGGAAAACGTGTTTTGGTCAATTATAGTTAAATTGGATCGACCAGAAATGGGCCATTTTTCAAACAGTCTCAGAACTCGATGAAACTAGTTTTGTTGGGACCGTATCGTCAAAACATAGCTAGATTTATTTTTCTGAAATTTTTCGAATCAGTTTGTGGCCCTGGCATATTGAAATGTACGTTCAAATTAAATATTGAATGTTTTATATTTGAATTTGAATGGAAACAGACTGAAACAGTCGAATGGACCTTCGAAACATATCCCATTGTGTTCGAAATGGGGGTAAAATGCTAGGAACGATAGTCGTTGGGTTTGATTTCGAGTTCGTGTGCAAAAACCCTATTTTAAAATTTAATAAAGTATGGACCAATAGGAAATTTTCTTTCATAATTATTTTAAAAATAAAAAAATCGAAAAACCCCCCGTATCAGCGCTCTCGACAGCGGAAAGACCCTCGCCGCTTCTCCTCCTTTTTCCGACCAAACCACGAGGAATTAGACCCCCCTCCAGTTAAACTTTTTGAAGATCTCCTCGTTACCTTTAACTCTATACCCACCAGGCCTTGTACTGTTGCGCCATCGGGGAGATCGACCCCTTCGAAGTCGGGCACTTCAGAGCGCCGCCGACGCCAGCACAGGCTACCGCAGTGGGCCCCAAGACCGGCGAACCTGCGCCTCTCCCTCCTCTACCTCGTGGTGAAGCCCGATTGTCGGATCGCTACACGGTTTTCGCAAAAATCCGTGACCTAGTTTTGAACGATTTCTGAAAGGTACGGCTTGTTTTATTTTCAACAGTTTTAATACCTTTAAACCATTGCAAACTTTTAAAAATCATATCTTTTTCTTTTCTTGACGAAATTCGATGAAATAGGAAACATCATGACTGTGAGGACGTCTTCTACATTCTAGAAGAGACCGCATATTTTTCTGAGCCTTCTGCTATTTTTGGTGGAGTGGAACCCAATGTGAGATTTCTAATTTATAAACGATATGGAAAACGATGATGTATAAATTATATAGTCAATGTATGAGTTATATAAGCGTTGTACACCTCTTGTATTGAAACACCCCACCTCCGTTAGGGTCACTGTCAAAGGGAATGACCTAATTTTGGTGGAGGTTTATAAGTATAAGTCACAGATACACAAGACAAATATGAATACACATATTTTTGAACAGCGGAAAACAACAGTAACTTTTATTTCATCAAAATACATGTTTCACAAACCATTCCATAATTGTCTTACAATACTTCCAAAAGCATTACATTTTCAATACTGTCTTGATTTCATAACTTAAAGAAGCATAAAAACAAAAGTAAACTGCATAAGTCCCCATAGTTGCAATCCAAAGCCATAGTCCAAAGCGAAAGAGATCCAAGCAATACATTCTTTCTCTTCAAGCTGGATGTGAAAACTGGTCAAGCTACGGTATTCCCTCCCTGTGGACCTGGGGGGGGGGGGGAACGAAAGAAAAGTAGAGTCAGACATAAAGCCTGAGTAAGTCTAGGACTATTCAGTCTATGAATTAAGAATTGGGCATGTTAAGTATAAAACTGGAAATGGGAAAGCACTATAAACTAAGTTAAGTTCTAGAGTTGAATATACTATCGTACCCCATATTAATCTCTGCACCCCCATAAACTAGTTCCCAACAGGCACCCCATAATCAGGGTGAAGTGATCCATTTCTAATGATCGGCTCCTACTCGCATAGTTACATGTGTCTTATGGCCCCCGATGTTGTAGTTACCTATGCTGGTCCCACCATGGGGTAAGTCCCATGGTGGCGGCCCGACAAAATTCAAGAATGTAAAGGTATACTACTGGTGCCCAGTGCCTTACTTTTCTGCGCCGGAGTGTGTGCACGCCCGCACCCCGTTAGAACCTATACTGCTGCACCACCGCCGTCGCTTTGACCTCTAACAGTCTTCCCAGTAATCGTGCCCAACCCTGCCTAGTTCAGGGTATCCTGATACACCTTGTAGGGTTACTGCTGAAAAGGGTCCCCCGCTACTAGGTTTTCTATTTCTAGCCAACATGCTAAGTTGCTTAAGTGTTTTGTAAACCTAACCCCCAATCAGTCTGTATAGTTTAGCATGTTCCACTTTTATTAAGTATCACTTAATCCTATCAACCCTGACTCAGCCTTAATTGTCTTATTAAAGCCTCGACCTCTCACATTCGACAGGTATTGTTGTGGCTGCCTGTTGCCGGTTGGGTCCGGGCAGTCTTACGCCACAACTCAGTCTAACCTCCGGTCTTTATTGGGCTCCGAGTTTAACCACCCACATTGGATAGGTGTTGTTGTGACTACTGGACAGCCGGGCGGTTCCGGGCATGTTTACATCACAACTCAATCCAACCTCGGGTTAAACACATCGTATTATCTAAATTTACATATTTTGTCTCTTTTCTTTTTATATGTAAATATTTGCGGCCCATTATTCAAATTCATCTTTATCGTGTAAAATTAATTTATACCACTTAATTGTTTTCAAGGTCGTTGGCATGCGTTAAACATGCCAACACATATATTTATATTTTAACCCAAACGTCACTACCCCCGTTTTATACGTTCGCAACAATATAACATATGTTGGGTTTAGCATTTAAACCCAACTTAGCCACATGAAAAAGGGGAGGCTTAGAACATGGTGTTTATATATTCTAAGCAACATAAAAAGGGGAGTGTGAACGCATGAACTTGCAACATAACGATCTAATTTACATGAATTAGGCACTTGTGAACTTGCATTGTAATAGCATATAATCATGGCATAAACATACCTATACATGAATCATGGTTTTTAATCTATTCACATAATCATGGCATAATCATACCTAAACATGAATTATGGTTTTTAATCTATTCATGTAAACTTGCAATTGGAATGTAAATCTAACTTAATTATATGTCACATAAAATTATCATATGAGTTTGATAACAACATAGGCCTAAAACATGTTTCCAATTAGGCATAACACCAAATGTAATCTAGTCATGTTCATAGGTTAACACAAGTTCACAAAGATGCTTGCTTTTGTCACTAATACAAAAGTATGGTTTTACACTTGAATCATGACGCCAATTCCAACATAAATTCATATAAATCATAATACCCAAATGGATCCAACTACACTAAAACTGATCATAAAAAAAATGTACATCATGTTGGCATAATAGTGAATCATATACTTGCATGAATCCCAAATAAACTACCACAAACATATAGTCGTTAACATGAATCATACACTTGCAATTATCCAATAGGTGTTGAAATAAACTACCACAAACATATAGTTGTTAACTTTCAACATGAATCACATTACTTGCAAATATCCAATAGGCATAACATCGTTATACCACAATATCCCAAATCGATTCAGAATTAGAATCATAGCAACATACAATCATGAATTAAATTAAGTACAATTCCATTTCTCATCTTACATAAATCAAAACTCAATTGTTTATTCACATCGGAATAGCACTCTACTTACAACGTATGAAGAATCTTCCATTCAGGAATATGAATTCTGAATTTGGAGATGCTATCCTTTGTTGTAGGCGTTGTTTTGATTTAGTTGTCGTTGCTTTAAGCTTTTGAATTGTCTCCTAATCGTCTCTCAATTTTGACGGCTATTCCTAGTCTCTCCTCAGCAGCATGACGGTCTCATTCTCACTTTTATTCATATGAATTAGGTGGAGTCTTAGGTCCTTTTTATAGAGTTTGTGAATTGATTAGGACCGTCGATGGAGCTTGGATCAATATCAGCTGTTTGTTTGAAGGAGAGACCAATCAAGAGATGACACCTTGCCCTAGTGACAAGGCAAGGCTCAGAAATTCGGGTAAACACAGACTAGGCCAGCCAGGGGGACTGGGTTCGACCTGGCTCAGGGGCCAGGTCGACACGCCAGTCGACACCGTGTCGACTTGGCAGTCGACACGGGTGACCCAGGTTGACTACCCAGTCGACCTGGGTGCCTTGGGCGGGAAAATTCCTGCCCTGGCCAATCCGGCCCGATTTTGAATTTTGAATTGGTTTTTCTGAGCTGTTTTGAATTTTAAACTGAATTCTGAAACTTCCGGAGGCCATATCTTCTTCATACGGAGCTCGTTTCCCTTAATTCTTTGATTTGAAATTAATTATACTTTAATTTGTGAATTTCACTATTACAGAATACATGGGGTGTTACATGCTCCCCCACTTAAAAGGATTTCGTCCCCGAAATCTTCATGTTCAGGAAGAATGTATATCCTAACATCCAAACGTCCATCTACTCATCTATCAAACATGAGTATCCATTGTCCTTAAAAGACTTCTAATGCTTCATGATCATATGCGAAGTGTGTGTACATGTACTTATCTAATGCAAAATCAGGCGTCCTACTGATTCAGTTGACCTCCTTAATGCAAATTATGTAAGTGTCATGAATCCATTATGTATGCAAATTTTCCTATTCATGATTCTACATGAGTGCACAATCATTCATATATAAATGCAACATCCACATGACAACAGATTAAATTTTAACCATATACAATTGCAAACATATCTATGCATATGCAATATGAGGTGACTGAGCCGATCTAAAACCTAGATTGTGTGTGTATATGCAACCACGAGCAACCACTAGCAATCACTTGCAACCACTTGCAACCATAATCCATATCATGTTTTAATTACATGTTTTCATCCAAAGAGTTTCTACCTAAAAGATAAGGTCGAGGAGATATAGCTAAAAAGATAGATAAAAGCGCAACTTAAGGAAAAAGAAAGATCAAAGATGTACCCTCGTAAAGAAAAGGTTATGCTACGCGTATCCTAGCCTCAGTTTCCCAAGTCGCGTCTTCCTCGGCGTCGCTCCACTGAACTTTGACAAGCTTGACTTCGCGGTTGCGTAGCTTTTTTACTTCAGTTCCTAAGATGCGGGTTGGAACTTTCCTCATGGTTGCTTCGCGTTCCACTTCATCTTCCTCAAGGATGTTTGGCTCTACCACCTCAGCAGATTCATGTAGACATTTTCGGAGGTGCAAAACATGGAAAACGTTGTGAACTCCGGCCAACTTTTCGGGTAGCTCTAATCTATAGGCCATTTTCCCAATTTTCTCGATGATAGGGAGTGGCCCTACGAACCTTGGTGCTAGCTTTCTTGTGGTTCCAAAACGAACAACATTCCTTAGCGGAGATACCTTAAGAAAAACTCTGTCCCCAACCTCAAATTCAAGGTCGGTCCTCCTCTTGTCGGCGTAGGATTTTTGTCTGTCTTGGGCTGTCTTCATCCTTCTTCGTATTAAGTCTACTTTCTCTGAAGTCTCTCGGATCATATCTGGTCCAAGTATGAGCTTATCAGTAGACTCCCACCAACAAGTGGGCGGTCGGCACGGTCTTCCATATAAAGCTTCGAAGGGTTCCATTCCGATGGTGGCTTGGTAGCTGTTGTTGTAGGCAAATTCCACCAAAGGAAGATGGTCTTCCCACGTCCCTCCGAAGTCAAGGACGCACAGTCTTAAAAGGTCCTCCAAAACTTTGTTCACTCTTTCTGTCTGGCCGTCGGTTTGGGGGTGATAGGCTGTACTCAAGCATAACTGTGTGCCTACCACTTCTTGCAGACTCCGCCAAAACTCACTTGTGAAGATAGGGTCTCGGTCACTAACAATGCTGGACGGTATTCCATGGAGTCGAACAATTTCCTTGAGATAAAGAGATGCTAGGGATGAGGCAGTTCTTTTACCCTTGACAGGTAAAAAGTGGGCGCTTTTAGTAAGCCTATCCACTATTACCCAAATGCTAGTGTTGCCTCTTCTAGACCTAGGCAGCCGATCAATGAAGTCCATTGAGATGCTATCCCACTTCCACTGTGGGACCTCTAAAGGATGGAGCAGACCGCCAGGCTTTTTCTATTCCGCCTTAACCTGTTGGCAAACCATACACTTTGAAACGAATTCTGCCATGTCTTTCTTCATTCCGCTCCAAAAGAAAGTTCTCTTTATGTCCTTGTACATTTTATCTCCGCCTGGATGTATCGTCATCTTGGAGTGATGTGCTCCCTCGAGAACCGTCTTTAATAAATCCCTTGTCTGTGGGACGCATAGTCTTCCGTCTCGCCTTAGCCAACCCTTATTGTCGATGGAGTATCTGTTGAGGTGATTTGAAGTCTCACCCCTAATTAGCCTATCAATCATTTCCACAAGCTGAGGGTCTTCGCGTTGTTCTTTCCCTATTGAGTCCACTAAAGTCGGGCGTATTTCGAGAGATGCTAGCAAACCCGGTACAAAATCGGAGGAGAGCCTAAAGTCAAAGTTGGCTATAAACTCTAGGCTTTGTCTTTCAACAAACAACGGGCTTAGGGTCAGTTTCTTTCGGCTCAACGCGTCTGCCACTATGTTGCCTTTGCCTGGAGTGTAGGAGATCTCGAAATCGTACGAGGCAAGAAACTCCATCCATCTCTGTTGCCTCAAGTTAAGATCTTTCTACGAGAAAAGATATTTCAACGATTTATAGTCAGTGTAAAGTTCGAACTTCTCACCTAGGAGATAGTGTCTCCAAGACTTGAGTGCAAAGAAATGGCAGCCAACTCAAGATCGTGGGTCGGGTAGTTCTTTTCATGCACTTTCAACTGCCTTCCACCATAAGCTACTACCCTTCCTTCTTGCATTAAGACAGCGCCTAGCCCTGTCCCACATGCATCTGTATAAACTGTGAACATCTTGCTTCCATCTGGAAACGTCAAAACTGGGGCTGTTGTAAGAGCCCTTTTTAGTCGTTGGAAAGCAAACTCGCAATCCAAGTCCCAATTGAACACTAGATTCGTCTTTGTCAACCTTGTGAGCGGAGCTGATATTTTTGCAAAGTCTCTGATGAATTTCCGATAGAAGCCTGCTAGCCCGAGAAAGCTTCGGACTTCTGTTGCGTTCTTTGGTGTCTTCCAATCCTGTACCGCTACTACCTTAGCAGGGTCCACAGCTAACCCTTCTTTGGATACTATGTGCCCAAGGAACCTCACTTCCTCTCTCCAAAAGTGGCATTTGGAGAATTTGGCTTTTAGCTGATGGACTCGTAGAGTTTCCATGATTGCCCTTAAGTGCTGAGCATGCTCTTCCTCATTCTTTGAGAAGATCAAGATATCGTCTACGAAGACCACCACGAACTTGTTGAGGAATTCTCTGAACACCCTACTCATCAGGTCCACGAAGTAAGCGGGTGCATTTGTCAAGCCAAAAGGCATGACAAGCCATTCAAAGAAGCCGTCCGGGGTTCTGAATGCTGTCTTATCGATGCTATCCTCAGCCACCCTTAGCTGATGAAATCCAGTCGCTAAATCGAGTTGGGAGAAAACAGACGCTCCTACAAGCTGATCAAACAGATCGTCAATTCTGGGGAGAGGGTGCCTATTCTTTTTCGTTAGCTTGTTGAGCTCCCTATAGTCAACACGCAGACGGAGAAAACCATCCGCCTTTGTGGCGAACACCACTGGAGCGCCCCATTCTGAAATGCTCCTTCTAATGAACCCCTTCTCTAGAAGCTCTTTAATCTGTTTACTGAGCTCTTTCCTTTCCCGCGGAGCCATGTGTCTAACGGGCAACGCAACGGGCTTTGCATTATATACAAGATATATGCGGAAGTCTATCTCCCGCTTCGGAGGTAAGCCCTTCACCTCTTCGAAGACATCCGGATATTCCCGGACCACTCTAACCGATTGCAAACTTTCAACAGAAGCATCTAGCGATTCAAGATAACTAAGCATAACCGCATACGAGGGATTACAAGTAATTTCCAGAGTGTTACCGAGTTGGGTCAGAAGCCTAACCACCCTTTTCTCACAATCCAGGATGGCACCATTACTGGATAGCCAATCCATGCCCAAAATCAAACCATATCCCAAGAAGCCCAAAACAAAGGCACTATATCTAAATTCTACGCTTAGAATAGAAATTTTCAATCCCACACAGATCATAGATAAATGAGCTGGGCCCCTAATTGGATTTGAAACAATTAAGGGGTCCTCTACCATACTAGTTTCTAGGTGCAGAGATTCTACTAAAGCAGATGAGATAAAGGAGAGTGATGCGCCAGAATCAAATAAAGTGCGAACTGGGTGATCATAAAGATAAACTACACTTTCTACAGAAGTATTTATACCTCGCTGTTGCAGAGGTGGCGCTTCTAGCACATGAACCTGTGGCCCTGAGGTGGATCCAGCCCTCTGCCCCTGCCCTCGTTTCTTTGGGCAATCCTTAGCCATGTGGCCTGTCTCACCGCAAGAAAAGCACCCACCATTCATCTTGGCCTTCTTTTTCCAGCAATCTTTCACTAAGTGCCCCACTTTGCCACAGAAATTACACTTCCTCTTCTCTTTGTTGTCTTTCCCGCCCTTCTTAAAGTCTGTCTTCTTAGGCTGTAAACCCTCTTTCTTCCCTTGAGTGCTTTCTGCCTTTGTCTCCTTCTTGCCCTTATCCTCTTCGTTCAGAAATACCATCTGCACCAACCTTTCATACGTAGCTCCCATGGGTATATGGGTCATGGCCAAACTATGTAATGGCTCATTCAATCCTTTGACAAAACGGAGAGCCTTCTTGTGTGGAGTGTTGACTAGGTCCAGTCCGAACCTAGCCAGCTGATCGAACTGATTAACATACTCTTTGACTGTCATATTCCCTTGTTTAAGAAATAAGAATTTTTCCAACTGAAGACTCCTTTCAGCTTCTGAGAGAAATTTAGCCTCAAACCTTGCCCTAAAGTCCTCCCATGTTTCCACTGGTCTTTCTGCATTGGTGACTTCTCACCAGTAGGAAGCCTCGCCTTTAAGTAGCCATACTGCCAGTTGTACCTTCTGCCTATCTTCTACCTCAAAGATGACGAATAAGCCCTCGGTTTCCTTCAGCCAATTCCTGGCTGCCATGAAGGATTCGGTTCCATGAAAGTCCTTTCCTCACATAGCTTTAAAATCTTTACATATCTTAGCAAAAGTATTACCCCGCGGAGGAGGTAGAGGAAGAGGTGCTGCTGCAGCTGGTTGATTTCCTACAGCTGGGGGAGGAGGAACAGTGGGACCTGGCTGATTGGCCCTTGCTTCTAAGAATCATCTAAACCAAACAGGTATTGGTATACCCTCTGGCAAGTTAAGTTCTTCGGACATGCTGAAACAAAAAGGATAGATTCAAAACGAAGGATAAAAGATAGTACCTATGGCTTTGGGGGACTATGCCTTTTTAAAATAAAATAATATTTTATCTTTAAAAATGCTTCTTTAAATTTTCTTTTGAAAATAAATTTTCAAGACTTTTTATCTTATCTGGTAAACCTATGCTCTGATACCAAGTGAAACACCCCACCTCCATTAGGGTCACTCTCAGAGGGAATGCCCTAATTTTGGTGGAGGTTTATAAGTATAAGTCACATATACACAAGACAGATATAAACACACATATTTTTGAACAGCGGAAAACAACAGTAACTTTTATTTCATCAAAATATGTGTTTCACAAACCATGCCATAATTGTCTTACAATACTTCCAAAAGCATTACATTTTCAATACTGTCTTGATTTCATAACTTAAAGAAGCATAAAAACAAAAGTAAACTGCATAAGTCCCCACAGTTGCAATCCAAAGCCATAGTCCAAATCGAAAGAGATCCAAGAAATACATTCTCTCTTCAAGCTGGATGTGAAAACTGGTCAAGCTGCGGTATTCCCTCCCTGTGGACCTGGGGGGAAACGAAAGAAAAGAAGACGAAAGAAAAGTAGAGTCGGACATAAAGCCTGAGTAAGTCTAGGACTATTCAGTCTATGAATAAAGAATTGGGCATGATAAGTATAAAACTGGAAATGGGAAAGCACTATAAACTAAGTTAAGTTCTAGAGTCGAATATACTATCGTACCCCATATTAATCTCTGCACCCCCATAAACTAGTTCCCAACAGGCACCCCATAATCAGGGTGAAGTGATCCATTTCTAATGATTGACCCCTACTCGCATAGTTACACGTGTCATACGGCCCCCGATGTTGTAGTTACCTATGCTGGTCCCACCATGGGGTGTATCAAGTCCCATGGTGGCGGCCCGACACAATTCTAGAATGCAAAGGTATACTACTGGTGCCTAGTGCCTTATTTTTCCGTGCCGGAGTGTGTGCACGCCCGCACCCCGTTAGAACCTACACTGCTGCACCACCGCCGTCGCTTTTACCTCTTACAGTCAGCCCAGTGATCGTGCCCTACCCTGCCTAGTTCAGGGTATCCTGAAACACCTTGTAGGGTTACTGCTGAAAAGGGTCCCCCGCTACAAGGTTTTCTATTTCTAGCCAACATGCTAAGTTGGTTAAGTGTTTTGTAAACCTAACCCCCAATCAGTCTGTATAGTTTAGCATGTTCCATTTTGATTAAGTATTACTTAATCCTATCAATCCTGACTCAGCCTTAATTGTCTTATTAAAGCCTCGACCTCTCACATTA
The DNA here is from genome assembly GCA_030737875.1 of Allium sativum. Classification (NCBI taxonomy): domain Eukaryota; kingdom Viridiplantae; phylum Streptophyta; class Magnoliopsida; order Asparagales; family Amaryllidaceae; genus Allium; species Allium sativum. The sequence goes on along the minus strand of CM060920.1, from coordinate 452,921,676 downwards.
GACAGGTATTGTTGTGGCTGCCTGTTGCCGGTTGGGTCCGGGCAGTCTTACGCCACAACTCAGTCTAACCTCGGGTCTTTATTGGGCTCCGTGTTTAACCACCCACATTGGATAGGTGTTGTTGTGACTACTGGACAGCCGGGCGGTTCCGGGCAGGTTTACATCACAACTCAATCCAACCTCGGGTTAAACACATCGTATTTTCTAAATTTACATATTTTGTCTCTTTTCTTTTTATATGTAAATATTTGCGGCCCATTATTCAAATTCATCTTTATTGTGTAAAATTAATTTATACCACTTAATTGTTTTCAAGGTTGTTGGCATGCGTTAAACATGCCAACACATATATTTATATTTTAACCCAAACGTCATTACCCCCGTTTTATACGTTCGCTACAATATAACATATGTTGGGTTTAGCATTTAAACCCAACTTAGCCACATGAAAAAGGGGAGGCTTAGAACATGGTGTTTATATATTCTAAGCAACATAAAAAGGGGAGTGTGAACGCATGAACATGCAACATAACGATCTAATTTACATGAATTAGGCACTTGTGAACTTGCATTGTAATAGCATATAATCATGGCATAAACATACCTATACATGAATCATGGTTTTTAATCTATTCACATAATCATGGCATAATCATACCTAAACATGAATTATGGTTTTTAATCTATTCATGTAAACTTGCAATTGGAATGTAAATCTAACTTAATTATATGTCACATAAAATTATCATATGAGTTTGATAACAACATAGGCCTAAAACATGTTTCCAACTAGGCATAACACCAAACGTAATCTAGTCATGTTCATAGGGTAAACACAAGTTCACAAAGATGCTTGCTTTTGTCACTAATACAAAAGTATGGTTTTACACTTGAATCATGACGCCAATTCCAACATAAATTCATATAAATCATAATACCCAAATGGATCCAACTACACTAAAACTGATCATAAAAAAATGTACATCATGTTGGCAAAATAGTGAATCATATACTTGCATGAATCCCAAATAAACTACCACAAACATATAGTCGTTAACATAAATCATATACTTGCAATTATCCAATATGTGTTAAAATAAACTTCCACAAACATATAGTTGTTAACTTTCAACATGAATCACATTACTTGCAAATATCCAATAAGCATAACATCGTTATACCACAATATCCCAAATCGATTCAGAATTAGAATCATAGCAACATACAACCATGAATTAAATTAAGTACAATTCCATTTCTCATCTTACATGAATCAAAACTCAATTGTTTATTCACATCGGAATAGCACTCTACTTACAACGTATGAAGAATCTTCAATTCAGGAATCTGAATTCTGAATTTGGAGATGCTATCCTTTGTTGTAGGCGTTGTTTTGATTTAGTTGTTGTTGCTTTAAGCTTTTGAATTGTCTCCTAATCGTCTCTCAATTTTGACGGCTATTCCTAGTCTCTCCTCAGCAGCATGATGGTCTCATTCTCATTTTTATTCATATGAATTAGGTGGAGTCTTAGGTCCTTTTTATAGAGTTTGTGAATTGATTAGGACCGTCGATGGAGCTTGGATCAATATCAGCCGTTTGTTTGAAGGAGAGACCAATCAGGAGATGACACCTAGCCCTAGTGACAAGGCTAGGCTCAGAAATTCGGCCAAACACAGACTAGGCCAGCCGGGGGGGCTGGGTTCGACCCAGCTCAGGGGCCAGGTCGACACGCCAGTCGACACGGGAGACCCAGGTCGACTACCCAGTGGACCTGGGTAGCCCCAGGTCGACTACCTAGTCGACCTGGGTGCCTTGGGCGGGAATATTCCCGCCCTGGCCAATCCGGCCCGATTTTGAATTTTGAATTGGTTTTTCTGAGCTGTTTTGAATTTTAAACTGAATTCTGAAACTTCTGGAGGCCATATCTTCTTCATACGGAGTCCGTTTTACGCAAACTCAGACTCTATCCCAAGCAGAATTCCGAGACGAACGCAATGGCATATCCTATTTCCCTTAATTCTTTGATTTGAAATTAATTATACTTTAATTTGTGAATTTCACTATTACAGAATACACAGGGTGTTACATGTATAAGCGTTGTATAAGCTGTATGTTCGATGTATAAGTTATATATGCGTTGTAAAAATTATATATGTGTTGAAATAGAAGTGAAATGCTATATATAAATATATATATATATATATATATATATATATATATATACGCCCCTCGTCCACAAACCATGGACGATATTTATTGGTTATGTTTGGTGTGAAAATTGATTGATAGCGAATGGTTGATTGGAATTGTTTGTGGTTGAAATTGATTGATTGTGGTTGAAAAATACCCGTTTGTGGTTGAGAAATATTTGGTTGAATCCACATAGGATTAGTTTGTGGAAATGAAATAAATATACATGCCGCCTGCATGCGAACTAGATGCATGATTCCCCATTGTCAAAAAGCGCGAGGTTTTAAGGTAGAGCGAGGAGTCGTACTAGGGACGGTCCCGGTTTTAACTACCCTGCCGTTATGCTGCCGAAATTTTGAATAATATTCATGTGTTTGAATTATTTTCATTTGTTGAAACTATATTTATTCGTTGAATAGAAAACCTTTATGTGTTGTATTGAAACTCATTCGTTGATTAGAAATTCATGTGTTGAATGGTATTCGTGTTTTAAATATAAAAATCACCTTTTTATCGATATATATAAACTATAGAAAACCTTCATGTGTTGAATCGATATTCATTCGTTGAATTGAAATTCATGTGTTGAATGGTATTCGTGTTTTAAATATAAAAATCACATTTTTATCTATATATACAAACTATAGAAACCTTCATGTGTTGAATGGATATTCATTCGTTGAATTGAAATTCATGTGTTGAATGGTATTCGTGTTTTGAATATAAAAATCACCTTTTTATCGATATATATAAACTATAGAAAACCTTCATGTGTTGAATCGATATTCATTCGTTGAATTGAAATTCATGTGTTGAATGGTATTCATATTTTGAAAGAAATTGTATTATAATAAAAATCCCATTTTTAACATCAATATGAAATGTATAAAATAATCTTGTTTTGAAATAAATTGTTTTATAATAAAAATCCTATTTTTATCACCTATATGAAATATATAAAATAATCTTGTTTTGAAATAAATTGTTTTATAATAAAAATCCTATTTTTATCACCTATATGAAATATATAAAATAATCGTGTTTTGAAATAAATTGTTTTACATTAAAAATCACATTTTTATTATATACATGAATTGTTAAATATGGTGAAGTGTTGAAATAGAAGACAGATAGATAAAAATATCATTTTTATCAAATGTATGAAAAGAATATAGCCTTGAAATCGAAGAATCGATATATATATATAACTAGAATTAAAATATATCGAATAACGACGCTGCAGTTCGTATTTTGAAACCGTGATTTCAAACGATTATACCGGGGGATCCGACCATCGGATTTTCCCGAAATCGCAACCGTTGGGTTCGCTTTGGAAATATCTTTCCAACGGCACCAACTTTGTAAAAATCCAACGGTTGGATTGTCTGGAATGTTTAATTCAAATCTGAAGAAAAACAGCGCCAGAATCGATTATATTTATATATATATATATATATAAATATAATTATATTTAATCGAATAACGATGCAGTTCGTATTTTGAAATCGAAACTTCAAACGATTATACCAGGAGATCCGACCGTCGGATTTTCCCCAAACTGGAACCGTTGGATTCGTTTTGAAAAGATCTTTCTAATGATGTAAATTTTGTGAAGATCCAATGGTTAGATTTTCAGATATGTGTAAATCAAATCTGAAGAAAAACAGCGCCACGGCCGCGTTATGGCCCGAGGCGTCGTTTTGAATAAATTGGCTATTTTAAAATAAATAAAAATAGCGATAAATCATTATAAAATATTATAAACGATATGGATGTGAAATTTAGAAACTAACTGATGGTTGGCTAAGTCGAATGGTTTCCTGGGTGTTGATCTGATGTTGGTTTCGGCCTTTAGGGTTAATATTTGGGAAATCGTTCTCTTACCAATTGACGGTTAGTGACTAATGAATTGAAATTATGCGTGTGTATGTTAGTGTTGCACTTGTTTATTATATATTGGAGTTGCTCAGAAAGACCGGGTTTATCCCATTCTGAATAACTGAATCGACGATAAGAAATCAAAGATGAAGACGGTGGTTGAAGACCGGAGATCTTCACCTCGTTTGGATGGTAACCGAGGTCCTGATTGAGAGGCATCCCAAAATATGGATAATGAGTGGTGATCATCCAGACGTACGTGGTGATCGATGGGTTTGCGAGGTATATAGTGCCTCCGGTTTCGTTCAGACCCAGAACAGACTTGCAAATGGAAAGTGTGTCTGACATTGGAATTTATTCTGTGTGATTGATAGGTATCAGTTGCACGGTGTGAATTGCTTGTGTGGCATGCTAAGATGCAGTGATCAGGGCTTCTGTTGAAAAGCAAAGTCTTGTGGTGATGATAAAAGCACCGCCTGTATGGCGTAACTTTGTGTAAAACGTGAATTCGCGAGCCTCACACCCCGGAATGAACCAGAAACGGGAGCAGGACCTCAGGGGGGACGTGCGTTTTCTTTCTAGCTAGAAGTGGCGTCAATGGTTTTACACGCCCTGACGAGTTTGACTTATGTGGTTGTTTCTGTTGCGAGGCGCCTCGGTTAGATCGGATGATTCGGGTCCGATGGAGTCATTCGTTGGCTCATTTACGCCCCAAAGGGCGGAGGGACGCATTGTTCAGGTATTATAATCCATTTCGTGTGGATCGGCCCTGACGATCCAAGGTACGGTTGCGGCTGTGCCTGAGGAGCGGGCTAGAGCGTCTCGAATTCTGTAAGGACTATCTTTTGCCTTGGTTCATGACGGAAATCCAATTTCCAAATACGATATATGGCAACATGATATATGGCACCCATGCCGTCTATGATTGATAGTTATGATTCGAAATTGTTTTCAAAACATGTAAACACTAGTAATAATATCAAATGCTTTTGTTTTATTCGTATCAAGCATATTTTGGCTATAATAAGGTAAAACTCTATCCTCTGGTTTGCGTTGCATTGTGTGTTGGGAACTGAGTCTTATAATGGCTTCATTTTTATGAAAAGCATTGCGATGTTTAAAAGAATGACTTGTTTTAAAGCACTGGCAATCCAATGGAGTAAACCCGTTCCACGAAAGTGGCGTGGTCCTGTGATTAGCCATATTTTAAATGTGTTGAGTAGATTTCTCATACCAGTCCCATGACTGACTCGTAGTTTGTTTCACTTTCAAACTCGGGTGCCCCTTTTTCTATACGGGCAGCCTTGTATTCAGGTTTAGCTGGTTCTATCTGGATAGCTGGAGCTGAAGATGAATTCTATCATTTATCTCTTTTTATGTTGTTCAGCTCCTATTGTACATTATGCTTGTTTTCCGCTGTAGACATTTATGTATATCTGAACTGTATTTGTACTAAGTATGATCCTGTATACTGTGTAACTCTAATGATTACGTTTATCCAGTATATTCTATTGTGCATTATCTGGTGTATTTATTTATTTCTGTTCTGCTATTATCTGTTTCTGTGTTTATTCCAAGGATTACCCTTGCCGCCGTCAGTACGAGGTTTGGGGTCGTCTCAATTTGGTATCAGAGCTTTGGTTAAGCTTAGTTCTGGAATATAATATATGAACGAACTCGTCAGAAATAGAACCAGTAGTGTTCTAGGACGGGTAACTCTATACAGATAGGATCAGTAATATCCTAGTATAAGTAAATCAGAATGAAATACACCCCAGTAGACACATGTACATTGAAGTATTTTCTCTATATTTTGAAATATCTTTTCTGTTGACTTGACACTTTGTCTGCTAATTGCAGACGCACTAGAAAATGAGTGACATGAATAGAAGAAATAATCGTATGGCTCGACCAGCTAATGAGCTAGTTGTGCTCCCGCAGCCAAAATCAGATATAGAAGTTCTATTCAAGAGATTTCGAAATCTGGGTGGATCGCCATTCTTAGGCAAAGAGTCCATTATGGAAACACAAGCTTGGATTCGTTCTGCAGAGAAAATCTTTGAGGGTTTAAAGCTGAGAGACGATCAGAAAAGATTACTGGCGTCTTGGGCACTCAAAGAAGAAGGTTTGTTTTGGTGGGATTCAGTTATTAAAGATAATCCAGAAGGTGATATCACCTGGGACAGATTCAAAGTGATTTTCCCAGAAAGATTTACTCCTCCCGAAGTGACCGAGCGATTATGTGATGAATTTTCTTATTTGATTCAAGGTGATATGACCATCCCAGATTATCATAAGAAATTCAACAAACTTTCTCACTTTGCTCCTCATCTGATTCAAGATCCAAAGAGGCAAAATTCGAGGTTTATTCATGGCCTGCAAAGAAAATATCATAATAGTGTGATGAGGAATGTGAAGCTCCCCTTTTTTGAAATGATATACATGGCTTACCAGTACGAAGATCTCGACATGAAAGGTATGTTGCCTTACGAAGAAGAAGTCAGCTCTGGTAACATAGAAGAGTCGGAAACTGATATTCCTGAAGCCAGTACGAGCTCTGAGGTCAGTGAGAAGCCCAGTGCCAAGAGAAAAAGGGCTGAATCTGGGAACGAACCAATAACGACCGCCACGTGCTCAAGCTGCAATAGAAAAGGACATTTGGCGATAAGTTGCAAATCTTGGAACCAACGAAGAAAGAGTGGATCTAAATCCAAGACGGATTTTCAAGGAAAGAAAAGGTGCAACCAATGCCATCAGTTTGGTCATGTAAAGCAAGATTGCCGGCTGTTAAAAACAACCAAAGAAGCTCAGGTAAATGAAATAGCAGAAGCTTCTGAGCCCTCAGCTAGTCAGAAAAGGCCGGATGTTTTAGAAGGCACACTTACTGTCAAAGATATTCCTGTTAAAGTACTGTTTGATATAGGCGCGTCACGAACCTTCATTGCCAAGAATGCAGCTAAGAAGCTGGATTTGAATTTGAAAAAGCTCAGGGAGCCAATGACTGTCCAGAATCCGGTTGGGGGTTCCATTGATCTCAGTTGGGTTTGGGGAGTGCCGGTTTCTTTTTCTCATTATCAATTTCCAACCATCGCGGTCGTCATGAATTTTAAAGAGTTTGATCTTATCTTGGGGTCAGACTGGTTGACCAAATATGAAGGTGAAGTTAAATGCGCTGAAAGAGTCGTAAAGGCAAAGATAAAATCAGGTGATTATATAACCATTCCCTGTGAAGGTCAGAATGCTAATAGAAAAGACTTCTGGGCAGCTCTCTATGTTTCTCCAGCCCAAATAGAAAATATCCCTGAAATCACAGAGAATATTCCCGACCTAGTGAAAGATATTCCTGCCGCCAAGAGCTATGCGGATGTGTTCGAAGAAGTTGTTCGCTTACCCCCGCAGAGGGAAATAGATTTCAAAATTGCTTTAATTCCGAATGCAAGGCCGGTAGTTCACGCTATTCGAAGAATGTCCTTGAAAGAGAAAGAAGAACTTGACAATCAAACACGACAACTAGTATGGAAGGGTCTGATCAGGCCTAGTTTCTCTGATTGGGGAGCAGCAGTGGTATTTGTCCCAAAATCTGATGGTACTCTACGTCTATGTGTGGATTATCGTGATTTGAACAAGCAGACGATAAAGAACAAATATCCATTGCCGCGGATCGATGATTTATTGGATCGTCTGAATGGAGCACAAGTATTCTCAAGGATGGACCTAGCTACTGGCTTCCATCAACTTCGAATTGCTGAAGAGTGTGTTCCAATGACAGCATTCAGAGGTCCCGACTTATTCTACGAGTGGTTAGTAATGCCGTTCGGCTTATGTAACACTCCAGCTTACTTCTTCGACTTGATGAATAGAGTGTTCAGAGGGTGTTTGAATAAATTTGTTCTTGTTTTCATTGACGATATTTTAATCTTCTCTAAATCAAAGGCCGAACATGAAAAACATTTGGAACAGGTTCTGGAAATCCTCAGAAGAAATGTATTTAAAGCCAAACTTTCCAAATGTATATTCTAGCAAGAAGAAGTAAAATTTCTGGGCCATGTCGTATCAAAAGAAGGAATTGCTGTGGATCCAAGTAAAATCACAGCTATTCAGAGTTGGAAACAGCCCAGTACTCCTACAGAAGTCCGCAGTTTTCTCGGATTGGCTAGCTATTACCGGAAGTTCGTTAAAAACTTTTCGAAGATATCTGGTCACTTAACGAAGCTTACAAAGAAGCACTCTAAATTCAAATGGACTCCAGGAAGTGAAGAGGCTTTTGAAGAGCTAAAGATAAGATTAACAACTGCTCCAGTGTTAACCATCATCGATGGCAATCAGGATTTGAAAGTCTGGACAGATGCTTCTAGAGAAGGCCTTGGCACAGTGTTAATGCAAAGAGGTCAAGTGATCGCTTATGCCAGCCGCCAGCTGAAGCCGCACGAGAAAAACTATCTCACTCATGATCTTGAGTTGTTGGCTATAGTATTCGCTTTGAAAATCTGGAGACACTATCTTCTGGGTGAGAGATTTGAACTGTTTACAGATCACCAGTCCCTAAAGTATCTGTTCACCCAGAAAGACTTGAATCTGAGGCAGCAACGTTGGCTGGAGTTTCTTGCAGCATATGACTTTGAGATTATTTACACTCCAGGGAAAGCCAATGTCGTAGCCGATGCGTTAAGCCGAAAGAATGAAATGATCGCCAGTTTTATTATCACGACTTCATTGATAGATAAAATATCTGCTCTTCAGAAGGATGATCACTTCATTCAGAAGATCAGGGAGATAATTCAGAAAGGCGAACCCTCGAGTTTTCAAGTTGATAATGATGAGATTCTAAGACTCAAAGGTCGAATCTGTATCCCCAACATTCCTGAGCTCCGAAAGGAAGTACTGGATGAATGTCATAAGTCAAAACATAGTATCCATCCAGGAGTAAGCAAAATGTACAATGACATCAAACGCACTTTCTGGTGGAAGTCGATGAAGAGGGACATTTCTTTATATGTTAGCCGATGCCCTACTTGCCAGCTAGTCAAAAGCGACCAACAGAAGCTGGCTGGATTGTTACAACCGCTAGATGTTCCTGGTTGGAAGTGGGAACATATTTCCATGGATTTCATTGATGGTTTGCCCAGAACCAGAAAAGGAAATGACAGTATTTGGGTGATCGTAGATCGCTTCACGAAGACTGCCCATTTCATACCTGTCAGATCAAATAGAACTGCTCAGAGTCTGGCGCAGATTTACTTAAAGGAAATAGTTAGACTACATGGAGTGCCGCTCAGTATAGTCAGTGATAGAGATACAATATTTACTAGTAAATTCTGGGAGGCTTTCAAGTAGAGCTGGGAACAAAGTTGAACTTGAGCACCGCCTATCATCCTCAGACAGATGGTCAGACTGAGAGGGTGAATCGTATATTAGAAGATCTATTGCGGGCTTGTGTTCTAGATTTCGGCGGATCATGGGAGGACCATCTGCATTTGGCTGAATTCTCATATAATAACAGCTACCAGGCGAGCCTGGCAATGTCGCCATTCGAAGCGTTGTATGGTAGGCCGTGCCGATCTCCTGCTTGTTGGGTCGAACCCGGTAATAGACTTGTGTTGGGGCTAGATATGATCCGAGAAGCTGCCGACAAAGTCGACTTTATTAAGAAGCGATTACTCGCCGCTCAAAGCCGACAAAAGAGCTATGCCGATAGGAGAAGAAGAGATATATCGTTTGCTGTTGGCGACTATGTATATTTGAAAGTATCGCCGATGAGAGGAGTTATCCGGTTCGGTAAAACTGGAAAGTTGGCACCCAAATTCATTGGTTCATTTCCTATTCTGGAACGGATCGGAACTCTCGCTTATAGGGTCAAATTTCCTGATTGGTTGCCTGGAGTGCATGATGTATTTCACATATCTCAACTTCGAAAGCACGTTCATGATCCAGACTTGATCGTGGAAGAAGCAGCTCAACAGGATATTGAAATTACCCCAGAATTAGCTGTGAGAAGAGAGCCGCTAAAGATTATCGGCAAAGAAACCAAAGAACTGAGGAACAAGAAGGTTCACTTAGTCAAAGTGCAATGGAGTGGAGATCCGCGAGATTGAACTTGGGAAACTGAGGAGAGCATTCAGAAAGCCTATCCTAGATGCCGAGTGGATATCTCTGATTGACTCCGGTGCAAGGTACAATTACCATACTTTGCATTACCAATTAGTTCTCTGCTTTGTTGTTATTTTCTTTCCATGGATGTGCACTTCTAATTCTATAGTCTGCTTAATTTAAAAAGAGTGTATGAATTAATTTGTATGATTTTGAAAAGTTAAAAACAATTAAATTGTTGTTTGTGTTGTGTGATTGAAAATTTGATTAATTGAATTATTAAAACAATAGTTAATTTAATCAATAATGGAATGAATAGTAGAATTTATTCGATTAAATCACACATTGAACTGATTAGAAAATAGATAGAGATATATACTTGTGCATTATATATGTTTGAACAGGGAAATGGATGGCTGTTGAATAAAGATTTTATTTGCGTGCCCGACAAATAGGTAAACCTTAATGAGTTGGATGCGAAATATTATTATATCAACTCCTGTGAATGCCATTGGATGCGGAGTGCTGGTTGTTCTGTGTGAAATAATAAACATCGCCATAGGATAGTAACAATTAATTTTGAACTACACTACATGGCATAATTCTGAAGATAGGCATACTTCATCATATACCACATAAGCATTTGGAGCTTGTGTGACGAGGTGGAAGATTTACCATACGAGCGAGAGGCTTGTATGGCGATGACTATATTTTACAGGTTGAACTAATGACTGATATGGACTATTTAAATTGTAACGGTTAAATTGCCAGATTAATAAAAACCCCACACGGGTCTAGAGTTGACAATAACCACGTCTCTCTAGTTATTGGATACGGCACATGGACTATTTATTTCCCACACGGGACGAGGTGACGAGGATTTATCCTCTGGAGCATTTAAAATACACACTCCCTCAGGCTTTGACAAGGTGACGAGAATTTATTCTCTGGAGTTATTATCCATACACGCTCCCCTGTAAACACCAGAATATATCACTATAAATATGTGTATGCTTATTAGGATTTATTGGGTACCTAATACGGCCCAATAAATTTCCAAACCTCTCTCCGTACAAAGGAGGTTATGGCGAAATTTTTCGAAAATTCCGGTTTTTAGCCAAATTTTTGAAGAATTTGAAAATTCTCAGAAACTGAAAAGTTGGAGAATGGAAGCCAAATTGAATGTAGAGTTGATTAATCAAACCACTTTTGACTTTGTTCCTTTTCGGGGACGAAAAGTTTTAAGTGGGGGAGATTGTAACGACCCGGAAAATCTGAACCAATTTAAAAATTTTAAATTGGCTAAAATAATGGATTTTAAATATTTAAAATAAATATTTTAAATAATAGCAGTGAAAAGTGAGTTTGAATCGACCTTTGAAAACGAACATAATTAATTCTAATTATAAACAAGGCCTGAAATGGCGCTGTAGTTTCAAAAGTTGAATTCAAAGTTTGTCGGACTGTACCGGGTGCAAAACAAAACGGATTTGAGTGAAACCAAAAATATTTAAATCTGTTAGCGAATACCTTCCTAACGAATCTGAAAAATCGAAGTTTCATAGCAGAAAGCAAAAGTTATGGCCAAATGAATTTTCAGAAAGGTCGCTATGGAATTTATATAGCCCGTGAAGTTGGCCATTTTGCAAACGACCTCGGAATTCGACGAAACCACTTTTGTTGGATCCAGGATGTGAAGTTATTGCTAGGTTTCAAATTTCATAATTTTTGAAGCTAGTATGTGAGCGTGGCAAAGGAAAACGTGTTTCGGTCAATTACAGTTAAATTGGATCGACCAGAAATGGGCCATTTTTCAAACAGTCTCAGAATTCGACGAAACTAGTTTTGTTGGGACCGTATCGTCAAAACATACTAGATTTATTTTTCTGGAATTTTTCGAATCAGTTTGTGGCCTTGGCAAATTGAAATGTACGTTCAAATTAAATATTGAATGTTTTATATTTTAATTTGAATGGAAACAGACTGAAACAGTCAAATGGGCCTTCGAAACATATCCCATTGTGTTCAGAATGGGGGTAAAACGCTGGGGACGATAGTCATTGGGTTTGATTTTGAGTTCGTATGCAAAACCCCTATTTTAAAATTTAATAAAGTATGGACCAATAGGAAATTTTCTTTCATAATTATTTTAAAAATAAAAAAATCGAAAAACCCCCCGTATCAGCGCTCTCAACGGCGGAAAGACCCTCGCCGCTTCTCCTCCTTTTTCTGACCAAACCAGGAGGAATTAGACCCCCCTCCAGTTAAACTTTTTGAAGATCTCCTCGTGACCTTTAAATCCATACCCACCAGGCCTTGTACTGTTGCGCCATCGGGGAGATCGACCCCTTCGAAGTCGGGCACTTCAGAGCGCCGCCGATGCCAGCACAGGCCACTGCAGTGGGCCCCATGACCGGCGAACCTGCACCTCTCCCTCCTCTACCTCGTGGTGAAGCCCGATTGTCTGATCGCTACACGGTTTTCACAAAAATCCGTGACCTAGTTTTGAACGATTTCTGAAAGGTACGTCTTGTTTTATTTTCAACAGTTTTAACACCTTTAAACCGTTGCAAACTTTGTAAAATCATATCTTTTTCGTTTCTTGACGAAATTCGATGAAACAGGAAACATCGTGACCGTGAGGACGTCTTCTACATTCTAGAAGAGCCTTTTGCTATTTTTGGCGGAGTGGAACCCAATGTGAGATTTCTAATTTATAAACGATATGGAAAGCGACGATGTATAAATTATATAGTCGATGTATGAGTTATATAAGCGTTGTACACCTCTTGTATAAGCGTTGTATAAGTTGTACGTTCGATGTATAAGTTATATATGCGTTGTAAAAATTATATATGTGTTGAAATCGAAGTGAACTGCTATATATAAATAAATATATATATATATATATATATATATACGCCCCTCGTCCACAAACCATGGACGATATTTATTGGTTGTGATTGGTGTGAAAATTGATTGATAGTGAATGGTTGATTGGAATTGTTTGTGGTTGAAATTGATTGATTGTGGTTGAAAAATACCCGTTTGTGGTTGAGAAATATTTGGTTGAATCCACATAGGATTAGTTTGTGGAAATGAAATAAATATACATGCCGCCTGCGTGCGAACTAGATGCATGATTCCCCATTGTCAAAAACCACGAGGTTTTAAGGTAGAGCGAGGAGCCATACTAGGGACGGTCCCGGTTTTAACTACCCTGCCGTTATGCTGCCGAAATTTTGAATAATATTCATGTGTTTGAATTATTTTCATTTGTTGAAACTATATTTATTCGTTGAATAGAAAACCTTCATGTGTTGAATTGAAACTCATTCGTTGATTCGAAATTCATGTGTTGAATGGTATTCGTGTTTTAAATATAAAAATCACCTTTTTATCGATATATATATAAACTATAGAAAGCCTTCATGTGTTGAATCGATATTCATTCGTTGAATTGAAATTCATGTGTTGAATGGTATTCGTGTTTTAAATATAAAAATCACATTTTTATCTATATATATAAACTATAGAAAACCTTCATGTGTTGAATCGATATTCATTCGTTGAATTAAAATTCATGTGTTGAATGGTATTCGTGTTTTGAATATAAAAATCACCTTTTTATCGATATATATAAACTATAGAAAACCTTCATGTGTTGAATCGATATTCATTCGTTGAATTGAAATTCATGTGTTGAATGGTATTCATATTTTGAAAGAAATTGTTTTATAATAAAAATCCCATTTTTGACATCAATATGAAATGTATAAAATAATCTTGTTTTGAAATAAATTGTTTTATAATAAAAATCCTATTTTTATCACCTATATGAAATATATAAAATATTCCTGTTTTGAAATAAATTGTTTTATAATAAAAATCATATTTTTATCACCTATATGAATTATATAAAATAATCGTGTTTTGAAATAAATTGTTTTACATTAAAAATCACATTTTTATTATATACATGAATTGTTAAATATAATGAATTGTTGAAATAGAAGACAGTTAGATAAAAATATCATTTTTATCAAATGTATGAAAAGAATATAGCTTTGAAATCGAAGAATCGATATATATATATATATATATATATAAATAGAATTAAAATATATCGAATAACGACGCTGCAGTTCGTATTTTGAACCGTGATTTCAAACGATTATACCGGGGGATCCGACCATCGGATTTTCCAGAAATCGCAACCGTTGGGTTCACTTTGGAAATATCTTTCCAACGGCACCAACTTTGTAAAAATCCAATGGTTGGATTGTCTGGAATGTTTAACTCAAATATGAAGAAAAACAGCGCCAGAATCGATTATATTTATATATATATATAATTATATTTAATCGAATAACGACGCTGCAGTTCGTATTTTGAAATTGAAACTTCAAACGATTATACCGGGAGATTCGACCGTCGGATTTTCCAGAAACTGGAACCGTTGGATTTGTTTTGAAAATATCTTTCTAATGATGTAAATTTTGTGAAGATCCAATGGTTAGAGTTTCAGATATGTGTAAATCAAATCTAAAGAAAAACAGCGCCACGGCCGCGTTATGGCCCGAAGCGTCGTTTTGAATAAATTGGATATTTTAAAATAAATAAAAATAGCGATAAATCGTTATAAAATATTATGAACGATATGGATGTGAAATTTAGAAACTAACTGAAGGTTGGCTAAGTCGAATGGTTTCCTGGGTGTTGATCTGATGTTGGTTTCGGCCTTCGGGGTTAATATTTGGGAAATCGTTCTCTTACTGATTGACGGTTAGTGACTAATGAATTGAAATGATGCGTGTGTATGTTAGTGTTGCACTTGTTTATTATATACGTGAGTTGCTCAGAAAGACCGGGTTTATCCCAATCTGGATAACTGAATTGACGATAAGAAATCGAAGATGAAGACGGTGGTCGAAGACCGGAGACCTTCACCTCGATTGGATGGTAACTGAGGTCTTGATTGGGAGGCATCCCGAAATATGGATAATGAGTGGTGATCGTCCAGACGTACGTGGTGATCGATGGGTTTGCGAGGTATATAGTGCCTTCGGTTTCGTTCAGACCCAGAATGGACTTGCAAATGGACACTGTGTCTGACATTGGAATTTATTCTGTGTGATTAATTGCTATCAGTTGCACGGTGTGAATTGCTTGCGTGGCATGCTAAGATGCAGTGATCAGGGCTTCTGTTGAAAAGCAAAGTCTTGTGGTGATGATCAAAGCACCGCCTGTGTGGCGTAGCTTTGTGTATAACGTGAATTCGCGAGCCTCACACCCCGGTATGAACCAGAAACGGGAGCAGGACCTCAGGGGGGACGTGCGTTTTCTTTCTAGCTAGAAGTGGCGCCAGTGGTTTTACATGCCCTGACGAGTTTGACTTATGTGGTTGTTGCTGTTGCGAGGCGCCTCGGTTAGATCGGACGATCCGGGTCCGATGGAGTCATTCGTTGGCTCATTTACGCCCCAAAGGGAAGAGGAACGCATTGTTCAGGTATTATAATCCACTTCGTGTGGACCGGCCTTGACGATCCAAGGTACGGTTGCGGCTGTGCCTGAGGGGCGGGCTAGAGCGTCTCGAATTCGGTAAGGACTATCTTTTGCCTTGGTTCATGACGGAAATCCAATTTCCAAATACGACATCGTGCGGTTTTGATTGTGTGTATATATATATATATATATATATATATATATATATATATATATATATATATATATATGGCGACATGATATATGGTACCCGTGCCGTCTATGATTGATAGTTATGATTCCAAATTGTTTTCGAAACATGTAAACACTAGTAATAATATCAAATGCTTTTGTTTTATTCGTATCAAGCATATTTTGGCTATTATAAGGTAAAACTCTATCCTCCGGTTTGCGTTGCATTGTGTGATGGGAACTGAGTCTTATAATGGCTTCATTTTTATGAAAAGCATTGCGATGTTTAAAAGAATGACTTGTTTTAAAGCACTGGCAATCCAATGGAGTAAACCCGTTCCACGAAAGTGGCATGGTCCTGTGATTAGCCATATTTTAAATGTGTTGAGTAGATTTCTCATATCAGTCCCATGACTGACTCGTAGTTTGTTTCACTTTCAAACTCGGGTGCCCCTTTTTCTACACGGGCAGCCTTGTATTCAGGTTTAGCTGGTTCTTTCTGGATAGCTGGAGCTGAAGATCGATTCTATCATTTATCTCTTTTTATGCTGGTCAGCTCCTATTGTTCATTATGTTTGTTTTCCGCTGTAGACATTTATGTATATCTGAACTGTATTTGTACTAAGTATGATCCTGTATACTGTGTAACTCTGATGATTACGTTTATCCAGTATATTCTATTGTGCATTATCTGGTGTATATATTTATTTCTGTTCTGCTATTATCTGTTTCTGTATTATATTCCAAGGATTACCCTTGCCGCCGTCAGTACGGGGTTTGGGGTCGTCTCATAGAGACAGGTTAGGTGGTATGCAGGAGTAACTGTCCGGAGACGAGCAGGAAGGTTCTGCGTACTATTTATATATATTCTCCCTGTGTTGTTGCTAGTCACTACTTTAGGCATTAGTATTGTACCTTTTCTATTTTGCTTTGGAGACAGCATTTTGAAGTTTTAATAATAATGGTTTGGATCATAAGCCGTATTTTGGATTCTGCTGCTATGATGGTTTAGTTTTCAGATTATGCACTCTCTCGTTTGTTTTATGTCAAGTTATGTTATTATTATATTTTATTCCATGCACTGTGAGATATATTATAGGTTCTTTGGTGATTCATAGTTTCAAATCCCTTTTCCTTTGACGACCATCCCGTACTAGTCGAGCATTGGCACAACGCATTTCTAGGGAAATGTTGGATGCTGCGAGGCAGGCCGTCACAATAGCTTTTCATGCATGGGGGTGGTTTCTTTCGTGTGTGGAAGAACTTTAGCTAATATGTTCATTGCATATCACCTGGAAGGATTTGTAACTTTTTTTTTATGATAAATAAAAGAGTGTTACAGATCACTACGAAAAATGGTATGCCTTGCCAATATATATATATATATATATGATTGGATTTAAAAGGAATTTATTAATAAATCAAGATAACAATTGAATTAAGCTACGACACAAATTCTGTTGAATTCGTCCTGACGTTTAGAGTCAGAATAGATATATTATTTGTTATTTTTGGAGACAGGGTATTTTGGTGTCCAAAATAGCATTGTTTTACACGTAAAATTGAATAACCCATATGCAAACGAACTACATTTCCAGCGAAATTAATTTTATAGAATCCGTAAAGATGCGGTGTTATAGTGTTCTAAGTTTCAATTTATTTGGTTTTATTTTGTGATCGTGGGCAATTTAAATGTGTGATTTTCACATGTGAATTATAAAGGAGTTTTTACAAACGACGTCGGAATTTGACGAAACCTATTCCATTATGTTTGGAATATTGTTTTATTCGAGGATTAGGAGTTTCAACTCGATAGGAGGTCGTATGTGCTTGTTTTAGAGTGTTACTTCATATTGAAGTTTCGTTTAATAATCTAATATTAAATATATACCGATAAATACCCTAACATTGGATCAAAACCTAATTTCCATTTTCATGCAGTCAACAAATTTATCTGTCGCCTCCTCCATTAAATTAACGATGGTGATGCTCCCTCAATCTCCTCCACTTTCCTCTTAATCCACGAACCTATGCATGAAACTCATAATTAGAACTATGGAGAGCCCGACGAGTTATACTCGATCAACAGTGGAGATGGATTGTCGATCACTATGCTAACCAGGAACTGTGTTCGAAGCAGTGGCGACTAATGACGATTTGGTGGCGGTTGACAGCTTCGAGCTAGGTGGGGATTCAGGTGTAGGCAAAGCCGAGTGAGGCGTGACTACCGTTGGTGCTCGATGGACGTCATACGATCGATGTTGGGTGTGGCAAGTGAATTGTCAGTGCGGGTGAGGTTTGAACAAGCTAAAGGAGCAGGAAGCAATATTTCAAATGGGAAGTTTAAACAAAAGGGTGAATGAAGGAACAATATGAAGACATGGAGCTGGTACATGCATAAAGGCACATTGGGAAATATTTGAGCGAAGTGGTAAGGGAATTGGTTCAGGCATATGGTTTAAATGCACGGAAGTCGAGGTGCATGAGGTTCATGCGGGAAGGATCACATGGGGTTACTGGGATGCGGAAGGCAGTGGGATTCTTTGGAATGAAGATGGTAATGAAGACATAGGCAGCATGAAGACACATGGAGGCAGAAGAATAAATATATATAGATGGAGTCAACTTTTATCTGGAGACCGGAAAGATGCATACGTTGGTGTGATGACCAGCTATGGAGAGATAGTTGGTGCATTTGGGATGTGAAGCATCATTCAGGAATGAAGGGAACATGAAGACGGGATGGCAGAATTCAAATAGAAATGAAGTGGGTTAAACCGTAACCTGGTAGAAACAAGACATGTGGAAAAGGAAACAAAACTTGGGGTAGTTTTCATTTCGAAAGAAGGGCTTGTACATAGCACGCATAAAGCAGGTGAAGGCATTAAGTAAAAGTTGGATACAAAATGCAAACCGTAAATTTTTATGGGCTTGGAATGTTGAAGACAAAGAATAAAGTAACGAAGTATTCTAAAGCTTAGGCATTTTGAAGATGAATATCATTCAAAAAGAAAAGGAGCGAGTGTTTTCTAAGTAATTAGTTATTTTAAATAATTAAGAAAATGAAGTTTAATTAAGTTATAATTAAAAGGATTTATTTTGTTTAATAACAGGACTAGGGTAGCATGGGTATTCAGACAGAACGATGATCAAGAAGAAAGTGAAGGATCAGCTTTTATTTTTAGCAAATGCAATCAACATATTAATTATATAATTAAGGAAATTTATATTGCTAATTAAATTGTATGAACGTATAATGTTTATAATGTTTGCGTATCACACCAGAGTGGGATGAAACAGACTGCACCAGAATCGGAGTGACGAACACAATCATATGGAACTAATCTGGATAGTGCAGACGATGACTGGAATTTATAGTTTAATTAAACACTATTTAATTTAACTATAACTGAACCGTAAATGAATCAAACCAAAGTGAGTATAACTCACTCAGTTTTTACCCACTTATGTTTAATATAAGTCGGGACTTATTTTGTGTGCTATGATTGATAATTATTTATTGTGCGCAGAATGTTATATATATATTGGATGAATTGGTTGATTTAGATGTTCATTTACTTTAAACGAAATCAAATCATTATTCTAACGATTATTTCGAAACAAGCTTACTTACCTTGCTGGTTACGTTTATAATAATATAAATGTATTAAATTATAATATGGATGCTTGGATTACCATTGTTTATTTATTATCGAATGTTACATCTTTTGAATAATATTATTTGAGATGACGTATTTGGATGCAGTGAAAACAGGTTGGAGGGATCTAACTGGGTTCCTCAATTTTATTGTTATTTTCATATTACAATTATATGAATTGTTTCACCAATATGGATTGGACAGTTAATTTGATTGTTGAATGTTGAACTGAAATTCAAGTTTTTTTTAACCTATGGGTAATATCGGTTGAGTAAATGGCATCAAATGGCTTAAAAATCAATTGTTTTATAAATACGGATTTATCGTTGGGTAAATCAATAGAAATGAAGTTATAAAATTTATTTTATAACCAGAGATAGATTTTTAAATCTATAAATTTGAATAAAAGTTTATTTAAAGGGAAATAAATATTTATTATTTAACTTAGAAGTAATTATTAAATGGTTTTATAAAGAAAATTCTTATGTTAATAAGATTTGTAAGTAAATGGATAGAAATTAACCTCAGGGTTAAGAATTGGATTAATTATTTCCAAGAAACAATTAAATGGAATTATTAAATTAATTATATTATTAATTAATTTAATGGAACAACTAATTGAAGTTAGTTAACGAAATAACCGTGTTTTGAGTTGACTAAGTCAACCGCTGTAACTGGGATTTGATTTGTAAGTTAAATTAGTTTATTGCCAATTAACATATTGAAATAGATTAACAAATATTTGTTTTAGATTTTTATAAGAGTTTAATAAGAATTTTATTATTTATTTTATGTAATAAAGAAGTTAACTACTTCTACGGTGGTTAACGATGGATTAAATTATTATTTTAATTAATGATAATTTAAGTAGTTACTTCTTAAATGAAAATCATTTAAGTAAGTGATCGATTATGAAATGAAATATTGTTAAATTATGAAAAGAGGTTATGAATGGGTTTATATTAAAACCTGAGTTTTTGAATTGAGTTACAGAAGGGATTTTAAGCGAATACGACAGCTTAAAATGATGTTTACTTAATATTTAAATTAAGTAAGATGGAATCGAGATAAATGAAAAAGGGTTTATATAAAACTTGAATTTATAAACAAGGTTTTTAAAAGAAATGTTAAGTTAAAATGTTGATTTTGAATTGGCGATACTTACAGCCATCAACAGTCGGCTCGTTGGTAAGGCGAGAGCTTCAAGCCCGATTTCTGGTGGCACACCCCCCAAACAAGAATAACGGAATTAAGTTAAATAAATGGAAGTCAACTGAGATTCTCAGAAAAGAAATAAGATTGGTAAATAGTATTTGTAATTGAGTTTGGTAAAAGGACTTGGTGATAGGATTTGTAATAAAGATCCGGTTTAGGAAACAAATTATTTAATTAAGTTGAAAGTTAAAAAGGTGATGTTTAGTAAGCAATTATTTAATCGACGAATTAAGTAATATTAGTTATATTTATAAAGGAAATTTCCAAAATGATAAGAAGGGTTATAAAGATATATTTTTAATAAAATAATTAAATGGGATGTGTTTTGATATTAGAATGAATATATGTTTTTCAATTACAACTCGTATTTATCTTAAGATAAGAACGTTGTTGGTCAAGGTCTGAGAGGTAATTAAAATACCCCAACTTGAACGACTTTAGGATTTTCCAAGGATGATATTAGTTGGTAATGGTAAGAATGTTAGAACTAATTTATTATTTCAATAAAAGAAAAAATAATGCAACGTTAGTTGAAACATTTGAGAATGTATAAAAAGATTTCCGAAATAAAGGAAATAAAAAGGATTTGAGAATATATATATTTATATATGAATATATATATATATGGATATTTCCAAAGTAATGGAAATAATAAGGGTTTGAGAATATAAGATGATGTGTCTAAAGAAAAAGGAAATAAAAGGACTCGAAAATATACATGATGAGATTTCCAAATAATGAAAAAAAAGGAGAATGTGTGAAAATATAACGATATTTTCCAAATAAAGAAGGAAAGAGAAGTATGGTTTGAAATAGGTTTTCTATAAGAATTAGAGTTAGGCATTGTTTTCAAATAATGAAAGAAAAAGAGATTTTGTAACATTGTTTTTCGAATAATGAGTTAGACTGATTTCCCAGTTATATATAATGAGTAATGTTGTAGCAAATGTTTTTCAAACAACGGTCAAATGGAATATTGGATATTGTTATAATATATATTTCCTAAGTATTAAAAGGGAATGGTCTTGCGAATATTAGTAAGATGTGAAATGTCGTTTCCAACTTTACATTATTTAAATTAACCATTCGTTAAATATTTTTAATGAAAAAAGCCAAGTGATGTTGAATACTGGACCAGTAAATCTATTTTCATTTTTATGATAGAATGGTTGTTTATCTGATAGTTAAATAACCGACTATCAAATCTAACCAGTAAGGTTATTGGTACAGAAAGACTGGGATCGAATTTATATTCGAAAACCATTCCAACCAGCAAATATGAAATGTTGAGGATATCAGACGCTAATGAAGGTGGAAAAATTGAAGACCGTGGATCTTCATAAAACGGTATTGTTAAATAAAATCTTTAGTTTAACGGCCGAAGATATATTGTAATCCTGTCGTGGTTGAAACCTACGTATTACAAGGACCACTCGCTACTGATCTATAGGGTGATACCTAAGATGTGGCAGGAGGGTACCTTCGGTTCATCCTTTTTCTGGATGACTTGTATGGACGGATGTCCAACAGAGTAATTCTTAAGAGTCATGTACGTTGATTTTTACAAATGTATTTCCGTTGATGGTGTTAACACCTAGAATATTTTTGTGGACGTCAATTAGTGTAACGCCCTGTAATTTTATAGGACACTAAAATGATGAATTAAAGAATACTTAAATTAAATATTGGGAATTAGTAAAATGGACCATGCCATTGCGTTCGTCTCGGAATTCTGCTTAAGATAGACTCCAAGTATGCGTAAAACGGACATCGTATGAAGAAGTTATTAAGCCTAGAAGTTTGTATATATATATATATAAGAGAAGTATATGTAAACAAACATTATCCAGAATTCAAAATAATCTGAAAACCAGAGGCGGGAAGGCGTGGGAATTCGGCCTGTTGAGGGTCGGCCCCATGCTCTATGCATGTCGACCATGGGTCGACCCTACAACAGGGGTGTCGACCCCTATGTCGACCCTAGGATCGACCCCTCCCAGACGAATCTGGACCTGCTGTGTATCCTGGTTTGTTAGCTAATGGCCATATAAAGGACCTTAATCCCATTGTTTTATTCAACTAAATCAAAGGCGACAATGAGGTACTGCCCTAACTCAGTTTGATCTAGCCTATTCTTCTTTAACAACAAGTTATACGTATTCAAGGATCTGTGTTGCAACATCTACAATCAATCCTCTGTTCTTTAGATCCAATCACAGTGAGTTTATGTTGCTTTTAAATATATACACCTAAAATGTAATCTTGACATGTTTATAAGTTTGGATCTATGTCCATGCCTATTAGTAACCTGAATCATAAGAGATCTTCCATTACTTGTATACCTAGCTTACTGCTTAGATCTCATATGCGTGTTCATGATATCCCTATTTTGTTAGTTTGCCTAATCATGTTACTATATGACTATTTTGTTAGTATGACCAATTCTATCATCATATGCCAGTTTTATTTACTATGCATATTTTTTGTTCTCTTCTCTCCCTTTTTTCCTTTTTGTTTTTATAGCCAGGCTACCTTCGAGCCTAGGCCTGTTGCTTAAACAGGTGAATGCATGAAATTGGGAATGATTAATTTGGGGCATAATTCATATTGTAAAACATGATTGGGAATTTTGGGCATAATTTGTACCTTTAGCCAAAATTTGGGAGCGTGATCTATATCTTGATCTAAACCTTAATCTGGGGATAACTAGTATCGTAAATCAGATAGGGATTTGGGGCATAATAAGCATGAAAATTGGTTAGTAATGAAAATACCAAGATGAACAGTAATTAGAAACTGTGACCGCGTATATACACGAGGTTAGAATACATTTGTGGTAGAAGTCTGCTTGGAATCACCCAGCATATGCAACATCCAAAAGTTGTAGATCTAATATGAGGGGTCTAAGTGCATAAACATACACCTAACGGTGCTAAGACACAAGGTTAAGTATGACTTATGGAAGAAGTCT
Source organism: Allium sativum (assembly GCA_030737875.1). Taxonomy (NCBI): domain Eukaryota; kingdom Viridiplantae; phylum Streptophyta; class Magnoliopsida; order Asparagales; family Amaryllidaceae; genus Allium; species Allium sativum. Next base: position 452,897,999 of record CM060920.1, on the reverse strand, counting down.
GCCCGGACCCAACCGGCATATCCAACATCCACAAGTGGTAGACTTAATATGGGAGATCTAGCGCATTAATAACCATAAATGAATGAACGGTGATAAACTTGTAATACTTAACATATTTGAATCTGTAAGGGTTACATGAACCTATCAACTTAAGTAGGGGTTAAGTAGACTTGCTTGAATCAGTGGGAGGGTTAAGTTAATCTTGTTAAATGTGTGGGGATAGGTTAAAACCTGACAAACTTAACATGTTGGGGTTTTGCAATCTTGATTAAACTTGTAACACCCCGCCTTCATTAAGGTCACTCACAAAGGGAATGAATTAACTTCAGTGGAGCATCATAAGTGCATAGAACAGATAAATTACAAAACAGACAAAATTTAAATAGTGTAAAATAAATAAAACTTTACTTTACTGATAAAACAACAGCTTGTAAAAAGATTGTTTTCCAGCACCAAAACGCCTACACCCATTACAACAAAGCATATGTCTTGTTTAACAAAATAAAGAAGCATAAAATGACAATGATATTCCCCAATAAAGCATGAGACAGCCATAGCAGTGGAAAAGAGAGTCCAAAGCAATACATTGACTATCTTCGAGCTTGGAAAGAAAACTGAGCTAAGTGGTAATGTTCCCTCCCTATGAACCGGGGGGGGGAATGGAAGAAAAGAGAGCGAAACAAAACAGAGTCAGACATAAAGCTTGGTAAGTCTAGTGACTTTCAGCATGTAAATAGGTAAAAGCATCATGAAATGAATAAACTGGATACCAGACCATAACCATGATAATAAGTATAGCAAGACAACATATGATGATCATCAGATATGACAAGGTAAGATATACTGAATTCACTTCCGTTCTTTCTTTGATTTCCTATTTTCTCTGCACCTCCCAACTAGCATCCTAACTAGTGTCTTTTATAGAATGATTCGTACTCCCTACTAGTGTCCCAACTAGTATCCTGTAAAAAAGGATCTGTATCCCGTACTAGTATCCTAACCAGTATCCTGTGTTATTTAATAAGGTGATCCCAACCCCGCAATTGTGGTAGCCTTCCGGTGTACATCTAATATGAGGATCTTGCCTCAGTCAGCCCAATTGCCATGAAGATGTTAGATGTACCCTTACTACCCTGTCGATCAACTCCCAACTTTGTATTAATTTTCCTTGTGTTTGTGTCAATCGGCCCCGCTTGTATGTAGATACCTGTGCTAGCCCCATCATGAGGTGTATCAATCCCCATGATTGCAACACGACACGATTCAAGATGCACAGTGTATACTACTGATGCCTAGTGCCTGCTTTTCCACTCCGGAGCACGTACACGCCTATACTCCGTCGGAACTACACTGCTACACCACCCGCCGCTATTTTGACCGCTTATAATCAACCCAGTAATCGTGCCCCACCCTGCCTAGTTTAGGGTACTGTGATACATCTATGTGGGTTACTGCTGAAATGGGTTCCCGTTACTAGGGTTTCCTAGGGTCTATTTGTATACCCCCCCCAAATTGGCTAAGTGTTATCCATCCATTCAAGTTAACTTAACCCATCCACACATCTTGTCATGTTGGTTAAGTGCTTCTTATTAACATAACCCTTCTCATTCATCATGTCGTATTTGGTTAAGCGTTTTCTATTAACTTAACCCTGTTCATTCATCATATTATATTGGTTAAGTGTTTCCCCTTAGCTTAACCCCATTTGTTCATCATGTTAAATTGGTTAAGTGTTTCCTATTAACTTAACCCCACTCGTTCATTGGTTAAGTGTTAACTTAACCCTACCACTTGTCATGTTACATTGGTTAAGTGTTGCCCTCTTGTGTTACTTAACCCTACCACTTGTCATGTTACACTGGTTAAGTTTTGGCCTCTTGTGTTACTTAACCTTACCACTTGTCATGTTACACTGGTTAAGAGTTGTCCTCTTGTGTGACTTAACCCTACAACTTGTCATGTTACATTGGTTAAGTGTTGTCCTCTTGTGTTACTTAACCCTACCACTTGTCATGTTACATTCATTAATGCTTTAACCTCTCACATTATAACTGTTGGTTGCAGTCGCTCGATGTACCGGGCGGTTCCGGGCAGTCTTACACCGCAACTCAATCTGACCTCGGGTTAGGCATTCATCTTTAGCTAATTTACATTTTTACCATACATGTCCAAGTCTAGATTTTTCATGCTAATTATCCCAGTTTCACAAAACTAGTCATGTTTCAATTCTCAAGTTATGCCCAACAAATTCAATTACAAGTTATCAATCAAAATATGCTACACCCAATCTTCCCAAGTTTACAATAATAGTCATGCTCCAAAATCAAAATATATTTTATGCTTGGCGTCCCAACCGATAGTTATCCCAATCTAGATTTAATATTCCAATTTGCAGTTTATGCCTAAAACGGTTTACATGCCCATTAACACAAACTTATACTCATAATAACAATAGTGATGCCCCAATATCAATTACTAGTTATGCCCAACAATTTCACCGAATATGTTATGCCCAATTATTTCACCAATTACATTATGCCAATATTTACCCAAAATAGGTTATACCCAAATATTTCTCGTATTCCAATCGTTCGTATTTCGCGATTTCAGCCTAGGTTCGAAGGTATCCTAGGTTCATAAAGGAAACAGGGGAAGAGAGAGAAGGAGCATAAGATAAGAATAGGCATAAAAATAGGCATGTAACAACAGACCTAATACAGGAAATTTAGATCCAACAAAGATAGATTCATGAACAAACTGATACAATCATTATTGTGGGCATAAGAATAACATCATGAACCAAAAAGAATTACATGCCTGATGTACAACAAAGATAGGCATGATTTTATCGATATAATAATTTCTTAGGCATGTAAAATCATGGATTCGATAGAAAGATAGGGATAAATCTAAAAAGATTGTCTTATCATCAAGCATGGACTTAGATTCATTTTATTACATGCCAAGATTACAATTAGGTATTCAAATCTGAAAATAACGTGGACTTACAGAAAAGAATGGATCTTGTATTCTGGAATCTGTTTTCTGAATTTGTAAAGCAAATCCTTTGATGTAGGCGTTTGATTCTCTAGTTTGGATTTTGTTTGGAGCTTTCTAACTTGATTTCTAGTTTTGGAGAAGATGAAGACTATGCTAGTTTGGAGATGGACGGCATGATGGCTTCATAGAATTAGATTATGAGGTTTAGGGTTGAGGTGATTATATAGATGTCTAGATTAATATGAGCCGTTAGATCTACCTAGGAGTCATCAGGTCCATTCAAACCAAAGAGATGTGTCACTCAGCCAATCACAGCACGACACATAAGCCCTAACACCTCAGAATTCGCCATCAGGCCAAACCGAGATGGCCACATCAGCTCAAGGTTATAAAAATTCGTCACAGGAGCTGGATCTCGAAGGGGTCGACTCCCTAGGGGGGTCGCAACCTATGTCGACACCCCTATAGGGGATTCGACACCTATGTCGACACCCCTATAGGGGAGTCGACACCTATGTCGACTCCCCCGGGGGTTCGACACCTCTAAGTGGGAAATTTCCTGCTCAGCCCGCTCTGACTGAATTTCGAATTTCGAACTGTTTTGACTTTTAATTATTATTTTAATTTAATTTCTGTTTAAACTTGAAATCTTCTAAACTCCATAACTTCTTCATGCGAAGCCCAATTTATGCAAAGTCGGACTCTATCTCAAGTAGAATTCCAAGACGAACGCAATGGCGTAACCAGGTTCCCTTAATTCCCACTTCTAAAATTTAGTATTCTTTAATTCGTTACTTTAATATTCACAGAAAATATGGTGTGTTACATTCTCACCTCCTTTAAAGGATTTCGTCCCCGAAATCTCTAAGTTAAGAAGAATGTATCCTAACATCCAATATCCATCTACTCAACCATCAATCACAAGCATCCATTGTCCTTAAAAGATTTCTAATGATATATGAACATATGCAAGGGTGTGTGTACTGTCCCAATACTAATGCAAAAGATCAGGCGGTCCACTGATTCAGTTGACCACTTTAATGCGAATTATGTTAGTGCCATGAGTCCAACATGTATGCAGTTATTCCTATGGTACCTTATAACTTCTATATGAGTGCACAATCATCCATTCAAATGCAACATCCATATGATAACACATAAAGTTTCAATCCATACATAAATACTTATGCATATACAATATGAAAGTGACTGAGCCGATCTAGTACCTAATGTGTGTGTATATGCATCCACGAGCAACCACTAGCAAACACTTACATCCACTTGCATCCACCAAACATAACATGTATCAAACACATGTATACATCCATCGGCTTCTACCTAAGGATCGAGATAGGACTGAGAGGATATACTTAAAAGATAAAGACTAGCATGCAAATAAACTTTACAGAAAAAGAGAGATCAAGGATATACCCTCAAAAAGGGTATGATGCGTGTATCTAGTCTTCAGTCTTCTAAGTCGCATCTTCTTGAGCTTCACTCCATTATGCTCTGACTTTCTTAACCTCACAATTGCGTAGCTTCTTAATTTCTATTTCCAAAATATGAGTTGGAACCCATTATACTGTCGCCTCTCATTCCACCTCTTCTCATTCTAGTATACTCGGAACTACAACTTTTGTTGTGTCATGCTAACATTTCCTCAAAGGGTCTTCAAATTTCATTAGAGGGTATTCCATGTGGAAGAATTGTCTCTTGAAAATAAACAGATGCTAACCATGTTACTAAGTGTATTTATTAAGGTGATTAGAGGTCTCTTCTCTACTTAACTTATCCATTACGTCAACTGTCTAAGATTCTTTTCTTTGTGAAGTCCCTATTTGATCCAAAAGCGTAGGTCTTACTCCTAGCGATGCCAAATACTAACTTAACCGAAGGTTTTAAAATCAAGGGTTGATATGTATTCTGAACTTTTCCTTTTCACATAAAGAGGATTTGAAGTCAACCTTTTTCTTCTTAAGGCATCCGCTATGACCTTACCCTTCCTTCTTACATCAAAATGGCTCCTAGTCCCATGCCACATGCATCCATGTATAACGTAAATCTTTTACTACCGTAAGGTAAAAGTCAGAACTGGGGCCGTTGTAAGAGCCCTCTTCGATCGTTGGAAAGCAACATCACAATCGATATCCCGAGCAAAGGTTAGATTCTCCTTCGTTAATCCAGTAAGTGGGGCTAATACCTTTGCAAAGTTCTTAATGAACTTCATATATTATCCCGCTAGTCCAAGAAAGCTTCTTACTTCTGTTGCATTCCTTGGGAACTTCCAGTCTTGCATCGCAACTACTTTTGCGGGATCTACTGCTATCCCTTCTTTGGACACTACATGTCCTAGAAACCTTACTTCTTCTCTCCAAAAATGACATTTTGGAGAACTTCGCCTTAAGTTGGTGTGTTCGAAGTGTATCCATGACTTCTCTTAAATGCAAAGCATGTTCTTTCTTGTTCTTTGAGAAAATCAAGATATCGTCCACGAAGACTACTACAAACTTATTAAGGAACTCCCTAAACACCCACCCTACTCACCAAGTAAACAAAATAAGCGGGTGCACTCATCAAACCAAAAGGCATGACGATTCACTCAAAGAAACTGTCAGGGGTCCTAAAAGCAGTATTGTTTATACTGTCCTCAGTTACTCTTAGTTGATGAAACCCTGTAGCCAAATCTAGTTGGGAGAAACAGATGCACCTACAAGTTGGTCAAACAAATCATCTATTATTGGAAGTGGGTGCCTATTTTTCTTTAGTCAGCTTGTTTAATTCTCAATAATCCACGCATAGGCAAAGTGAACCACATGCTTTGGTTGCGAACACTACGAGAGCACCCCATTTCAGAAATACTCCGCCTTATGAACCTCTTTTCAAGCAACTCTTTAATTTGCTCGCTGAGCTCCTTCCTCTCCCTAGGAGCCATACGGGTAATGCAATTGGTTTGGTGTTATCAACCAAGTATATGCGGAAATCTATTTCACGCTTTAGGGATAAACCCTCATCAAAGACATCGGGATACTCACGGACTACTTGAACGAATTGCAAATTATCAACAGATGCATCTAAGTAACTAAGCATGACAGAACTCTTAGGGTTACATAAGATTTTGAGGGTATTACCGAGGCGAGTCAAAAGTCTAACTACCCTCCTTTCACAATTTAGAATGGCATCATTACTGGATAACAATCCATCCCTAGGATCAACCCATAGCCCATGAAACCAAAAACATAAGCATTAAATCTAAACTCAACGCTTAGTATAGATATTCCCAAATCCAAACAAATCATAGATGAATGAGCCGAACTCCCAATAGGATTTGAGACAACAATGGGATCTTCTACCCTACTAGTACTAAGGTGCACAGACTTAGCTATGGAAGCAGATAGAAAAGAATGTGAAGCACTGGAATCAAATAAAGTTCTAATGGGATGATTGAAAAGAAAAACTAAACTTTCAACAGAAACGGTCCTACCTCTCTTAGATACACTAGCAGCAAGAGCATGCAATTGCCCTCTAGAAGATTATGTCCTTTACCCTTGTCCTTGTCCTTCGGGCAATCGTTGATAAGATGCCCTGCTTCACCATACTGGAAACAACCACCTGTCTTCTTATTCCTACAATTAAATGACCCACTATACCATAAAAAAGACACTTCCACTTGTCGTGGGATCTATCATTTCTTCCACTCTTCTTATATTCCAATCCCTTGTTTGTGATTCTTCAACTTTGGCCTCTTTCTTTTCACCTTCTCCTTCTGCGTGGATTAAACCATATCAACAAGTGTAACACCCCACCTCCACTAGGGTCACTCTTTCGGGGGCACTAGCTTCTGGGGGGCGTTAGAACTGGGTAAGCATGCATAATGATATATCAAGGCAGAACAAGAACATAAAGATATATGTAAAACAGAGTAAATAACAGCGGAAGATTTTCAAACCATTTCAAATCAAGTCTTAGTACAACATCATGTCAATTTTCCAAATAAAATAAGTCTAGTACATAACAACATCATCTGAAAACTGAAAAGAAAAACATAAGTAGCTATCCCCAAAGCAGAAAAACCATAGCGAGCTCAAGTCCAAAGCATACATGAGCTATCCAAGAAAGCAGGTAGGATCCAAGCTAAGCTCCTGTATTCCCTCCCTGAGAACCTGGGGGGGGGGGAAACGGAAGAAAAGAGGCGAAAGAAAACAGGTCAGTCAAAAAGACTGGTAAGCCCTACTACGATCAGTCTATAAACTAATAAAGTTAGCATCATGATGGAAACTGAGATGAACATACTGGCAATAGATAAAGGTGTCATCACATAGAGAAGATTAAGCTTTGCACCATAGAGTACTAGCAAACTAACTTAACAGGTATTGATCCCTCAGCCCAAACTTTGGCCCAATAACATGAGGTGACCTTAATACAAGGTCCAGCCCAACGGTCTAGTCGATCGGCTCCCTATAAACCTAACACGTCAAGTGTTGGTGTCCATACGACCCACATATGGTTGTAGTCAGACTGTGCTGGGTCCACCTTCGGGTGTATCAAGCTCTCGGGTGTCAACCCCAGACACCTAAGCAATAATGCACAGTCTAAACCTACTGGTACCCGTGCCTCGAGTTTGTCCAACACCGGACTACGTGCACGTCCGTAGCCCGTCTGGACCCGCACCGCTGTACCACTCAGCCGTCGCTTTGGTCGCTTACATCAGTCCAGTAATCGTGCCCCGCCCTAGCCTAGCCTCTAGGGTTGTGAATGATACCAAACTGGGATTACTGCTGGAACAGACCACGTTGCTAGGGTTTTCTAAGAGGGTTAAGTGTGGTTTAACCCCTCACTAATCATGGATTAAATTAGTTAAGTGTAACCAACAGTTCACCACTTAACCCCATTTAATCCCTCGTATCCCCAAAATTAGTTAAGTATTAGTGGGCCATGACTTAACCCTAATCATGAGGCATTAATTAATTTAATGCACCCAACCTCTCACATTAGACCTTGTTGTGGTTACTAGTTAGGCCGGGCGGGTCCGGGTAGGTTTACACCACAGCTTAGTCTAACCTCGGGTTTCACGTGCAACATGACCAACTACTCACATTGGGTCCTATTGCTTGTAGCCACTAGTTAAGCCGGTCGGTTCCGGGTAGGTTTATGCTACAAACTCAACCCAACCTCGAGTTGGCCACACTTATGTTTTCTAAGTGTCATGTCCACTTTAATTTCAAAACATAATTACAAGTTTAACAAATACTTGGGTAGACCTAACTTAATAGGTAAATTCCCAAGGGGTAGACCTAACTTAATAGGTAAATTCCCAATCTTCTATTTTCATGTATTTTAAGTTTTACCCAAAACCCCCCAACGTCATTCCATCGCTTATATATTCGTCATAACGCATAAAGGATAGAAAGAGGGAACTTGGCACAACATACATGAGGAATCTTACATATCATAATAAACATGCATAACACGTTGGACTTGCATAACTTAGCATAGTGAACTTGCATAAACATGCATAACTTGTTAAACTTGCAAATCATGGCATAGTGAACTTGCATAAACATGCATAACTTGTTAAACTTGCAAATCATGGCATAGTGAACTTGCATAAACATGCATAACTTGTTAAACTTGCAAATCATGGCATAGTGAACTTGCATAAACATGCATAACTTATCAAACATGTGTAACATGGCATATTGAACTCGCATAAGCATGCATAACTTATTAAACATGCATAAATCCCAACTTTCATCACATATTAACTTTAGAGTTTCTAAAATGAAGGTAAGAGGGCTTACAAATATTATGAAGACACAAATCTACTAATAAAGATTGAGAGCCCTTTTATGCAAGCATATAAAAACCCAAAACAAAGCTCCAATAAGAAAACCCTTAACAAAAATTCCAAAAACTCTAGCTTAGCCAATAAAGCTTGCAACTTGATGATGTATGCAAGCTAATGATCATTCATACAACTTAGAAATGCTTGTATGAACATCAAAATCTTCATAGGAATGATTTTTGAAGAGGGTGGAGGCTAGGGTTTTTAAGTGGAGGCCATTTGAGAAATCAATTTGACATAGTTTGGTTGCTAGAATGAATAATGGGGTTTTAGGGTAGGATTAGGGGCTTATTTATAGAAGATTAGAGTGTTTTTAGCCCTAGGATTAACCCTAGGTTAGTTTAGGTCCGTCAGATTTCGGAATTCTCTAGAACCAAGCCACAAGACCAGACCAAGACCCAAAATGGTGCGCCAGGCAAAACTGCCCGGCCACCCTGTGTCGACAGGGCTGTCGACAGGGCTGTCGACACCCTGGGGACCCTGTCGACATGCCTGTCGACATGGGGCTCCTGGCGGGAGTTTTCCCGCCTGCGCCAGTTTGCCCTAATTTCCAACTTTGAACTTGAAATTCAAAACTGTTTTTGAAATGGAAATTTCTGAAAACTTCAATGGGCCTTAACTGGGTCATACGGACTCCGATTTTCGAAAACTCGGACTCTATTTCGCGTATTTTTCCAAGACGAACGCAATGGCATAGCCCGTTTCCCTTGATTCAGATTTTAGAATTAATTTCTGCCTCGATTTATGTTATAACAGGTTATTGAAAATACGGGTTGTTACATTCTCCCCTCCTTAAAGGATTTCGTCCCCGAAATCTTCAAGTTAGGAAGAACGTATCCTACCATCCAATCACCCATCTACTCAAAACATCATCCACGAGCAACCATTGTCCTTAAAAGATTCTAAATGCTGTATGAACATATGCAAAAGTGTGTGTATATGTACTTATCTAATGCAAAGATCAATGCAAAATATGTTAGTGAAATGTATCCATATGTATGCAAATCCCTAACATAATGTATAATATCTACATGCGTGCTCAATCATACACCCATATGCAACATCCACGTGATAGCATACAAATTTCATCCAAGAATAAGCATAAACACTCATGCACATGCAATATGAGGAGTGTGTGAGCCGATCTAGTGCCTAATGTGTATCATGCATCCACGAGTAACCACTTGCAAACACTTGCAATCACTTGCAATCATCAAACATAACATGTCTCAAACACATGTTTCATCCAAAGGATTCTACCTAAGGTTCTCATGATAAGATAGACACGATGAACTAGATAAACTAGATAGACATGGAAAGATAAAGAGATTGAGAGTGTACCCTCAAAAAGGAATGGATAAAGCCTACGCATCTTCTCTTCGGTTTCCCAAGTTGCGTCTTCCTCGGCTTCACTCCATTGAACCTTCACCAACTTGACCTCACGATTCCTTAGCTTCTTGATCTCTGTCCCCAAGATACGAATCGGAGCTCTCCTCAAGGTAGCTTCTTTCTCTACTTCCACATCTTCTAGAACACTTGGCTCAACCACCTCTGCTGACTTATGCAAACACTTCCGGAGATGCGAAACATGAAAAACATTATGCACTCCAGCTAGCTTCTCGGGCAATTCCACTCTATAGGCCATCTGCCCGATCCTTTCTACAACTGGAAATGGTCCAACAAACCTTGGTGCTAACTTCCCTACTGCTCCAAACCGAACCACATTCCGCAAAGGAGAAACCTTCACGAAAACCATATCCCCAACATCAAACTCCAAATCAGTCCTTCGCCTATCAGCATAAGACTTCTGTCTGTCTTGGGCCGCCTTCATCCGTCTTCTAATCAACTCGACCTTCTCGGATGTATCTCTAATCTTGTCAGGTCCAAGTATAAGCTTATCTGTAGTCTCCCACCAACATGTAGGTGACTTGCACGGTCTCCCATATAAAGCCTCAAATGGTGCCATCCCAATGCTCGCCTGATAACTGTTATTATAAGCAAATTCCACAAGAGGAAGATGGTCTTCCCAAGTACCCCCAAAATCCAGAATGCAAAGCCTCAACAAGTCCTCAAGTACCCTATTCACCCTTTCTGTCTGACCGTCCGTTTGTGGGTGATAAGCCGAACTCAGGTTCAACCTCGTGCCCATAGCTTCCTGCAAACTGTTCCAGAACTGACTAGTAAAGATGGGGTCTCGGTCACTGACTATGCTAGAAGGGACTCCATGTAGTCGTACTATCTCACGAAGATATACTGATGCTAGTCCAGATGCGGTCCTTTTGCTCTTCACCGGAATGAAATGAGCACTTTTCGTAAGTCTATCCACAATGACCCATATGCTTGTATTTCCTTTTCTTGACCTTGGCAATCCGTCAACAAAGTCCATAGAAATACTCTCCCACTTCCATAGCGGGACCTCTAGAGGATGCAATAGCCCACCGGGCTTCTTCGACTCGGCTTTAACTTACTGGCAAATAATACATCTAGAGACAAACTCTGCCACATCCTTCTTCATTCCAGGCCAGAAGAAAATGCGCTTCATATCCTTATACATCTTATCTCCACCCGGATGTATAGTCAACTTGGAGCGATGTGCTTCCTCAAGAACTTTCCTCACCAAGTCTTCCACCATCGGAACACAAAGCTTTCCGTCTCTCCTCAGCCAACCCTTATCATCTATAGAATATCGAGCAAGGTGACTAGATGTCTCCCCTCGGATCAGCTTATCCCTAATCTCAATTATCTGAGGGTCTTCCTTCTGCGAAGCCCCAACTTGATCCAGAAGGGTAGGCCTGAGCTCAAGAGATGCTAAAGAACCGGTCATCGACTCAACTGCTAAAGAGAAATCAAAGGTTGCCAAGAACTCTAAATTCTTCATCTCAACAAATAGAGGACTTAGTGTCAACCTTTTTCTACTCAAAGCATCCGCTACGACATTCCCCTTGCCAGGGGTATAGGCTATATCAAAATCGTAGGACGCCAAGAATTCCATCCACCTTTGCTGCCTCAAGTTCAGATCCTTCTGCGAAAAGAGATACTTCAAAGACTTATGATCAGTATACAGCTCAAATCTCTCTCCCAGAAGATAATGACGCCAAGCCTTGAGTGCATATACTATCGCTGCTAGCTCTAGATCATGAGTGGGATAATTCTTCTCATGCACCTTAAGTTGCCTACCACCAAAACATATAACTCTGCCTTCTTGCATCAGAACGACGCCCAATCCCGTGCCACAAGCATCAGTGTACACGGTAAACATCTTACCGCCATCGGGTAAAGCTAGAACTGGTGCTGAGGTAAGGGCTCTCTTGAGTTTCTGAAAAGCAAGCTCACAGTCCATATCCCAAGCAAAAACTAAGTTCTTCTTCGTCAACTTAGTAAGAGGAGTGGATATCTTCGCGAAGTCCTTGATGAACTTCCGGTAGAAACCCGCAAGACCTAGAAAACTTCTCACTTCGGTTGCATTCCTTGGAGTCTTCCAATCCTGCACAGCAACTACTTTAGCGGGATCCACCGCCAAGCCTTGCTTAGATACTATATGCCCAAGGAACCGAACTTCCCTTCTCCAAAAGTGACACTTGGAGAACTTGGCCTTTAACTGATGCGCTCTAAGCGTATCCATCACCTCTACAAGATGCCTCGCGTGCTCTTCTTCATCCTTAGAGAAGATCAGAATATCATCCACAAAGACCACGACAAACTTGTTCAAGAACTCCCGAAACACCCTACTCATCAAGTCCACGAAATACGCGGGTGCATTCGTCAAACCGAACGGCATAACAAGCCATTCAAAGAATCCATCTGGAGTTCTGAATGTAGTCTTGTCTATACTATCTTCAGCCACTCTGAGCTGATGAAATCCAGTAGCAAGGTCAAGCTGAGAGAAAACAGAAGCACCAACGAGCTGGTCAAAAAGATCATCAATCCTCGGTAATGGGTGTCTGTTCTTCTTAGTCAGCTTATTCAACTCTCTATAGTCCACGCAAAGTCGAAGAGAACCATCTGCATTAGTAGCAAACACCACAGGCGCTCCCCATTCGGATATACTTCGTCTGATGAAGTTCTTCTCAAGAAACTCCTTTATTTGCTTGCTGAGCTTCCGTCTCTCACGCGGAGCCATGTGCCGAACGGGCAAAGAAACAGGCTTAGCATTATCCACCAGATAAATGCGAAAATCAATCTCTCGTTTAGGGGGCAACCCCTTAACTTCTTCAAAAACATCTGGATAATCTCGGACCACCCTTACTGACTGAAGGGTTTCTTCTGACGAGTCGAGAGATTCAAGATAGCACAACATGACAGGATTCTTCGGATTGCATGAAATCTCTAAGGTGTTGCCAAGGCGAGTCACAAGCCTCACAACCCTATGCTCACAATCAAGAATGGCTCCATGTCTAGACAGCCAATCCATGCCCAAAATCAATCCGTATCCCCTGAAACCAAGAACATATGCACTACACAAGAACTCTACACTGAGTATAGAGATCCTCAGATCCTCACATATCATAGATAGATGAGCAGAACCCCCAATGGGATTCGAAACACAAACGGGATCATCCACTAAGCTAGTACGAAGGTGCAAACTATCAACAAGATCAGATGAAATAAAGCTATGTGATGCACCAGAATCAAACAAGGTACGAACTGGAAGATCGGAAACATAAACAAGGTTCTCAACAGAAACACTACCTCGATCGGGAACTGGAGCGGTATTGAGAGCATGAACTTGCCCTCCTGAAGGTCCAGCACGCTGAGTCTGACCCTGCCCTTTCTTCTTCGGGCATTCCTTGCTGAAGTGTCCAGTCTCACCACAGGAAAAACATCCACCACTAAGCTTCCTTTTCTTCTTCCTACAATCCTTAGCAAAGTGTCCAGGCATACCACAGTAATTGCACTTTCCCTTGCCTTTGTTGTTGTTCCCCTTCTTGTTCTTGCTCTGATTCCCCTGACTGCTTTTACCACCTTGATTGCCTTTACCCTGAGAATCAGTCTTCTTTGCTTGAGTATCACTCGACTTGACCTCTTTCTTTCCATCTCCCTGAAGTAGAGCCATATCGACCAAACTCTCAAAAGTAGCCCCATGCGGAATATGTGACATCGCCAAACCCTGCAGCGGCTCATTCAACCCTCTAGCAAATCGAAGAGCCTTCTTCTCTGGAGTGTTCACCATATCCAAACCAAAACGGGCCAGCTGATTAAACTTGTTCACATACTCCTTGACAGACATATCACCTTGCTTTAATGCAATGAACTTCTCCATCTGTAAATTCGCCTCAGCAGAAGATAGAAACTTGGCCACAAATCTAGCCCTCAAATCGGCCCAAGTCTCAACAGGCCTCGTCCCATTGGTGACCTCCCACCAATAGGCTGCTTCGTCCTTCAAAAGCCACACCGTCAATAAGATCTTCCTCTCGTCATAAATCCTAAAGATAGCAAACAAGTCCTCAGTGTCTTTCAGCCAATTCCTAGCTTCAACAAAAGATTCCGTGCCTAGGAAATTCTTGCCTCCCATCGCCTTGAAGTCTTTACAAACCTTTGTGAACTCAACCTGAGGATGCTGAGGGGGAGGAGGAGGAAGAGGAGCCTCAACAACTGGAGGAGGAGGAACAGGAACCACCGGAGGAGGGACATTAGGGGGAGGATTCTCAACTACAGGAGGAGGAGTGGGAGTAGGGTTTGCGGGGCCAGCTGCCGCCCTAGCTTCTAGAAGTCTCCTATACCAGAGTGGTACGTTTACTCCATCCGGGATGGCAGGATTCTCAGCCATACTGAAACGAAAGATAAGATAAGATTAGGTCAAGGGAACGAAGGATAACGCTAATGGCTTTTTTGGGGAATAGCCTTTTAAAATACTAGACTTTTCTTTGGAAAATACTTTATACTTGTTTTGAAAATAGTTTTTCAAAAGTCTTTTAAAAACTTTTTGTTCTTTCTTATAAACCATATGCTCTGATACCAAATTTGTAACACCCCACCTCCACTAGGGTCACTCTTTCGGGGGCACTAGCTTCTGGGGGGCGTTAGAACTGGGTAAGCATGCATAATGATATATCAAGGCAGAACAAGAACATAAAGATATATGTAAAACAGAGTAAATAACAGCGGAAGGTTTTCAAACCATTTCAAATCAAGTCTTAGTACAACATCATGTCAATTTTCCAAATAAAATAAGTCTAGTACATAACAACATCATCTGAAAACTGAAAAGAAAAACATAAGTAGCTATCCCCAAAGCAGAAAAACCATAGCGAGCTCAAGTCCAAAGCATACATGAGCTATCCAAGAAAGCAGGTAGGATCCAAGCTAAGCTCCTGTATTCCCTCCCTTAGAACCTGGGGGGGGGGGAAACGGAAGAAAAGAGGCGAAAGAAAACAGGTCAGTCAAAAAGACTGGTAAGCCCTACTACGATCAGTCTATAAACTAATAAAGTTAGCATCATGATGGAAACTGAGATGAACATACTGGCAATAGATAAAGGTGTCATCACATAGAGAAGATTAAGCTTTGCACCATAGTGTACTAGCAAACTAACATAACAGGTATTGATCCCTCAGCCCAAACTTTGGCCCAATAACATGAGGTGACCTTAATACAAGGTCCAGCCCAACGGTCTAGTCGATCGGCTCCCTATAAACCTAACACGTCAAGTGTTGGTGTCCATACGGCCCACATATGGTTGTAGTCAGACTGTGCTGGGTCCACCTTTGGGTGTATCAAGCCCTCGGGTGTCAACCCCAGACACCTAAGCAATAATGCACAGTCTAAACCTACTGGTACCCGTGCCTCGAGTTTGTCCAACACCGGACTACGTGCACGTCCGTAGCTCGCCTGGACCCGCACCGCTGTACCACTCAGCCGTCGCTTTGGTCGCTTACATCAGTCCAGTAATCGTGCCCCGCCCTAGCCTAGCCTCTAGGGTTGTGAATGATACCAAACTGGGATTACTGCTGGAACAGACCACGTTGCTAGGGTTTTCTAAGAGGGTTAAGTGTGGTTTAACCCCTCACTAATCATGGATTAAATTAGTTAAGTGTAACCAACAGTTCACCACTTAACCCCATTTAATCCCTCGTATCCCCAAAATTGGTTAAGTATTAGTGGGCCATGACTTAACCCTAATCATGAGGCATTAATTAATTTAATGCACCCAACCTCTCACATTAGACCTTGTTGTGGTTACTAGTTAGGCCGGGCGGGTCCGGGTAGGTTTACACCACAACTTAGTCTAACCTTGGGTTTCACGTGCAACATGACCAACTACTCACATTGGGTCCTATTGCTTGTAGCCACTAGTTAAGCCGGTCGGTTCCGGGTAGGTTTATGCTACAAACTCAACCCAACCTCGAGTTGGCCACACTTATGTTTTCTAAGTGTCATGTCCACTTTAATTTCAAAACATAATTACAAGTTTAACAAATACTTGGGTAGACCTAACTTAATAGGTAAATTCCCAAGGGGTAGACCTAACTTAATAGGTAAATTCCCAATCTTCTATTTTCATGTATTTTAAGTTTTACCCAAAACCCCCCAACGTCATTCCATCGCTTACATATTCGTCATAACGCATAAAGGATAGAAAGAGGGAACTTGGCACAACATACATGAGGAATCTTACATATCATAATAAACATGCATAACACGTTGGACTTGCATAACTTAGCATAGTGAACTTGCATAAACATGCATAACTTGTTAAACTTGCAAATCATGGCATAGTGAACTTGCATAAACATGCATAACTTGTTAAACTTGCAAATCATGGCATAGTGAACTTGCATAAACATGCATAACTTGTTAAACTTGCAAATCATGGCATAGTGAACTTGCATAAACATGCATAACTTATCAAACATGTGTAACATGGCATATTGAACTCGCATAAGCATGCATAACTT
This sequence comes from Allium sativum, assembly GCA_030737875.1. Classification (NCBI taxonomy): domain Eukaryota; kingdom Viridiplantae; phylum Streptophyta; class Magnoliopsida; order Asparagales; family Amaryllidaceae; genus Allium; species Allium sativum. The sequence goes on along the minus strand of CM060920.1, from coordinate 452,881,262 downwards.
ATTAAACATGCATAAATCCCAACTTTCATCACATATTAACTTTAGAGTTTCTAAAATGAAGGTAAGAGGGCTTACAAATATTATGAAGACACAAATCTACTAATAAAGATTGAGAGCCCTTTTATGCAAGCATATAAAAACCCAAAACAAAGCTCCAATAAGAAAACCCTTAACAAAAATTCCAAAAACTCTAGCTTAGCCAATAAAGCTTGCAACTTGATGATGTATGCAAGCTAATGATCATTCATACAACTTAGAAATGCTTGTATGAACATCAAAATCTTCATAGGAATGATTTTTGAAGAGGGTGGAGGCTAGGGTTTTTAAGTGGAGGCCATTTGAGAAATCAATTTGACATAGTTTGGTTGCTAGAATGAATAATGGGGTTTTAGGATAGGATTAGGGGCTTATTTATAGAAGATTAGAGTGTTTTTAGCCCTAGGATTAACCCTAGGTTAGTTTAGGTCCGTCAGATTTCGGAATTCTCTAGAACCAAGCCACAAGACCAGACCAAGACCCAAAATGGTGCGCCAGGCAAAACTGCCCGGCCACCCTGTGTCAACAGGGCTGTCGACAGGGCTGTCGACACCCTGGGGACCCTGTCGACATGCCTGTCGACATGGGGGTCCTGGCGGGAGTTTTCCCGCCTGCGCCAGTTTGCCCTAATTTCCAACTTTGAACTTGAAATTCAAAACTGTTTTTGAAATGGAAATTTCTGAAAACTTCAATGGGCCTTAACTGGGTCATACGGACTCCGATTTTCGAAAACTCAGACTCTATTTCGCGTATTTTTCCGAGACGAACGCAATGGCATAGCTCGTTTCCCTTGATTCAGATTTTAGAATTAATTTCTGCCTCGATTTATGTTATAACAGGTTATTGAAAATACGGGTTGTTACAACAAGCTTCTTATCCTTAGGCTTGTGCTCCTTAGTCCAAACTCCCTTATTCTTATCCTTACTATCCTTGTGTAGCTTGTTGACAAGTTCCTCGAAACTACCTCCATCGCACGGCAACCTACAAAGCTGGAAAGAAGATTAGCTGCAGTGAAACTACTGCGGCCACAGATAGAGGTTGGGCGTTACTTCGCCCTTAGCATGTGTCGTATGCCTATGAAACTATGGAGAAAAGAAAGGAAGAAGAGATTCAAATAGAGAATCGAAAGGTAATGCATATGGATTTGGGGAATATGCCCTTTAAAAACAATACTTTTCTCTTGAAAAACGCTTCTTTAAAACATGTTTTAGAAAACATCCCTTTTAAAATATGCTTTTGAAAAATCTTTTATCTATTCTGGTAACCTTTAGCTCTGATACCACGTGTAACACCCCGCCTCCGTTAAGGTCACTCACAAAGGAATGCATTAACTTCAGTGGAGCATCATAAGTGTATAGAACAGATAAATTACAAAATAGACAAAATTTAAAAAGCGGAAAATAAATAAAACTTTACTTTATTGATGAAACAGCAGCTTGGTAAAACAGCTTGTACAAAGATTGTTTTCTAGCACCAAAACGCCTATAACCATTACAATTAAGCTTCTGTATTGTTTAACAAAATAAAGAAGCATAAAATGACAATGATATTCCCCGACCTCTTAACACCTTCTTTTTTTCTTGCCATCGGAGTTATTTCACAAAAACTTGCCATGGTAAGGGAGAAGGGGGAACAAGCACACTTGAAGAGCGTAGTACAACGGAGAGTTGTATGCTGCGTTCGGGAAGGGTGAATCGCTCCAGAAAAAGAATTTATTGATTCTCTCCCAATTGGTTGGATCGTAGGTGCGATGATTTACTTCACGGGTGAGGTCTTTGGTTCAAGTCCAGGATGGCCCAGCTGCTCCAGGGAAAAGAATAGAAGAAGCATCTGACTCTTTCATGCATACTCCACTTGGCTCGGGGGGATATAGCTCAGTTGGTAGAGTAAAGCATGAGCCAAACATAGCAGTGGAAAAGAGAGTCCAAAGCAATACATCGACTATCTTCGAGCTTGGAAAGAAAACTGAGTTAAGCGGTAATTTTCCCTCCCTGTGAACCGGGGGGGACGGAATAAAAGAGAGCAAAACAAAATAGAGTCAGACATAAAGCCTAGTAAGTCCAGTGACTTTCAGCATGTAAATAGGTAAAAGCATCATGACAAGAATAAACTGGATACCAGACCATAACCATGATAATAAGCATAGCAAGACAATAGATGATGATCATTAGATATGACAAGGTAAGATATACTGAATGCGCTTCAGTTCTTTCTCTGATTTCCTATTTTCTCTGCACCTCCCAACTAGCATCTTAACTTGTGTCTTTTATAGAATGATTCGTATTCCTTACTAGTGTCCCAGCTAGTATCCTGTGAAAAAGGACCTGTATCCCGTGCTAGTGTCCCAACTAGTATCCTGTGTTATTTAATAAGGTGATCCCAACCCCGCAATTGTGGTAGCCTTCAGGTGTACATCTAATATAAGGATCTTACCTCAATCAGCCCAATTGCCATGAAGATGTTAGATGTATCCTTACTACCCTATCGATCGGCTCTCTACTTGTATTAATTTTCCTTGTGTCTATGTCAATCAGCCCCGCTTGTATGTAGATACCTGTGCTGGCCCCATTATGGGGTGTATCAATTCCCATGATGGCAACCCGACACGATTCTAGATGCACAGTGTATACTACTGATGCCCAGTGCCTTCTTTTCCACTCCGGAGCACGAGCACGCCCATACTCCGTCGGAACTACACTACTGCACCACCCGCCGCTATTTTGACCGCTTATAATCTGCCCAGTAATCGTGCCCCACCCTGCCTAGTTCAGGGTACCGTGATACATCTATGTGGGTTACTGATGAAATGGGTCCCCGTTACTAGGGTTTCCAAGGGTCTATTCGTATACCCCCCAAATTGGCTAAGTGTTATCCATCCATTCAAGTTAACTTAACCCATCCACACATCATGTCATGTTGGTTAAGTGTTTCTTATTAACTTAACCTTCTCATTCATCATGTCGTATTTGGTTAAGTGTTTTCTATTGACTTAACCCTGTTCATTCATCATATTATATTGGTTAAGTGTTTCCCCTTACCTTAACCCCATTCGTTCATCATGTTATAATCGTTAAGTGTTCCCTATTAACTTAACCCTACTCGTTCATTGGTTAAGTGTTAACTTAGCCCTACCACTTTTCATGTTACATAGGTTAAGGGTTTCCCTCTTGTGTTACTTAACCCTACCACTTGTCATGTTACATTGGTTAAGTGTTGTACTCTTGTGTTACTTAACCCTACCACTTGTCATGTTACATTGGTTAAGTGTTGTCCTCTTGTGTTACTTAACCCTACCATTTGTCATTTTACATTGGTTAAGTGTCATCCTCTTGTGTTACTTAACCCTACCACTTGTCATGTTACATTGGTTAAGTGTTGTCCTCTTGTGTTACTTAACCCTACCACTTGTCATGTTAAATTCATTAATGCCTCAACCTCTCACATTAGAGCTGTTGTTTGCGGTTGATGGATGTACCGGGCGGTTCCGGGCAGATTTCTACTGCAAACTCATTCTAACCTCAGGTTTTGGGCTTAATGTGCTAACCTCTCACATTAGATCTATATTGTTGCAGTTACTGGATGTGCTGGGCGGTTCCGGGCAGTCTTACACCGCAACTCAATCTAACCTCGGGTTAGGCACGTTCATCTTTAGCTAATTTACATTTTTACCATACATGTCCAAGTCTAGATTTTTCAGGCTAATTATCCCGATTCCACAAAACTAGTAATGTTTCAATTCTCAAGTTATACCCAAGAAATTCAGTTACAAGTTATCAATCAAAATAGGCTACACCCAATCTTCCCAAGTTTACAATAATAGTCATGCTTCAAAATCACAATATATTTTATGCTTGGCGTCCCAACTGATAGTTATGCCCAATCTAGATTTAATATTCTAGTTTGCAGTTTATGCCCAAAACTTGGTTTACATGCCAATTAGCACAAACTTGTAGTTATAATAACAATAGTGATGCCCCAATATCAATTACAAGTTATGCCCAACAATTTCACCGAAATTGTTATGCCCAATTATTTCAACAATTATATTATGCCCAATATTTACCCAGAATACATTATACCCAAATATTTCTCGTATTCCAATCGTTCGTATTTTGCGATCTCAGCCTAGGTTCGAAGGTAACCCAGATTCATAAAGGAAACAGGGGAAGAGAGAGAAGGAGCATAAGATAAGAATAGGCATAAAAATAGGCATGTAACAACAGATCTAATATAGGAAATTTAGATCCAACAAAGATAGATCCTTGAACAAACTGACACAATCATTATTGAGGGCATAAGAATAACATCATCAACCAAAAAGGATTATATGCTTGATGTACAACAAAGATAGGCATGATTTTATCGATATAATAACTTCTTATGCATGTAAAATCATGGGTTTGATAGAAAGATAGGGATAAATATGAAAAGATTGCCTTATCATTAAGCATGGACTTAGATTCATTTTATTGCATGCCAAGATTACAATTAGGTATTCAAATCTGAAAATAACGTGAACTTACAGAAAAGAATGGATCTTTTATTCTGGGATCTGTTTTCTGAATTTTTAAAGCAAATCCTTTGATGTAGACGTTTGATTCTCTAGTTTGGATTTTGTTTGGAGCTTTCTAACTTGATTTCAAGTTTTGGAGAAGATGGATACTATACTAGTTTGGAGATGGACGACATGATGACTTCATAGAATGAGATTATGAGGTTTAGGGTTGAGGTGATTATATAGAAGTCTAGATTAATATGAGTCGTTAGATCAACCTAGGAGTCATCAGGGCCATTCAAACCAAAGAGATGTGTCACTCAGCCAATCACAGCATGACACATAAGCCCTAACACCTCAGAATTCGCCATCAGGCCAAATAGAGACGACCACATTAGCTTAGGGTTATACAAATTCGTCACAGGAGTTGAATCTCAAAGGGGTCGACTCCCTACAAGGAGGGTCGACACCCATGTCGACACCCCTGTAGGGGGTCGACACCTATGTCGACTTCCCTTGGGGGTCCGACACCTCTGAGCGGGAAATGTCCTGCTCAGCCTTCTCTGACTCAATTTCAAATTTTGAACTGTTTTGACTTTTAATTACTATTTTAATTTAATTTCTGTTAAAACTTGAAATCTTCTGAACTCCATAACTTCTTCATACGGAGCCCGATTTACGCAAACTCGGACTCTATCTCAAGCAGAATTCCAAGACGAACGCAATGGTTAACCCATTTCCCTTAATTCCCACTTCTAAAATTTAGTATTCTTTAATTCATTACTTTAATATTCACAGAAAATACGGTGTGTTAAAAACTGGTAGGCATAACCTGTTGAAATCCCAGTATTGGGGATGCAAGCATAGTGGGGAAGCTTGTGTCATTTGGTGTGTGGGACCCGTATCAGTCGGTAACCCATATTGGTATCAAACGGAGAACCCTGAACTAGGTCGGGGTCAGGGCACACTTACTGAGCTGATTATAAAAGGTAACTTGGGTGAGGGCGTTGACGGCGCGTTCCATCTGAGTCATGTGCGAGCATGGGTCCGCTTGCTTGGGAAGATAAGATGTTGTGACATTAGTAGATATGGTTGTGCACATCCTGAAAATAATGGGTTGCCACTGTAGGAGTGATACATCCTACTATAGGGCCAACACATGTCTTATGACACTGTTATCTCTGCCATATGAACTGTTTACCTTGTTATCCTTTTTACCTTGTTGTACCTGCCTTATGACACTGTTATCTCTCTCTAATTTATATGCCTGTCATGATGCTTTTACGTATTTATATGCTAAATGTAACTGGACTCACCAGACTTTATGTTTGACCCATTTTGTTTCCTATTCTCTCTCTTCTGTTTCCCTCTACGTTCTTAGGGTGGGAATACTCAGGCTTAATCAGGATTCTTCTTTCATTTTTCTTGGAGCTGTTTAGATGTACTGCTTGATTTTGTATCTCCTCCACTATGGCTATATTTTGGGGATTATGCTCTTTTTATGTATTATTTTACTCTGATGAGGATTTTTGTACAAGTCAGAAGTTTTACGTTTTCAGTATTCCAGAATTATTATGTAATTGGGTTTGAACCACGAAGTTTTTCTATTTAATAAAGTTACAATTTCGCTATTATTTTATATTTATTTTGTAATGTTTCTGTTTCTGTTTACCTATAATGCTTCACGAAACTTAGTACATTCTGTTAAAGAGTGACATAATTAGACGTAGGGTGTCACAATTAGTGACTTGATGGATCTGACAATGTGGCATTCAAAGTGTTGGTGATGTGATGTTCTAAAAGGTAGTGTTTAACCTCAAGCATCTACAACCGGGAAATGGTATAAAATCGGGTAGATCGCATGGCTAAGTGGGTCGCTCCCAAGTTGGGTGTATAATCATCTATCTAGAGAAAATCCATTTCATTCTTTAATTTATTTCGATGCTGTTCCTTATCAGGAAACAGTGGGTCGCACCGAACCGATGGTGATATACAATCGGTACTCTCAAGCGAAGTGAAGGTCCGGTCATGTTTAGCCTGGGTTGTAATATGTTCTTGTTGAACCCGGTGTATTTCTCTCTAGAGATGCACTATCAGAAGGTGGTCCCATACCTTGCTAGTTGGAAATCCAATCTTTGATAAGCTCCCGCAGTTTTGATTGTATACTGTATATGTGTAGCATGAGATGCAAGCGATCCACTAGATTGCTATTTATTTGTGTTTATACATTATTATATTATCAGAATAATATATAATTCCAAATGTTTTGGGTTATTATATGGTAAAAACTGTATGTGTTTATGTATGGCCTGGTCTTAGATTATCCTTTCCTTTCAAAAAGAAATGTTTGACTTTAAAATCAAGTTGGATGATGCTTTAAAATTAGCGAGTTTTCCCACTCTGGTTCACCAGACTAATCCGACGTTTGTAATGCTCGGGTTAGACTGGTTTTTTTTCAAGTTCAGGTTTTGGATGCTACGAACTTCAGAAGATGTACTGGAGGAGTTCAGACGTATGATATCTAATTTTATTCTGTTGTGTGTTGTATATGAGGACAGATTATTATAACTGTAAAAACGTATTGATGTATTCTGATGATTGTAAGCTTTATTTCAAAGCTCTCAACAAAGTTTTGTTTCTACATTATATTTTGTTCCGTTGCGATGTGAGACTCTGGTGTTGTTATGCTCTTTTTCTTCTATTCTGTTATCTCTTTCTTATCTCACCCTCTATTTTCTTTCGTCAACTATCTGGTGTTTTCGATACTTGAGTTCTGACAAATAATACGAGTTTATGTATTATTGTTGTAATTCGATCGTCGAATTTCGTCGGGTCGTTACATTTGGGCACTGGTGAGGTTCGTGAATTCGAATGGGGTTTGGGGATCAATTTCTGAAATCTGAGCAAAGGGTTGATCGATCGGCATGTTTGGGTGAGATGATGCGAATACTAATGGCGACAGTGGTGTGAATACTGATGGAGATGGTTGAATAGGAAGGGTGTGATGTTCAGTGGATGGATATTGGTGTTCGATGGTAAGATGTAAAGGGGTTCAGACTGTAAAATTTAGACGATAGATGAGGACATGATAACTTGTCACCTGGAGAAGTCAATGATTATTTTGAAGGCATTGCAGTATAGTAATGTGGGAGTGGGTATGTAGTTTAGAAATGTGATGCTTAGGTGGTATTTCATGTCTGTGATGTGGATGCAGACAAGATGTCAATAGAGGAGAGTATTTTGTTGTTGATGAACTGGATTTGTAGTAGAACAGTAGGCAGCTAGTAGTGACTCAACAATGGATAAAGATTAACTTCAAGATGTTCAGTAAAACGTCGAAGTGGGATAGCGCTGTTTTTGTGGCTGATTGCAGTTTGAAGATGTTCGGAGATTTATTTCGGGAACTAGTCGAGTAATTCACAAAACAACGAGGTATACATTTTTATAAAATTTAAAATACTTAGAAGAATTTATTTATTTATGTTAGTAGTTAAAATAAAATGAATGATAGTTAATCGATAAATAAAATCAAATAATCGTTGGTGTGAAATAAATTCATTCGAGATAATTCAAGCTCATTTGTAACTGTGACGATTCGACATCTAATCGGATATTCGGCAAATACAAATCAATGTGAGTAAGCTCACTCTCTGTTTGATTTATAATTTATTATAAACGAATTTTTATTTAATATTTTTTTTTTATGTTGTTTGTTGGTTGTTTGGATGCATTGAATAATTGTTGATGAATTGTGGTTATTATACATATTAGTTATATTTAGGCTTGATTGTTGGGGCTATTTTATATATATATATATATATATATATATATATATATATTGGATATTTCCTGTAGTATCATTAGCGGATGACACTGTGCCCCCACACAATATATATAGTGGATGACCTTCTATAACGCGATATCCTGTCTTGAAGCTGGATTGGTATTACTTATGTTGACTAACATCTGTGGATTCAGGGAAACAGGTTGGAAGGATTCAACAAAACTCCTCAAAATTTATTTATTGTTGTTTACGTATTTGTATACGTGATGTGTTGAATTGAATTGATGGGTTGTATATTTGGATGTTTGAATATCAATGGCCCTAAATATTGATATTTAAAAATATCATAAAAAGGGATTTTTTTTAAGATTCAAAAAGGAAATTTTATTTTCTGAAATAGAATTTGAATTTTGAATAGGCTAGGAAAAATATTAACATGTTTTTAATAAATAAAACAAGTAGCTGAATTTATAAATGATGTAATGAATGAATAGAAAAATTATCATTGGATAATTTAGAAATGTAAATTCAAGTATGATTTTAGAAAGGAAATTTATTTTCCAAAGTAGAAGTTGAATTTCAAATGGAATTCAAAATAGAGACCAGTTTTAATATTTAAAACAAGAAGTGTAGGTTTTATATGACATTTATAAATGAATGTGAAAAATTACCAATTGGATAATTTGGAATTTATAAAATCAAGTATGAATTTAAGGGAACTTGGAATCTTTTTGAGGAGAAGGAAACGAGGTAATTTATTCCAATATTCGAAATGATAATTGAATTAGAATAAATCCATAAGGATTTATGATTGGAATTCGGCAATGTCGAATTTATAAAGATAATTTATTTCAAAAATAATTCTGGAAATGGTATTAAATAGAAAACATAATTAAAAATAAATTCTATGTTTATATATGTAGGATTACAATAATAAAATATTCTCGAATGAAAAATAAAAAGGAAATGTACGATTTAAAAGGAAGATTATTTTTCCAAAATAGGATTTTGAATTTCAAATGGGTTTTGAAATGGGAACTTGTTTTCATGTATAAAACAAGTAGGTAAATTTATAAACAATGTTTATAAATGCAGCAAAGTCATTGGATAATTTGTTAGTTTAAATTCAAATGTGAATTTAAAAAGGAATTAGAAATCGTTTCAAAAAGCAAACAATGGATTTTATTCCGAAATTTGGAATATGGACAGAATTGAGATGAATCCAAGGAATTGGAGTTTTTAAGTTAGATTTGAGAAATTGGTTATATATATAATTATCGAAAAATAGATTTGAGATTTATTTAATAAACGAAGTTTGACGTTTATATTTAATTTAATTAGAACGAACTTGCCGCAATGCAATAATTTGTAATTTGACGATTGGAACTTCAATTGAGTATATAGAACTTGATATAAATCGGAATTCGATGAAATAAGAAATGTTCGAACCTATTAAATGATAGTTTCTGATGGAATAGTAAAATCTGAATTTCATCTTGTAGATTTTGAGTTATATAAAAATCAATTTTTATAAAAGTCCCTGTAAAATCATTTATAATCCATATTGATTTATTTAATGAATTAAATGGATTTTGAGTGAATAAAATCAGAATTTCCATTATAAAAATCCAGACTTGAGCTATAAATCAAATATGAACTTAAGTGGAGTAGATGAATTGATTTTTGGAACGAAAATCAGATTTTTGTTACTAAATGAAGTCAACTAATTAGAACAAATTAGTAAAGAGTTTTTGGGATTAAACTTAAGTGAATTGAAATTGCGGATTTAAAGTTGGAATCGAATATGAATCTTGAGTTAGACATGTAACTCGACTTATGTATAAGAGAATTAAACTATAACTAAACATGATATGTTAAAATCAAAAGTGCAGTAAGCAAAAGAGCTAAATTAAGAAGTGGTTAGTGTTTTTCTAAAAAAATGTTTGGATTGATTGAAAAGAATTGGGAATAGGCGTATGTATGTTAACAGGTATAGAATGAAGGTTTTAATCTGAGTGCCCGACAAAAAGGTACATGTTTAAAATCCATATGGGATTTTATGAGCCTATTGGGCAAGACGCTTGGCTTTTATATTTTCAATTTGAATGGAGAGGGCCTAGAGAGGTGAGTTGTAGTTGTACCGATTGAGCCTTACAATGAGGACACTAGAAAAATTTTCCGGACATTTAAGGAGTTAGAATATTTTAAGAAATTTTGATAACTAGAAATCAATATATCGATATATAGGATTCGATAAGGAAATGAACTTAAAATGGAATATTGTAAACAAGAAGAAAATCTATATATTTAAACCTGGTAAGAATAGAAATATAAACATATACACATTTAAAAACGGATAATTGATTTTATATGATGTTGATTATTCGAGATAAGTTGTCTTGTCTGTTTTGAAATTAAGAATGTTATTCAGTCAAGGTCTGAGAGGTAGTTATACCCCAACTTGATTGATTTCATTATTAACCGATAAATAGAAAGATTTAGTCTCGAATATTAGTTTTTAAATAAGATTTAGTTGAATGCAGTATTTTGGGTTGTTGTAACGATGTTTTACAAAGCATTCGTTTTAACTCAAGTAAGTGGAATTTTGGAAGTATAATTATATAATATTTCCTAGGTATAGACATGAATGGTCGTGAAAGGGAAAAGTGATTGGAAATGAGTTCCAATCACAAATAGAAGATATTTTCTAATTATAGAAAATAAAAGAAGATGAGGTATGGAAAGTTTTCCAAATATCGTAAGAGGCTAAAGCGTTTTGAAAATGTTGGAGTAAAGATATTAGAAGGAATCTGGGAAGTGATTTAATTAATGAAAATTTGAAAGGGCTAGTGATTGTTGAATGTTTAGTCAATAATATTTCCAATTGAAAATTCGGATGGATGTTTGTTTTCTTCGATAGTTAAATAACCAACTATCGAACTTTTGACATCATTATCAATACGGAGATACCAGTTGGATTTATTATCCGAAAACCACTCTGTATAGGCACAGGCATTGCGAATCAGATTATGCTGAAGAAAACTGAAGACGGAGTAAAATCCAAGGGTTGTTCTGTTTAACGGATAGTGCCTTCGGTTTGTCCAGTCCCAGGACAATTTGTAGGACGAATGTCTGACAGAGTATGCCTAACGGATCACATAAGACAATCTTTTCATGGTATTACGTTTGGTGGTGGCGGAATTTATTTCTCTTAGCTTTTATACCCGTAATATTTTTAGTAATATCAACTAGAGATTTGACGATGAGGCACTCAAAGTAATAGGTGGAGTATTGTTCTAAAGGAAAACATGACCTCAAGCCTCACAATCGGGAAATGACAAAAATCGTGCAGGCAACATGGCTAGTTGAGTCGCACCCAAGAACAGTGTATTATCACCATCTAGAGAAAATTCATTTGTTCTTATTTCATGTCTGTATCTTACAGATTACAGTTGGAAGGCCGACAACCGTGGGTGATAATACATTCAGTGTAACGACCTGACTTTTTTCCCGGTTTTCGCCGGTAATTAAACCAACTTAAACCGTTCATAAAGACGGATTGTTAGGGGCACTTACACATTTGCATAAAATAAAAGGAACTTTTCCGTCATCATTAAAATAATATTACATCAGAGTACATCGGTTACACAGCGGAAAAGATACTAAACTCGGCGGAAGAATGTGAATACCCCAAGACATAATAGCCAGCTAAAACCAGAATCCTGCTCCAACTAACTCCAAGGCTAAATCTGTGAACCAAACTACTAGGCTGCCCGTGTAAAAATAATAGGCACCCAAAGTTTAGGTGTGGAAACAATAAACTCCAGGTCAGATATGGGACTGTTGTGAGAACTCAAAACAGTTGTTTTTAGGTTTCATTTTAAAGTTAGATAATTCACCGGACCACGCCGCTAATGCGGAATGAGTATACGCCATGTGAATACCAGTGCATAGAAATCCGCAATGACTTTTTGAAAAATGAAGCTATCATAAGCTCGTCCCACATCACACAATGCAAGCGCACACCAAATGGATGAGTTTTGCCTTATGATAACCAAAAACTCCTTCATACGTGAAAATCCTCTTTTACTACTATACATAGTGTGAAAAACCTTTTCGCATATAAATGTACTAATCCTACCCAGCATAATGCTCCATCCCATTATACTGACAATCCTGCCGGTAACCAGCAGGCTATACAATCAAAACCGAATGGGCTCATAGTGGAGATTGGATTTCCAACATGATGGTTCCTGGTATGAAAGATCATTCGTGGGCTCACAAACTTTCTTGTGTGCATCATCCCAGTACTCGCGGATAACGTCCAGACTCGGACTCCGTTATACTAACCTACCATACATGAATTAGAGTAACCAACAAATAATGTCCCAGACTGGGGACTTCGTAGTACCCTTTCATCATCACATCCCGGTGCACCGAACATACGAAACGAACATAAAAACCTAACCACCAGTTTACTATCAATCCGAGGTGTGAGGTTCGTCGAGGTCATGATATACACAAAGCTACGCTTAAATAAGCCATGCTTTGATCATCCGTAGCTCATCACCTAACTTAAGTATGTCTCATTGTCCATTCATTATGCATCACTGAATTCCATCAGTATACAACCTCTAAGCTCATACGTCTTAGAGAAGGGTGTTAAGCAAGAGATTAATTCTCCACCACCAAGCAGATATATATTAATAAATATCAGTGCTATGTAGTCAATTAAAATGTTAGACACACAATCCATACATGTCCGTTCTGGGTCTAAACGAAACAACGGTCCGAAATTCCTTCACATACATTTGGGCTTCTTGCCACTTAAATGATATATAAAATCCATCTACGAATGGGAGCCAGCCATTCGAGACATAAGGCAAGTCACCCTTACGACAAGAAGGGTCCTGGTCTTCAATGCCATCTCCAATGTCTTCAATTTCTCCACAACATCGTATTATTACTTGGAATGGTTTTCGGACATACATCTGATCCCGATCTTTCCAAATAATAAGCGCAATTTAAAAAAATACAATTACAGAATGCGCAGGCTTTCAACCAAATCTCCTTCTATCTTGGATTTTCTTAAATTAAATTTCTTTAAATCCATTCTCAAATTATAACAAAATCCATATTTAACCTTTTTCTTTTAAAACACATCCCTTAAAGCAAAGATAATTTAGCCTCAAAGCCTTAATTAATTTTCCATTTGATAACTCGTTATCATAAAACCCAGTTTCCTTTGAAAAACCCTTACCCCACATTTCAACCCTAGTTTCCAATTAAATTGGTTTTCGAACATTCAATTTTGTAATCTTAACTAAAAGAATATTTTTCCTTCCCAATTCCTTATTTTTAATTTCCTCAAATCAAAGATTTGGTTAAATCTCCAAATTACGACATGAATTTCCATAACTCAATCTCATTGGGTTTCAAGAATTATATTATTGAAGATATGATTCACGACAAAATCCAAATCAATCGATATTGAACATAAGTTACACAGAAATTGTATCTACTCATATTCGATATTAATTCTCATAATAAACGAATACTATAAGTGGAATAACGATATAATAATAATATCTTCCAAATTTCTCAGATAATATACATTTACACCAAAGAATTTCATATCAAATATCCGAAGATTATTTCTATCCAACTTATCCCAATAAAATTAGGAAACCCATATCTTAATTGAAAGATTTATCCAACTCTTTGACATTAGCTCTGGATAGAAATATCATCAACTTAACCTCAATATTAACTTCCGTATCCAACTCACACTATAAGCGAAATAATGGTGAACTACCTTTTAAATTCCTCAAATAGTAAGAGTCATCATCTACCAGATTAATATCAAACATCCGAAGATTTATCTCTAACCAAGTCCAATTATTTAAAATTGGAATACCCGTTTTAGTATCAAATAAATCAATTTAATTTCTATATAAAATAATTTCAGTACTTTTAAACCTTTGAAAACATTCCATCAATCATTTACAAATGATTACTTATAGTTCGGAAAACAGCTTGCGGTTTGAAATTTAAAAATAGATTGTTTTCAAAGAAAGAGTTACCATAGTGTTTCAAAAACGTTACAAAAGCGTTATAAAACAGTTATCTTAACTACGTTGATCAATATGTCGTTTATCTTAGCCAAAACTTAAACTTTACAATTCAAAACACTTTTACATAATTTATAATGATTTTACAATTTTTTCCACATTTTTAGAAACGTTAAAAATGGCTGTTTATGGTTATGGTCGATAACTTCTCTTACAGCGACCTTTTCCCGAAACGGGTTTAAACATAACATGAAAATTATAACTCGAAATTAAAATATGCTTTCCTCATTCGAAAGATCTTATTAATATAAATCAAACGTTTTTCATTTCTTGGAAATCCGATCTAGATTGCAAAAGTTATAAGCGTTTAAAGTTCGTAACTAAAATACGCAAATTGCCATTGTGCGACAAGCTCTATTTTGACCGCAATAAAAATTATTCTTCCGAACTTCAAAATACCTTAGAAAACCGTTATATACTCATGTAAATCATTTAAAACCATTTAAAGTAATTTACATTGACTTTCCAAATTATTTTTGGTTCAAAATTCAACTTTTATTTTTTACTTAATAAATCAAATTCCAATTCATTTCTAAATTCAAATAACTTCAAATTAACCATCCCATCTGTCGGATCAGTTAGGGATAGACAGGGAGAGCAAGAAACTTTATTTCTAAACCCAAGCCTAGACATTATCCTCTCTGTCATCCTAGAATGTTTTGATATTTATTTATTCATTTAAAGAACTTTATCAATATATATGAATTCATACATATGATATTTCCCAGTTATTAACCTTCAGTTTCAATAATGATATTGCTTCTAACTACGAAGGAGATTTGTCGATTACCAATGTGATACCATACTTGTTATGTCATAGTGTGTGAAAAACAACATCAACAACCATTATAAATATCTATGGCAATCGTCATCAATATAATTAAATAAATCATAACTGTGCACAAGCGTTATAACACTAACGCTTAATAGTGTGTGTGTTCTAAACTACGCATCCATCATCCATCATAACAAACATCAACCATCATTAAAAACCACTAATTCATCGCTATATTTAAATTAGTCTAACTACTATATAAATTGTGGTTAAAGAGTTCTCACCTAACAGCTTTCTAAATCTTTACGGTAGGCGAGTCTAGCTAAGCGAACTGTCGGATAGTATTTCGGCGCAACGTCTTCTTCACCAAAATATATATAATATACACTAATCTCTTTCTTTATATTATAAGAGGAGGTGGAGGATGACAATGAACTTTGACAAGGTGGTGTTGGAAAAGAGGAAGACTTATGCCATGGAAACCATGACTATAAGCTTTAAAAAGAAGGTGGAAAGATGGAAAGGTGGAAATGGAATGGAATGGTAAGAAAATGGAGAAAATGCCCCCTTATATAGGAATGGAGATATAAGGAGGTAATGACACCCAAGGGGGCAAGTGGAAGGAATGCATGGAAGGAGGCATGCAAAAATACAAATGTCCTTACACTTGTCTTAAGAAGAGAAGGTGAACTTTTGGTAGCATTTTCCTTAAATGCTATAAAACTAAGGGCAACACTTAATTCTAATGCTACTAATTCATGTTATGGTTTGGCAAATCCGATCGAATGACAAATAGTATGAATAAATCCAAACTCATTAATAATCATTCCCATTTATAATTCAAATAAAATCTATCATCTAACTTATCAAAATTATTAAATATTCTTAACCATATATATTTATGTCAAATTCAAATTAAGTAATAAAAATTCCAATACTAAATTGGTTAAAAATTCTGGATCGTTACATTCGGTCCACTCAAGCTAAATGAGTGACCGAACATGTGTGGCCTAGTAGCAAGATGCTTTTGTTGAACCCCAGTGTATCCACTCTAGAGTACACTGATCAATAGGTGGTTCCATACCTTGTCATAGTCGGAATCCAGTTTCCAATAATCGCCCTGTGGTTTTTGATTTTATACTATGTATACGGAGCATGAGATGTAAGCGTTCTACTAGATGGTTATTTATTTGATTAGACATTATTATAATATCATTAGATTTTGATATCAAAAATGTTATGGGTTATTGTAAGGTAAAAACCATCCATATTTATTTGTGCACTAGTCTTACGATTATTCTTTCTTTCAAAAAGGTTTTCAAAGTTAAACATAATGGTTGGAGTTTACTCACACAAGTCTCATAATTGACCCAGAGTGTAACAACCTGGAAAATTAGAACCAATCTAAAAATTTTATTTTGGCAATTTTAATGGATTTTGAATATTTAAAATGATTTATTTCAAATAATAATGACTAGAAATTTATTTTAAATAGAATTAGATCGTATATATTTATTTAAATTGAAGTTAGAACGAAAATTTTAATTTAATTATAAAAGGAATTGAAAATGGCGCGGTAGTTTGAAAATTCGATTTCAAATTTCAAATGAATGTACAGGATTCAAAATAAACCGAATTTTAGTGAACCCAAAAATATTTAAATCTTTTTATAAATATCTTTCTAACAAATCTGAAAAATCGAAATTTTATAGTGGGAATCAAAAGTTATGACCGGTTGAATATTCAGAATAGTCGCTATGGAATAAATATAGCCCTTAAAGATAGCCATTTTGCAAACGACCTCCGTTTTCAATGAAACCACTTTTGTTGGATCCGGAATGTCATGTTATTGCTAGATTCCAATTTTCATAATTTTTGAAATCAATATGTGAGCGTGGCCAAAGAAAACGTGTTTTGACAGTTTCAGTCAATTTGAATCGACCAGAAAATGGCCATTTTTCAAACGGTCTTCAAATTTGACAAAATTAGTTTTGTTAGGACCGTATCGTCAATATGAAGCTAGAAATAATTTTTCGGGAATTTTTAGAGTTAGTATGTGGCCCAGGTAAATTAAAATGTACATATAAATTGAATATATATTGATTCATATTTTAATTTTAACGAAAACTGATCGATACGATAGAATTGGCCTACCGGACATATCCCATTGTGTCTGGAATGTGGGTATTTGGTTGGGGACGATAGTCGTTGGGTTCAGATTGGAGTTCGTAGCAATAAACAAGAATTTTGGGAATTAAATAAATAAAATATTAATATAAATTATTATATAAGGCCCCTATCTCTAACCCTAGTCCCCTTTTTTATCAGTAGCCACCACCGATAATTCCAAGGCCAGAATGTCTCGAATTTAATTTGTTCATAAAAACCAATCCACTTTGAATTAAATGTTGATTTCGAAACTAAACTTCAAGAGCGTTTTGAGATCTAGAAAGCCATATGGGTTTGATGATGTTTTGTTTGCTGGTTCGTGAAATTTTGGGGTTTAGACGCCGACCGTTCGCGTGGTTTCTAGGGTTGCTGGGACTGTAGAATCCACTGTGGTGGCTAGGGTAGGATGGCGACGGAACGACGAAGGTCGCGGTGCTCTTTGATGAGGCGCAGGCAGTCGGAATGAGGCGACGCATGGAGAATTCCGGCAAGAGGTTTTGTCGACTTCGGTTTTTCCAGGAGCAGTTTCAATGAGGAACGAAAGGAAAGGGTTTAAGCCCTTAAGCTATGTAATCAATTCATTAATTATGTAATTAATTAATTAATATTTTGCAATGAAAGTATATAATGCCATATCTTATTCAAACAGAACCCGAATTGAACGATTCAAAGTTCGTTGGACTCCTTTTGAAGAGGGCTACATTCTAGAACTGACCTGGACAAATTCTGAAGTAATTGAAAGTTTTGATTAAATTAAATGCCTTTGTTTAATTTAATTAAAAATCATGGTATTCAACAATTCAAAACGGATCAATGTGAGAACTTCTCACTATTATTTTGTACAGTTACTTAAATTATTTTGTAACTAAACATACGAACTAGTCCCCGTCGTCCACAGACCATGGACGACTTGTTTGATTGTATTATGATGTAGAAATTGATTGTGATTGTCATGTATTGATATTGTTGTACACAAAAATTATTTATATAAATGAATATATAAATTATTATGAAATGAAAATAAATAAATATTCATTTACAAACTGAACAGTTTTTTATGTACACATATTTATCTGATATTGATTGGGATGATAAATTTTACACATCGCCCAACTGCACAAATAATAAACAATATTTGTTGTTAAAAAACCCCACACGGGTATTGGGATAATATTGGACATACATTGATCCCAATAAACTAGTGGTATGTCAAACGATGGGTTGACGGCCTGTATAAGCGTTATTTATTTTAATGCTTATACAGTTGTAGAATGCACTCTAGATGTTGTATGAATTTTTAATGATTGCTTATCATTATTATTGTATATATATGATGTTGAAATCCATATAAATAAAATTATATGGTAATTGATTGAGTCTGATTCCAGTTCAGAATTAACGAATATTTTAAAGTAATATTCAGTGAATAATGAAATGTGAAGCCGTGTTAAGTAGTTAAACGCCATTTTAACACGAACGGGAATTTGGTCGATTTTATTCATTTTATAATAAATATCAAAAAGTGATTTCAAAATCTGATATTTAGAAAATATTATCATTTTAATTTGAAATGATATAGAATATTCAAATTGGATTTGAATTTAAAAATAAAATTGAAATCTATTTGAAATGAATTTAAAACAAATATATATGGAATATTCAATTTTGATTTGAATTTGAAAATAGAATTGAAGTCGATTTGAACTAAAATCGTTTTGAAACGAATTTAAATAGAATTGAAATCGATTTGAAATGAATTTGAAACAAATTGAAATTGAATTGAAATCGATTTGAATTGAAATCGATTTGAAATGAATTCAAAACGAATTGAAATTGAATTGAAATCGATTTGAATTGAAATCATTTTGAAATGAATTTAAAACGAATTTATAATGGAAAATTCAATTTTGATTTGAAATTGAAATGGAAGTGGAAATCGTTTTTGAAACGAATTTAAAACGATTTATAAAATTCGTTTTAAATGTAAATCGATGAAATATATAATATATATTATAAATATTATAATGGCCTGAATAGAACGCGCCGCGCAGCGACCGTTCGCAAATTTCGACCATTAACTTCAAATGGATATTAAGGGAGATCCGACATCGGATTCTCCTAAAACTGGAACCGTTGGGTTCGTATCGAAAAGAACTTTCCAATGAATATTAGAGATTTGAATTCTAATAGTCGGATTTAGAGATATGTCCAAATCAATTTCAGAAAAGGTCGCCATGGATCCAGTTCGGTGGCCGTTATTGGAAACCGATTGTACGGGAGATAATAAAATTATTAAAAATATGGAAAAATTATGTAAAATCATCATAAATGATTTGGAAAGATTTTGGGTGAAAAATTCCAGTTTTGAAAAGATAAAAATATATTTTTATTGAAATGAACTAGTTATTAACTAGAATATTAATTTATTTAAATTTAAAATAAATAAATTGGATTTGAAATGGTTTTAAAAATAACCGGAATTTCCAATATATGAATTGGAATGGATATGAATCAAAATTATCTTTGGAATATTTCGATATTGGATTCCGTGATTATATGGGCATTATGGAGGAAATTGGAAGATATATATATATATACATATATATATATACATATATATATATATATCGTTATTCCAATACGATATTTGTTGGTTTCAGAATTTGATATTGAATATAAGCCGATACATTTTCTATTCAAAGCCTTGTATTTGATATCAAATTGGATTTTGGTTTGTCGTGAATGGTGTCTTCATTAACACTGTCCTTAAACCCCATGTGAAAAGGATAAATCTTTTAATTAAGATTTAAAGTAGAAGTTTACCGATTAATTAATATTTAATTGGAATTGAATTAAAATTTGTTTTTGGGTTTATCGTGAACGTTGTTTTAAATAACACTTGTTCTTTAACCCGATTAACAAAGGAAATAGGATTTCGGGTTTGACGTGAATGGTATCTTTAAAAATACTGTTCTTAAACCCAGTGGAGTTAAGAAAATTAGAAACTAACTGGAGATTAGCTAAGTTGAATGGTTTCCGGGGTATTGATCTGATGTTGGTTTCGGCCTTCGGGATTAGTACTTAGGGAATTGTTCTCTTACTAATTTACGGTTAGAGACTGATGTAATGGAATGTGATTTTGGGTTTATCGTGAACCCTGTTTTAAATGACATTGGCTCTTTAGCCCAGTTAAAGATAAGATTAATTTCTTCGCTTTGAATAATCATTAATATTGATTTTTGGGAAGATTAAAACTAAATGGAGTTTTAATGAATCTTTGATTAGATTGAAAAGTGAATGTGATAACTAAAATTATCAATTCAAGAAAATGATCGAAAATGGAGTACCACCAGTTTTACTCCAGGCAATAGCTAAATCTTTAATTAGATTTGAAACTGAAATGGTAATTAATATTTATCGATAACACCATGGTGTTAGATATGGAGTATTACCAGTTTTGCTCCATGGATGAATAGGTTGGGATTGGGAAATGAAATAAATGATTATTTCGGTGTAGTTCACTAATCCTGACTAGTTTGGAAAACCTTAATATGGTTTCACTACAAGAAAATATGATATACAACGCATTATATCATAGCCTTAAATTAATGTGTTATAATAAAATAATTAAAGAAACTAAAATAATGTATAAATTGTGCAATATAAAGGAAGCAAATAAAATAACAAAAAAATTAGGCTGTAAATTAGTATATTCCGCTATATTATCATTCCCCGTAGAAAAAGCGAGAGCGAAAAAGAAATGCGGGACAAAATGAAACGCAAGCCCGCGAAATAAAAAAATCCCTCTATCACATTCAAACTTTATCCCTAAATCCTAAAATTTTCGATCCACCGGAAGTCGTCCATCTCCCTGATTCACTCCGATTCTTCATCAATAGTGGGATTTTCTGAAATCAGTAATACTTTTATTACTTTCTTCCTTCTATAAATTGGCTTCACATGCAATTATCCTTTCTTTTTCAACTGAAACCCTAAATTGATTTTGCATGATTTGTAATACGTCGGTGTTAGTTTCTAGTCTTTGGCATTCTTTAGACCTTGATTCAGATGTGTACAATGATCGACTTGAAAAGAAATCTAGATCTGAATACCCATTAACGATTGATGCCCAACAATTAAATAAATAACTTCATTTAACATAGTTTTTGATCTCTCTCAAATTTATGCTAGTGTAATCTAAAAATTAACTTTCTTCTTTTCAACAGAATGGAGTAGTTAAAGAAATTCCTTATAACGACTGTTTGATTTCTATGCCATGTTGGTCCTTCTCTATTTTTTTGGGTAATACAATATTCATTGTTGATACTCTAGAAATCCATGTATTTTCCTTTTTTTCCTGTCATTACCACATGTGGTGACTAAAAATTGGTTTGCGTAATAGGATTACACAAATATGTTAGTTTAAGTTTATACAATGTTGTCTACCCTTATGATCTTTGTTACAGACAAAAAGTTTTCATGGTTAGGTTTTAAGTAAACGAAATGTTTGAATGTGTAATTTATTTTTTCATCTTCTACTTACTGTTGTCGATTGATTAACCTTAATTGTAATTGCAGTTTTTGGTACTCTTATCGGTTCCTCTACTTTTTTACAATTTTCGATAGATTTACCATGCTTTAGTATGTTCGAGGTTCATCCATATCTGCAGTGGTTAGATGTTTAAGCAGGTATTAAAGTGACGATTTGGTTGTTTGAATATAGTCGCAAGAATTTTAAGGACCTCTGCATCAGCCATTGTCCGCCTACTTAGTTGTCAAAGTAAACCTTTAATCACGTTACAAAATATGATTGCCAATTGGTTCAGAGTAAGAATATATAGCTCTATTTTCATGAAAATTTCTTTTTTAGTTTAAACTAGGTTAGTCTACATATCCTTAAAACAAGTACCTGCATTCAAGGAAATCCAAATTGTGTTGATCAATTTACATGGTATGCTGTTGGATATTGCGAGCCAAAAAGAGAATGAGATTCTACTGTGACACTTAAGAATTCATTTATTTTGTTATTACTGTAAAATTTAACCTTTTTATAAAAAAGAAATATGGGTATTATGTTGTGTTTATGCTTGGATTCCAACCTTATTTAATGATTATAAATGAACTGCTATAAAATTACCACTTTTAAGAAATTAGTGAGTGTTAAGTCTCTGCTTATGTTTGAATTCCAACTACATTCAATGATGTTAAATGAATATGAATTCAATTATATTTTATATTTAAACACATCAAGAAATAATTTATTTAGCATAAGGGATGGTCAATATATATATATATATATATATATATATATATAATTTATTTGTCCTTCTCCCTGTTTTCCACTATATATATATATATGGTTAATTTATTTTCAAAAAAATTTCGGGTAATTATTCAATGCATACATATATTATTCAACAAACTTCATTTTGTTTTCCACTGATTAACTGTTTCAAGTAATGCATAAATTGAAATATTTAATTTACTACAAACTGATTTGTGTAAACAGTGACGCACCGAAAATGCAGCTGCACGGAGTAGGCATAGGATATGGATAAGTAGTCTCGGATGCCTAGTGGTAACATCCAGTTCTAGCAGCTCATATCTATTGGCTGAATACTCAAGTGGGAAGAGAGGGGAGGAAGGTTATTGGAAATATTTGTGAAGGGATGCATGCCTAGGATCTGGTAAGATAACTTTGTTTTCGTTTTTTGGAATTGCTCCATACAAGCTTGAAAATTTGTACATTGTCAGATTTTTTGTCTTTTTACTGAATATTTTGGTATGCTAAAGTTTTTTATGTATTTATGTTGAATGGTCGAATTGAATATCACTTGCATTGTTTACACTACCTTTTTTTTGTTATCTTGGAGACTTGAAGATTTAAATAGTTAACGATTCCATTGGAAAAGTTGATGTAAACGATCTCAAAAGATCCACATTTACCCTATTGCACCTGACCTTGTGCACTTTTTTATGTATGCCTTTGATACGGGGTTATCTCCCATTTTCCTTTTACTGCTTTTGATCAACTGAAAAACAACTTAATTCCTTAATTATTTCAGTACATACTAAGCAACATTATATGTCTCTCTAAATACGAAACAACATTAACATTTTATTTATTTTGCCATCTCCAAATTGTAAGAATACTGAAACATGAACATGGAAGTTTAATCCTGATATTTATTTGAATGATGTATATACAATGGATTTTACTCCTTGGTATTGGCTAACATGTATGGAAGAAAGAAATGTGAAGCAGGTCGTTTAATCCTAGTATATACTTTACTATAATAAGCAAGTTCAATTTCCAAAGCGCAAAAGTCTTCTTCTTATAATAAACAAATTAGTGCTTTTAAACACCATTTTCAGTTATCCAATAGTTCATGCTTTTTCAATATTTCCTACCTCTTTTCCTTAATCAGGAGTATATAATACTTTGAGTTAATTTCCTCCGCATATGACATTACCAGTTGATTTGTCTACTAAGAGGTTTTATTACCAATATCTGATTACTTTAGAACACAATAGTCTATTGACTACCAATAGATGGATATTTATTTTTCCATTCATGTTTAACCTGTTGATATAAAATCAATTACACGTGTGTGACAACAATAACAATAGAATCAACCCAAGTCAGATTATTACAAAAATGATTGGTCATCCTTTGTAATTTAACAAGTCAGTGGAATGTGTTATCGTTTTGTTGAGTAATTTATTGATGATTTGATTGTCTACATCATGTAACTTCCAATTTTCAGCTTTGTATCTATTATTAGCCATTTTTCATTGGAATCTAAAGGGGATGGATGTTTTGGAGAATTGGATTACATGAATAATTTGTTGTTTTAATCGATATTTTGAATAATGAACATTGTTAGAATTTAGTATACATAAGTTAACAAGCTACTATATTTTGATTACGTTTAAAATAATTTTAATTTATATGAGACTTCAGTGTATTCTATGCTTGAATCATGTATATTTTGGTGCTAGCTAAAGTGCATTTTTTTAACTGCACAGTGCTGCTTCAAAAGGATTTTTTATGTGTACGGCTGCTGATGATATCACTGCATGTAAGGTAAATAACCATCTAATCCTTATTCATTTCGGCTTTGTGTTCCTGCATGAAGTACAAAGTTATACGGAATAGCTTCCCTTTATGTTCCTGCATGATGTACAAAGTTATATGGAACAACTTCCCATTATGTTCATGCATGATGTATAAAACAACAAACTGTATTGTATGCTTCGAAATTAGAAAAGCACCCATCATTGAATTATCTTCATTTTGTCATAAGGAAGGGTACATTTATCTTTCTTTGTGTATTTGTCTTCCTCGTCTTATCTGCTGTCACATTTCAGATACCTAAACCTTTCTCCTAAAATCTGTTTCTTAACCACTTTTAAATCACCTCACATCATGCAACATTCGTTGATGCTTTTACATTTTCAATGTAAACTATTAAAATATGTTCTATTTTATACCTGTATTTTAGCCTTTTGTATTTCCTTTTAAACTTTAATCAACATTTATGGACCTTTCCAGCATGGATTACGATTGTTCGTATGGATGCCTGTTAGATTCAAGTGGGTGAGTTATATGTTATTACTAATTCACAGTTTGATTTACGGGTGGATAATTTTTGCTCTTGATTCATCTAATTGATGAGGTATTTACTGTTTACTAGTTAAATTTCTAAAAGTTGATTTTTATTTTATTTTTAAAAACTGATTATAAGTTTGGTTAACTGTATGTTAAATTTATCCGTGAAGTTGTGTATTTTTTTTCAACCAATTTTCTTAATCTTTGGTTCCCCTCAGGCAATATTAATATGATATAAAGATGCAAACATGATATTGGCGTTGTATTCTCTTATGCAAGCATGATTAGACTCGTGTGTTTTTGGGAAGCAAATGTAGCTTATTTAAGTCGAATCAAATAGACCTGTTAAGTACAAAGATGATATTTATATACACTAATCATTTGTTGTTTGTGTTTCCAGATTGGGATTTTCAAAGTATGATTTTACTGTAAAATTCATTAGATCTATTACTGTGAATTATTAATCTCATTGAGATATATATCATTAAATAAATTAACCAAATTGGAAAATGAAACCAACATGTTGTGTTGTAATCACGAAGCTGAAAGAAGAAAGACCGCAGGCTCCATATTATGCTGTTTCCAAATTAAAAACCTTATAATACATATTTGCTCCCTTAAACATTAAAAGAACTCCATGATTTGAGGTGTTGTCATTATTACCTTATTCTTTGACTTACATGGTCTCCCAAAATTTATTTACTTTTGACTGGCTAAGAATAATACGAGATCATAACTAATAGAAGTGGTCCCGATTTTACAACATAAACTGACCGTAATATTTTGATTTATTGTTCATATTATTAACTAGGATTTCGTAATTTTAGGCCATAAGCACCTTCTTAATATTCAAAGTTATTGGGATGCCATAATTATAATAATTATAATGGTTCATTAATCAAATATGCTTAATTTAATTTGTAGGTGTTTGATGGCTGGAAATTTGAAAGTGAAGTCAATGATGGAGAATCTGCTCCAATGAATTATCCTTTGGGCATACCAGGTGCTACATTTATATTTATTTACTCATGAAGCATAAAAATCATGGAATAACTATTTATCCCAGGAAAAAATGAACTGAGTATATAATGTACGGTCTTTTAGGAAAATTAATGTCCAATGTTATTTTAAATACATTAGATAGTTTGAGTGGTTAGTTACTACCTTTTATCAATGAAATAGGACATATTTTCTTCACTATTTTGTGTCAAAAATATTGTTTGCCAATTCACTGAAACTTGAAAGAGAACTCATCTGCTTTGTTTATGATGAGAGGCCAATCAGGTCAATTATTCATTTAGATGAGGTGAATTCTGTGTTTAGCAATATAAAGGAATTAGAGAGGACTGGTTGATGCATTAGTTATTACAACAATGATGATTACGCATACACTTTTAATTAACTTGATTCTCTTGGATGATCACATATATTTCCATAGTATTTTACCCAAAACGAAGTTCTTATTTCACAAAATTATCCACGGAGCCTCAGAGGACCAGCTGTGTATACCATTTCTTTACTTATGGCAAATAAGTGGTTGGGTCTGTACAGATCATGCAACTAATGCTTGTTCTTGTAGAAGATCCTCGATATATGAAGAGGATGGCTACATTCTTTTTATTGTGATAAATCATCCATTAATTTTCAATACTTTCAGCAACGGTCATTCATCTCTGTCTGTCTTAAAGTCGTTATTCTAGCATATGGTGTTTAGAGATTTATTAAGCCAACACCATATTTGGCGTCCTTATAATAAAGGTGGAATGGTCCGTCAGTTTTTCCTTTATTGAACCATTATTATTATTATTACAAGCGTCAATTTATAAGATATAATTTTCATGAATTTTTAATTCATTATGGAGTTGATTGAGAAATTCTTACTTATTTTGATAAGATTCCGATTGCTAAATCTAAAGTTGTTTTTTTTTTTACCGGCTGTGTAGTGCCCGCTACACACCCGTTTTCCTCAAAAAAAAAAATCTAAAGTTTTTTTTTGAGCTATCTATTTTATATGGAATTTTTTTGATGTAGGGAACTAAACTAAAAGATTTCATATCTCTTCCTGTTGATAGCCCTTGGATGCTACCAACGTTTCCTACTTATATTCCATATGACTCATTGGTTACATCAAAAATTCCATCCTGTATCTTCTTGTAAATAGCAGACGCAATGCTAATGAATGCCTCCCCAACATTTTGAGATGTTTTTGCAGATGCTTCCATGAAAATCAAACCATGTTCCTTGGCGAACTGTTCTCCTTCCTCCATGCTTACTGCTCTCCGATGAGCTACACTGCTTTTTTTCTTTTCAATAAGCATAATTGTCATATTGGCACTTGCATGTTGTCGAGCGTCTTTAAGCCAACTGGCAAGGTGGTTAAAAATTTCTCTCCTGGTTATAACCAGAAGAACACCAGTAGGCAGCAGCTCCTCTATAGTAGGACATGGTGATAGATCGAAAGGACTCCTAACCAGCCTTGTCCCAAATTTAAAGCTTTATGTGAATACTATCGACTGTAATCATCCTGGCTCCGAATACGACTCCAATTGTCAAATCATGAACAAGTTGAAATCTTTTATCAATGAGCTGCAAAAGAAGACATGACTTCCCAACACCAGTATCTCCAATTATGATATATTTAAAGAGGTGCGCATAAGACATCATCACAGGTTCTCTAATGTTTAATTAATATGAAATAATTGTAATGTCGTAGTCATGGCAATTACCTCTACATCCACATCATTAACTGTTATACTTAAATAATCATCGATCAATCAAAAATACAAACACATCGCATTTTGATATTAGTTATATGTTTTTTCCTCCTTTGTTTTTGTTGTACAATGTAATCAATATATTGTTTACTGTGGTAAACCTACTGTACCCTTGTGGTCATTTTGCTATGTAAAATCCATACAAAACATTGCATATATGTCTGGATTGTATAGTTGAATTAACTATTCCACTCTCAAAAAACATTTTCTATTTATTAGTCCTCCCTCTAAACTACTACTGAATTGAATATTGTTGATTTTGTCATATCCAAATACCTACAAGTTATATAAGTTGATGTTTATGAAAATTATGAAGTTCGTTTCTTAAGGTCGAATGATATAAGCTAGAACTGCTCCTGCTGGTTCAGTTTTTGTCTAACATAATAAAGATGAAATGGGTATTTAGATTATAAACAAAATTTGTTTGGTCTGTTCTCACATATGAGCACACGATGTTGTTGTGGACTTGTTACAATGGGGATACCGATCATTGGATTTGGTTGTAATTGGTTTGTGATTGAATTTTGGATGCAATGGTGCTAAGTGATGTTTTCAGTTTGAACTTTCTAAATTTTCCTGTTACACTGTCATACATAACAATAGTAATTTAGCTTTCTAAACCTTATTGCATGCTTGATATTTCAGGTGTATTCTTGGTATCGGCAACCAAAGAACTGACCAAGTTGCAATGTGATATTTCAGGTAAACTGTAATAGCTACCATTCTTGATCAAAATTTTAAATGTTATAAATGCATGAGTGAAATAACCTCTGGCACTATCCTATTAAGGAAAGTTTTGGTATCATCTTTAACATCTGAGTCATAATTCTCATTTCTCATTTATAGTTAGGGAAGCGCTTGTATGTTGCACTAGAAAATAAAATCCAAGTTAAAATAAGATTTAATATGTTTTATAATTTACTAACACTTTGTAAACAAGTCTCACTTACAAAAAAGAGAGCAAGTCATAGTTCTTACGAATGTATTTATGCAAAATTATTTATTTATTTTGTGTTCTTGTGCAGTAATAAATTCACATACAAAGAAGAGGGACTTAATATAATATATCCAGTATGTGTCCACGTGGTCTTCAAGAAGAACCTGGTTGTTTATGTATATTCCAAAAAAGAGAGCAATGTTTCCCCTCATTAAGTCTGTTGCATTGTCAATACAAAACACTCAAAAGTCCATTGTCCGCTACTTTACATTAAAACTGTTTGGCTTATAAATTTTTTTATCCCTTATTCGCCTTAACTTTGCATATTCATAGCCAAAATGCGACCAGGTTTCCAAATACTTAGCTTGCATTTTGCCTTTCTCATCTCTAACTTTTACTATTGCAAATTGTAGGTTTTGAAATATGCACTACATGCAAGCTGATGGATGGAAGACCAAGGAGCTATGGTTTTTCGTGTTTACTTCTTCTTTTTTTGAAACCATGTCTGAAGTTATTTACTTAGTTGTGTAAAATATCAACTACGTAAGTGTATCAATTATGTAAGACCGTACTTATTGTCTTTTATAATCAAATATGTTTTTGCTATTAGATTTTTTACCTTTAGATATGAAATATTTTCTCAGTTTAAAGATTTACCATTGTAATGCTAGTAATGTGCATAATTTAGATAAGAGAAGATTTGTAGTGCACTATAAAATGGATGGCATAGCAAAAATTACGTGCTATATATTATACTAAACATATTAATAATGGAAAAATAATGCTATAGAAAATGACAGAGAATCATCAATATGCTATAAGAAATAATGTTATAATGCAGAAAAAGAGCTATGTAAAATAATAAACTGCCATGAAAACTTTTTATAGGCTTTAATATGTGTTATGAGAAAAAAAGTTTATGCTATAAAAAAAGTTGAAATTTTACTAATTGGCATGGGTAAAACGCTATGAAAAGTTTTTACAGTGGTGTATGTATGTTATAAAATGTGTGATACAATAGCCATTTATAGAGTGCTATGAGATGTGGCAGGGCTATTATAACATGTCATTATATAGCGCCATCATTAATGTTATGTAAAGAAATTATAGCGTTTTTCACATTAAAAGACAAATCTGTTGTAGTGTTTGATATCCAAAAGAAGATTAAAGAATAAATTTAAAAGAATTTATTTTTGATAAAATTAATGGGAACCTATACCATGATGATGAGAATATTTGAATAAAAGAATATTCTGGACTGGAATATGGCGTATGATGTGTTGTTATAGTACTTGATTATAAGATATACGAGTTATTCAGAAAGGCCGGGTTTAACCCGTTCTGAATAACTGATATGACGAAAAGTCGAAAAGGTTGAAGACGGTGCAAGACCGACGATCTTCACATCGAATGGATGGGTTGCTACTATTTCTCATGATTGGAGTAGCTACCTTGAAGGGGCTACAGTGGTAGCCTTCCGGACGTACTTGTTGATTGTACGGATATGCGAGGGCCTCTCTCCTGTATTGGACATTCGGGATGAGGAATAAGGTGCCTCCCGTTTCGTTCAAACCCAGAACGAACTTGTAAATGGACTATGTGTTTGACATTGGATTTTATTCTGTGCTGATTGATCTTTATTAAATATACATCTTCCTGGTGAAGGGGAATTTATTCCCGTACTTTTCCCTTCTCCAAGACGTACGGGATCAGAGGTTGTATATCGATAAACATCAGTCGCATGGTTTAAATTTCCTATGTGGCATGCCTAAGTGGAAAATGATCAAGGCTTCTGTTGAAAAGCAGAGTCATGTGGTTGATGATCAAAGCACAGCTTTAATAGAGCACGACTTTGTGTAGCGTTAATTCGCGAGCCTCACACACCGGTATGGTGGTAAACTAATGGTTAGATCAGTATGCTTTTGAGATGAGGATAGACACCTTAGTGGTGTCATGGATTTGGTCGACCGAGGTGAGGGATAGGGCACACCCGCCGATTCCCTGACGGATAGAGTTAGCGGTGTTTTCGCATGCCTGCAATGTAGGTCGCGGTAACTTGTTTCCTGGATAGTGCGGATGTGCATTACGTTGTTTTCGCATGCCTGCAACGTAAACCGTGGGGAATTGCACTACGCGATAGATCTTTCGAATCAGTAACCACCATGATGGAAATCTAATTTCCAAATACGTGACATTTCGGTTTTAATTGTAGAGCCTAGTATTGGCGACATGATATATGGTACCCATGTCGTCTATGATTGATACATTTATATTTGAAGTTGATTTCTTCACTTATAGTAATAATAAAAGATTTATTTTAAAACGTACCAAGCATATTTGGATATTATAAGGTAAAATTCTATCCTCCGGCTTGCGTTGCATTGTGTGATGGGACCTGAATCTTATAATAGCTTCATTTTTTTTATTTAGCATTGCCCTGTTTGTTTTAGGCATTGGTTTTCTTGGGGGTAAACCGATTCCGTGTTATACGGCATGGTCCCTTGATTTACCTCATTTTAAAGTAAAGTTTTAAATAACTATTTTAGTTCTCATACCAGTCCCATGACTGACCTGGAGTTTAATGTTTCAACCTAAACTCTGGGTGCCCCTATTTTCCACATGGGCAGCTAGTAGTTGGGTTTTTGCAGATTTATATTCACAGGATCCCGGTTTACTGCTGGAGCTATATTCGGAACGCTTTGTATCCGTATATCTCATTCAGTTGTGTCAGTTGTCATTTTCTGCTACGCATTGTATTTCTACTTTTTATTTCCGCTGCAGTAATATATTTAAACTCTGATATTTTTCTATGTAATATTTATTCATACTCTGAATATTCTTGTATTCTGATGGAATTGCTGTAAATAGCAATGAAATGTTCTTCTGTTTGTGTTCCAAATTGTCGTGTTCTCGAAGCAATCCGGGATTTCCTTTACGGGGAAGTTTGGGTCACCATACAGAGTTTATTTTGTTTGTTTACCCTAAACACTTGGGTGCTCAAATTTGTACGAGTAGTCAAGTGTTTTAGGCTTTTATAGATACACTTGGAGGAGCTTGAAGCAGGAGGCTTCACCGTTAGTAATGTAGAGTTATTTCTGCTATAATGTATATGTGTTGTACTCTAATATGGTATGTATATACAATACATATTTGTATTTCAAAGTTATGATATATGATATTACATTTTTTTCAGTTTGTTGTTAGATTATGATGTTCTCTTTTGTTCTATCTTCTATCTATTTCTATTTCTTTTACCCTAATGACTCATATTTGTAAGCAATTTGGGTTGTACGTGTGTTGTCTTGAGTCAACTCAGATAGTATGGATTTGCGGGCCACTACAGTTGGTATTAAAGATTTGGTTGAGCGAACAACTAGGCTTCGTTGGTGTTACTCATTAGAGATAGGGTCAGTAGTACCTTAGAATAAGTATGAAACTGTATATATATGAGATAGCGTATTTTTTAGTTGATATAAAAAAATGTTTTATATTGTGTTAGTTGGTTTGTCGAGTGGTTTATGAACTCTGGTCGGTACAAAAGGAGCAACTGTATTGATAGGTGTTTCAAAACTCTTAAGCAAAGTAATTCGACTCAGTATGTTATAAAAGCTGGGTAAATGAAATAATTTTACCCAAAACTATATTTTTATATGTGAAAGGAATAATTTTCCGAAATTATTAAAATATATGGATGTGTTGGTTGAGATTATAATCAAATAAGATTATAAATTGAAATGGTTATATATAACCAAGTAGAACTTGTATATACAAATGAGATGGATTCTAATTGGATTGAAACTACAATTTGGAATTTAAATCTGGGATGTTAGGAAATATTTTCTGAAGTGTTATGTAAATAATATAGCATTACTTTGGAAGGATTTTTAATAAAAATCATTTTGAATGGATTTTTAAAGTGATAATGCACTGAACTCACATCAGTCGCTGGAAAATAATTCGGATAATGAATGCAACATCATCAGTATTCATTTTCGAGTTTCTAAGGTATGGATTGCTACCTTAGGAAAAATTCTCAATGGAAATTTGTTGGAAAGGAAACAATTTGTTTTGGAAAATTCAAATGTTTTGAATATGGGATGGAAAATAAATAAATATATAATTTCAAAGGATTTTGAAATAAATATCGGTTATTTGAATTCTAGAATTTAAAACTTAACTTGTGCAAGTTAAATAGATTAAATTGGATAAACTGATTTGAAATCAATTTAAAATTAACCAAAAATATAATGGTTATTTTATTAACCAAATAACGTAAGAGTGTATAGAAAATTTTCCATTTATCATAAACTAAAATAAATTAATTGATTTAAATCAATTTGAATGCGTATGAATGAAATACAAATTGAATGTGAATATATTGATCGTAAATCATTCAAATGAAATTAATGTGAGTAGACGGTGAATAATATGAAAGAAATAAGGCATAAACTAAATTTCGGGACATGTATTAGCAAATACGTGTTAAATATACATAGTATAACAAGTTTGTGTTGAATCCATGTGTTCAATTAATTAAATGGATGAAATTTATTGAAACTTTATTTTTATGAAATTTATGAGTTTAAATTGAGTAAGTACGGGTACATGGAGCTAGCTAGCTTGACTTTGGATTTGTAGATTGGTTAAATGCTAAGCATGCACGCTTAATAAACACTTATGTAAGGTATGTCTACGCAAAAATATCAGTTAGGATATATGAACTGTTTTCCAACAAGGTGGATCGATGTATGCTTTTTCTTCTCTTTTGGTATATTGCAAAAGCTAAAATGTACAGGGTATTGGAAAATAAAGTTTTGATGACAACAACCTTATTTCAATATTAATTGATTATAAAATATATACTAACACCTTTATCTAGAATATATATGTACATACATATGCGGGATTTATATACATGAATTAATAATGAAGACTGTACGGTTTAAGAGCTTCTAGAAATTCAAAATTCAGAGATGATTCAAGACTTATGAGTAATCAAGATTTCAAGAGTTTAAAATAAATATAGTAGTAGAGTCTAGTTTATGTAAGACTTTGAATAACACTCCAGGTTCAAATTCAAATTCTGATTTTCAAATTCTGATTTCAAATTCTATTTTCAAATTCTATCTTTAATCTTTATTAAGTTTCTCTATTCTAATTTTTCTATTTTACTTTTGATTTTAAACTCAAGTTTTATAGTTTATAAGTTTTATATATTTATACTTTTATATACTTATATTTATATAGTCCTAAACTTTATATTTTATAAATATGTTCATATATTTTATATTTATGTTTTCATGTGATTTTCTACTTTATAGTATTCATTTATAACACTACGTTTTAATTCAAGAATTTCCAGTATTATATATATATTAAAATACTTCAAAAATGCTCAAAACTTAATTATATAAAGGATTATGTCGATATACATATGTTGATATATCGACATGTGACTGTCATATTTTTTATTTTGAAAGGAAGTGTCTTTTCACTATTTGTAACATCCCAGAAGTGTTGCATCCTTTCAAATCTTATAAATAGGGGTTGATTTTGAATTTTTTTAATTATTCTTCTTCTCCATCTTCATTCTCTTTCATTACACCATTATTATTTCATATTTTTAAGTTTTCTACACTTTTATTTATATAAAACTTCTTCTCTTATCACTCTCTACTCATTACTATCTGAATCGAAGTGCTATTGAAGAGTTATAGGGCTGTTGTAATTGATTGGAAGTGTTTGGGGAAAAGGTTTGTCCTTGTAGCCTTGAAATCAAGGAAACAGAGCGGTGTTAACCTTATAGCCAAGAAATCAAGGGGGATATACTTGATCGAGGGAATCAGTGGTAATCTTATGGCTGTGAAATCAAGAGTGTTGGAATCGGTGTTAACCTTGTGGCCATGAAATCAAGGGGGTTGTACTTGGATATTGATATAGAAATAAAACTCTATGCAATCCAGCATTGCATGGGACTGGATGTAGAAGTAATCCGAAACATTATAAAATCTGGTGTGTTCTTTCCTTTTCTGCATTTTATTTTTGTTTATCTTTGCGTTTATGTTTGATTCTGTGTCTGTGATTGTTTCTGTGGTGTGTGATTCATACAGTAGATCGTATAAGTTTTAGGTTTTGTTAAATTCCTCAAAAACACTATTTACCCCCCCTTTAGTGTTAATTTTTCCTTAACGATCCATTCCGAAATCCCTAACAATTGGTATTAAAGAAAGGTCTTTCAAAAAGTTCATAGTCTGAATTTTGAATAGTTATAATGGCAACCAACACTGGTAGCAATAATAATTCTTTTGTAGAGGGTCAGTCCACTGTTAGACCACCACTGTTGAATGGTACAAATTATTCATATTAGGCACGTAATATATTTAAAACCAGTAGGATTAGCACATGGAATAGTACATAGAATGAGTTTGTTGAACCCACAACTAATTTTACACAATGGACAAGTGAACAAAAGGCTACTGCACAAAGCAATTCTAAAGCCATGAATATGTTGTTGTTTTTCATTAGATAGAAATGAGTTTAACAGAGTGTCAGTACGTAAAATTACTTAAGATATTTGGATAACTTTACAAGTTACTCATGAAGGAACTAATAAAGTTAAACAAACTAAGATATCAATGTTAGTTAATCAGTTTGTGTTATTCAAAATGAACAAGAATGAGTCTATCTCTGATGTGTATTGCCGATTTCAAGGGATAGTGTATTCATTAACAACACTTGGAAAAACTTACTCTAAAGAAGGCCAAGTCAGAAAAATATTGAGTTCATTGACTCCCTAATGGGATCGGAAAACTTTGGCAATTGAAGAAGCCAATAATGTCAACGAAATGAAGATTGAGGAGTTAATCGAAGATCTGATGTTTTTGAAGTCCAATTACAGAATAGAAGGGAAAGCAAGCCAATTGAGAAGAAATCCATCGCTTTTAAAGTAATAACGAATGATTCTAACTCGAGTTGTGAAGACGATGAAGAAATAGCCCTAATGACAAGGCACTTTAGAAATTTTTTGAGTATGAAAGAAAAATTATCCTTGAAATATAATCAAGGAAGTTCAGGAAGAAATGACGATCGATGTTATAACTATAATAAACCAGGCCATATAGGGAGAATGTGTCCACATCCAGATAAACCGATCAGACAACAATTCATCAAGGAAGATAAAGAATACGCAACAATGTTAGATGATTTAGATTCATCATCAAGCGGTGAAGAGGCAGAAACCGGAAATTCAAATATGTGCTTCACGACAATTCAGAATTCAGAAAATTTTGAATAAAAGAATATAAAAACCGAGTATGCCTTAATTAATTTTTAATTTTTCCTTGGTTGAATGGTTGTTTTGTTTGTTTTCTTTGTTTGTTTTGGATTTAAAATTCAAACTTGAAATTTAAAATTCAAATTTGAATTTTGAAAATCAAAATAATAATTAATAAATAAAATAATTTTTTGGATGTTTGCTAGGATTAGAATTATTTCAGGAAATCGTTAAACTTGAAATATAAATCGATAATTTAATTCAAATGTCACAAAAAACAAATATACTTTGAAAATAAGTACACATATTGACATATTTGCCTGTAATTTGAAATTTAAAATTTGAATTTCAAAGGTTTGAACTTTCAAACATCCCACCTACTTTTCACCAACTCCCAAGATCTGAAAAGGTGTCATTGAATTCTGAAAAGTTGTGCCTATTCAATTCATATCCATTCAGTTTCTATATATACATATATGTTCTCTCTACCTTTCATTCACAATTCAAACTATATTCTTCATATCTATTCTCTTCAAAATAATCAATTTAATGGCTTCCTCTAGTTCATCTCAAAATTGAAGTTAACCAAAACTATTAAAGGTTATCTTCATAATGATAGAGATGTTATCAAAACCTATGTTGACTATCTAGCAAAAGTAGAAGTCAATAGGGGAGCTTTCGCCGTCTTTGAAGATTTTCCTTCCCATGGCCTTATTTCTCTCTTTCAACACAATGAAGTCATGAGTCTAATGTGAAAACCCGTAACTTCCCCATTAAGGAAAGCGTCGGATAGTTCGAGAACAAGCCACAACAAAACACATACAGAAGAACATTTCATTGCTTATTACAACAATGCATCAGATTACAAGAATATACAGAGTATAAATGAATATTACACAGAAATATCAGAGATTACAATAAATTACATAGCAGCGGAAAATAATACAATACACAACTAGAAGAAGATATACGGATACAAAGCTTTCTGGATATCGTTCCAGCTGTAAACCAGGATCCTGTGAATATAAATCTGCAAAACCAAAACTACTAGCTACCCGTGTCAAAATAGGGGCACCCAGAGTTTAGGTTAAAACAATAAACTCCAGGTCAGTCATGGGACTGGTGTGAGAACTAAAACAGTTATTAATCTTTATTTTAAAAGTTAGGTAAATCAAGGGACCACGCCGTATAACACGGAACGGGTTTCCTCCCAAGAATACCAGTGCATAAAACAAACAGCGCAATGCTAAATAAAGAAAGATGAAGCTGTTATAAGACCCAGGTCCCATCACACAATGCAACGCAGCCGAGGATAGGGTTTTCCCTTATAACAGCCAAAGAATGCTTGATACGGTTAAAACAAATCGTTTGATACTATTATAAGTGCATAGTGTATAAAACAACTTCAAATCATAAGTATCAATCATAGACGGCATGAGCGTCCCATGCCACTATGTCGCCATATATAGGTTTACAAATAAAACCGCAAGATGTCGTATTGGAAGCTGGGTTATCATTTATGGTATGAACCGAGGCTAGGGATCGTCCTCAACCGATTCGTGACTCTCTAGCCCGAGCCACAGGCAAGCGCGCAGGCAAGCCTTTAGATCGTCAGGGCCGGTCCACCGATGTGGATTATTATGCCTGAACACTACGTTTCCCCACCCTATGGGGTGTAAGTCTGGTCCGTCTGCCGACCAAAATGCATCGGCCGAAACCGATATAACCGAGGCGCCTCGCAACAGCAACAACCACATAAGTCAAACTCGTCAGGGCGTGTAAAACCACTGACGCCACTTCTAACTAGAAAGAAACGCAAGTCCTCCCTGAGGTCCATCTCCCGTTTTTGGTTCATACCGGGTGTGAAACTCGCGAAGTAAACGTTACACAAAGCTACGCCACAAAGGCCGTGCTTCGATCATCAACCACAAGACATTGCTTTTCAACAGAAGCCTCGATCAATTGCCACTTAGGCATGCCACACAGGCAATTCACTCCATGCGTTTGATATCCATCAATATATAACCCCTGAGCTCGTACGTCTCAGAGAAGGGCGTTAAGCAAGAGAATAAATTCTCCGCTGCCAAACAGATATATATTTAATAGAGATCAATCACACGGACTAAAATCCAGTGTCAGACACTCAGTTCATTTACAAGTCCGTTCTGGGTCTGAACGAAACCGGAGGCACCTAGTACCCCGCATATCCATCGATCTCCAAGTACGTCTGGACGATCACCAACTGTTTCCATCTTCTTGGGTGTACAGCCCAATCAAGATCATCAGCAATCACCCAAACGATGTGAAGACCTCCGGTCTTCGACCATCGTCTTCATCTTCGACTTATCGTCGTATCAGTTATTCAGAATGGGATAAACCCGGTCTTTCCGAATAACTCGCGTATATTTTAAATAAGTGTTACACAAACACAACATACGCCTCATTCCAATTCATCAGTCACTAACCGTAAATTAATCAAGAGAATAATTCCCTAAATATTAACCCCGAAGGCCGAAACCAACATCAGATCAATATCCAGAAAACCATTCTGCTTGGCTAACCGACAGTTAGTTTCTAAATTTCTCATTCATAGGGAAATGTTCCCATTAATTTTATCCAAGATAAATTTCTTGAATTTACTCTTTAATCTATTTTTGAATATCAATTCAAACATATCGGGATTAGCGAACCTTACCGAAGTAATCATTTGTTTTAATTTCCCAATCCCAACCTATTCATCCCATGAAGTAAAACTGGTAATACTTCATATCTAACACCACGGTGTTATTGGTAAATTACATTACCATTTCACGTTCAAATCTAATTAAAGATTTAACTATCGCCTGGAGCAAAACTGGTGATACTCCATTTTCGATCATTTCAATCTAATTAAAGATTCATTAAAACTCCACTTAGTTTTAATCGTTAACTGGGTTAAAGAATCAGTGTCATTTAAAACACGTTTCACGATAAACTCAAAGTCACATTCCATTAATTATCGGGTTAAAGAACGAGTGTCATTTAAAACACTGTCCACGATAAACCCAAAGTCACATTCCATTAATTATCGGGTTAAAGAACGAGTGTCATTTAAAACACTATCCACGATAAACCCAAAAATCAATATCAATTCAATTCCAATTAAATATTATTTAATTGGTATACTTCATTAAATCTAAATAAAAAGATTTAATCTTTTCTCAACTGGGTTCAAGAACAGTGTTAGTGAAGACACCATTCACGACAAACCCAAATCACATTTGATATTAAATACAAGGCTCTGAATAGAAAATATACCGGCTTATATTCAATATCAAATTCTACGATTAACAAATGTCGTATTGGAAATAACGATATAAATATATATCTTTCAAATTTCCATAACAACATCTTTATAATCACGAATTCCAACATCGAAATATTCCGAAGGCAATTTCGATTCAAATCCATTCCAATGCAATCATTGGAAATTCTGGTTATTTTTAAAACCCTTTTCAAATTCAATTTATTTATTTAAAAATAAATAGAATTATAATTCTAGTTCAAAACTAGTTCATTTCGATAAAAATCTATTTTTATCTTTTCAAATATGGAGTTTTTCATCCCAATTCTTTCTAAATCATTTCTTATGATTTTACACAAATTATTACTATTTTTAATAATTTTATCAAGGCCCGTACAGTCGATTTCCATCAATGGCCATCGAACTGCACTTACAGCGACCTTTTTCAAATTTGATTTGGACATAATTCCAAATCCAACTGTTAGATTTCAAATTTCTAATATTCGTTAGAAAGCTCTTTTCGATACGAACCCAACGGTTCCGGTTTTAGGAGAATCCGACGGTCGGATCTCCCGTAATGTCCGTTTGAAATAAATGGTCGAAATTCACGAACTGCCGCGGCGCGGCGCGTTCTATTCAGGCCATTATATTATATATATAAAATATATATAATATATATTTCGTCGATTTCTATTTAAAACGAATTATATAATTAGTTTTAAAATTCGTTTCAAAAGCAATTTCAACTTCCATTTCAATTCAAATCAAAGTTGAATTCTTCCTTATAAATTCGTTTTAAAATTCATTTCTATTCAATTCGAATTTCAATTCAATTTGAATTCATTTCAATTCGCTTTTAATTCAATTTGAATTCGTTTTTAATTCATTTCGAAATCATTTTCAATTCATTTCATTTCGAAATCGTTTTCAATTCATTTCATTTCGAAATCGTTTTCAATTCAATTCATTTCGAAATCGTTTTCAATTCAATTCATTTCGAAATCGTTTTCAATTCATTTCATTTCGAAATCGTTTTCAATTCAATTCATTTCGAAATCGTTTTCAATTCAATTCATTTCGAAATCGTTTTCAATTCATTTCATTTCGAAATCGTTTTCAATTCAATTCATTTCGAAATCGTTAAAATCGATATAAATATCGTTCACGTCAAAATGGCGTCAATCTAATCAACACGGCTTAACGTATTTCTATTTTCAAATATTTTATTTCAAATATTTCTTATTATCAAAATATTTCTATTTCAAATATTTCGTTCAACACATGACTAATCTCAACGGATGAGTACAGTCAACACATGAACATTTATTTTATATTGATAAAGATGAAAATTTTATTACTAAAATATTTCGTTCAACACATGACCAATCTCAATGGATGAGTACTGTCAACACATGAACCTTTATTTTATATTATAAAGATGTAAATTTTATTACTAAAATATTTCGTTCAACACATGACCAATCTCAATGGATGAGTACTGTCAACACATGAACCTTTATTTTATATTATTCTTTATTTTTCAAATTGGAATGAGGCCCAATCAATTACCATATAAAGTTAATTATATGGATTCCATACAACACATGTATATAATAGCATTGAAAAATAATCAACCATCAACCAAAGTGCACTACACTGTATAAGCATCAAATATAGATATCTAACGCTTATAACAGCCTGTCAATCCATCGATCGACATATTTAATCAATCAGGATGAGTGAACTTCAAATTTCATCCCAACACCCGTGTGGGGTTTCAAACAATCAAACACAGATTTTAGTTGTGCAGTTGGGCGATGTGTAAAATTTATCGACCCAATCAATGTCCTTCAAATAGGTGTACATAAACAAACCGTCTGGTTTGTAAATGAATATTTATTTATTCACATTCACGTTAAAAATTATATTTTTAACGATAAAACATTTTATTCTAATATATGAATTTCTATTCGGTTCATTTATTCAATAAAATGATATTTTTATTTTTTTAACATATTTTAGAAAATTTCGGCGGCATAACGGCACGATACTAGAAACGGGACGAGGCCTAGCCTTATCCCCGGTCTAGTGAAGGCCCACGCCATTCACACATCAATCAAACCATTCAATTTCACCAAACAATTCAATTCAATCAAATAATCTAATTAATTTATGCAATCAAACAAACAAGTCCATGGTCTGTGGACGATTGTGTCGGGTGCTACTAAGCACCGTCTGCCTCCTAGTATATATATATAACTAGAAAATGAAATTTAAAGGTGAGAAATTCTCACAGATAGCTATCCAAACATCTTGACTCTTCTTCGTTCTCGCCTTTTTGTTACCTTCGTCGCCCGCTTTCACTACCTATGTAAAAATCGAATTTTTACTTCGCTATTCAATATATAAAAATCATATTTTTATTTCGAAGTTCTATATATAAAAATCGTATTTTCATTTCGATGTTCAATATATAAAAATCATATTTTTATTTCGAAGTTCAATATATAAAAATCGAATTTTTACTTCGCTATTCAATATATAAAAATTATATTTTTACTTCGCTATTCAATATATAAAAATTATATTTTTACTTCGCTATTCAATATATAAAAATTATATTTTTACTTCGCTATTCAATATATAAAAATTATATTTTTATTCTTTCTATAATGTAAAACTTATATTTTTCTAATGAATAAAAATCAAATCTTTCTAATGAATAAAAATCGAACCTTTCCAAATGAATAAAAATCTAATTTTTACATACCATTCATATGAATAAAAATCTAATTTTTCTAGCGAAGCTCATATCATC
Organism: Allium sativum; assembly: GCA_030737875.1. Lineage (NCBI taxonomy): Eukaryota > Viridiplantae > Streptophyta > Magnoliopsida > Asparagales > Amaryllidaceae > Allium > Allium sativum. Next base: position 452,839,175 of record CM060920.1, on the reverse strand, counting down.
AAAATCATATCTTTCCTAATTTAAAGATCATCCCTATTCTCACTCAAAAATCGAAACTTTAGGCCATAAACAAATATGTAAATTTCAGATTCTTATTTCAAAAACATGCATATAAATTCCAGATTTTTTTAACTTGATACACAAAAAAAAACGAAATCAGAAATTCACTTAATTAAATAAAACAAAAAAAAACTCACCGTTTCTTTTTGATTTGAAGGTCGGATTAAGGAGGTCTTGGTCGGAGGAGAGGGCGTCTGAGGGGGGAGGTCCTGCTGGCGGTCGGCAGCCTAGTGGCTCAGCGGCGGTTGGTGGTTGGGTCTCGGGTTTCTGGGGGGAATATGGGGTCGCGGTCCGTTTAGAAAAGGGGGAGGGGGAGAAGAGGGACGGGGCGAGGAGGAAGGGGCCTTGGCCATTCTAGCGGTGGCTAGCGAATGGCGGTCGGGGAGGCACGATGAGGAGGGGCGCGATGTCCTATTCGTCAGGGATTTTTTTTTTGTATTCGTTTCGATTCCGTATTGAGAATGAGGGGGGGGGGGGGCAACGGGCTTTAAGGGGAAGGTTTTTTTTATTTAATTATTTATTTTTCCACCAAAAAGCAACTTTTATTTTCGACCTCAAAACGGGGCCCACCGCCTGTCGTCCATAGCTAATTACCCCCATTCCGAACACAATGGGATATGTATCGCAAGCTGATTCGACTGTTACAATCAGTTTCCGTTGAATTTAAAGTATAGTTCTTTATATTGAATTTTAAACGTTCATTTCAAATTACCGGGGCCACATACTAACTAGAAAAATTCCAGAAAAATATTTTCTAGCTTCGTATTGACGATACGGTCCTAACAAAACTAGTTTCGTCGAATTCTGAGACCGTTTGAAAAATGGCCAATTTCCAGTCGATTAAAATCAACTGAAACTTGTCAAATGCGTTTTCCTTTGCCACGCTCACATATTGAATCGAAAAATTATGAAAATTGGAACCTAGCAATAATTTGACGTCACGGACCCAACAAAACTGGTTTCGTCGAAATCCGAGGTCGTTTGCAAAATTCACATTTTTAAGGGCCTGAATTCCATAGCGACTATTCAGAATTTTCAACTGGACATATCTTTTGATTCCCGTTATGAAATCTTGATTTTTCGGATTCGTTGGAAAGATATTATCAACTAGATCCTATTGTTTTTGGTTTCACTAAAATCCGGATTGCTTTGCACCCGGTATGTTCAATTGAAGTTTGAAATCGAATTATCGAACTACCGCGCCATTTTCAGTTCTATTTATAATTATATATAAATATTTATATTCTAACGACGACGCGTATAAATATATACGTTCTAAATATATTCAAAATAAATTTTCGTCGATATTATTTAAAATAACTCATTTTAAATAATCAAAGTTCGCTAAAATTGCCAAAATAAAAATTTTAAACTGGCCTAGATTTTCGGGTTGTTACATCTAATTGACTCTCGGGATAAGGACGAAGTGTGTTATCCTAAGCCCGTTAAGATGTTCTATGCGAATCTTAATCGTAGATTTTATGAAGGCAACGTAGACCGAATTTGGAGTAGCGTCAAAGACACACAAATTGTTCCAGATACCGAAATCTTGGGCAATATCTTAAATGTAGAAGCATAGGCTGGGATTTTTCGGATTTCAAATTCGATGAAACCGATTTAGAGACTTTTCATGACATATTTGAAAGCGATGCTCAATTGGATTTCAAAAATCGCATTTTTCGTCCAAAACCAAGAATTGTAAACCTTCTCCAACATACCATCACTCCTCATTCCAAAACCTTTAATAATCTAACTCTCAAGGTCCAAAAAGCCCTCTATGCTATTATTGGTGGCTATAACATCAACTGGGCCGATATGATCTTAGGAGAATTCAATCTTATAGAAACCTCATCAAGAGAGAACAGTCTTTACTATGGAATTTATCTCACCTACATTTTCAAATACTTTGTGTTGATCTTCACGGAGAAGGATTTGTGCCAAGAAAAGTGTTTGACTCCTCAAACATACATCTCACGCAAATTCCTCTCACTTTCAAACTATATGAGACATTCGAAGCCAAACAAGCTCGAATGCAACAAGAACAAGCACCTATGGAAGTCAAAGAAGAAGAAGAAACTTCTTTAGAAAGTGTTGAGTGTCCAATCAACACTAGAACCATTTCCAGAGAGATGATTGTTCAAAATCAAGTGAAGATTGTCAACAATCAAAAGAATCTCAAAAAGAACTTTTCCAAAATGACTAAGTTTATGTTCAAGATAGGAAGAAAGCTTGGAATTTCATCTTCCTCATCATCATCTGCTGAAAAATCTTCTATCTTGTTTAATTTATCTTTATGCATTCGCTTGTATTTGCTTTCGAATCTCGTATTTAGTGTGTCTTAATTAGTTGGATGTATTTGCTTTTATGAAGTAATGAATGGAGTTTTATTTATGTTAAAATTATCTTTAAGTTATTGCAAAAAAATAGAATTAAATATAATATAGAAACAAAAGGATTCAAAGTTCAAAATTTTCAAAATTTTAAAAGCAAGTATGTTGACATACATACTTTGCTTTGTCGGCATATAACTGCCAGATTTTCAAAACTTTTCAAAATTTAAAATTAAATAACTAACTCATGTCCATTCAAAATCCAAAGAATTCCAGACCTTATTTGTAACATCTCAGAATTTTAACGACACTAAAGATGATGAATTAAAGAATAATTAGTGTGAAATACACTGTTAACAATGAATTAAGCAAAACTTAAATAAATGTTCAGAATTAAGTAAAACGGACTACGCCATTGCGTCCGTCTCGAAATTTTGGTCAAGATAGACACTGGATTTACGTAAATCGGACACCGTATGAAGAAGTTATTATGGTTTGAAGTTTGTATGCATATAAGGAAAATCTATATACATATAAATTCAAATATATTCAAAAATCAGCAAAACCAGAAATCCGGCATGCAAATCGAGGAAGGGCCGACATTTTGAAGTCGACCCAAGACCCTGCTGGATCAACCTAGGGGTCGACTCAGGCACATGGGGGTCGACCCCGGGGTCGACCTAGGGGTCGACACCCATGAAGGGGGGGTTGACCTACCCGTGGCTATGGAAACTTCTTTTCTGGACCTAGACGATTTTGAAGCTAGATTCATTAACCCTAGGCTATATAAAGGACCCTAGACCTGAGTTTTATTTATCTAAATACTGACGACGAAGCTCTATTGCAATGAAAATTAAAATGGCCTTTCTTCTTCTAAATCAATTCAAAGAAGATTATACATATTCAAAGATTGCTACAACAAATTCAGCGATGGCTATAACAACTTATTCAACATGTTCTTCAAAGTAAATTGGATCCATTTCCTTAGATCTATTCACTGTAAGTTCATGTTATTTTTAGATCTGAATATTTAAATAGTAATCTTGATATGTATATAAAAATTGGATCTTGAATCGGTGCCTAATCAGTTCTAATATGACATAATTACCAGAGCTGCTTTTATATGTTCATATCGCCACCATGTTAAATCTTGTCATAATATGCTTATTCAGTTTATACCTATTTTTATCAGTTTATTATTAATTCGTTATTATGCCTATTCTTGATTCTCTTCCCTCCTTATTTTCCCTTTTGATTTTTATATAGTCAGGCTACCTTTGAGCCTAGGCCTAACGCTGAAAAATGCGAACATGCGAAATTGGGAACGATTGGGAAAGACATAATTTGGGGCATAATTGATATTGGAAAATATGGGTCTGGGGGCATATGTCTTATTGATAATATGAATTTAAGCACACATTGGAATAAATGTAAGCATGGAATTGGGTATAAAATGGGACATGTCTAAATACTGATTTTGGACACAAATTGGGACGTATGTGAATATGAATTTTAGGCATACATTGGAATGCGAATATGGATTTAGGTATAACTTGTATTAAAATGGGTGAATATGGACTAGGGACATAAATTGGAAAATATGTAGATTTGGGTTTGTGCATAACACACACACACACATACATATATATAAATGTAAATGTAAATGTATATCTAAATGTATATGCCTTGACTTATAACTTGGGAAAAAGAGCATATGGTGCATAATTAAAAGGTTAATTGAAAAGGGGTGTAAAAGTCTATGATTTGAATAGTGAATTAGGCACATAATTAAATATGGGGAAAAAGAGAAATAATCACCTATAATGACATAGGTAGACTTGGATAAAAATGGAATGTCTAGTAATTACAATTAGGAATGGTAATTGCACATATGACACGAGGCTAGGTTGCATTAGTGGTGGAAGTCTGCCCGAACCCGACTGGCATATCCAGTAGCCACTAATGTTGAACTTAATGTGAGAGGTCTAAGTGTGCAAATATGAATCGGGCTAAGACACAAGGTTAGACTTAACTGTGGAATAAGACTGCCCGGACCCGGCCGACATATCCAACATCCACACATTGTAGGCCTAATGTGGGAGGTCTAGCCCATTATAACCATAATTGGACATGGTAATGAAATGGACTACCTAACCTAATTTAATCCATAAGGATTGTTGGATTATGAACTTGAGTTATGGTTAAGTAAAAATGGATGGGTAATGGGTGGGTTAAGTAAAATAGAGGGGGTGGGTAATATTTACATATAGGCCTACGAGCTTAACCCAATAAGGTTATGTAATTAAAGACACCTAGTGGTATACATAACCGGTGGAAAATATGATAAAGTTATATAATTAAAGACACCCTTGTAGGGTAAGCATAACTTGTAGAAATGATAGAATTAGATATGCGTAATAATCTACTAAGTAAACAATGATAAGTTGTAATGACAGTGTAAATTGAGTTTATGATTAAATGAGAAAGAATAAGGAAAACTTATAAAATAAATACGTTATAATTAATCATAAATGGTAAGTGACATGTTAATTAGGAAACATGCGAATTGAGATATACTTAACAACGTATTAAGGAGAACATGTTATTGTAATGATGTAACCAAGCAAGAATATAAAATGGATTGTGGATTACAGACCTTGGGCCATGATCTAGAAAATAACATGTTGTGGAATTATTAATAAACTTAAATGGATTAAGTTATATGAATGAAATTAATAAGCAAGAGAAACTTGGTAATTTGAATAAGAATTCAATATAAATGGGAAAAACCAAGTTAAATGGAAACCCGGTGAGGTATGGCAAGCGCATAAAAGAATGTTTAGACATAGGGTCTAACAACATATTAAAGAAAGGCACTTAGATCTGTCCGTACGTTTGAGGATGAATAACCCAACGGGGTAGATCATCGAGATGTTATAAAACACAAGCGGAGCACACATTCATCTGATTGTTATGACGACTCCAAAGGAATGGCAAGGGGAAGCACGCGGCTTCCTGAAGTACGTAAGGTGCTCCTAGTAGTCCTTTGTGTGGTGAAAGATGTGTTAGGCTGTACTCACAAAGGTTGGATTCACGCGTAACTACTAGGTGGATGGGCCTTTACTGCAGATGTAGTTATGTAGTCAGAATGCTGTGACGAGGTGACACCAGGGTGATTCTACGATTGCCTCACGAGGAGGTAGAGAGGGTCACGACCAACAAGGATAGTTGACCATCAGATATCCGTCATCGACGGACAGCGGGACGCGAAAAGACTAGAGCTAAACCCAAGATATCATTTCACCTTTCACTATCGAGGTACGGGGTTGAGGGTAGATGCCACATGGATGTTTAGATTGGTTGTTATTAAGGGTGGTCGCTTAGCTCTGTAGTCTTTACTAGTTTAGGGAGGGGCTGAGGTGGGGCCATAGTCACCATGAAAAAACAAACTCGAGGAATATCTGTATTTGAAGGCACTTAAAGGCGACCTGTACAGATATAGAAAAGCTCCCGACCGAGTTCTGTGTTTCTTGTTTAGCCCTGACACGGAACTCGGTGCACATTAGAGGACGTGCGATTGAGGCATCAAGATACAATTACAGTACATACGTGGGATAGTCTAGATACATGCATAACTGCTCTAAGTGGTGTATCGTAGACTAGAGGGCATTATTCCGATAAGAAATCTGATTCGATCGATGGTGGAAGTCCATACACTTACGTAGCATAGTAATGATAGACATATGCGGAATGTAACATTTTATATCGAGATTCGTACGTCACTCCGGCATAGGATGAGGGACTGCGTTCATTACAGTGGAGACTATGTGAGTGGGGTACCATGGGGTGTATCTCAATATTGAGAGATAGCTACATATATTGTATTAGGTGAATCTACGGGAAAGTAACTGGGTACGATGCGCGTATAAGTCTTGAGTGCTATTAACCCAAGTAACCTATTAACCAAGAAAATGTAATGGAACGGTATTAGTAGGGATCATTCTATTTCTAAAATACTAATATCTGCGCGGTGCAGAGAAATGTATTTAATAAGCGCAATATATCCTGTTCATCTTATCTTGCTCAGTTCACACTTGTTATTGTTACTGTTATCTTGTTCTTCCAGTTTTATATACCTACCATGATACTTTTATTTATTTATATTTAAAAGTAACTGGACTCGCCAGACTTTATGCCTGACCCTTTTTGTTTCCTCTTCTTTCTCTTACGTCCCCCCCCCCCCACCCGGGCCCCAGGTTCTCAGGGTGGAAGAGCTTATAGTTGATTTGGATTCTTTCAGCTTAGCTTGGATTTTGGATATAGATGTATCACTTTGACTGCTTGTCAACTCTCTTATGGCTTTGCAAGGGAAATATGGTTTATGCTTTTGTACTCTAATATTTTTGGCAAGACAGATTATTAATGTAACTAGTTACTTATGATGTAAACTCAGTATTTTGGACCATGATGTTTTGATTTAAATAAAGTTTTTAATTCCGCCGCTATTTTACATGTTTGTCTTGTGCTATTATGTTCTAATTTACCTATAATGCTTCAAGAAACTTAATGCATTCCCTTAGTGAGTGACATTTATGGACGTGGGGTGTCACATTTGGTATCAGAGCATATGGTTAAAAGATCGGATAAAGTATTTTGAAAACGTTTTCAAAAAGGTCTCAAAAACAAAGTATTTTAAAATAAAAAGTCTGTTTTTGAAAAGCATATTTCCCAAAGCCATAAATATCTTCTCGATTCTCCGCTTGATTTCTTTTCCTTTTGATCGGGGAACCATTTCCTCTCGAAAGGGTATCCCTATTTCGGCATGGTTCCGTAGGCACGTTAAAACTATGATACATGTCGAAGGGCAAAGAAGTGCCCAACCTCCATCTTTAGCTGCAGTGGTTTCACCTGCGCCTTATTTTCTCCTAAGCCTCGAAAGGATTTCCGTGCGATGGAGGTCGCTTTCAAGAGACTTGTTAGCATATTGCACAAGGACGGTAAAAAGGAGAATAAGGGAATTGGGATGAAGGAGCACAGCCCAAAGATGAAAGAAAATAGTGGCTTAAGAAGGGAATATAGATAAAATAAGAAAAGAGGAAATACTATAACTTCGGAATGGTGGGTCATCTAGAAAAGGATTGTAGAAAGAGGAAAGGCGTTTGTCACCACTTTGGTAAGGCGGGACACCTTATTAAGGAATGCCCAAAGTGTAACAACCTGAATTCCGACGGATCGACTTTTCTATCAAAAACCAATCCATTGAAACCCAAGTTGGTTTGCCCTGGTATCCTGCAGAAAGGACAGAGGCATAAAACATGTCAGAGTTCGTAAAATATCTCACCGCGGAAGGAATAAAATATAATGTAATTAAAACATAGCTTTACCTTAATAACAATACTGCTAAACCAGTATCCAAAGCTATACAGTCTCTGTCATGAACCTAACCTGCGAATGTTATGAGGAGGGGGTCAGAACACAATTTCTGGTGATTGGACTTAAACTACACTTTTGGATTATCCTATATATACCGTTCAATCACATTTCTTATTTATTAGGCTATCTGTGTTATTAGCTCTCTAGGCTTACACACACATCACACCCATCTACTCCCTTGTAGATTAACCTAATATAATGTATATGTAGCTATCCCCAAACTGAGGTACACCCCATGGTAACCCACGCGCACGGTCTCATCCGTAACACCACATTTATGTGCGCAGTCCCTCATCATATGCCATAGTAATGTACATATATCTTTACATATATAACAACGCTACATCCTCATAGAACCACTATCATTGTACTACGTAAGCGTACCGACTGCTATCCTAGAACTTTTTCATCGAGTTAGATTCCTTCACCGAGTAACGCCCTAGAGTCTACGATACACCACCCAGAGCAGACACGCATGTATCTAGATTTTCCCACGTACGTATCGTCAAACGCATTCGATGCCTAACCCGCACACCTATCATGTGCGTGCCTGAGTTCTGTGGCAGGGCTACACAAGTAACACGATACTCAGTCGGGAGCTTTCCTCATATCTGTGCAGACCCGCCTTTAAGAGCCTCTCACACAAATATCCCTAGGGTCTGTTTTCTACGGTGGCTATAGCCCTACCTCACCCCTTCCCTCAACTAGTAAAGTCTACAAGAGCTAAGCGACAAGCCCCTAAGCTAACAATCTAAACATCCATGTGGTGTCTCCCCTCAACTACCGTCCTACGATCGTGAATGGTTAATGGTATCTTGGGTCTAGCTCTAGTCTTTCCGCATCCTCCTGGCTGCCGATGATAGGTACTCAATGACCTACTATACTTGTTGGTCCTGACCCTCCACCTCCATTGAAGCAGCCACCGAATCACCTTTTCCGTCACCGCGTACAGTATTCTGACTGCCAAGTTATTCTCGCAGTCAAGGCCCACCCACCTAATAGCTATGCGCAAACCCAACCTCTGCGGGCATAGCCTTAAACATCTGCCACCATACAGAGGACTAATAGGAGAACCTTTAACATCTTAGGAAGCTGCATGCTTCCCCCTCTAGTCCGTTGGAGCCGCCAGAAAAATCAGATGAACGTGCGCTCCCCTCGTGCCTTATGACACCATGATGATCTACCTCGTTGGGCTATTCATCCTATAACGTACGGACTGCTCCAAGCGCCTCAATTTAATATGTCATTAGACCCTACGTCTAATCATTAATTACGCGCTTGTGCCAACGCTTCAGTTTTCTCATTTAACTTGGTTATTCTCATTCACATTAACTTCCTTTTTAAGTTTACCAAGTTACCCTTGTTTATTAATTCCATTTATAACTTAATCCAATTAAGTTTATTAATAAGCCTACAATATGTTATCCTCATAATCTATTTATTATACCATCTTATGGTTACCATAACATGTTCTACTTAATTTATAATTAAGTACATCTTAATTCACATATACATTGGTAAGAAAATAACTCCCTAAGTATCAACCCCGAAGACCGAAATCGACATCAGATTGACACTCAGAGAATTACTCAACTCAACCAATCTCCTGTTATGTCCTAATCCCTTTCCATTCATATAACTTATGTTATCTTTATTTGTAGATTTATTCTTGCCTTTGCAGATTACTTAATTTATAATTAAGTACATCTTACCTAATTACATAAATTATTTCATTTTCCCCCACCATTCCTTATAACTTACCTTATTCCGTAAGTTATAATTCCCACTTGTCCCTAGGACAAGCCTACCTATTATCTTTCCTTTTCTTATTCAAGTTCATTCATAATAGGTTATTATCATTCCCTATTTTGGCATTAATTAAGATTATCTTAACCCTTCACATTTCTTTAACTTGTTCATTTAACACCTACTCAATCCAACTGGTTCGTAACACCACTACAAATTTAATTAGGTTAAGTATCCCAATTTAACAAATTATCCATGCTACCCATGTTACCCACTTAACCCCATTATTATATCCATGTCAACCTTACATGTGTTGTCTTGGTTAAGTGTTCATTATTATTTATTATGTCCATAAACGCGCAAGACCTCTCACATTAGATTGCCGTTTGCGGCTGCTGGATATGCCGGGTGGTTCCAGGCCGACTTCTACCGCATCTGAATCTTACCTTGTGTCTTGACACCATTATGGGTCTGATTTTCACCTATGACCTCTCAGATTTAATTACCGTTTGCTGGATATGTCGAGCGGTTCTGGGCAGACTTCTATCGCAAACCAAATCTAACCTTGTGTCTTAGGCATTCATCATTTTTTTCTTAATTCATGCCCAAATTCAAGTCTTAGATTATAATACATTCCAATTACCCATAATTTCTAATTCAAATTATGCTTACAATTCTAATCCAAGTTATGCCTATATTTCCATGTATATAAGTTATACCAAATTATGCCCAAACTAATTTCATAACTATCATCAATCTTATGCCAATACTTTTATTTAGAAGTTCCCCAAACCTTTCCAATTTTTCATATTTATTTCAATTATGCCCAAATTCCAATCATCAAAATTTTCCCAATATTACAGTCTTATATTCAATTAAACGATATCCCCATATTCCCTTTTTCATTATCATATCCAAACTTTTCCAATTATCTCAATTTCGTTTGTGCACATATTTCAGTGAGATTGGGCTAGGCATGAAGGTAGCCTAGTCTTAAAAATAAATAAGGAAATAGAAGGAGAAGAATAGAATAAACATAAAATTAACACTCTAGTAATTAGCATGTTTATCAATTAATCTTTGGGGAATGTCGAATGATGCATATACCATTATTCAAAATTATAATTTAAACCCACTCATCTTGATTTGCTTTCCAACCCTGAATAATCTTGAATCTAATCCATATCTACTCTTCCACCTCATACACAACATAAATCTAAGCGCTTTTATCACAAATCTGAATTCTTTTCTCTAACTTTGAAGAAGAAGAAGCCTAGATTTAATCTTCATTTTATTTTTATTTTGAGTATGTTTTGGAGGAGAAGAGAAAGGGGTAGAGCTTTCTCTAGTTGAAGAAGAAGAGGAAGAAGAATAGGTTTGGAGGCAGAGTTTTGGCATCGCCTAAGAAATTGTGAGGATGAAGTAACCCTAGCCACCTTATTTATAGGCATGCTAAACTAATCTAGTCATTTAGATTTAATCTAAAGCACTATGAAATCTAACCACGTCATCCGACCAATAGGAAATGGCCGCTGTAACGATTTGGATTTCGCCCGGACCTAATCGATCGCAAAATCGATTAAGACCGTTCAAAAAACCCGAATATGCTAACTTCGGGCATACAACACATCAGAACAAATAACATAAGACTTTTATAAACATTACAATAAATGTTACATCACAGTACAAAATATCAGAGTACATCGATAAAATACAGCAAAAGATAATTTACAATAAATGTAATACACAACGTCGGAAATAAATAAACTGATACCCCGGAAGTCTACCAATACTTTGGACACAACTTTAAGCTTCGATCCAGAATCCTGCTCAATATATCTGCAAAATAAGCTACTCACTGCCCATGTGGAAAAGAGGGCACCCGAGTTTGCAAGTGAAACAAACAACAAGTCAGTCATGGGACTGGTATGAAAATCTTTCCTAACTTATCTAATAATATGGCTAATCACAGGACCACGCTGCTAACACGAAACGGGTTTACTCCCTTGGATTTCCAGTGCATGAAATAAAGTAAATCGTTAAATAACACAACGCTTTTAAGAAAAATGAAACCATTATAAGACTCAAGTGCCATCACACAATGCAACGCAAAAGTGAGGATAGAGTTTTACCTTATAATGGTCAAAAATTGCTTGATACGATTAAACGGACTTGATATTATTATTAGTGTATATACATGTTTCAAAAACATTCTCAATCATAATGTATCAATCATAGACGACATAGTACTCCATCTTACTATGTCGCCATACTAGTTCTATAATCAAAACCGCATGATGTTGTATAGGAAGTTGGATTTCCATCATGAGTCAAGGCTAGGAACGATCTCCTTACCGAGTCGAGACACTTTAGTAATGTCCCAGGATTCGGACGCTGGTGAACCCTTGGATCTTGAAGGGAAAGTCCACAAATACTTTATTGGATTGGCAATTCCTAAACACACGCTTCTCGGTCTTATTGAACCTATAAAATGGTCACAATCGACCAATAAATCCAAGACGCCTCATTCCATCAACCACATAAGTAAAATGTCAGGGCTTGCAAAACCCAGATACCACTTCTAGCTAGAAAGAAACGTGTGCAATCCCTGCTTTCCCTTGTCTCATTTTTGACTCATACCGGGGTGAGAGGCTCGCGAGGTAACGCCATACACAAAGATATACCGAAATAGGCTATGCTTTGATCATCAACCACAAGGCTATGCTTTTCAACAAAAGCCTTAATCATTTGCATCTTGGCCCACATTGAGTATTCACGCCATGCAATCGATAACTACCAATATATAACCTTTGAGCTCGTGCGTCTCAGAGAAGGGTGTTAAGCAAGAGAATAAATTCTCTGCCACCACAGATATATATTAAATAGAAATCAATTTAATTTACATGGAATGAAACCCAGTGTCGGACACACATCCATTTACAAGTCCGTTCTGGGTCTGAACGAAACCGAAGACACCTTATTCGTCATCTCGTATGTCTAATACGGAAGAGAGGTGCTCGCATATCCGAACAATCAACAAGTACGTCCTGACAACTACCACTTTAACCCTTTCCTAGGAGCGACCCAGTGTCGGGCATCAGTAGTCATCCATTCGATGTGAAGATCATTAGTCTTCAATCACCATCTTCAATGTCTTCGACTTTTATTCATTGTAGTAATTATTCAGAATGGGTTAAATCCGGTCTATCCGAATAACTCGCGAATTTTAAAATAAAAAATCAGGTGCTATAAATACCCATCATATGCTTTATTCCAATTCAGAATATTCTTTTGATAAAATATTCAAATAAAAAGGGAAATATTCCCATTAATTTTATCAAAGATAAATTCTTCTAAATTTATTCTTTAATCTTCTTTTTAAAGATTCAGTAAAACTCCAATTTGATTTTAATATCGAAAATCATTACTTTATGATCATTTAGCTTTTAAGAAATTAATCTTGTCTTTAACTGGGTTAAAGAACCAATGTCATTTAAAACACAATTCTTGATAAACCTAAAATCAACTTCCATTAAATATGGAATTTCCACAGAAATCTAATCAATATATAATCGATATAATTTCCATATCTGACTAATAATATAAATAGAATAACGACATAGCCTTTTAAATTCCATATATTGTAACAGTCTTCTTTTACAGAATCCTATCTCGATTATTATCAAATCGAATTCCCACTCAATTCCAATTTGATATATTAAATTGGGAATCCTGGCTTTGGAAAATTTCTTTTTAAATCTTAACAAAAATATTTATAAATTCTAAATCATATTTTCACTGTTAATTGGGTTAAAGAACAAATGTCATTTAAAACACAGTTTACAATAAACCCAATTCACATATCATTTTATTCCAATCACTAAATATAATTGGAACTCTAATAATATTAATTAAAAGATTTATTCTTTTCGTACGGGGTTTAGGAACAGTGTTATTTAAGACACCATCCATGACAACCCAAAATATAATTCTTTTATTTTATTCTAATTAAATATTAATTAATTAGAAGTCTTCATTAAATCTTAATTTAAAAGACTTATTCTAGATAATAACTAGTTCATTTTTGATAAAAATATATTTATCTTTTGTCCATCCAAAAACGAACATAGAAATCATCATTTTATTCTTCATTGAATATTATTTTAAAATATTCGTTATTTAAAAATATTCTTTATATAAAAAGATTCTTTATGTAAAAATATTCTTTATATTACAATATTCTTTATTTTAAAGTATATTAAAAGACGCTCTGAATCGGAATACGACTCAATCAGTTACCATATAATTTCGGTTATATGGATTTCATACATCGCATGCATGTGACAATAATAATGAGTAATCATTAAAACCATCCATTCACATCCAGAGTGAAATTTATAACTGTGTGAGCATTAAAATGAATAAATAACGCTCATCGCAACCTGCCAATCCATCGATTGACATACAACTAAATATTGGGACTAGTGTATGTCAAATATCATTCCAATACCCGTGTAGGGTTTTATGACAACAACAGTTCATCTAAATAAATAACTGGTTAATGAACTTAACTAATTTTAATTCTGCTAACATGTTAATGATAAATAACAAACATGTTATTATAATCCTAATGCCGAATGAAAATGTATTTGACTCGCATAATTTTCCTACATGTTTCTAATGTCTAATAAAATGTAATTTATTTACATTTCATTATTGCTGATGACACATGAAAAGATAATTTTCAATTTCCTTTACTTGTATGCAAATTTCTATTTTAAACTTTTAACAAATAAAAAGAAATGTTTTATTTGTATGTATAGTTTCAAATCATAGCATATGAAATGACTCTTTATTCTATACACAAGTTCTAATGTAAAACTGGACAATACAAATGTCACTTGGATTTGCATACAATTTCTATTGTATAATTTAACAATAAAATATCACTTTAATTTACATACAATTCAAATGTATGTTTTGACCAATAATATGATTCTTATATTTGCATATAAATCCCAATGTATGTTATGCAAATAAAAATGATTCATATATTTGCATATAATTTCTAATGTATGTTATGAAAATAAAAATGATTCTTATATTTGCATATAAATTCTAATGTATGTTATGCAAATAAAAATGATTCTTATATTTGCATATAAATTATATTTCAACAAAATGTATAAAAAGTGATACATCCATTTTGCTAACAATTCTATTTTATCAAGTTGAATATTTTTGTTGTAACACAAACCTATTCAATCAAAAATGCTATTTGTTTTTAACTCTTTTATTTAACCAAAAATGTAATTTTTGTTTTTAACCGTCTTATTTTGAAAAATGTACATTTTTGTTTCAACAAATATATTTTGAAAAAAAATGTTCTTTTCATTTCAGCTATTTGGTTTCAACAAATATGATGTATTTGATTCAACCAATCTTTTTTGACAAAAATGCATATTTTGATAAAAATATACATTTTGACAAAAATGTACATTTTGATAAAAATGTATATTTCTAATTCAACTATTTTAATTTGTCAAAAATGTTCATTTTTTTTTCAACAATTAGATTTTTACATAAAGGCAAATTTGTTTTCAACTATTACATTTGATAAAAGTGACAAATTTGGTTTTAACTATTATAATTCGATAAAAGTGACAAATTCGGTTTCAACTTTTATAACTTGATAAAAGTTTATATTTTGTTCAACAATTCTAATTTGACGAAAATGAATGTTTTTATTCAACTAAACTATATTGACAAAAATGAATATTTTTGTTTAACTACTCTATATTGACAAAAATGAATATTTTTTCATGTTTCGTTCTTACATTAAAAATGTGACTTTTTAATGTTTCAACATTATTATCTGTAAAATGTATATTTGCATTAAATCATACTTTACATTAAAATAGTGATTTTTAATGTTTCAACCTTTCTATCCATACGGTGAATATTTTACATAATTCATTCTTACATTACAAATGTAAATTTTTAATGTTTCAGTAGAAATGACATTTTTGGTCAATTCTAATTTCAACAGAAAATGACAATCTTATATTGTCAATTATAATTTCAACAAAATGATAGTTTTATATTGTCAATTCAAATACAACAAAAATGATACTCTTTTTTTGTCAATTCTAATTTAACAAACATGACATATTTATTCACATACAGTTTCCTATATATTCCAATGACAAATAAAATAATATTTTATTTGTTTACACTTTTCTATGTGTTCTAATAACAAATAAAACAATACTTTATTTGTTTACAATTTTCTATGTGTTCTAATAACAAATAAAAGAATACTTTATTTGTTTACAATTTTCTAGGTTTTCTAATAACAAATAAAAGAATACTTTATTTGTTTACAATTTTCTAGGTGTTCTAATAACAAATAAAAGAATACTTTATTTGTTTACAATTTTCTAGGTGTTCTAATATTAGATAAAAGAATACTTTATTTGTTTACAATTTTCTAGGTGTTCTAATAACAAATAAAAGAATACTTTATTTGTTTACATTTTTATTTATTTATTTATTTAACTTAGCAAATAAAAATGATGATTTTATTTGCTAACAATTTGTATTTAACCAAAAATGATATTCCTGTTGGACAAGTTTTACTTTGACAAAAATGTGAATTTTGTTTCAACATATTTATTTTGACAACAATGACAAATTTGTTATTTTGACAAACATGAATACACACAATTCAATTCAGTGGTTCATCGCAATCACAAAACAAATCCACATTGCAATAAATATATACAACATCAACATGAATTTTATATAGAATAAATATAAATTTCACATTGCAATAAATAATTAATTTTAAATTTTAAAATAGAAATCTCACCTTGATCGGTTTTCAGAAATCGTTCGTGTGGTTCATCGCAATCACAAAACAAAACCACATTGCAATAAATATATACAACATCAACATGAATTTTATATAGAATAAATACAAATTTCACATTGCAATAAATAATTAATTTTAAATTTTAAAATAAAATCTCACCTTGATCGGTTTTCAAAAATCGTTCGTGTTTATTTCTGAATTTCTATTCGCGTTCAAATTTGGGTGAATTTCCAAAGTGCTCCATTTTAGATCTGGTCTATTTCAGCGTGAAGCTCTCATTTTTCTGATTTCAACGCACCTGAAATCATCTGATTTTGTCGCTGTTTGAATAAGATATGGGTTTGTAAAGATTTGATTACATAGATTAAAATAATAATTAATAATTAGTTTAAATTACTCTACCCCTTAACCCCTCTTCCCAAAACCCATTCCTCATCGTTGCCTGCACAAAACCGAAACCAAAGCTGCTTCTTCTCTCACCTCCATGCGTACCTCCACAATGACCGAGACCACCACCAGATTGCACCATCTCGTTGCCCGTTCCTCCTATTCCCTGCGCCAGGTGGGGCGTTGACTTCGGTGGCCCCATTTGACCTTGATTTGACTTCAACTTCGGTGGCTTTGAGGGGTGATTCTGACCACCAACGGCGACTACTCCCGATCATACCCCTACTGAATGATAACTCTCCAAACCCTCTTTCATTTTCACTTTATTCGCTTGGATTTTTAATGAACAGAATTGGGGAATTTGGGGATTTGTTTGGGGGCGATTCAGGCCATCACTTTCTGAGCATGGCAGCTGTAATGTTAGTGGATTAGGGTTTTGTACTTGTAGCGTATAGGAACCGTATATATAGTATATTATATATTGTCTAATTAATTAGTTATTCAGAAAAGCCCGTTAATTCACCTAAACTACAAATCCAGCCCAACAAAGGTTGGCCCTAGTCAAATACCCTTATTCCGGACACAATGGGCTTGGTCCCGTCAGCCCAAACAATCATCTTTAGCCTGTTTTCTTTAATTTAAAATTTAAATCATTAAATTATTTAATTTAATTGTACATTTTAATTTACTGGGGCCACATACTGACTATACGGTCCTAACAAAACTGATTTCGTCGAATTTGGAGACCGTTTGAAAAATGGCCATTTTCTGGTCGATCCAAATTGACTGAAATTGAAAAAACACATTTTCATTTGCCACGCTCACATATTAATTCCAAAAATTATGAAAATTGGAATCTAGCAATAATTTGACATTCCAGATCCAACAAAAGTGGTTTCGTCGAAAACGGAGGTCGTTTGTAAATTGGCTATTTTTAATTTTAAAATATATATATAAATTCTATAACGACTATTCTAAATTTTAAACTGGGAATAACTTTTGATTCCTGCTACGAAATTTTGATTTTTCGGATTTGTTGGAAAGATATTTTTATATAGATTTAAATATTTTTGGTTTCACTAGAATCCGATTTATTTTGCATCCTGTACAGTAAGTCAAAGTTCAAATTTTCAAACTACCGTGCTATTTCTAACTCCTTTTATAATTAAAATAAATATATTCATCCTAACTTTGATTTAAATAAATTTTTAATTGTTATTATTTAAATTAATATTTTTAGATATTTAAAATCCATTAAAATTTCTAAAATAAAAATTTTAAATTGGTTACAAAATTCCAGGTTGTTACAATCTCCCTCACTTAAAATCTTTTCGTCCTCGAAAAGGAACGGAGATGAAAATTGTTTAACTAACTAATTCAAATTTAATTTTTTTTATTGGTTTCAATAGTTTTATTAGTTGGACTAATAATCAAACAACACAATCATCAATCAATTAGTTGATTAGCTTATCAAGCATATATTACTTTTATATATTAAAAAAAATCATATTTTCTAATATTGGATTATATATATATTCACAAATATGTTAATTATAAATTTGTCACTCTCAACTCATTCTAGGGCATTTCTAACCCCATCTCTAATGAGTTTTCTCATTCTATGATGCTACTGATCCTATCTCTAGTGAGTATTCTTATTGGATATTACTAATACAATCTCTGATGAGTCTTTTGTTCAGTTCTAACGAGTTGTACCCCATAGATTTGAGCTAACCAGAGCTCTGATACCAACTGTAACGATTTGGATTTAGCCCGGACCTAATTGATTGCAAAATCGACTAAGACCGTTCAGAAAACCCGAATACGCTAACTTCGGGCATACAACACATCAGAACAAATAACAGAAGACTTTTATAAACATTACAATAAATATTACATCAGAGTACAGAATATCAGAGTACATCGATAAAATACAGCGGAATATTATTTACAATAAATGTAATACACAGCATCAGAAATAAATAAACTGATACAGCGGAAGTCTATCAAAACTTTGGACACAACTTTAAGCTTCAATCTAGAATCATGCTCAATATATCTACAAAATAACCTACTCGACTGCCCGTATGGAAAAGAGGGCACCTGAGTTTGCAAGTGAAACAAACTACAGGCCTGTCATGGGGCTGGTACTGAAACACCCCACCTCCGTTAAGGTCACTCATAAAGGGAATGCATTAACTTTGGTGAATCTTTTTAGGTAAAATGCACTGATAATTTACAAGATAGACATATAAACAGCGGAAAACTGAAATCATTTCATGAATAGCGTGGTTCAGTCAAAACATTACAAGAATTGTCTCAAAACTCAACTTCTAAATTATTACAATAAAACATCTGTCTTGATTTAAAACTCCAAGTACATAAAGAAGCATAAAACAATAGTAAAGCAGCATAAATCCCCAATAAAAGTGTAACCACAACCATAGCCTAGGAAAAGAGAATCCAAGCAATACATCTACTCTCTTCAAGCTAGAAAACGTCTGCACTAAGCTGAAGTATTCCCTCCCTGCGAACCGGGGGGGGGGGGACGGAAGAAAAGAAGGCGAAAGAAAACGGGTCAGACATAAGCCTGGTAAGTCTAGTGATTATTTAGCATGTAAATAGGTAAAAGAATCATGACATGATTAAACTGAACATAGGACAATACCGTAGCAATAAGATAACATAAGATAAGGCAAGATAAACTGAATATACTATCGCACTCATTTCCATTTCTCTGCAACTACTAACGAATGTTTCGACTACCATCATGTGTTCATAACAAAGTGATCCCTTTTCTGATCGGCTTCTACTCGCACGCATTTATTACTTTTGTCGTTCGGCCCCGCTTAATTGTAGATACCTGTGCTGGTCCCACCATAGGGTGTATCAATTCCTATGGTGGAAACCCGACAAAAATTAAAGATGCACAGTGTATACTACTGATGCCTAGTGCCTGCTTTTTCCACTTCGGAGTACATGCACGCTCATACTCCGCCGGAACCTACAATGTTGCATCACCCGCCGCTATTTTGACCGCTTATAATCAACCCAGTAATCGTGCCCTACCCTGCCTAGTTCAGTGTACCGTGGTACATCTATGTGGGTTACTGCTGAGATGGGTCCCCATTACTAGGGTTTCCTAATCAACATGTTATAACAGTTAAGTGTTTTCAAATTAACCTAAACCCACCCATTTGTTTAATTAACATGTTGTATTGGTTAAGTGTTGCCTTAATTAACTTAACCCTACCATTCTTAGCCTGTCTGTCCCTTAGCTTTAATTCATTCATTAAAGCACCAAACTCTCACATTAGACCTATATTGTTGCAGTCGCTGGATGTGCCGGGCGGTTCCGGGCAGTCTTACACCGCAATTCAATTTAACCTCGGGTTTTGGGGCTTAATGTGCTAACCTCTCACATTAGATCTATATTGTCGCGGTCGCTGGATGTGCCTGGCAGTTCCGGGCAGTCATACACCGCAACTCAATCTAACCTCGGGTTAGGCATGTTCATCTTTAGCCAATTTACATATTTGTCATATGTGTCCAAATTTAGGTCTTTCTATGTCAATATCCCCCAAGTTTTATGCCACATTCACTTGTTATGCCCAAAATTTACTCAATTAAATTATACCCAATTTTCCCGCATTATAATCGCACGTATAACGAGATTCAATCTAAGTTCCGAATTAACCTAATATTCATAAAAGAAATAAAAAGGGGGAAATAGAGAAGAAGCATAAGAATTAACATGAGGAAATATAGGCATGTAAAGGTGTACCCAATTCAAGAATCGTGTTTCAATAGGCATGTTGTACATTAATAATAAGTGTGGACAAGCTAAGCAATTTACACCATAGGTATAAAGATTAGATAGAATTGGACTTAAGAGAGCCACTAATTTTGATGTACAACATGATAAGTCCCATTATATCAATCACAATAGTCTCATAGGCATAGGATGTACAACATGATAGGTTCCATCATATCAATCACAACACTCTCATAGGCATGATAGGTTCCATTATGTCAATCACAACAGTTTCATATGCATGATAGGTTTCATTATATCGATCACAATAGTCTCATTGGCATATGCAACTCATATTTTGACAAAAGGATAAGCATGAATTAGAATTAAGCATAGTTCTAAATCTGATTATTACAGTCATGATTTCTATTAGGTGTTCAAATCGGAATAATAGCTGAACTGACAGAAAAAGAATGGATCTTGTATTCTGGGATCTAATTTCTGAATTTGTTAAGCTTGTCCTTTGATGTAGACGTTTGATTCTCTAGTTTGGATTTCTTTTGGAGCTTTATAACTTGATTTCTAGTTTGGAGAAGATGGAGGCTGGGCTAGCTTAGACATGGACAGCATGACGGCTTCATAGAATAGATTTATGAGGTCTAGGGTTGATGTTTGGGGTGATTATATAGAAGTTTAGGATTAATATGGCCTTTAGATCAACCTAGGAGTCATCAGAGCCGTCCAGTCCAAGAAAATGCGTCATCAGGCCAATCAGAAGTCGCCACGTAGCCCTATGACTCATAAAATCATCACTGTCCAGCACAGTTGGCAGGGGTCGATAACTATGTCGACACCCCTATAGGGGGGTCGACTCCTATGTCGACACCCCTGAGCGGGAGATTTCCCGCTCAGCCGATTTCTGAGTTTTTGAATTTCGAACTGAATTGGTTATTTAATTATTATTTTTAATTTAATTTCCGCTTAAACTTGAAAACTTCTAACCTCCATAACTTCTTCATACGGAGTTCGATTCATGCAAACTCGGACTCTATCTCAAGTAGAATTCCGAGACGAACGCAATGGCATAACCCGTTTCACCCAATTCTTCTTATTAAAATTAAGTGTTCTTAATTTTTTTATTTTAAATACTTTCAGAAAATATAGGGTGTTACATTCTCCCCTCCTTAAAGGATTTCGTCCCCGAAATCTCTAAGTTAAGAAGAATGTATCCTAACATCCAACATCCATCTACTCGACTATCAATCACAGGCATCCATTGTCCTTAAAAAGATTTCGAATGCTTTCATGATCATATGCATAGTGTGTGTATATGTCCTTATCTAATGCAAAATCAGGCGGTCTACTGATTCAGTTGACCTCCTTAATGTGAATGATGTCAATGTTATGAGTCCATCATGTATGCAATTATTCCTAATCGTATTTTGTAATTTATACATGAGTGCATAATCATTCATAAAAATGCAACGTCCACATGATAACACATCAAGTTTCAATCCGTATATAAATACATTTATGCATATGCAATATGAAAGTGACTGAGCCGATCTAGTACCTAGTGTGTGTGTGTGTGTGTATGCACCGACGAGCAACCACTAGCAACCCCTTGCAACCATCAATCATAACATGTTTTCAAATACACGTTTACATTCATTGGTTTCTACCTAAGGATCAAGAATAGGACCGAGGAGTGATACTTAAGAGATAGATACAAGCATGCATAAACTTATGGAAAAAAGAGATTAAGGATGTACCCTCAAAAAGAAAAGGGTAGGATGTGTGTGTCTTCAGTCTCTCAAGTCGCGTCTCCTTCAGCGTCACTCCACTTTACTTTAACTAGCTTGACCTCATGATTGCGTAGCTTTTTAACTTATGTACCTAAGATATGAGTTGGAACTCTTCTCATCGTCGCTTCTCGCTCCACTTCTACTTCCTCTAGTATGCTCGCTCCACAAGTTCTGCAGACTCATGTAAGCACTTCTGTAGATGAGAGACATGAAAAACATTATGAACTCCAGCCAATCTTTCAGGCAGCTCTACTTTATAAGCCATCTTCCTAACCCTCTCAATGATAGGAAATGGCCCTACAAATCTTGGTGCCAATTTTCCTGCAGACCCAAAGCGAACGACATACTTCAAAGGAGATACTTTAAGAAAAACTCTGTCTCCAACCTCAAACTCAAGGTTGGTCCTTCTTATATTAGTGTAGGACTTCTGTCTATCTTGTGCGGTCTTCATTCATCTTTGTATCAAGTCCACCTTTTCTGAAGTTTCTCTGATCATGTCAGGCTCAAGTACGAGCTTGTCTATAGACTCCCACCAACAAGTTGGTGATCGGCATAGTCTTCCATATAAAGCCTCAGAGGGTTCCATGCTTATTGTGGCTTGGTAGCTATTGTTGTAGGCGAACTCCACCAAAGGAAGATGATCCTCCCATGTTCCTCCAAAATCAAGAATGCACAATCTCAAACGATCTTCTAATACTCTGTCCACCCTTTCTGTCTGACCATCGGTTTGAGGGTGATAGGCAGTGCTTAAGCATAGCTGTGTACCTACAGCCTCTTGCAAACTCTTCCAAAACTCGCTCGTAAAGATAGGATCTCGATCACTTACTATGCTAGAGGGTATCCCATGCAGCCGAACTACCTCTTTAAGATAAATGGATGCTAACGATGAGGCAGTCCTCCTACTCTTAACATGTATAAAGTGAGTGCTTTTAGTGAGCCTATCAACTATTACCCAAATACTGGTATTGCCCCTTCTTGACCTAGGCAACCCATCAATAAAGTCCATCGAAATGCTATCCCATTTCCACTGCGGGATCTCTATAGGATGAAGCAAACCACCAAGCTTCTTCTGCTCTTCCTTGACTTGCTGGCATATCAAGCATTTAGAGACAAACTCAACTACATCCTTGTTCATGCCATTCCAGAAGAAAACCCTTTTTATGTCTTTATACATCTTGTCCCTACCTGGGTGTGTGGTCAACATAGAATGGTGTGCTTCTTCGAGAACGGTTTTCACCAAATCCCTTCCTTATGGGACGCATAGCCTTCCGTCCTGTCTCAACCAACCCTTGTCATCGATGGAGTATTTATTGAGGTGACTAGAAGTCTCACCTCTAATTATCTTATCCGTCACACCAACTAGCTGAGGGTCTTCACGTTGCGTGATTCTTATTGAGTCCAAAAGAGTAGGCCGCACCTCTAACGATGCTAACAAACCAGGTACAAATTCAAAGGAGGGTCTAAAGTCAAAGTTTGCTATGTACTCCAAGCTTTGCCTTTCTACAAAGAGAGGACTTAAGGTCAGCTTTTTCCTACTTAAGGCGTCTGCTACCACATTACCCTTGCCAGGGTATAAGCAATCTCAAAATCATATAAGGCAAGAAATTATGTCCACCTTTGTTGTCTTAAGTTAAGATTTTTCTGTGAGAAAAGGTACTTTAATGATTTATGGTCAGCAAACAATTCAAACCTTTCTCCTAGTAGGTAATGACGCCATGACTTAAGAGCGAAAACAATGGCAGCTTGTTCTAAATCATGAGTTGGGTAGTTCTTCTCATGTACCTTCAACTGCCTTCCCCCATAACAAACTACTTTGCCTTCTTGCATCAAGACAGCACCTAGTCCGGTACCGCATGCGTCTGTGTATACCGTAAACATCTTACTCTCATCAGGCAATGTCAGAACTGGGGTCGTTGTCAGAGCCCTTTTCAGTCGTTGGAAAGCAACATCACAATCCAAATCCCAGGCAAAAGTTAGGTTCTTCTTCGTCAACCTAGTAAGTGGGGCTGAGATCTTCGCAAAGTCCTTAATGAACTTTCTGTAATAGCCCGCTAGTCCGAGAAAACTTCGTACTTCGGTTGCATTCCGTGGAATCTTCCAATCTTGCACCGCAACTACTTTTGCAGGATCCACAGCTATCCCCTCTTTGGATACCACATGTCCAAGAAACCTTACTTCTTCTCTCCAAAAATGACCTTTGGAGAATTTTGCTTTCAGTCGATGTGCTCGAAGAGTATCCATAACTTCCCTTAATTGCAAAGCATGTTCTTCCTTACTTTTTGAGAAAATCCAAATGTCGTCCATGAAGACCACTACAAATTTATTAAGGAACTCTCTAAACACCCTACACATCAAGTCTACGAAATAGTCGAGTGCATTTATCAAGCCGAAAGGCATGACAAGCCATCCGAAGAAACCATCCGGAGTCCTGAACGTGGTCTTATCTATGCTGTCTTCAGCCACTCTTAGCTGATGAAATCCGGTGTTTAGATCTAGTTGGGAGAAAACCAAGGCACCTACGAGCTGGTCGAACAAGTCGTCTATTCTAGGAAGTGGGTGCCTATTCTTCTTCGTTAGCTTGTTTAGCTCCCTACAGTCCACGCACAGGCGAAGTGAACCATCCGCTTTGGTTGCAAACACCACTGGAGCACCCCATTCAGAAATACCCCGCCTTGTGAACCCCTTTTCAAGCAACTCTTTGACTTGCTTGCTGAGCTCTTTCCTTTTCCTTGGAGCCATGTGTCTAACATGTAAAGCAACAGGTTTTGCATTATCAACAAGGTATATGTGGAAGTCTATCTCTCGCTTCGAAGGTAAACCCTTCACCTCTTCAAAGACATCCGAGTATTCACGGACTACTCTAATAGATTGCAAGTTTTCAATAGACGCATCAAGAGATTCTAGGTAGCTAAGCATAACAGAATTCATAGGATTAAAAGAGATTTCGAGAGTGTTACCGAGGCGAGTCATAAGTCTAACCACTCTCCTTTCACAATCGAGGACGACACCATTACTGGATAACCAATCCATGCCTAGAATCAACCCATAGCCCGTGAAACCCAAAACATAAGCATTACATCTAAACCCAATGCTTAGTATGGAAATTTCCAAATCCAAACAAGTCATTGAAAAATATGCCGAACCTCCAATTGGATTTGAAACAACCATGGGATCATCTACTATGCTGGTATCTAGGTGTAGAGATTCAACTAAAGCAGTAGATATAAAAGAGTGTGATGCTCCAGAATCAAAAAGATTATGAACTGGATGATCAAAAAGATAAACTAAACTCTCAACAGAAATATTTCTACCTCTTTCTTGCGGAGGTGCAATGAGAGCGTGAATCTGCCCTCCAGAAGTTGATCCAGCCCTCTTCCCATTCCTTGCCTTCTTGGGCAATCCTTAGCCATATGTCTAATCTCTCCGCATTAAAAGCACCCACCCATCTTCCTTTTCTTCTTTCTGCAGTCCTTAATCAGATGTCCAGGCATGCCACAAAATTTACACTTCCTCTTGTCACGGGGTTTGTTATTCTTCCCGCCTTTTTTGGAATTCGTCTTCTTATTCTGCGATCCCTCCACTTTCTTGTCTAGAGGGTCTTCCACCTTTGTCTCTTTCTTGCCATCCTTGTCTTCCTCCTGTAACAGTGCCATGTCCACCAGTCTCTTAGAAGTCGCACCTATAGGTATATAAGACATAGCTAGGTGGTGCAATGGCTCATTTAACCCTTTAACGAATCGGAAAGCCTTTTTATGTGGAGTGTTTACTAACTCCAGTCCGAATCTAGCCAGCTGGTTGAATTGGTTGACGTATTCCTTAACCGATAGGCTTCCCTATTTGAGTGCTAAGAACTTCTCCATCTGTAGGCTTCATTTAGCTTGTTAGAGGAGCTTCATTTCAAATCTCATTATGAAATCCTCCCAAGTTTCAACTGGTCTCTCAGCATTAGTAACTTCCCACCAGTAAGAGGCTTGGTCCTTAAGTAACCATACAGCCAATTGTATCTTCTGCCTATCGTCCACTTCGAAGATAACAAACAAATCTTCTGCTTCCTTGAGCTAGTTTCTTGCTTCCACAAATGACTCAGTCCCATTAAAGTTCTTTCCACCTATAGCTCGAAAGTCTCTACATATCTTCGAGAAATCATTCACACGCGGAGGAGGAGGAGGAACGGCTGCAACTGGGGGAGGAGGAACGTCCACTGGGCCTGAGTCATTAGCCCTAGCCTCCAGATACCTTCTGAACCAACTAGCTATTAGTACGCCCTCGGGAAGATTAAGATCCCCAGACATGTTGAAACGAAAAGAAAAGGTTTAAAACAAAGGATAGAAAGATAGTGCATATGGATTTGGGGATTATGGCTTTAAAATAAAACAACAATTTTCTTGAAAATGATTCTTTAAACTTCTTTTTGAAAAATAGTTTTCAAAAACTTTTATCTGACCTGGTAAACCATCGCTCTGATACCAAGTGAAACACCCCACCTCCGTTAAGGTCACTCACAAAGGGAATGCATTAACATTGGTGAAGCATTTTAGGTAAAAGGCACAGATAATTTACAAGACATACATATAAACAACGGAAAATTGAAATCATTTCATAAATAGCGTGGTTCAGTCAAAACATTACAAGCATTGTCTCAAAATCCAACTTCCAAATTATTACAATAAAACATGCGTCTTGATTTAAAACTCCAAGTACATAAAGAAGCATAAAACAGTAGTAAAGAAGCATAAATCCCCAATAAAAGTGTAACCACAGCCATAGCCTAAGAAAAGAGAATCCAAGCAATACATCTACTCTCTTCAATCTGGAAAAGGTCTGCACTAAGCTAAAGTATTCCCTCCCTGCGGACCTGGGTGGGGAGGAAGAAAGAAAAGAAGACGAAAGAAAATGGGTTAGACATAACCCTGGTAAGTCCAGTGATTATTCAGCATGTAAACAGGTAAAAGAATCATGACATGAATAAACTGAACATAGGACAATACCATAGCAATAAGATAACATAAGATAAGACAAGATAAACTGAATATACTATCGCACTCATTTCCATTTCTCTGCACCAACTAACGAATGTTTCGTCTACCATCATGTGTTCATATCAAA
Organism: Allium sativum; assembly: GCA_030737875.1. NCBI lineage: Eukaryota > Viridiplantae > Streptophyta > Magnoliopsida > Asparagales > Amaryllidaceae > Allium > Allium sativum. Next base: position 452,811,680 of record CM060920.1, on the reverse strand, counting down.
GTGATCCCTTTTTCAATCGGCTTCTACTCGCATGCATTTATTACTTATGTCGTTCAGCCCCGCTTGATTGTAGATACCTGTGCTAGTCCTACCATGGGGTGTATCAATTCCTATGGTGGCAACCCGACACAAATTCAAGATGCACAGTGTATACTACTGATGCCCAATGCCTTCTTTTCCACTCCAGAGTATGTGCACGCCCATACTCCGCTGGAAGCTACACTGCTGCACCACCCGCCGCTATTTTGACCACTTATAATCAGCCCAGTAATCATGCCCCACCCTACCTAGTTCAGGGTAAGGTGATACATCTATGCGGGTTACTATTGAAATGGGTCCCCGTTACTAGGGTTTCCTAGCCAACATGTTATAGCAGTTAAGTGTTTTCAAATTAACCTAACCCCACCCATCTGTTTAATTAACATGTTGTATTGGTTAAGTTTTGCCTTAATTAACTTAACCCTACCATTCTTAGCTTGTCCGTCCCTTAGCTTTAATTCATTCATTAAAGCACCAACCTCTCACATTAGATCTATATTGTTGCGGTCGCTGGATGTGTCGGGCGGTTCCGGGCAGTCTTACACCGCAACTAAATATAACCTCGGGTTTTTGGGCTTAATGCGCTAACCACTCACATTAGATCTATACTGTTGCGGTCGTTGGATATGCCAGGCGGTTCCGGGCCATTTTACACCGCAACCAATCTAACCTCGGGTTAGGCATGTTCATCTTTAGCCAATTTACATATTTGTCATATGTGTCCAAGTTTAGGTCTTTTTATGTCAATATTCCCCAAGTTTTATGCCACATTCATTTGTTATGCCTAAAATTTACTCAATTAAATTGTAACCAATTTTCCCGCATTATAATCGCACATACAGTGAGATTTAATCTAAGTTCCGAATGAACCTAGTATTCATAAAAGAAAATAAAAAGGTAAAAAATAGAGAAGAAGCATAAGAATTGGCATAAGGAAATATAGGCATGTAAAGGTGTACCCAATTCAAGAATCATGTTTCAATAGGCATGTTGTACATTAACAATAAGTGTGGACAAGCTAAGCAATTTACACCATAGGTATAAAGATTAGATAGAATTGGACTTAAGAGAATCACAAATTTTGATGTACAACATGATAAGTCCCATTATATCAATCACAATAGTCTCATAGGCATAGGATGTACAACACGATAAGTTCCATCATATCAACCACAACAGTCTCATAGGCATGATAGGTTCCATTATGTCAATCACAACAGTCTCATAGGAATGATAGGTTTCATTATATCGATCACAATAGTCTCAGAGGCATAGGCAACTCAGATTTTGACAAAAGTATAAGCATTAATTAGAATTAGGCATAGTTCTAAATCTGATTATTACAGTCATGATTTCTATTAGGTCTTTAAATCGGAATAATAACTGAACTTACAGAAAAAGAACGGATCTTGTATTCTGGGATCTGATTTCTGAATTTGTTAAGCTTATCCTTTGATGTAGACGTTTGATTCTCTAGTTTGGATTTGGTTTGGAGCTTTCTAACTTGATTTCTAGTTTGGAGAAGATGGAGGCTAGGCTAGCTTAGACATGGTGTAACAACCCGGAAAATCTGGGCCAGTTTAAAATTTTTATTTTGGCAATTTTAGCTAATTTTGATTATTTAAAATGAATTATTTTAAATAATATCGACGAGAAATTTATTTTGAATAGAATTCGAACGTATATATTATATACGTCGTCGTTAGAATATATAATAATTATATATAATTATAAAAGGAATAGAAAATGGCGCGGTAGTTCGAAAATTCGATTTCTAATTTCAAATGAATATACAGAATTCAATATAAGTCAGAATTGAACGAAACAAGAAATATTTGAATCTGTATAACTATATCTTTGTAACGAAGTTAACAAACTGAGATTTCATCTTAGAAATGATAAGATATGTCCAGTTTAAAATTAGAAATAGTCGCTGTGGAATTTATATATATTTTTATATATATAAGGCCCTTAAAAATGGACATTTTGCAAACGACCTCGGATTTCGACGAAACCAGTTTTGTTGGGTCCGTGATGTCGAGTTATTGCTAGATTCCAAATTTCATAATTTTTCGAATCAATATGTGAGCGTGGCAAAGGAAAACGCGTTTGACCAGTTTCAGTTGATTTTAATCGACTGGAAATTGGCCATTTTTCTAACGATCTCAGAATTCGACGAAACTAGTTTTGTTAGGACCGTATCGTCAATACGAAGCTAGAAAATATTTTTCTGGAATTTTTCTAGTTAGTATGTGACCCCGGTAATTTGAAATGTACGTTTAAAGTTCAATAAAGAGATTTAAATGTAAATTCAACAGAAGCTAATCAAATCGATCAAATCAGCTTGCGATACATATCCCATTGTGTTCGGAATGGGGGTGAAACGCTATGGACGACAGGCGGTGGACCTCGTTCAGGGGTCGTATGTAAAAGTCAACTTTTTAGAGAATAAAATAATTAAATTATTAAATATATATTTATTTCCCTTCAATCCCTTATCTCCTCAGAAGTTCAAAATCAAAAAAGAAAAAAAAAACCCTAACTAAACCCGTCGCCCCTGCCCAAAGCGCCGCCGCCGGAGGCCACCTCCCCACCACCATCGATCGACCCCTCCTCCGCTGTCCCCCCCCCCCCCATTCCTCTCGAACCTGGAACCGCCTCGCGAAGGCCACAGCCACCCGCTGTTCGAGCGACGTCGCACCACTGGAGACCGCACCCACCTGGCGCTTCCACCGGCCTCCCCTCCAAGTCCGACCGTCGACAGTTCTTCCCCCCCCCCCCCCCCCCCCGACGATGATACAACAGCACCTCTTCGTTTAACAGTAAGCTTTATAATTTAACTTTCCTTTTTTATTTTATTTCATTATTTATATAAAATCCGATTTTGAATAAATTTGTTTTTAAAATATATAAATAGAAGTATGATTTTATAATATAAATAACTTTAGTTTTCGAAAGAAAAATATAGTTTTTATGTTTTGAACTTCGAAAGAAAAATATAGTTTTTATGTTTCGAACTTCGAAAGAAAAATATAGTTTTTATGTTTTGAACTTCGAAAGAAAAATATAGTTTTTATGTTTTGAACTTCGAAAGAAAAATATAGTTTTTATGTTTTGAACTTCGAAAGAAAAATATAGTTTTTATGTTTTGAACTTCGAAAGAAAAATATAGTTTTTATGTTTTGAACTTCGAAAGAAAAATATAGTTTTTATGTTTTGAACTTCGAAAGAAAAATATAGTTTTTATGTTTTGAACTTCGAAAGAAAATATAGTTTTTATATATTGAACTTCGAAAGAAAATAGAATTTTTATATATTGAACTTCGATAGAAAAATAGAATTTTTGTATATTGAACTTCGAAATAAAATGTGATTTTTATATATTGAACATCGAAGTAAAAATTCGATTTTTATATATTGAATAGCGAAGTAAAATTCGATTTTTACATATGTAGTGAAAGCGGACAATGAAAGCGACAAAAAGCGAGTTGGCGAAGATTTCCTGCATTAGAAGTGCCGTGGAGCTAGGATAGCTATATGTGAGAATTTCTCACCTTTCAATTTCATTTCTATTTATATATATATACTAGGATGCAGACGGTGCTTAGCAGCACCCAACACAATCGTCCACAGACCATGGACTTGTTTGTTTGGTTGCATAGCTTAGTTATATGATTTGATTTGAATTTGGTTGTTTGGTGAATTTGATTGATGTGTGAATGGCGTGGGCCTTCACTAGACCGGGGATAAGGCTAGGCCTTGTCCCGTTTCTAGTATCGTGCCGTTATGCCGCCGAAATTTTCTAAAATATGTTAGAAAATAAAAATATCATTTTATTGTGTAAATGAATAATAGAAATTCATATGATAGAATAAAATGTTTTATCGTTTAAAAAAAAAAAATTTAACGTGAATATGAATATAGTGAAAGTGAATAAAATAAATATTCATTTACAAACCAGACGGTTTGTTTATGTACACTTATTTGAAGGACATTGATTGGGTCGATAAATTTTACACATCGCCCAACTGCACAAATAAAATATTTGTTTGATTGTTTGAAACCCCACACGGGTGTTGGGATGAAATATGAAGTTCACTCATCCTGATTGATTAAATATGTCGATCGATTGATTGACAGGCTGTTATAAGCGTTAGATATCTATATTTGATGCTTATACAGTATAGTGCACTTTGGTTGATGATTGATTATCTATCGTTGCTATTATATACATTTGTTGTATGAAAATCCATATAATTAACTTTATATGGTAATTGATTGGGCCTCATTCTAATTTGAAAAATAAAGAACATTATAAAATAAAAGTTCATGTGTTGACAGTACTCATTCATTGAGATTGGTCATGTGTTGAACGAAATATTTTGATAATAACAACTATTTTGAAAATAGAAATTTATGAAGCCGTGTTGATTAGATTGACGCCATTTTGACGTGAACGATATTTATATCGATTTTAAACGATTTCGAAATGAAATGAATTGAAAACGATTTCGAAATGAGTTGAATTGAAAACGATTTCGAAATGAAATGAATTGAAAACGATTTCGAAATGAAATGAATTGAAAACGATTTCGAAATGAAATGAATTGAAAACGATTTCGAAATGAAATGAATTGGAAACGATTTCGAAATGAAATGAATTGAAAACGATTTCGAAATGAAATGAATTGAAAACGATTTCGAAGTGAAATGAATTGAAAACGATTTCGAAATAAAATGAATTGAAAACGATTTCGAAATGAATTGAAAACGAATTCAAATTGAATTGGAAACACATTGAAATGAATTCAAATTGAATTGAAATTTGAATTGAATAGAAATGAATTTTAAAGCGAATTTGTAAAGAAGAATTCAATTTTGATTTGAATTGAAATGGAAGTTGAAAATGTTTTTGAAACGAATTCAAAACTATTTATATAATTCGTTTTAAATAGCAATCGACGAAATATATATTATATATATTATATATATAATATAATGGCCTGAATAGAACGCGCCGCGCCGCGGCAGTTCGTGAATTTCGACCATTTATTTCAAACGGACATTACGGGAGATCCGACTGTCGGATTCTCCTAAAACCGGAACCGTTGGGTTCGTATCGAAAAGAGCTTTCTAACGAATATTAGAAATTTGAAATCTAACGGTTGGATTTGGAGATACGTCCAAATCAAATTCGAAAAAGGTCGCTGTAAGTGCAGTTCGATGGCCATTGTTGGAAATCGACTGTACGGGCCTTGATAAAATTATTAAAAATAGTAATAATTTGTGTAAAATCATAAGAAATGATTTGTGAAGATTTGGGATGAAAAACTCCATATTTGAAAAGATAAAAATAGATTTTTATCGAAATGAACTAGTTTTGAACTAGAATTATAATTCCATTTATTTTTAAATAAATAAATTGAATTTAAAAAGGGTTTTAAAAATAACCAGAATATCCAATGATTGCATTGGAGTGGATTTGAATCGAAATTGTCTTCGGAATATTTCGATGTTGGAATTCGTGATTATACAGGTGTTGTTATGGAAATTTGAAAGATATATATTTATATCGTTATTTCCAATACGACATTTGTTAGTCGTAGAATTCGATATTGAATATAAGCCGATATATTTTCTATTCAGAGCCTTGTATTGAATATCGAATGTGATTTGGGTTTGCCGTGAATGGTGTCTTCACTAACACTGTTCTTGAACCCTGTTGAGAAAAGATTAAATCTTTTTATTTAGATTTAATGAAGTGTACCAATTAAATAATATTTAATTGGAATTGAATTGATATTGATTTTTGGGTTTATCGTGAACAGTGTTTTTAAACAACACTCGTTCTTTAACCCGATAATTAATGAATGTGATTTTGGGTTTATCGTGAACTGTGTTTTAAATGACACGGATTCCTTAACCCAGTTAACGATTAAAACTAAGTGGAGTTTTAATGAATCTTTAATTAGATTGAAATGGTCGAGAATGGAGTACCACCAGTTTTGCTCCAGGCGATAGTTAAATCTTTAATTAGATTTGAACGTGAAATGGTAATTGAATTTACCGATAACACTGTGGTGTTAGATATGAAGTATTACCAGTTTTACTTCATGGAATGAATAGGTTGGGATGGGGAAATTAAAATAAATGATTACTTCGGTAAGGTTCGCTAATCCCGACTAGTTTGAAATGAGATTCAAAAATAGAATAAAGAATAAATTCAAGAAATTTATCTTGGATAAAATTAATGGGAACATTTCCCTATGAATGTGAAATTTAGAAACTGACTGTCGGTTAGCCAAACAGAATGGTTTTCCGGATATTGATCTGATGTTGGTTTCGGCCTTCGGGGTTAATATTTGGGGAATTATTCTCTTGGTTAATTTACGGTTAGTGACTAATGAATTGGAATGAGGCGTATGTTGTGTTTGTGTAACACTTATTTAAAATATACGCGAGTTATTCGGAAAGACCGGGTTTATCCCATTCTGAATAACTGATACGACGATAAGTCGAAGATGAAGACGATGGTCGAAGACCGGAGGTCTTCACGTCGTTTGGGTAATTACTGATGATCTTGATTGGGCTGTACACCCAAGAAGATGGAAATAGTTAGTGATCGTCCAGACGTACTTGGAGATCGATGGATATGCGGGGTACTAGGTGCCTCCGGTTTCGTTCAGACCCAGAACGGACTTGTAAATGGACTGTGTGTCTGACATTGGATTTTAGTCCGTGTGATTGATCTCTATTAAATATATATCTGTTTGGCGGCGGAGAATTTATTCTCTTGCTTAACGCCCTTCTCTGAGACGTACGAGCTCAGGGGTTATATATTGATGGATATCAATCGCATGGAGTGAATTGCCTGTGTGGCATGCCTAAGTGGCAATTGATCGAGGCTTCTGTTGAAAAGCAAAGTCTTATGGTGATGATCAAAGCACGGCCTTTGTGGCGTAGCTTTGTGTAACGTTTACTTCGCGAGTTTCACACCCGGTATGAACCAAAAACGGGAGAGGACATCAGGGAGGACTTGCGTTTCTTTCTAGCTAGAAGTGGCGTCAGTGGTTTTACACGCCCTGACGAGTTTGACTTATGTGGTTGTTGCTGTTGCGAGGCGCCTCGGTTATATCGGTTTCGGCCGATGCATTCTGGTCGGCTGACGGACCAGACTTACACCCCATAGGGTGGGGAAACGTAGTGTTCAGGCATAATAATCCACATCGGTGGACCGGCCCTGACGATCTAAAGGGTTGATGCGTTCTGATCCTGAGGGGCGGGCTAGAGCGTCTCGAATCGGTTGAGGACTATCTTTTGCCTCGGTTCATAGATGGAAATCCAATTTCCAAATACGTGACATTTGCGGTTTTATTTGTAAACCTATATATGGCGACATGATATATGGTACCCATGCCGCCTATGATTGATACTTATGATTTGAAGTGTTTTATACACTATGCACTTATAATAGTATCAAATGATTTGTTTTAAACGTATCAAGCATTCTTTGGCTGTTATAAGGGAAAACCCTATCCCCCGGCTTGCATTGCATTGTGTGATAGGACCTGGGTCTTATAACAGCTTCATTTTTCTTTATTTAGCATTGCGCTGTTTGTTTTATGCACTGGTATCCTTGGGAGGAAACCCGTTCCGTGTTATACGGCATGGTCCCTTGATTTACCTAACTTTAAAATAAAGATTAACTGTTTTAGTTCTCACACCAGTCACATGACTGACCTGGAGTTTATTGTTTTAACCTAAACTTTGGGTGCCCCTATTTTTGACACGGGCAGCTAGTAGTTTTGGTTTTGCAGATTTATATTCACAGGATCCTGGTTTACAGCTGGAACGATATCCGGAAAGCTTTGTATCCGTATATCTACTTCTAGTTGTGTATTGTATTATTTTCCGCTGCTATGTATTTAAATGTAATTTAAATCTCTGATATTTCTGTGTAATATTCATTTATACTCTGTATATTCTTGTAATCTGATGCATTGTTGTAATATACAATGAAATGTTCTTCTGTATGCATTCTGATTTGTCGTGTTCTCAAACGATAGGGCGTTTCGAACGGTCTGGGTCGGTTTAGCGACCGGTTCGGACCGAGCGAAATTCCTTGCCGTCACAGTTGGTATCAGAGCTTTGGTTTACAAAGCTCAGAGAACAAGACACATTAGAACCATACGAAAGAATTCATCAGATATTGGATTAGTAAAATCCAATGGGAATGACTCGTTAGAGATGGGATCAGTAGTATCCTAGAACGAGTGAGAAGAGTATATTTTTCAAATGAAAACAAATTTTGTCTTGAAAATTTAAATCAATTATACGTATTTGATTATTTATTTACATTGATTTGGACAATCAAATATATAGAGATTTTAGTATACGTCTGATCCACGTGTATTGGAGCCTCAAATATATTCGATAGATATAGAATCACACTCTAGTCGCTCGGACATGATTCTAATAATTGACGCGTCATCATTAGAATTTATTTTCGTGTTTCGAAGGTGAGATTTCTATATATTTCCATTAGACTGGTGTGAGAACCAAAATTAGATAGGGCCTATTGTTGTGATTTGGCATCAAAAACATGATTTTTGTATGTGTATCAAAATTATGGATTTGAAACTCTAATTCACTAATTGATTGATGTTTGTGTTGTTTGTTTAGTTGTTTGCTAATTTTTAGCCATTTAGCCTAATTGAATCAAATATTGACTTGTATTGAAATTTGGTCGCATTTGCTTGCATATACATGTATATCATTGAACAGGTCATAGCAAGGAGGCTAGAGCCGAGAATAAAATTTGTTTGCCCGACAAATAGGTACATGTTTACTACATAATTTCCTGTTTTGTTTGGGTGATGATGATTTTGTGAGCCTATTGGCTAGCCGCTTGGCTTTTTCTTTTTCTTTTTGAGATCTGAAGGACCGGGGAAGCTATTTGAAATTCCCCGATGCTCCCGGTGCAGGGGAGGTTATGGCGAAATTTTTCGAAAATTTAGGGTGTTAGCCAAATTTTTGAAATTTTGAAAATTCTCAGAAACTAAAGAGTTGGAGAATGGAAGCCAGATCGAGCGTAGAGTTGAATTATCAAACCACTTTCGACTTTGTTCCTTTTCGGGGACGAAAAGTTTTAAGTGGGGGAGATTGTAACAACCCGGAAAATCTGGGCCAGTTTAAAATTTTTATTTTGGCAATTTTAGCTAATTTTGATTATTTAAAATGAATTATTTTAAATAATATCGACGAGAAATTTATTTTGAATAGAATTCGAACGTATATATTATATACGTCGTCGTTAGAATATATAATAATTATATATAATTATAAAAGGAATAGAAAATGGCGCGGTAGTTCGAAAATTCGATTTCTAATTTCAAATGAATATACAGAATTCAATATAAGTCAGAATTGAACGAAACAAGAAATATTTGAATCTGTATAACTATATCTTTGTAACGAAGTTAACAAACTGAGATTTCATCTTAGAAATGATAAGATATGTCCAGTTTAAAATTAGAAATAGTCGCTGTGGAATTTATATATATTTTTATATATATAAGGCCCTTAAAAATGGACATTTTGCAAACGACCTCGGATTTCGACGAAACCAGTTTTGTTGGGTCCGTGATGTCGAGTTATTGCTAGATTCCAAATTTCATAATTTTTCGAATCAATATGTGAGCGTGGCAAAGGAAAACGCGTTTGACCAGTTTCAGTTGATTTTAATCGACTGGAAATTGGCCATTTTTCTAACGATCTCAGAATTCGACGAAACTAGTTTTGTTAGGACCGTATCGTCAATACGAAGCTAGAAAATATTTTTCTGGAATTTTTCTAGTTAGTATGTGACCCCGGTAATTTGAAATGTACGTTTAAAGTTCAATAAAGAGATTTAAATGTAAATTCAACAGAAGCTAATCAAATCGATCAAATCAGCTTGCGATACATATCCCATTGTGTTCGGAATGGGAGTGAAACGCTATGGACGACAGGCGGTGGACCTCGTTCAGGAGTCGTATGTAAAAGTCAACTTTTTAGAGAATAAAATAATTAAATTATTAAATATATATTTATTTCCCTTCAATCCCTTATCTCCTCAGAAGTTCAAAATCAAAAAAGAAAAAAAAACCCTAACTAAACCCGTCGCCCCTGCCCAAAGCGCCGCCGCCGGAGGCCACCTCCCCACCACCATCGATCGACCCCTCCTCCGCTGTCCCCCCCATTCCTCTCGAACCTGGAACCGCCTCGCGAAGGCCACAGCCACCCGCTGTTCGAGCGGCGTCGCACCACTGGAGACCGCACCCACCTGGCGCTTCCACCGGCCTCCCCTCCAAGTCCGACCGTCGACAGTTCTTCCCCCCCCCCCCCCCCCCCCCCGACGATGATACAACAGCACCTCTTCGTTTAACAGTAAGCTTTATAATTTAACTTTCCTTTTTTATTCTATTTCATTATTTATATAAAATCCGATTTTGATTAAATTTGTTTTTAAAATATATAAATAGAAGTATGATTTTATAATATAAATAACTTTAGTTTTCGAAAGAAAAATATAGTTTTTATGTTTTGAACTTCGAAAGAAAAATATAGTTTTTATGTTTTGAACTTCGAAAGAAAAATATAGTTTTTATGTTTTGAACTTCGAAAGAAAAATATAGTTTTTATGTTTTGAACTTCGAAAGAAAAATATAGTTTTTATGTTTTGAACTTCGAAAGAAAAATATAGTTTTTATGTTTTGAACTTCGAAAGAAAATATAGTTTTTATATATTGAACTTCGAAAGAAAATAGAATTTTTATATATTGAACTTCGATAGAAAAATAGAATTTTTGTATATTGAACTTCGAAATAAAATGTGATTTTTATATATTGAACATCGAAGTAAAAATTCGATTTCTATATATTGAATAGCGAAGTAAAATTCGATTTTTACATATGTAGTGAAAGCGGACAATGAAAGCGACAAAAAGCGAGTTGGCGAAGATTTCCTGCATTAGAAGTGCCGTGGAGCTAGGATAGCTATATGTGAGAATTTCTCACCTTTCAATTTCATTTCTATTTATATATATATACTAGGATGCAGACGGTGCTTAGCAGCACCCAACACAATCGTCCATAGACCATGGACTTGTTTGTTTGGTTGCATAGCTTAGTTATATGATTTGATTTGAATTTGGTTGTTTGGTGAATTTGATTGATGTGTGAATGGCGTGGGCCTTCACTAGACCGGGGATAAGGCTAGGCCTTGTCCCGTTTCTAGTATCGTGCCGTTATGCCGCCAAAATTTTCTAAAATATGTTAGAAAATAAAAATATCATTTTATTGTGTAAATGAATAATAGAAATTCATATGATAGAATAAAATGTTTTATCGTTAAAAAAAATAATTTTTAACGTGAATATGAATATAGTGAAAGTGAATAAAGTAAATATTCATTTACAAACCAGACGGTTTGTTTATGTACACTTATTTGAAGGACATTGATTGGGTCGATAAATTTTACACATCGCCCAACTGCACAAATAAAATATTTGTTTGATTGTTTGAAACCCCACACGGGTGTTGGGATGAAATATGAAGTTCACTCATCCTGATTGATTAAATATGTCGATCGATTGATTGACAGGCTGTTATAAGCGTTAGATATCTATATTTGATGCTTATACAGTATAGTGCACTTTGGTTGATGATTGATTATCTATCGTTGCTATTATATACATTTGTTGTATGAAAATCCATATAATTAACTTTATATGGTAATTGATTGGGCCTCATTCTAATTTGAAAAATAAAGAACATTATAAAATAAAAGTTCATGTGTTGACAGTACTCATTCATTGAGATTGGTCATGTGTTGAACGAAATATTTTGATAATAACAACTATTTTGAAAATAGAAATTTATGAAGCCGTGTTGATTAGATTGACGCCATTTTGACGTGAACGATATTTATATCGATTTTAAACGATTTCGAAATGAAATGAATTGAAAACGATTTCGAAATGAGTTGAATTGAAAACGATTTCGAAATGAAATGAATTGAAAACGATTTCGAAATGAAATGAATTGAAAACGATTTCGAAATGAAATGAATTGAAAACGATTTCGAAATGAAATGAATTGAAAACGATTTCGAAATGAAATGAATTGAAAACGATTTCGAAGTGAAATGAATTGAAAACGATTTCGAAATAAAATGAATTGAAAACGATTTCGAAATGAATTGAAAACGAATTCAAATTGAATTGGAAACACATTGAAATGAATTCAAATTGAATTGAAATTTGAATTGAATAGAAATGAATTTTAAAGCGAATTTGTAAAGAAGAATTCAATTTTGATTTGAATTGAAATGGAAGTTGAAAATGTTTTTGAAATGAATTCAAAACTATTTATATAATTCGTTTTAAATAGCAATCGACGAAATATATATTATATATATTATATATATAATATAATGGCCTGAATAGAACGCGCCGCGCCGCGGCAGTTCGTGAATTTCGACCATTTATTTCAAACGGACATTACGGGAGATCCGACCGTCGGATTCTCCTAAAACCGGAACCGTTGGGTTCGTATCGAAAAGAGCTTTCTAACGAATATTAGAAATTTGAAATCTAACGGTTGGATTTGGAGATACGTCCAAATCAAATTCGAAAAAGGTCGCTGTAAGTGCAGTTCGATGGCCATTGTTGGAAATCGACTGTACGGGCCTTGATAAAATTATTAAAAATAGTAATAATTTGTGTAAAATCATAAGAAATGATTTGTGAAGATTTGGGATGAAAAACTCCATATTTGAAAAGATAAAAATAGATTTTTATCGAAATGAACTAGTTTTGAACTAGAATTATAATTCCATTTATTTTTAAATAAATAAATTGAATTTAAAAAGGGTTTTAAAAATAACCAGAATATCCAATGATTGCATTGGAGTGGATTTGAATCGAAATTGTCTTCGGAATATTTCGATGTTGGAATTCGTGATTATACAGGTGTTGTTATGGAAATTTGAAAGATATATATTTATATCGTTATTTCCAATACGACATTTGTTAGTCGTAGAATTCGATATTGAATATAAGCCGATATATTTTCTATTCAGAGCCTTGTATTGAATATCGAATGTGATTTGGGTTTGTCGTGAATGGTGTCTTCACTAACACTGTTCTTGAACCCTGTTGAGAAAAGATTAAATCTTTTTATTTAGATTTAATGAAGTGTACCAATTAAATAATATTTAATTGGAATTGAATTGATATTGATTTTTGGGTTTATCGTGAACAGTGTTTTTAAACAACACTCGTTCTTTAACCCGATAATTAATGAATGTGATTTTGGGTTTATCGTGAACTGTGTTTTAAATGACACGGATTCCTTAACCCAGTTAACGATTAAAACTAAGTGGAGTTTTAATGAATCTTTAATTAGATTGAAATGGTCGAGAATGGAGTACCACCAGTTTTGCTCCAGGCGATAGTTAAATCTTTAATTAGATTTGAACGTGAAATGGTAATTGAATTTACCGATAACACTGTGGTGTTAGATATGAAGTATTACCAGTTTTACTTCATGGAATGAATAGGTTGGGATGGGGAAATTAAAATAAATGATTACTTCGGTAAGGTTCGCTAATCCCGACTAGTTTGAATTGAGATTCAAAAATAGAATAAAGAATAAATTCAAGAAATTTATCTTGGATAAAATTAATGGGAACATTTCCCTATGAATGTGAAATTTAGAAACTGACTGTCGGTTAGCCAAACAGAATGGTTTTCCGGATATTGATCTGATGTTGGTTTCGGCCTTCGGGGTTAATATTTAGGGAATTATTCTCTTGGTTAATTTACGGTTAGTGACTAATGAATTGGAATGAGGCGTATGTTGTGTTTGTGTAACACTTATTTAAAATATACGCGAGTTATTCGGAAAGACCGGGTTTATCCCATTCTGAATAACTGATACGACGATAAGTCGAAGATGAAGACGATGGTCGAAGACCGGAGGTCTTCACGTCGTTTGGGTAATTACTGATGATCTTGATTGGGCTGTACACCCAAGAAGATGGAAACAGTTAGTGATCGTCCAGACGTACTTGGAGATCGATGGATATGCGGGGTACTAGGTGCCTCCGGTTTCGTTCAGACCCAGAACGGACTTGTAAATGGACTGTGTGTCTGACATTGGATTTTAGTCCGTGTGATTGATCTCTATTAAATATATATCTGTTTGGCGGCGGAGAATTTATTCTCTTGCTTAACGCCCTTCTCTGAGACGTACGAGCTCAGGGGTTATATATTGATGGATATCAATCGCATGGAGTGAATTGCCTGTGTGGCATGCCTAAGTGGCAATTGATCGAGGCTTCTGTTGAAAAGCAAAGTCTTGTGGTGATGATCAAAGCACGGCCTTTGTGGCGTAGCTTTGTGTAACGTTTACTTCGCGAGTTTCACACCCGGTATGAACCAAAAACGGGAGAGGACATCAGGGAGGACTTGCGTTTCTTTCTAGCTAGAAGTGGCGTCAGTGGTTTTACACGCCCTGACGAGTTTGACTTATGTGGTTGTTGCTGTTGCGAGGCGCCTCGGTTATATCGGTTTCGGCCGATGCATTCTGGTCGGCTGACGGACCAGACTTACACCCCATAGGGTGGGGAAACGTAGTGTTCAGGCATAATAATCCACATCGGTGGACCGGCCCTGACGATCTAAAGGGTTGATGCGTTCTGATCCTGAGGGGCGGGCTAGAGCGTCTCGAATCGGTTGAGGACTATCTTTTGCCTCGGTTCATAGATGGAAATCCAATTTCCAAATACGTGACATTTGCGGTTTTATTTGTAAACCTATATATGGCGACATGATATATGGTACCCATGCCGCCTATGATTGATACTTATGATTTGAAGTGTTTTATACACTATGCACTTATAATAGTATCAAATGATTTGTTTTAAACGTATCAAGCATTCTTTGGCTGTTATAAGGGAAAACCCTATCCCCCGGCTTGCGTTGCATTGTGTGATAGGACCTGGGTCTTATAACAGCTTCATTTTTCTTTATTTAGCATTGCGCTGTTTGTTTTATGCACTGGTATCCTTGGGAGGAAACCCGTTCCGTGTTATACGGCGTGGTCCCTTGATTTACCTAACTTTAAAATAAAGATTAACTGTTTTAGTTCTCACACCAGTCACATGACTGACCTGGAGTTTATTATTTTAACCTAAACTCTGGGTGCCCCTATTTTTGACACGGGCAGCTAGTAGTTTTGGTTTTGCAGATTTATATTCACAGGATCCTGGTTTACAGCTGGAACGATATCCGGAAAGCTTTGTATCCGTATATCTACTTCTAGTTGTGTATTGTATTATTTTCCGCTGCTATGTATTTAAATGTAATTTAAATCTCTGATATTTCTGTGTAATATTCATTTATACTCTGTATATTCTTGTAATCTGATGCATTGTTGTAATATACAATGAAATGTTCTTCTGTATGCATTCTGATTTGTCGTGTTCTCAAACGATAGGGCGTTTCGAACGGTCTGGGTCGGTTTAGCGACCGGTTCGGACCGAGCGAAATTCCTTGCCGTCACACATGGACAACACGACGACTTATAAAATAGGGTTATGAGGTATAGGGTTGAGGTTTGGGGTGATTATATAGAAGTTTAGGATTAATATGGTCCTTTAGATCAAATAGGAGTCATAAGAGCTGTTCAGCTCAAGAAAATGCATCATCAGGCCAATCAGAAGTCGCCACGTAGCCCTATGACTCAGAAAATCGTCACTATCCAGCACAGTTGTCAGGGATCGACCCCTACAGGGGGGTTGACACCTATGTCGACACCCCTATAGGGGGGTCGACTCCTATGTCGACACCCCCTGGGGGGTCAACACCCCAGAGCGGAAGATTTCTCGCTCAGCCGATTTCTGATTTTTTGAATTTCGAACTGAATTGATTATTTAATTATTATTTTTAATTTCCGCTTAAACTTGAAAACATCTAACCTCCATAACTTCTTCATACGGAGTCCGATTCATGCAAACTCGGACTCTATCTCAAGCAGAATTCCGAGACGAACGCAATGGCGTAACCCTTTTCACACAATTCTTCTTCTAAAAATTAAGTGTTCTTAATTTTGTTATTTTAAATACTTACGGAAAATACGGGGAGTTAAGGTATAAGAAATCTTTCCTAACTTATCTAATAATATGGCTAATCATAGGACCACGCCGCTAACGTGGAACGAGTTTACTTCCTTGGATTGCCAGTGCATGAAATAAAGTAAATCGTTAAATAACCCAATGCTTTTTAGAAAAATGAAACCATTATATGACTCTTGTCCCATCACACAATGCAACGCAAACCGGAGGATAGTGTTTTACCTTATATTGGTAAAAAATTGCTTGATACGATAAAACAGATTTGATATTATTATTAGTGTATATATATGTTTCAAAAACATTTTCAATCATAATGTATCAATCATAGATGGCATAGTAACCCATCCTACTATGCCGCCATACTAGTTCTACAATTAAAACCGCATGATGTCGTATTGGAAGTTGGATTTTCATCATTAGTAAAGGCTAGGAACGATCTCCTTACCTATTCGAGACACTCTAGCAATGCCCAAGGATTCGGACTCTGGCGAACCCTTGGATCCTGTAGGGTCGGTCCAAAAATACTTTAGTGGATTGGCAATTCCTGAACACATGCTTCCCGGTCCTATTGAACCTATAAAATGGTCACAATCGACCAATAAATCCGAGGCGCCTCATTCCATCAACCACATAAGTAAAATGTCAGGGCTTGCAAAACCCTAATATCACTTCTAGCTAGAAAGAAATGTGTGCACTCTATGCGTTCTCTTGTCCCGTTTTTGACTCATACTGGGGTGTGAGGCTCGCGAGGTAACGCTATACACAAATCTATGCCGAAATAGGCTATGCTTTGATCATCAACCACAAGGCTCTGCTTTTCAACAAAAGCCTTGATCATTTGCATCTTGGCATGCCACATTGACAATTCACGCCATGCAATCGATAACTACCAATATGTTACCTTTGAGCTCATGCGTCTCAGAGAAGGGTGTTAAGCAAGAGAATAAATTCTCCACCACCACAGATATATATTAAATATTAATCAATTTAATTTACATGGAATGAAACCCAATGTCAGACGCACATCCATTTACAAGTCCGTTCTGGGCTTGAACGAAACCGGAGACACCTTATTCCTCGTCCCGTATGTCCAATACGAAAGAGAGGTGCTCGCATATCTGGACAATCAAAAAGTACGTCCGGACAACTATCACTTTAACCCATTCCTAGGAGCGACCCAGTGCTGGGCATCAATAGTCATCCATTCGATGTGAAGATTGTCGGTCTTCAATCACCATCTTCAATGTCTTCGACTTTTAATCATCGTAGTAATTATTCAGAATGGGTTAAACCCGGCCTTTCTAAATAACTCGCGAATTTTAAAATCAAAAATCAGGTGCTATAAGTACACATCGTATGCCTCATTCCAATTTAGAATATTCTTTCGATAAAATATTCATATAAAAATGGAAAGATTCCCATTAATTTTATCAAAGATAAATTCTTTTAAATTTATTCTTTAATCTTCTTTTTAAAGATTTAGTAAAACTCCAATTTGATTTTAATATCAAAAATCATTACTTTATGATCATTTAGCTTTTTAGAAATTAATCTTGTCTTCAACTGGGTTAAAGAACCAATGTCATTTAAAACCCAATTCTTGATAAACCTAAAATCAACTTCCATTAAATATGGAATTTCCAAAGAAATCAAATCAATATATAATCGATATAATTTGCATATCAGAATAATAATATAAATGGAATAATGGCAAAGCCTTTTATATTCCATATATAGTAACAGTCTTCTTTTACAGAAGCCTATCTCAATTATTATCAAATCGAATTCCCACTCAATTCCAATTTAATAAATTAAATTAGAAAACTGACTTTGGAAATTTTCTTTTTAAATCTTAATAAAAATATTTATAAATTCTAAATCATATTTTCACTGTTAATCGGGTTAAAGAACAAATGTCATTTAAAACACAGTTCACAATAAACCCAATTCACATATCATTTTATTCCAATCACTAAATATAATTGGAAACTCTAATAATCTTTATTAAAAGATTTATTCTTTTCATACGGGGTTTGAGAATAGTGTTAATTAAGGCACCATCCATGACAACCCAAAATATAATTCTTTTATTTAATTCTAATTAAATATTAATTAATTAGAAGACTTCATTAAATCTTAATTTAAAAGATTTATTCTAGTTATTCTAGTTCATTTTTGATAAAAATATATTTTTATCTTTTGTCCATCCAAAAACAGACATATCATCATTTTATTCTTCGTTGAATATTATTTTAAAATATTCGTTTTTTTAAATATTCTTTATAAAAAACGATTCTTTATGTAAAAATATTCTTTATATTACAATATTCTTTATTTTAATATATTCTTTATATTAGAAGATGTTCTGAATCGGAATGCGACTCAATCAGTTACTATATAATTTCGGTTATATGGATTTCACACATCGCATGTATATGACAATAATAATAAGTAAACATTAAAACCATCCACTCACATCCAGAGTGAAATTTATAACTGTGTGAGCATTAAAATGAATAAACAACGCTCATCGCAGCCTGTCAATCCATCAATTGACATACAACTAAATATTAGGACTAGTGTATGTCAAATATCATCCCAATACCCGTGTGGGGTTTTCAGACCACAACATTTCATCTAGATGAATAATTGGTTAATGAAATTAACCAATTTTAATTCCGCTAACATATTGATGATAAATAACAAACATGTTATTATAATCTTAATGCCAGATGAAAATGTATTTGACTCGCATAATTTTCCTATGTGTTTCGAATGTCTAATAAAATGTAATTTATTTACATTTCATTATTACTGATGACACATGAAAAGATAATTTTCATTTTCCTTTACTTGTATGCAAATTTCTATTTTAAACTTCTAACAAATAAAAAGAAATGTTTTATTTGTATGTATAGTTTCAAACCATAACATATGAAATGTCTCTTTATTCTGTACACAAGTTCTAATGTAAAACTTGACAATACAAATGTCACTTGGATTTGCATAAAATTTCTATTGTATAATTTAACAATAAAATGTCACTTTAATTTACATACAATTCTAATGTTTGTTTTGACCAATAATATGATTCTTATATTTGCATATAAATTCCAATGTATGTTATGCAAATAAAATTGATTCTTATATTTGCATACAAATTCTAATGTATGTTATGCAAATAAAAATGATTCTTATATTTGCATATAAAAATTCTAATGTATGTTATGCAAACAAAAATGATTCTTATATTTGCATATAAATTATATTTCAAACAAATGTATAAAAAGTGATATATCCATTTTGCTGACATTTCTATTTTATCAAAATGAATATTTTTTTGTAACATAAACCTATTCAATCAAAAATGCTATTTGTGTTTAACTCTTTTATTTAACCAAAAATGTAATTTTTGTTTTTAACCATCTTATTTTGACAAAATGTACATTTTTGTTTCAAGTAATATATTTTGACAAAAATGTTCTTTTCCTTTCAGCTATTTGGTTTCTACAAATATGATGTATTTGATTCAACCAATCTTTTTTGACAAAATTGCATATTTTGATAAAAATGTACATTTTAATAAAAATGTAAATTTCTAATTCAACTATTCTATTTTGTCAAAAATGTTCATTTTTGTTTCAACAATTAGATTTTGACAAAAAGGCAAATTTTGTTTCAACTATTACATTTGATAAAAGTGACAAATTTGGTTTCAACTATTATAATTCGATAAAAGTGGCAAACTTGGTTACAACTTTTATAACTTGATAAAAGTGTATATTTTGTTCAACAATTCTAATTTGACGAAAATGAATGTTTTTATTCAGTTAAACTATATTGACAAAAATGAATATTTTTGTTTAACTACTCTATATTGACAAAAATGAATATATTTTTTCATGTTTCATTCTTACATTAAAAATGTGACTTTTTAATGTTTTAACATTATTATCTGTACAATGTATATTTCCATTAAATCATACTTTACATTAAAAAAGTGATTTTTAATGTTTTAACCTTTTTATCCATACGGTGAATATTTTACATAATTCATTCTTACATTACAAATGTAAATTTGTAATGTTTCAATAGAAATGGCATTTTTGGTCAATTCTAATTTCAACAAAAAATGACAATTTTATACTGTCAATTCCAATTTCAACAAAATGATAGTTTTATACTGTTAATTCAAATACAATGAAAATGATAGTCTTATTTTGTCAATTCTAATTTAACAAACATGACATATTTATTCACATACATTTTCCTATGTATTCCAATGACAAATAAAAGAATATTTTATTTGTTTACACTTTTCTGTGTGTTCTAATAACAAATAAAAGAATACTTTATTTGTTTACAATTTTCTATGTGTTCTAATAACAAATAAAAGAATACTTTATTTGTTTACAATTTTCTAGGTGTTCTAATAACAAATAAAAAATACTTTATTTGTTTACAGATTTCTAGGTGTTCTAATAACAAATAAAAGAATACTTTATTTGTTTACAATTTTCTAGGTGTTCTAATAACAAATAAAAGAATACTTTATTTGTTTACAATTTTCTAGGTGTTCTAATAAAAAAAAAGAATACTTTATTTGTTTACAATTATTTATTTATTTATTTATTTAACTTAGCAAATAAAAATGATGATTTTATTTGCTAACAATTTGTATTTAACCAAAAATGATATTCCTGTTGGACAAGGTTTACTTTGACAAAAATGTGAATTTTGTTTCAACAGATTTATTTTGACAACAATGACAAATTTATTATTGTATCAAACATGAATACACACAATTCAATTCAGTGGTTCGTCGCAATCGCAAAACAAATCCACATTGCAATAAATATATACAACATCAACATGAATTTTATATAGAATAAATATAAATTTCCGTTACAAAGAATAATTAATTATAAATTTTAAAATATAAATCCCACCGTGATCGGTTTTCAGAAATCGTTCGTGTTTATTTCTAAATTTCTGTTCGCGTTCAAATTTGGCTGAATTTCCAAAGTGCACTATTTCAGATCTGGTCTGTTTCATTGTGAAGCTCTCATTTTTCTGATTTCAACGCACCTAAAATCATCTGATTTCGTCGCTATTTGAATAAAATATGGGTTTTTAAAGATTTGATTACATAGATTAAAATAATAATTAATAATTAGTTTAAATTACTCTACCCCTTAACCCGTCTTCCCAAAACTTGTTCCTCATCGTTGCCTGTACAAAACTGAACCCAAAGTTGTTTCTTCTCTCTCCTGCACACATGCCTCCACGTTGACCGAGACCACCATCAAATCGCACCATCTAGTCGCCCGTTCCTCCTCCTCCCTGCGCCAGGTGGGGCATTGACTTCGATGGCCCCATTTGACCTTGATTTGACTTCAACTTCGATGGCATTGAGGGGTGATTCTGATGACCAACGGCGACTGCTCCCGATCATACCCGTATTGAAATAGCTCTCTAAACCTTCTTTCATTTTTCACTTTATTTGCTTGGATTTTTAATGAACAAAATTAGAGAATTTGGAGATTTGTTTGGTGGCGACGGGCCATCACTTTCTAAGCATGGCAGCTGTAATGTTAGTGGATTAGGGTTTCGTATTTGTAGCGTATAGAAAACATATATATGTATAGTATATTATATATTATCTAATTAATTAGTTTTTCAGAAAAGCCCGTTAATTCTCTTAAACTCCAAATCCAGCCTAGCAAAGGTTGCCCCTAGCCAAATACCCCTATTCCGGACACAATAGGCTAGGTCCCGCCAGCCTAAACGATCATCTTCGGCCTGTTTTCTTTAATTTAAAATTTAAATCATGTAATTATTTAATTTAATCGTACATTTTAATTTACTGGGGTCACATACTGGCTCTAAATAGTACAGAAAAATTATTTCTAGTTATGTTTTGACTATACGGTCCTAACAAAACTAATTTCATCGAATTTAGAGATCGTTTGAAAAATGGCCATTTTCTGGTCGATCCAAATTGACTGAAATTGACAAAACACATTTTCATTTGCCACGCTCACATATTAATTCCAAAAATTATGAAAATTGGAATCTAGCAATAATTTGACATTCTGGATCTAACAAAAGTGGTTTCATCGAAAACGGAGGTCATTTGTAAAATGGCTATTTTTAATATTAATATATATATATATATATTCTATAGGCGACTATTCTAAATTTTAAACTGGGCATAACTTTTGATTCCCGCTATGAAATTTCGATTTTTCGGATTCGTTGGAAAGATATTTTTAAACAGATTTAAATATTTTTGGTGTCACCAAAATCTGATTTATTTTGCATCCTGTACAGTCAGTCAAAGTTCAAATTCAAAATTTCAAACTACCGTGCTATTTCTAACTCCTTTTATAATTAAAATAAATATATTCATTCTAACTTCGATTTAAATAATTTTTAAATCATTATTATTTAAAATTAATCTTTTTATATATTTAAAACCCCTTATAATTTCTAAATAAAAAATTTAAATTGGTTCCAACATTCCGGGTTGTTACAACCGCCTTGCGAAAAAACAAACATTAACCAATAAAAACGCGCCATGTGTGCAACGTGATGCGCAGCAGTAGGGGGTGTTGACACCCCTGCTTGGTGTCGACACCCCCTACACGTCATATATATACATATATATTATTTATTTAAAATTTGATTTATCAATAATCAAATTTCAAATATCCTCTTTTGTTCGTGCGCAACCCTTATTCTGAATTATGTTCATATGTATTCAACTTTTGCGTGTATGCTAATCTTTTATTTGCGAACAATTTCAAATTTCAAACCAATTAATATATTTTTTTCCTCTTTTGAAACATTCTCTCAATTAAATCCCCTTTTAAACCTTTTCATACTAAGCCACTTTTTAACTGTTGTCACACTAAGCCACTTTTTAGCCATTCCCTTAAAAAAAACATATGGCGTTGGTGGGAATCAAACTCTCAACCTTTTGTATACAAGTCACATGTTATAACCAACTGAGGTACTAAGTCTTTTGTTAACAGGACTTATAACAATGCTAGATATTATACATATTTCCACACTTTTAATTTCATTAAAAATGCAGGGTGTTGCTGTGACGATCCCAAAACCCCGTGACACGGTGTTAAGGATAATCATTGGAATATAACACATTAATCATCTTTAGCAGATCACAGATAATAGCATAAACAGAAAATAGAATAATTTACACACATATGACAGTGGAATCATATAGATATCATCACATCAGAGAAAAACAGTACAGGATACAACTTAGTGCATAATGATACATAATCAGTCACCATCGCCTGAGGCGGAATCATACATAAGGAGTACACAAAATAAATATCAGTCTACATCACCAATGGCAGAATCATAATATAGATACAATAATGGCGGAGAAAATCCAAGTCAGCACGATGTAGTCAAGCCTCGCCATGAGCGAAAAGTGCGTCGGAAACCTGTAACTAGGATGCCCGTGTGAAAATGAGGGCACCCGAGTTTGCAAGGTGAAACAAACTACGAGTCAGTCATGGGACTGGTATGAGAAATCTACTTAACTTATTAACAACAATAATAAGGCAAATCAAAGGACCACGCCACTTTCGCGGAACGAGTTTACTCCAATGAGTGCTAGTGCATGAAATAAAGTAAATGATTAAATCATCGCAATGCTTTTTATAAAATGAAGCCATTATAAGACTCGGGTCCCATCACACAATGCAACGCAAGCCGGAGGATAGAGTTTTTACCTTATAATGGCCAAAAATGCTTCATACGAATAAAACAAAAGTGTTTGATATTATTACTAGTGCATATATGTTTCAAAAGCGATTTCAATCATAAATATCAATCATAGGCGGCATAAATGACCCATACCACTATGTCGCCGTACTAGTAATACAATCACGTCCGCATATTTCGTATTGGAAATTGGATTCCTTCATGAGTCGAGGCAAGGGGCAAGCTCCTCTCCGATTTGAGACACTCTAGCAAATGTCCCAGGACCCCACTATGATCCTTGGATCTTCAGGGCCAGTCCTCTCTTACTTTTGAGGATTGGCAATTCCTGAACACACGTTTCCCAGTCCTTACAAACCTATATCTAGGTGCCTCGCATTCCAAAAACCACACAGGTGAAAAGTATATATAATGTCAGGGCTGGTAGGTCACTGACACCACCTTAGCTAGAAAGAAACGTCGTGCTCTCCCTGCAGTCACTCTCCCGTTTTTGACTCATACCGAGGTGTGAGGCTCGCGAATTCACGTTACACACAAAGCTACATCACACAGACCATGCTTTAATCATCAACCACAAGACTTTGCTTTGCAACAGAAGCCTTGATCATATGCCACTTAGGCGTGCCACACAGGCAATCCACTCCATGCGACTGATTTCTATCAATACATAACCTTTGAGCTCGTACGTCTCAAAAAAGGGCGTTAAGCAAGAGAATAAATTCTCCGCCGCCAAACAGATATATATTTAACAGAGATCAATCAGCACAGAACAAAATCCAATGTCAGACACACAGTCCATTTACAAGTCCGTTCTGGGTCTGAACGAAACCGGAGGCACCAATTCCTCGCATATCCGTACCATCAACGGTATGTTCAGACGGCTACTACTTCAGTTCCTTCATGGTAGCTACTCCAATCACGAGAATCAGTAGCGCCCATCCATCCAATGTGAAGATCGTCGGTCCTCAACCGTCTTCGACTTCGACTTCTCAACGTCGATCAATTATTTGAAATGAGATGAACTCGGCCTTTTCAAGTAACCCACGTATATTTAGATTTTCAAATCAATTATTCACATGGTTGGACTATTCAACATTCACATTTCAGTTCTTTAGTTATAAATTTCATGTCAAATACATTCAACCATTACATATCAAGCAAACACAATGAAATTGGTTTATTTCCACTCTATATCGTCTATAGTATTTTATAATGAGATATTGCCGTTTTTATTTAATTTAAAACGACCATATTTAATTAAACGACGTTTCAGGTCATGCCGATGCACTGGCGCGGTTTTTCACTAATTTTGTTTTACACATATCTGAAAATCTAACCGTTGGATCTTCACAAATTTTATATCATTAGGAAGGTCATTTCAAAACGAATCCAACAGATTTAGTTTTGGGAAAATCCGACGGTCGAATTTTCCAAACTAGCCATTTGAAGTTACGATTTCCATTTATGAACTACAGCGTCGTTATTCGATTTTATTTAATTATATATATATATATATAATCGTTTCTGTCGCTGTTTTTCATCATATTTGAATTAAACATTCCAGACAATCCAACCGTCGGATCTTCACAAAGTTGGTGCCGTTGGAAAGATATTTCCAAGGCGAACCCAACGGTTGCGGTTTCGGGAAAATCCAATGGTCGGATTTCCCACACTAGTCGTTTGAAATTACGGTTTCAAAACACGAACTGCACGGCCACGTTTTGTTTTAATTTTATTTATATTTATATATTTATATAAATATAGTTCATTCAAAAATTCCTATATTGTTTTCACTTCAATTATTTCACTAACGCCTTTAAATTTTGGAAAATTTCGCCATAACCTCCTTTGTACGGGAGGGGCTGGGAAAATTCCCAAATAGCCGCACGGGCATCTCATGTCAAAAAGAAAAAGAAAATGCCAAGCGGCTAGCGAACAGGCTCATAAAATCATCACCCAAACAAAACAGTAAATGTGTACCTATTTGTTGGGAACAAAATTTTATTCCTCTTCTCTAGCCCCTTTGCTATAACCTGTTCAATAAATATACATGTACATATATATAGTTCTTATCACTTATCATTTTCCATTCAACTTCATATTTGATTTACTTTGGTTTAAAAACACCATTCATTCCAATGTTGCATGCATAGGCTAAAATCACATCATTAGCTTATTAACGTATATTTCAACTCATGCATATTTATTTAAACAAGTGGCTATTTTTAACACTTCACATTTCAAAGATGATAATTTTGGCGAACTAAAATAGATTTCAACACATGACTATTTTCTTTAGTTCCTATGCATGTTAAAAATAATATTTCATTCACAAATATTTATTTCAATGTCCGCATATCTTTAGCATATCATATGTATGATAAAAATGATATTTTTGTCATTTAAAATATTTATTCGACAAATGAATGTTTCAACACTTCATACTTTCAATAAAAATGTAATTTTTATTGTTCGATCTTTTTATTCAACACATGAACTTTTACACTACACACATTTCTCAACACATGAGCATTTCCACACATGGATATTTTATTTATGTTGTTCATATAAGAAATATGAAATTTTTATTGTTGAAACTATTTATATATATAAGGCGAATATTTTACATACTTCATATATATTATAAAAATGTGATTTTTATTGTTTAAACACTTCATTCATTCACAAATGAATTTAATTTTCACAGATCACTTTTCAACACATAAACATTTCCACACATGGATATAGTTTCAACATATGGCTTTAATTTTAACGCATGAAGATAATTTCAACATATGTAAATAATTCTAACACATGAATATTATTCAAAATTTCGGCAGCATAATGGCAGGGTAGTTAAAACCGGCACCGTCCCTAGTACGGCTCCTCGCTCTACCTTAAAACCTCGCAGTTTTTGACAATGGGGATTCATGCATCTAATTCGCACGCAGGCGGCATGTTTATTTTTATTTCCACAAATATTTCCAATTCATTTCAATCACCAATGGGTATTTTTCAACCATAACCAAACAACATCAACCACAAATAATTATTCAACCATTCGTATTTTTCATCCAATATTTCACACCAATTCACAACAATAAATATCGTCCATGGTTTGTGGACGAGGGGAGTGTGTATATATATATATATTATTGCTATATTTCACTTGCATTTCAACACATATATCAATTATTCTATGCATGTATAATTCATACTTCGCTTATATAGCTTACACCACGCATGTACATGAGGTATACAACACGTGTGTAATTTATATTTCGCTTATATAATTTATACACGACATTTTCCATTCAAATTCATTTAATTTAGATTTCTCACATTGTTTTGCGGAGTGCTAAAAATCATAAATGACTCAGAAAAATCCGTGGCTTCTTCTATGTGGTAGAGAGCTTCCTTGCGGTCCTGATGTTTCCTGTTTCATCGAATTTCGTCAACACACCAAAAAGATATGATTTTTCAAAGTACAGACATCAAAAAGGACTCACCTTTCTAAGTGGTTCGAAATTAGGGTTGAGGTTTTCGCGAAATTCGTGGCACGTGGGGACGATTGGGGGTGCTGACGTGGAAGAGCTTCGAGCGGCGGTCCTGTCGGTGGTGGTTTGGGGTTGAACGGAGGTCGGTGGCGATCAGGGCGGCGATGGGAGGTTGTGAAGTTGGCGGGCTCGATTCTGGTGGAGGAGGTATCGAGGGAGGGGGTGCTGGGGTTGGATTTGAAGAGGAGGCGGAGCTGCGTCGAGGGGTAGTGACGGCGGTGTCTGGAAGTGGCGGAGTCGGCCGTGATCGAGGTGGAAAGGGTTGAACGGGTTTTCGCCGTTTGTTCGTGGGGTTACGGAGGTTTTTTTTTAATTTAATGAACGGCTAAATTCTATTGGCTCATGGGTTTTATATATTTTTAAATAGTGTTTTCTCCAATGAACTCCTTTTCAAGTCCAACGATTGTCGTCCCCAGCTAAATACCCCCATTCCGGACACAATGGGATATGTTTCGTTGGCCCATTTGACTGTTACAGTCAGTTATTTTTCAAATTAAAGTATAAAACATTTAATTTTTAACTTTGAACGTACATTTCAATTTGCCAGGGCCACAAACTGATTCGAAAAATTCCAGAAAAATAAATCTAGCTATGTTTTGACGCTACGGTCCCAACAAAACTAGTTTCGTTGAATTCTGAGATCATTTGAAAAATGACCATTTTCTGGTCGATCCAATTTAACAGAAATTGACCAAACACATTTTCTTTTGCCACGCTCACATACTAGCTTCAAAAATTATGAAATTTGAAACCTAGCAATAATTTGACATCCCGGACCCAACAAAAGTGGTTTCGTCGAATTCCGAGGTCGTTTGCAAAATATCAATTTTCCAGGGCTATATATTCTATATAGCGACCTTTCTGAAAATTCATTCGGTAATAACTTTTGATTCCCGTTATGAAATTTCGATTTTTCAGATTTGTTAGAAAGGTATTGATAAACATATTTAAATATTTTTGGTTTTGCTAAAATCCTTTATATTTTCCCCCCTGCACAGTCAGTCAAAGTTTGAATTCAAATTTTCAAACTGACTCACTATTTCTATTTCACTATTTTATTGAAATATTCTATTTCAATTGTTCAAATTCCTTTGAAATCACCAATTTAAAATTTTTAAATTGGCCCGTATTTTCCAGGTTATTACAATCTCCCCCACTTAAAACTTTTCGTCCTCGAAAAGGAAACAACAGTAAAGTAGGAAACAAAATGTAAATGCAAAGTATTGTAAAGGTACCTTGTACCGGAGTTAGTCACAGATGTCCACTCTGCATTTGGGGGTAAGCTTGCTTAATGCTTTCCTCAGTCTCCCAAGTATAGTCTCTAGGATCACTGCTCCACTGCACTTTAACTAAATGAACCTTTTTGCTTCTTAGTTCTCTAGTTTCTTTGCCAACAATCTTTAATGGCTCTCTTCTGACTGCTAATTCTGGAGT
The DNA here is from genome assembly GCA_030737875.1 of Allium sativum. Taxonomy (NCBI): domain Eukaryota; kingdom Viridiplantae; phylum Streptophyta; class Magnoliopsida; order Asparagales; family Amaryllidaceae; genus Allium; species Allium sativum. Next base: position 452,782,715 of record CM060920.1, on the reverse strand, counting down.
TATGTCTATATCCTGTTGCGCTGCTTCTTCTGCAACAAGATCTGGATCATGCACATGTCTTCTAAGTTGAGATACGTGAAACACATCGTGCACTCCAGGCAACCAATCTGGTAATTGAACCCTATAAGCAAGAGTTCCAATTTGTTCGAGTATAGGAAAGGGACCAATAAATCTCGGTGCCAACTTCCCAGTTTTGCTAAATCTGATTACTCCTCTCATCAGAGAAACTTTCAAATAAACATGATCACCAACAATAAATGTCAAATCTCTTCTTCTAGAACCTGCATAACTTTTCTGTTAGCTTTGTGCGGTTCTCAATCGCTTTTTGATGAAGTCGACTTTATCAGATGCTTCTCTAATCATATCGGGTCCTAACACATGTCTGTTGCCAGGTTCTACCCAACATGCTGGAGATCTGCACGGTCTGCCATATAATGCTTCAAATGGCGACATTCTCGAACTTGCCTGATAGCTATTGTTATATGAGAATTCTGCCAAATGCAAGTGATCTTCCCATGACCCACCAAAATCAATTATACAAGCCCGCAATAAATCTTCTAGAATTCTATTCACCCGCTCAGTTTGGCCATCTGTTTGAGGGTGATAAGCGGGGCTCATATTCAGTTTCGTTCCCAATTCTGTCTGGAAAGCCTCCCAGAATTTGCTAGCAAATATCGGGTCTCTATCACTGACTATGCTGATGGGAATTCCATGCGGCTTAACGATTTCTTTGAAATATATCTGTGCTAGACTTTGAGCGGTTCTATTGGATCTGACAGGTATAAAATGGGTAGTCTTCGTGAAGCGATCTACGATTACCCAAATGCTATTATTACCTTTCCTGGTTCGCGGCAAGCCATCTATGAAATCCATGGAAATCTGTTCCCATTTCCAACCTGGGACTTCTAACGGTTGCAACAGTCCAGCTAGCTTCTGTTGGTTGCTCTTGACCAATTGACAAGTAGGACATCTGCTAACATACAAAGAAATATCCCTTTTCATTGCCTTCCACCAGAAAGTGCGTTTGATATCGTTGTACATTTTACTCACCCCAGGATGAATGCAAAATTTGGATTTATGACATTCATCTAGCACCTCTCTTTTGAGCTCAGGAATGTCGGGAACACATATTCTTCTATTCAGCCTCAGAACTCCCTCACTATCCACTTGGAAACTGGAGCCTTCGCCCCTTTGAATCCTTCTTATCATCTCTTTCACAAAATTGTCACTTTTCTGAAGAATAGATATTTTATCAATCAATCCTGGCGTGATTATAAGATTGGCAACGATTGCGGTTTTTCTACTAAGTGCATCCGCTACAACGTTATCCTTTCCCGGCGTATACAGGATATCAAGATCATACGCGGCAAGAAATTCTAGCCAACGCTGCTGTCTCAGATTCAGATCTTTCTGGGTGTATAAATACTTCAATGATTGATGATCTGTGTACAGTATAAATTTCTCGCCCAATAAATAATGCCTCCAGATTTTAAAAGAAAAAACGATGGCTAGCAACTCAAGATCATGAGTCACATAATTCTTCTCATGCGGTTTCAGTTGGCGGCTTGCATAGGCGACTACTTGGCCTCTTTGCATTAACACTGCACCAAGACCTCTAATAAAAGCATCTGTCCAAACCGTTAAATCCTGATTGCCATCAATAATGGTTAACACTGGAGCAGTCGTCAGTTTCGATTTCAATTCCTGGAAAGCTTCTTCACAGTCGGAAGTCCACTTAAACTTCTCATGCTTCTTCGTGAGCTTTGTTAACGGACCAGATATCTTCGAAAAATCCTTAACGAACTTTCGATAATAACTAGCCAACCCCATAAAACTTCTAACTTCTGTGGGAGTAGTGGGTTGTTTCCAGTCTTGAATCGCTATTATTTTGCTTGGGTCTACAAAAATCCCTTTCTCTGACACGACATGGCCAAGAAACTTGACTTCTTCTTACCTGAAGACACATTTAGAGAATTTGGCTTTGAAGACGTTCTTTCTTAGAATCTCCAATACTTGTTCTAAGTGTTTTTCATGCTCGGGTTTTGATTTGGAATTGATTAAAATATCATCGATGAATACGAGGACAAATTTATTCAGAACTCCCCTGAACACTCTATTCATTAGATCGACAAAGTATGTTGGTACGTTGCACAGGCCGAATGGCATTACTAACCATTCATAAAATATGTCTGGACCTCTGAAAGCTGTCAAAGGAACACACTCTTCTGCTATTCTCAATTGATGAAAACCTGTAGCTAGGTCCATTCGGGAAAATACTTTCGCCCCATTCAATTGGTCTAGCAAATCATCGACGCGGGGTAATGGATACTTGTTCTTGAGCGTCTGTTTGTTGAGGTCTCGGTAATCAACGCATAATCGAAGAGTACCGTCTGACCTTGGAACAAACACAACAGCTGCACCCCAATTAGAAAAACTAGGTCTGATTAGACCCTTCCACAACAGTTGACGAGTTTGATCGCCTAATTCTTCTTTTTCCTTCGGAGTCATTCTATGAATTGGATGTACCACTGGTCTAGCATTGGGAATTAGATCGATTCGGAATTCTATTTCTCTTTGCGGAGGTAAGTTTTCAACTTCTTCAAACACATCCGCATAGTTTCTAACAATCGGAATCTTTTCCAAGGAAGTGGGGATAAGTTCTAATGCCGACCAAAATTCTTCTCTATCTGGATTCGAACCATGACAGGGTACCGTAATATATCCAAGCTTCGTTCGAATTTTAACGATTCTTTCCGCACACTTTACCTCAGCTTCGTATTTCGTTAACCAATCCAGCCCGAGAATGATATCGAATTTGGGAAAATCCATAACGATTAAATCAAAAGAAAATTTGTAGGAAGAATAAGAGACTGGCACTCTACAATATGAACCGAGAATAAGAGATCCTCCTATCGGATTATGTACACCAACCGAATCTTTAAGCTTCCTCTGTTTTAACTTTAATTAGTGCATTGTGTTATTAGCAATAAAACTACGCGACGCACCTGTGTCAAACAATACAGAAACATGAATATTGTTAATTGTAAGGGTACCTCCCAAAACATCGGGTTTACCTGCTCCAACGGAAGCAGCTGGCGGGCTCGACCCGTCATACACGTGAGCTACTGTGGCCTTCTTCAGCAAAGGACAGTCTTTGACTAGATGATCGGTCTTGCGGCAATTAAAGCAGGAGCGAGGGTTCTGAGAACCCTGGCTTGAACCTTGTGAATTTGTCTTCTGCCTCTTCGGGGCTGTGCACACATTAGAGTAGTGCCCCACTTTTCCACAGTTAAAGAAGCTTCCTCTTGGCGGCTTGCCAGTCTGAGGTTTTGAAGATGCTGCTTGGCTTGACTCAGCTTGATTCGCAGCAGGCTTGCATTTGTTCCCGGCTTGGCTTCTAGCGCGATCCTGCTCCAGATGCCTATGTCCTAGGTCTTCGTAGTTGCATGTCATTTCCACCAATTCGTTAAATTCCAGCATGACATGGGCCATGGCTCTATCATGATACTGTCGTCTTAGCCCAAGGATAAACCTCTTATTTTTGGACTTTGCAGTGGCGACGAGCTCCGGAGCATAGGGCGACAACAGTGTAAATTTATTCAAATAATCCTGCACGGAAAGATCCCCCTGCTGGAGGTTGGCCAAGTCATCGTGCATTCGTTCTAGTGCTTGTTCCGGGACATATTTCTCCTTGAAGAGTTCCTTGAATCCATCCCATGTTCTTTTAGCTTCTCTATTCCCGGCGGTGAGAGATTCCCACCATAGTTCAGCTTGTTCCTGCATAAGCCAGGCGCCCATAATAGCTTTATCTTGGTCTCCAACCCTTAGGCCTTCAAGAATTTTCTCGCATGTTTTGAGCCATGCAAGGGCCTCTATTACTGTGCCAGTTCCCGAGAAGGTCTTGCCTCCTAAGTTTTTGTATCTCTTAGCTACACGGTCCAACTCGAAGTATTGAGCGGCCGGAGGTTGTATCAAAGGTCCTTCTTGAACTGGGGCTTCTCCCCGTCCTCTGCCACGGCCGGCACGGCCTCCTCTAGCGGCGGCTTCTCTGGTTGCCATTTTTCAAGTTCTGTATAAGCGAAGAAAGAGTCAGCTAACAGAAATAATTGTTTATTGCATAGTTAAGTAAAAAATTTACGGAAAGATAACGATGGACTGATCAAATTGTTTTTGCTATTCTGCTCGGCTCATTCTAGGACTTTACTTGTCCTATCTCTAATGAGCAACACGCCTTAGAATACTACTGATTCTATTTTGACGAAGTGTTTAATGTGTTAGACTCCAGAACTAAGGTTAACCAAAGCTCTGATACCAGCTGTGACGATCCCAAAACCTCGTGACACGGTGTTAAGGATAATCATTGGAATACAACACATTAATCATCATTAGCAGATCACAGATAATAGCATAAACAGAAAATAGAATAATTTACACACATATGACAACGGAATCATATAGATATCATCACATCAGAGAAGCACAGTACAGGATACAACTTAGTGCATAATGATACATAATCAGTCACCATCGCCTGAGGCGGAATCATACATAAGGAGTACACAAAATAAATATCAGTCTACATCGCCAATGGCGGAATCATAATATAGATACAATAATGGCGGAGAAAATCCAAGTCAGCACGGTGTAGTCAAGCCTCGCCATGAGCCAAAAGTGCGTCAGAAACCTGTAACTAGGCTACCCGTGTGAAAATGAGGGCACCCGAGTTTGCAAGGTGAAACAAACTACGAGTCAGTCATGGGACTGGTATGAGAAATCTACTTAACTTATTAACAACAATAATAAGGCAAATCAAAGGACCATGCCACTTTCGCAGAACGGGTTTACTCCAATGAGTGCTAGTGCATGAAATAAAGTAAATGATTAAATCATCGCAATGCTTTTTATAAAATGGAGCCATTATAAGACTCAGGTCCCATCACACAATGCAACGCAAGCCGGAGGATAGAGTTTTTACCTTATAATGGCCAAAAATGCTTCATACGAATAAAACAAAAGTGTTTGATATTATTGCTAGTGCATATATGTTTCAAAAGCGATTTCAATCATAAATATCAATTATAGGCGGCATAAATGACCCATACTACAATGTCGTCGTACTAGTAATACAATCACGTCCGCATATTTCGTATTGGAAATTGGATTCCTTCATGAGTCGAGGCAAGGGGCAAGCTCCTCTCCGATTCGAGACACTCTAGCAAATGTCCCAGGACCCCACTATGATCCTTGGATCTTCAGGGTCGGTCTTCTCTTACTTTTGAGGATTGGCAATTCCTGAACACACGTTTCCTGGTCCTTACAAACCTATATCGAGGCGCCTCGCATTCCAACAACCACACAGATGAAAAGTATATATAATGTCAGGGCTGGTAGGTCACTGACACCACCTTAGCTAGAAAGAAACGTCGTGCTCTCCCTGCAGTCACTCTCTCGTTTTTGACTCATACCAAGGTGTGAGGCTTGCGAATTCACGTTACACACAAAGCTACGTCACACAGACCATGCTTTGATCATCAACCACAAGACTTTGCTTTGCAACAGAAGCCTTGATCATATGCCACTTAGGCGTGTCATACAGGCAATCCACTCCATGCGACTGATTTCTATCAATACATAACCTCTGAGCTCGTACGTCTCAGAGAAGGGCGTTAAGCAAGAGAATAAATTCTCCGCCGCCAAACAGATATATATTTAACAGAGATCAATCAGCACAAAACATAATCCAATGTCAGACACACAGTCCATTTACAAGTCCGTTCTGGGTCTGAACGAAACCGAAGGCACCAATTCCTCGCATATCCGTACCATCAACAGTATGTTTAGACGGCTACAACTTCAGTTCCTTCATGGTAGCTACTCCAATCACGAGCATCAGCAGCGCCCATCATCCAATGTGAAGATCGTCGGTCTTCAACCGTCTTCGACTCTTCGACTTCTCAACGTCGATCGATTATTTGAAATGAGATGAACTCGGCCTTTTCAAATAACCCACATATATTTAGATTTTCAAATCAATTATTCACATGGTTGGACTATTCAACATTCACATTTCAGTTCTTTAGTTATAATTTTCATGTCAAATACATTCAACTATCACATATCAAGCAAACACAACGAAATTGGTTTATTTCCACTCTATATCGTCTATAGTATTTTATAACGATATATAGCCGTTTTTATTTAATTTAAAACGGCCATATTTAATTAAACAACGTTTCAGGTCGTGCCGATGCACTGGCGCTGTTTTTCACTAATTTTGTTTTATACATATCTGAAAATCTAACCGTTGGATCTTCACATTTTTTATATCATTAGGAAGGTCATTTCAAAATGAATCCAACGGATTCAGTTTTGGGAAAATCCGACTGTCGGATCTTCCAAACTAGCCATTTGAAGTTACGATTTCAATTTACGAATTGCAGCGTCGTTATTCGATTTTATTTAATTATATATATATATATAATCGTTTCTGGCGCTGTTTTTCTTCAGATTTGAATTAAACATTCCAGACAATCCAACCGTCGGATCTTCACAAAGTTGGTGCCTTGGAAAGATATTTCCAAGGCGAACCCAACAGTTGTGGTTTCGGGAAAATCCAATGGTTGGATTTCCCGCACTAGTCGTTTGAAATTACGGTTTCTAAACACGAACTGCACGGCCACGTTTTGTTTTAATTTTATTTATATTTATATATTTATATAAATATAATTCATTCAAAAATTCCTATATCGTTTTCCCTTCAATTATTTCACTAATGCCTTTAAATTTTGGAAAATTTCGCCATAACCTCCTTTGTACGGGAGGGGCTGGGAAAATTCCCAAATAGCCGCACGGGCGTCTCATGTCAAAAAGAAAAAGAAAAAGCCAAGCGGCTAGCCAACAGGCTCATAAAATCATCACCCAAACAAAACAGTAAATGTGTACCTATTTGTCGGGCACAAAATTTTATTCCTCTTCTCTAGCCCCTTTGCTATAACCTGTTCAATAAATATGCATGTACATATATATAGTTCTTATCACTTATCATTTTCCATTCAACTTCATATTTGATTTACTTTGGTTTAAAAACACCATTCATTCCAATGTTGCATGCATAGGATAAAATCACATCGTTAGCTTATTAATGTATATTTCAACTCATGCATATTTATTTAAACAAGTGGCTATTTTTAACACTTCACATTTCAAAGATGATAATTTTGGCGAACTAAAATAGATTTCAACACATGACTATTTTCTTTAGTTCCTATGCATGTTAAAAATAATATTTCATTCACAAATATTTATTTCAACGTCCGCATATCTTTAGCATATCATATATATGATAAAAATGATATTTTTATCATTTAAAATATTTATTCGACAAATGAATGTTTCAACACTTTATAGTTTCAATAAAAATGTAATTTTTATTGCTCGATCTTTTTATTCAACACATGAACTTTTACACTACACACATTTCTCAACACATGAGCATTTCCACACATGGATATTTTATTTATGTTGTTCATATAAGAAAGATGGAATTTTTATTGTTGAAACTATTTATATATATATAAGGCGAATATTTTACATACTTCATATATATTATAAAAATGTGATTTTTATTGTTTAAACACTTCATTCATTCACAAATGAATTTAATTTTCACACATCACTTTTCAACACATGAACATTTCCACACATGGATATAGTTTCAACATATGGCTTTAATTTCAACGCGTGAAGATAATTTCAACATATGAAAATAATTCTAACACATGAATATTATTCAAAATTTCGGCAGCATAACGGCAGGGTAGTTAAAACCGGCACCGTCCCTAGTACGGCTCCTCGCTCTACCTTAAAACCTCGCGGTTTTTGACAATGGGGATTCATGCATCTAATTCGCACGCAGGCGGCATGTTTATGTTTATTTCCACAAATATTTCCAATTCATTTCAATCACCAATTGGTATTTTTCAACCACAAACAATTATTCAACCATTCATATTTTTCATCCAATATTTCACACCAATTCACAACAATAAATATCGTCCATGGTTTGTGGACGAGGGGAGTACATATATATATATATATATATATATATATATATATTATTGCTATATTTCACTTGCATTTCAACACATATATCAATTATTCTATGCATGTATAATTCATACTTCGCTTATATAGCTTACACCACGCATGTACATGAGGTATACAACACGTGTGTAATTTATATTTCGCTTATATAATTTATACACGACATTTTCCATTCAAATTCATTTAATTTAGTTTCTCACATTGTTTTGCGGAGTGCTAAAAATCGTAGATGACTCAGAAAAATCCGCGGCTTCTTCTATGTGGTAGAGAGTTTCCTTGCGGTCCCGATGTTTCCTGTTTCATCGAATTTCGTCAATACACCAAAGATATGATTTTTCAAAGTGAAGACATCATAAAGGACTCACCTTTCTAAGTGGTTCAAAACTAGGGTTGAGGTTTTCGCGAAATTCGTGGCACGTGGGGACGATCGGGGGTGCTGACGTGGAAGAGCTTCGAGCAGCAGTCCTGTCGGTGGTGGTTTGGGGTTGAACGGAGGTCGGTGGTGATCAGGGCGGCGATGGGAAGTGGTGAAGTTCGCGGGCTCGATTCTGGCGGAGGAGGCGTCGAGGGAGGAGGTGCTGGGGTCGTATTTGAAGAGAAGGCGGAGCTGCGTCGAGGGGTGGTGACGGCAGTGTCTGGAAGTGGCGGAGTTGGCCGCGATCGAGGTGGAAAGGGTTGAACGGGTTTTCGTCGTTCGTTCGTGGGGTTACGGAGTTTTTTTAAAATTTAATGAATGGCTAAATTCTATTGGCCCATGGGTTTTATATATTTTTAAATAGTGTTTTCTCCAACGAACTCCTTTTCAAGTCCAACGACTGTCGTCCCTAGCTAAATACCCCCATTCCGGACACAATGGGATATGTTTTGTTGGCCAATTCGACTGTTACAGTCAGTTATTTTTTAAATTAAAGTATAAAACATTTAATTTTTAACTTTGAACATACATTTCAATTTGCCAGGGCCACAAACTGATTCGAAAAATTGCAGAAAAATAAATCTAGCTATGTTTTGACGCTACGGTCCCAACAAAACTAGTTTCGTCAAATTCTGAGATCATTTGAAAAATGGCCATTTTCTGGTCGATCCAATTTAACAGAAATTGACCAAACACATTTTCTTTTGCCACGCTCACATATTAGCTTCAAAAATTATGAAATTTGAAACCTAGCAATAATTTGACATCCTGGACCCAACAAAAGTGGTTTCGTCGAATTCCGAGGTCGTTTGCAAAATATCAATTTTCCAGGGCTATATATTCTATATAGCGACCTTTCTGAAAATTCATTCGGCCATAACTTTTGATTCCCGTTATGAAATTTCAATTTTTCAGATTCGTTAGAAAGGTATTGATAAACAGATTTAAATATTTTTGGTTTCGCTAAAATCCGTTATATTTTCCACCTTGCACAGTCAGTGAAAGTTTGAATTCAAATTTTCAAACTGACTCACTATTTCTAATTCACTATTTTATTGAAATATTCTATTTCAATTGTTCAAATTCCTTTGAAATCACCAATTTAAAATCTTTAAATTGCCCGTATTTTCCGGGTTATTACAGTTACATTCTCCCACCCTTAAGAAATTTCGTCCTCGAAATTTGATAGGGATTAAATAGCCAATCCCTCGAATAATATACATCCATCATGTGTGCATCCAATTTTTACAAACATTGTGCATATGTGCAAAGTGAAATATATCATAGTAATGTATGTATGCCTAATTGCTACCACCTATATGTATGCAAACTTTTAAAATTTCTTTTAAAACATGATGCTCACATCCTAAATATACTTGCAGTTCTATATGAATGCAATATTTTTGAAAAATCAAAATATTTTTCACCCAATTTTTCCCATACTCTTACAGACTAAGAGCATAGTTCATCCAATTGTTGTATCCAAAACCCTACCAATCATCATTAAATTTCAAAACTTAGAAAAATCTAATTTTCTAAATTCGATTTCTTATGTTATAAAAAGGTATAAAACGAAAAATTCACATCTTCCGTTTTTCTTTTAAGTACATTTTCTAATTGTACTTTGATTTTATGTAACTACTCTATAAAAATTTCCTATTTTCCTATCTAAGCACAACCCACATAAGAAAATTTTCTTTTCTTTTTCAACTTATCTTGTAAAAATTTCCATTTTTATCCATCTTTTCTTAAGATTTTCATTTTTATCCTTATCTACTCCATTATTTTAAAAACATGGTTTGGTCCCCTTTTTTTTCAAAAATTAAAAATGCTAAATATTTTATTTTCTTCTCCAAAACTTACTTTCGCCAAACCGTAAAAACATGTCACAACATAAAAATACAAAACATTTTTTTTCAAACCACAAAAACTAGAGTAGACAAAGACAACTATTTCTTAATTGGTTTTACATTGTTTCTACCTACAATTTTAATTTAGCTATTTACCACAAGGTGCAAATATCTACTCTATTCTTATTCTCTACAACTTATTCTGTCCATCCAAAAAAATTCTTTTTAAAACAATAATCAAAATTTATTGTCAACCGAATAGAGATTTCAAAACTTCCTTTGACAAAGTGCTACATTTTGTATGCTTTCATTTTTAATCCTTTCATATACTAAAATATGAAAACTAGTGAGCTATACATGCTCTATAATGTATACTTTTTCATGAGAGAATTCTTTTAAAACAGGAAATTATTAATTTACAAAGTATACCCCACTTTACTTTAAAAACCAATATGCATTTTTACAAATATGTTTCTAACATATCTCTTTCAAACATCAAAAATACTTTTTAGATTAAAACTTGAAAACACCATAAACTCCTTTTGCCAAAACTTTTACAATTTCAAGTTCCTAAAAGTTAATCATTGGCTTAGACTCAAAGTGGGTCTCCAACTCAATTAGGCTTTCCTAGACACTTCCCACAAGATCAATTCTCTCAACTATATATATTCGTAATCCATTTTCCACTTTTTAACCTTTATCTAATTTATAAGGTTTTACTCCTAACCCACTAATCTGAAATGCTAACATTTCAGTTACTAACATATGGGATACACCTTTCTCCAGTACCTATTACTTTGTACACTTTCCACCTAAACCACCTAAGGGTCTCAAAATTTCTATGTTCATGTCTTTAGTGTACAAAACAGATATCCCGTTTCTTTCCACATTTTTCTCTTTCGATCTAGTGGGCTCCCTTATGGATCTAGGTTTATATATATATATATATTTTAAAAAATACAAATATGCTCACTCATTATATATATAGGAATTCTAAACCGAAGCTCTGATACCAAGTGCAACAACCTGAATTCCGATGGATCGATTTTTTTTCAAAAAAAACCTATCCATCAAAACCAGAGTTGGTTTTCCCTGGTATCTTGTAGAAAAGATAGAGACATAAAACATGTCAGAGTTCGGAAAATATCTCACCGCGGAAGGAATAAAATATAATGTAATTAAAACATAGCTTTACCTTAATAACAATACTGCTAAACCATTATCCAAAGCTATACAGTCTCTGTCATGAACCTAAACTGTGAATGTTATGAGGACATGGGTCAGAACACAAGTTCTGGTGATTGGACTTAAATTAAACTTCTGGATAATCCTACATATACCGTTCAATCACATTCTTATTTATTAGGTTATCTGTGTTATTAGCGCTCAAGGCTTACACACACACGTCGCACCCATCAACTCCCTAGTAGATTAACCTAATATAATGTATAGGTAGCTACCCCAAACCGAGGTACACCCCATGGTACCCCACTCACACGGTCTCCTACGAAACACCACATTTATGTGCGCAGTCCCTCATCCTATGCCATAGTAACGTACATATCTCTTTACATATATAACAACGCTACATCCGCATAGAACCACTATCGTTGTATTACGTAAGCGCACTGACTGCTATCCTAGAACTTTTTCATCAAGTTAGATTCCTTCATCGAGTTATGCCCTAGAGTCTACAATACACCACCCAGAGCAGACATGCATGTATCTAGACTTTTCCATATACGTATCGTCAAATGTATTCGATGCCTAACCCGCACACCTATCATGTGCATGTCCGAGTTCTGTGGCATGTGCAGACCCTCCTTTAACAGCCTCTCACACAAATATCCCTAGGATCTATTTTCTATGGTAGCTATGGCCCCACCTCAGCCCCTCCCTCAACTAGTAAAGACTACAAGAGCTAAGCGACAAGCCCCAAAGCAAACAATCTAAACATCCATGTGGCGTCTCCCCTCAGCCACTGTCCCATGATAGTGAATGGCTAATGGTATCTTGGGTTTAGCTCTAGTCTTTCCGCATCCTCCTGGATGCCAATGACAGGCACTCGATGACCTACTATCCTTGTTGGTCCTGACCCTCCGCCTCCATTGAGGAAGCCGCCGAATCACCTTTTCCGTCACTAAGTACAACATTCTGACTGCCAAGTTATTCTTGCAGTCAAGGCTCACCCACCTAATAGTTACATGCAGACCCAACCTCTGCGGGCACAACCTTAAACATCTGCCACCACACAGAGTACTACTAGAAGCACGTTTAACGTCTTAGGAAGCCGTGTGCTTCCCCTTCCAGTCCGTTGGAGCCGCCAAAAAAAATCAGATGAACGTGCGCTCCCCTCGTGCCTTACGACACCGTGATGATCTACCTCGTTGGGCTATTCATCTTATAACGTACGGACTGCTCCAAGCGCCTTAGTTTAATATGTCGTTAGACCCTATGTTTAATCATTAATTACGCGCTTGCGCCACCTCTTTAGTTTTCTCATTTAACTTGGTTATTCTCATTCACATTAACTTCCCTTTTAAGTTTACCAAGTTACCCTTCCTTATTAATTCCATTTATAACTTAACCCATTTAAGTTTATTAATAAGCCCTCAATATGTCATCCTCATAATCTATTCATTATTCCATCTTATGGTTACCATAACATGTTTTACTTAATTTATAATTAAGTACATCTTAACTTACATATACATTGATAAGAGAATAAATCCCTAAGTATCAACCCCGAAGACCGAAATCAATATCAGAATGACACTCAGAGAATTACTCAACTCAACCAATCTCTTATTACGTCCTAATCCCTTTCCATTCATATAACTTATGTTATCTTTATTTGTAGATTTATTCTTGCCTTTACAGATTACTTAATTTACAAATAAGTACATCTTACCTTATTACATAAGTTATTTCATTTTTCCCCTACCACTCCTTATAACATACCTTATTCCATAAGTTATAATTCCCACTTTTCCCTAGGACAAGCCTACCAATTATATTTCCTTTTCTTATTCAAGTTCATTCATAATAGCTTATTATATTTCCCCATTTTTGCATTAATTAAGATTAACTTAACTCTTCCCACTTCTTTAACTAGTTTACTTAACCCCCACTCAATTCAGCAGGTTCGTAACACCACTACAAATTTAATTAGGTTAAGTATCCCAATTTAACAAATTATCCATGCTACCCATGTTACCCACTTCACCCCTTTATTATATCCATGTCAACCTTACATGTGTCGTCTTGGTTAAATGTTCATTATTATTTATTATGTCCGTAAACGCGCAAGACCTCTCACATTAGATTGTCGTTTGCGGTTGCTGGATATGCCGGAATGTAACAACCTGGAAAATCAGAACCAATTTAAAAAATTTATTTTAAGAAATTTTGCTGGAAAATGTGCCAGAATTTAAAAATTCCATTTTTAAATAATATTAAAGCTATTAAAAATAGCCATTTTACAAACGACCTCCGTTTTCGACGAAATCAGTTTTGTTGAGACCGTATCGTCAAAACAAAGCTAGAAATAATTTTTCTGGAATTTTTGGAGTTAGTATGTAGCCTTGGTAAATTAAAATGTCTGTTTAAATTAAATATATATTTATATATATTTAATTTAAAGAAAAACATATCGAAACAGTTGATCTGGCTTACAGGACATATACCCTTGTGTCCAGAATGGGGATATTTAGTTAGGGACGACACTCGTTGGGTTTGATTTGAAGTTAGGAGCGATACAGGAATTATTTTGAAATTAAATGGAATAAAATAAAAATAAAAATAAATAAAATACAGTATACAAGGTACTGTACTAAACCCTAATCAAATTCCGTAGCCGTTGTATTCCATTGTTCAATCGCCGATTCTCCCCAGATTTCAATCCTTATTTCCTCTTAATCAAATTCGAATTTGAACCTCAATCCAAAGCAGAAATGAAGTACTTCTCGTCCTCTTCATATCAATACGGTTGGATCCTTCTCTGGTGGCGTATACTTTGAGGACCGCACCCTCAAACCCATGCCAAACAAACTGCCGCTGTGCCACCAGGTCAGCATCGCAGGTGACCGGAGCACCACCGCCGGGCGCGCCATCCTCTCCCCTTCCTTGTGACTTTTGCTGATCATCTCCACGTGCCTCGATCAGCATGCAAACCCGAACCCTAGGTTCGAAGAAGTTGTGAAACCCATTGGCCTGAGTTATATTGAAGAAGAAAAGGGTATTTAATTTTATTTATTTAATCAATTAATTAATTTAAATGTTAACTACACAAAATAAATCATATCTCGCTCATAAAGAATCAGAATTGAACGATTTCAGAAGCGTTGCGATCATGAGCCTGAGATCTGCATTTCTAGACTGATTAGAACGAATTCATAGAAGATCAACATTTGGACCAAAATTTCAGAACTGTATCATTCAGAATTAAACTGACTGTGAGAAATTCTATTTCTTTTTTTCTTTTTATATAATTTAAATTATTTAATCATGATACATATCATGAATGATGTTGTTAAATCATACGCTGTAATATTTGTGTGAATTGTCATACGTGATTTGATTGATGATTGTTGTGTTACGTAGATCATCAAAAATTAACAATTATGTTAATCAAAAAAAAAAATAGTGAAATGAATCATCATGTTTTGTACATTAGATTTGTTAATGCAAAAATCAACAATTATGTTAATTAGAAAAAAATAGTGAAATGAATCAGTCATTACATCATCATTTTCCCATTTGTCCTTTACTCTTACCATTTCTTAAAAATTTATCATTTCTGTTGGTCTGACTCTTTCCTTGATGGTACAGAACTGACAGAAAATGAGTGGCAAAAATAGAAGAAGTAATTCTAGGGTTCAGCAATCTAATGAGCCAATTGTGCTCGCACAACCATAACCAGATTTGAAAGCTCTAGTAATGAATTATCGAAATCTAGGCGGAGTACCATTCTCGGGCAAAGAATCCGTTATTGAAACACAAGCGTGGATGCGTTCTTCTGAGAGAATTTTTGAAGGCTTGAAGTTGAGAGATGATCAGAAGAGATTAATAGCATCTTAGGCACTCAAAGGCGAAGCTTTACTCGGGTGGGAAACTGTTTCTTAGGAAAATCCAGAAGGTAATATTACCTGGGATATATTTAAAGAAGTGTTCAAAGAAAGATTTATTCCTCCAGAAGCAACTGAGCGACTATATGATGAATTTTATGATCTGAAACAAGGAGATAAGACCATCCAGGAGTACTAGAAGAAATTCAATGAACTTTCCTGCTTTGCCCAGAACTGATTCAAGATCCTTTAAGGAAGAATCTGATATTTATCAAAGGACTTCAAAAGAAATACGAAGGTAGAGTACTTGCTCACGTGAACCTTCCTTTTTCTGAGATGATACAAATGGTTTATCGCTATGAGTATAATGTTAAGCAACATGGTTAGGAAGATGAAGAAGAAGGCAGCTCTAGCAGCAAAAAGAAGTTTGAGACTGATAGTCCTGAGGCAAATACGCAGCCTGAGGTCTGTAAGAAACCTAAAGCCAATAAGAAAAGGCCAAGATCTAAGGAAGAACCATTAACGACTGCCACATGCTCTAACTGCAATAGGCAAGGATATTTGTCGATAAATTGCAAATCTTCGAAGAAATAAGGAAAGGATGAATCTAAATCCATCAAGAAGCAAAAGAGATCTCATAGTAAAAGGAAATGCCAAAGTGCCACCGGGCAGGTCATGTTGCAAGGGATTGATTGCTATTAAAGAAGTCAAAAGGAGCTCATTTAAATGAAGTGGCAGAAACTCCAGCACCCTCAGCTAGTCAGGAAAGGCCAGATGTTTTGGAAGGCGTGCTCATTGTCAACAATATTCCTGTCACAGTATTGTTTGATACGGGCACATCGCAAAGCTTCATTTTGAGTAATACAGTCAAGCAGCTAAATCTAAAATTGAGGAATGTTAAAGAATCAGTTAAAGTTCATAATCCCATCGGTGGTTCTCTTGTTCTTGGTTTGTTATAAAGTGCCTATCTCTTTTTCCCATTATTGGTTTCCTTGCACCTTGATCGTCATGGATTTTTCTGAATTTGATATCATTCTTGGGCTGGATTGGTTAACCAAACATGGAGCCAAAGTTAGATGTGCAGAAAGAGTTATTAAAGTTAAAACAAAGCTTGCCAATATTGTTATACCGTGCGTAGGCTTCGATGCAAATAGAAAAGAATTTTGGGTTGCTCTTGAGGTTTCCCCCACTGTTATTGAAGATATTCTTGTCGTCAAGAATTATGCGGATGTGTTCGAAGAAGTTGATAGCTTACCTCCGCGGAAAGAAATTGACTTCAGGATTGACTTAGTTCCGAATGCAAGGCCAGTGGTGCATCCTATTCGAAGAATGATGTGGAAAGAAAAAGAAGAGCTGAGCAATCAAACCAAACAGCTTTTGTGGAAAGGTCTGATTAGGCCTAGCTTCTCAAATTGGGGTGCAACAGTGGTGTTTGTCCCAAAGTCGGACGGTACTCTCTGATTGTGTGTGGACTATCGAGATCTTAATAAGAAAACGTTGAAGAATAAATATCCATTGCCGCGTATTAATGATTTATTGGATCGTTGAATGGAGCGAAAATGTTTTCAAGGATGGACCTAGCTACAGGTTTCCATCAGCTGCGGATTGCTGAAGAATGTGTTCCTTTGACAGCCTTCAGAGGTCCAGACATATTCTATGAGTGGCTAGTAATTCCGTTCGGCTTATGTAACGCTCCTACATACTTTGTCGATTTGATGAACAGAGTATTTTGCGATGTCTTGAATAAATTTGTGCTAGTTTTCATCAATGACATCTTAATCTTTTCTAAACCACTATTGAGCATGAAAGGCATCTGAAAGAAGTTCTAGAAATTCTAAGAAGGAATTTATTGAAAGCCAAATTTTCTAAATGCATATTCTGGCAAGAAGAAGTGAAGTTCCTCGGTCATGTAGTATCGAAGGAAGGAATTTCAGTGGATCCAAGTAAGATCACCGCCATTCAAGATTGGAAGCAGCGTAGCACTCCTATAGAAATAAGAAGTTTTCTAGGATTGGCTGGCTGTTATCGGAAATTCATTAAAGATTTTTCGAAGCTATCTTGTCTATTGACGAAACTGACTAAGAAACATACGAAGTTTAATTGGACACCCGAATGTGAGGCAGCTTTCCAAGAGCTGAAATTGAGGCTGACCACTACTCCTGTGTTGACCATTATTAATGGCAACCAAGATTTGCAAGTCTTGACTGATTCTTTTTGTCTAAACAAACCTGTTAGAGATAACATTTTTTTAATTACAAATCTTATTTTAACATGTTACCTTTTTTTTATCTATTTAAGGTATTGGTGCGATGTTAAAGCAAAGAAGCAAAGTAATTGCTTATGCTAGCCGACAGTTGAAACCGCATGAGAAGAAATACCCCACTCATGATCTTGAGTTGATGGCCATCGTGTTTGCTCTAAAGATACGGAGGCATTATCTTTAGGGTGAGATGTTCGAACTATACACAGATCATAAATCCTTGAAGTACCTATTCACCTAAAGAGACATGAATTTGAGTCAGCAACGTTGGGTAGAATTTCTTACGGCCTATGACCTGGACATCTTATATACTCCAGGGAAAGCCAACGTTGTAGCCGATGCGCTCAGCAGGAAGAATGCAGATAGCGCCGGTCTTATCATCGCCAGTCTTATCATTATGCCTACATTAATGGATAAGATCTCTGCACCTTAGAAAGATGATAAGTTTATTCAGATGATTAGAAAACGAGTTCGAAGGGGCGAGGCTTCAAGCTTCCAAATTGATAGCAAGGGGACTCTTAGGTTGCAAGGACGAATTTGTATTCTTGAGCTAAAAAGAGAAGTTATGGATGAATGTCACAAATCTAAACTCAGCATCCATCCCGGAGTAAGCAAGATGTATCATGATCGTAAGCGCACCTTTTGGTGAAGGCGATGAAGAGAGACATTTCTATATATGTTGCTAGATGTTCTACTTGCCAGCAAGTCAAAAGCGATTAACATAAGCTTGCAGGATTGTTGCAACCGCTAGAGGTTCCAAGTTGGAAGTGGGACCAAATTTCTATGGACTTCATTAATGGCTTGCCCCAAACTAGAAAAGGAAATGATAATATATGGATGATTGTAGATCACTTCACAAAGACCGCCCATTTTATCCCTGTCAGATCTAATAGAACAGCTCGAAGTCTGGCGCAGCTTTATTTCAGAGAGATTGTCTAATTACATGGAGTTCCCAGTAGCATTGTTAGTGATCGCGATCCGATATTTGCTAGCAAATTCTTGGAAGCATTCCAAGAAGATCTAGGTACAAAGCTGAATCTAAGCACTGCTTATCACCCTCAGACAGATGGCCAGACTGAGAGGGTGAACCGCATATTAGAAGAGTTGTTACGAGCATGCATTCTTGATTTTGGCGGGTCTTGGGAAGATCACTTGCACTTGGTTGAGTTCTCTTATAATAACAGCTACCAAGCAAGCTTGTAGATGTCGTCATTTGAAGCATTATATGGCAGGCCATGCAGATCTCCCGCATGTTAGGTGGAACCAGGCAATCGATTAGTATTGGGTCCCGACATGATTCGTGAAGCATCAGATAAAGTTGATTTTATTAAGAAGCGACTACTAAATGCTCAGAGCCGACAGAAGAGCTATGCAGACTCTTAAAGAAGGGATTTGGAATTCTATGTTGGTGATTATGTGGACTTGAGGGTTTCCCCACTAAGAGGTGTAGTTCGTTTCGGGAAGATTGGGAAGTTGGTGCCGAGATTCATTGGTCCATTCCCTATTCTCGAAAGGATTGGAACTCTCACTTATAGGGTGCAGTTGCCTGACTGGTTACCAGGGGTGCATGATGTATTCCACGTGTCTCAACTCTGAAAGCATGTACATGATCCAGACTTGGTTGTGTAGGAAGCATCACAACAAGATTTGGAGATTACCCCGAGCTTAGCAGTGAGAAGGGAGCCGGTGAAAATTGTTGGCAAAGAGACCCGAGTTCTGAGGAACAAGAGGAACCACTTAGTCAAAGTGCGTTGGAGCGGGGATCCTAGAGACTGTACATGGAGATTGAGGATAGCATCAAACAGGCCTATCCCAAGTGCAGAATGGACATCTCCAAGTAACTCTTGTGTAAGGTACATTTACAATATTTTACATTTTCCGTTTTGTTTCCTACTTTACTATTGTTTCCTTTCCGGGGACGAAAAGCTTTTAAGTGGGGGAGATTGTAACAACCTGGAAAATCAGAACCAATTTAAAAAATTTATTTTAAAAAATTTTGTTGGAAAATGTGCCAGATTTTAAAAATTCCATTTTTAAATAATATTAAAGCTATTAAAAATATCCATTTTACAAATGACCTACGCTTTTGACGAAATCATTTTTCTTGAGACCGTATCATCAAAACAAATCTAGATATAATTTTTCT
Organism: Allium sativum; assembly: GCA_030737875.1. Classification (NCBI taxonomy): domain Eukaryota; kingdom Viridiplantae; phylum Streptophyta; class Magnoliopsida; order Asparagales; family Amaryllidaceae; genus Allium; species Allium sativum. The sequence goes on along the minus strand of CM060920.1, from coordinate 452,762,875 downwards.
GAAATTTTTGGAGTTAGTATATAGACCTAGTAAATTGAAATGTCTGTTTAAATTAAATATATATTGATATATATATATTTAATTTAAAGAAAAGCCCATCGAAACAATTCATTTGGCTTACGGGACATATCCCATTATGTCCGGAATGGGGATTTTTAGCTGGGGGCGACACTTGTTGGGTTTAATTTGGAGTTAGAAGCGACACAGGAATTATTTTGAAATTAAATGGAATAAAATTAAATTAAATAGAAATACGGTATAAATGCGGGGTACTGTACTAAACCCTAATCAAATTCCGTAACCGCCGTATTCCATTGTTCAATAGCCGATTCTCTCCAGATTTCAATCCTTATTTCCTCTTAATCCAATTCGAATTTGGACCTCAATCCAAAGCAGAAATAGATGTACTTCTCGTCTTCTTGAGATCAGTACGGTTGGATCCTCCTCTGGTGGCGTATACTTCGAGGACCGCACCCTCAAACCCCGCCAAACAAACCGCCGCCGCGCCGCCAGGTCAGCCTTGCAGGTTACCGGAGCACCACCGTCGGGCGTGCCATCCTCTCCCCTTCCTCATGACGTTCGCTAATCATCTCCACGTGCCTCGACCCGCGTGCAAACCCGAACCCTAGATTCGAGGAAGTTATGAAACCTGTCGGCCTGAGTTATATTGAAGAAGAAAGGGGTATTCTATTTTATTTATTTTATCAATTAATTAATTTAAAGGTTAACTAAACAAAATAAATAATATCTCTCTCATACTGAATCAAAATTGAACAATTTCAGAAGCGTTGCAATCGTGAGCCCGAGATCTGCATTTCTAGACTGATTAGAACGGATTCATAGCAGATCAAAATTTGGACCAAAATTTCAGATATGTATCATCAGAATTAAACCGACTGTGAAAAAATCAATTTCTTTTTTTTGTTTTATATAATTTAAATTATTTAATCATGATACGTATCTAGAACTAATGTTGTTGAATCATACGCTGTAATATTTCTGTGAATTGTCATATGTGATTTGATTGGTGTTATGTAAATCTTCAAATATTAACAATTATGTTAATCAGAAAAAAATAGTGAAATGAATCATCATGTTATGTTCATTAGATTTGTTAATGCAAAAATCAATAATTATGTTAAATAGAAAAAAATAGTGAAATGAATCATCATGTTATGTTCATTAGATTTGTTAATGCAAAAATCAACAATTATGCTAATTAGAAAAAAAAAGTGAAATGAATCATCATGTTATGTTCATTAGATTTGTTAATGCAAAAATTAACAATTATGTTGATTAGAAAAATAGTGAAATAAACCCTCATGTTATGTTTATTAGATTTGTTGATTTAAAATTTGACAATTGTGTTAATTAGAAAATAGCCAAACAAAATGTAGCATTTTGTTTATTAGATTAGTTGAAAATAAAAATCATAACTTTTTGTTTATCAGTTGAGTTGAGACAAAAATGTACATTTTTGTCAAATTAGAATTGGTGAAATAAAACCGTCATTTTTGATAAAATAGATTAGTCGAGTCAAAGTATACATCTTTGTCAAAAAGATTAATTGAAACAAAAATGAGCCTTTTCGTCAGAGTAGATTAGTTTAATCAAATTATATATTTTTGTCAAAAGATTAATTGAAGCAAAAATGAACATTTTTGTCCAGTAGATTAGTTGAAAACAAAAACATTCATTTTTGTCAAACAGGGTAGTTGAAAACAAAAATGAACAAATTAGAATTGTTGAACAAATTATCCATTGTTGTAGAAATATAATCGTTAGACAAAAATATATATTTTTGTTAATTAAAAAGGGTTAGACAAAAATATACATTTTTGTTAATTAAAAAGCATTAGACAAAAATATACATTTTTGTTAATTAAAAAGGATTAGACAAAAATATACGTTTTTGTCAATTAGAAAGGATTAAACAAAAATATACGTTTTTGTTCATTAAAAAGAATGAAACATGTTTGTTCATTAAAAAGGCTGAAAACAAAATTATACATGTTCTTTCATTAAAAAGGTTGAAAATAAAAATATACATTTTTGTTCATAAAAAAGAATGAGACATTTTTGTTTATAAGAAAGAATGAGACATTTTTGCTCACTAAAAAGAATTAAACAAAAATGTACACTTTTGTTCATTAAAAAGAATGAAACATGGTTGTTCATTAAAAAGGTTGGAAACAAAAATATACATTTTTATTCATTAAAAAGGATTAAACAAAAATATACATTTTTTTCATTAAAAAGAATGAGACATTTTTGTTCATTAAAAAGGATTAAACAAAAATGTACACTTTTGTTCATTAAAAAGAATGAAACATGTTTGTTAATTAAAAAGGTTGAAAACAAAAATATACATTTTTGTTCATTAAAAAGGATTAAACAAAAATATACATATTTGTTCATTAAAAATGGTAAGAACAAAAGTATACATTTTTGTCAACTAAAAATGGGTGAAACAAAAATTAACATTTTAGTAAATAAGATTAGAGTAAACAAAAATTACATTTTTGTTAGACAAGGTTTGAGTTATAACAAAAATAACATTTTTTGTTAAAGAGATTTGAGTTTGAGCAAAACTATTAACTTTGTCAAACTAGTATTATCAACATAAGTGTCACCATCACTTGTATTCATTTTGTTAAATCAGAATTGTTAACAAAATAAAATGAATCACTTTTAATCGTGTTTGCTGAAATAGAACTGTCAACAAAAGATAAAACATCATTTTTATAGAAATTGCATACATTAGGATTTGCATGCAACTCAAAGAATCTTTTTTATTTAAATGCAAACACTAGAATTTGTATGCAAGATATAATATCTTTTTTTTTATATAGAAATTGCATACATTAGAATTTCTATGCAATCCAAAGAATCACTTTTATTTAAAGTGCATACACTAGAATTTGTATGCAATTTAAAATATCTTTTTTTATTATCAATGCATATATTATAATTTGTATGCAAATTAGAAGTGAAAATTCATATGTTACATTATACATTGAAATTATATATATACACAAATAAAATATTTCCTTTATTTGTTAAACCCAAATATAGAAATTGCATACAAGTAATGACAATAAAAGTTTATCTTTTATTTGTCATTAGCAAATGTCATGCAAATAAAGACATTTTATTTGACATTAGAAAATATGTTGAAATGGTTAGGCAAACTAAAACATTCTTTTATTAGGTGTGTTAAGTACGTTAGTGAAATCTCCAAATGGTTTTATATTTATATATAATTATATATAAATTAAAATTAAACTAATCACGCGCGGCAGTTCGCGTTTCGGAATCGTAATTTTAAACAATTATACCGAAAGATCCGACCATCGGATTTTCCCAAAACTGGAACCATAAGGACCGCTTTGGTAAGATCTTTCCAACGATATAAGTGATGTCAAAATCGAACGGTTAAATTTCGAGATATTTGTAAATCCAATTTTGATAAAAACAGCGCCAGGGCCGCCTATTGACCCGAAGCGTCGTTAAATTAAATTGGGTTATTTTTATATAAATAAAAATAATGATAAATTGTTATAAAATAATATTAACGATATGATATGGTTTAAAATTATATATATGTGAGAATTATTTGAAAAGACCGAGTTCAGTCTCATTTCAAATAATTATACGACGACTTAAATCGAAGATACTGAAGATGGTGATTGATGATGGGCGATCTTCATATCGAATGGATGGCTACTGATGCCCGACATTAGGTCTCTCCTAGGAAAGGGTTAAAGTGGTAGTTGTCCGGACGTACTTGTTGATTGCCCGGATATGCGAGCATCTCTCTTCCATATTGGACATACGAGACGAGGAATATGGTGCCTTTGGTTTCGTTCAGACCCAGAACGGACTTGTAAATTGATGTGTGTCTAACATTGAATTTCATTCCATGTAAATTAAATTGATTTCTACTTAATATATATCTTTTGGTGGCGGAGAATTTATTCTCTTGCTTAACACCCTTCTCTGAGACGCACGAGTTAAGAGGTTATATATTGGTAGTTATCGATCGCATGGCGTGGATTGTCAATGTGGCATGCCAAGATGCAAATGATCAAGGCTTTTGTTGAAAAGCAGAGCCTTGTGGTTGATGACCAAGCATAGCTTATTTCGGCATAGCTTTGTGTATGGCATTACTTCGTGAGCCTTACACCCCGGTATGAACCAAAATTCCAGGGAGAACATGTGTTTCTTTCCAACTAGAAGTGGTGTCAGCGTTTTGCAAGCCCTGGCATTTTTTATTTATGTGGATGATGGAAAGCGAGGTACCTTGGATTTGAGTCCCTAGTGGCTCTATTTTACTCCCCATAGGGCAGGGAGACGTACTGTTCAGGAATTATATATAATCCACTAATATATGTGTGGACCGATCCTATGGCTCCTAAGGCTAGACTGAGTACTTGCCTGAGGCTCGGGCTAGAGATACTCGAATTCGGTAAGGGCGATCCCTTGCCTTGGTTCATGATGGAAATCCAACTTCCACTACGACACCATGCAGTTTTGATTATAAACCTATATATGGCGACATAGTAGGATGGGGTACTATGCCGTCTATGATTGATACATTATGATTAAAAGTGTTTTTGAAACATATATACACTAATAATAATATCAAATCCGTTTTATCGCATCAAGCATTTTTGGCCATGATAAGGTAAAACTCTATCCTCCGGTTTGCGTTGCATTGTGTGATGGGGCTTGAGTCTTATAATGGTTTCATTTTTCCAAAAAAGCATTGTGTTGTTTAATGATTTACTTTATTTATGTACTGGCAATCCAATGGAGTAAACTTGTTCCACGTTAGCGGAGCAGTCATGTAATTAGCCTTATTATTAAATTGGTTAAGTAAGATTTCTCATACCAGTCCCATGACTGACTCGTAGTTTGTTTCACTTTGCAAACTCGGGTTGTAACAACCCGAAAATCTGACCCAATTTAAAAAATTTATTTTTAAGAATTTTATAGTAAAATCTGCCAGAATTTGAAATTTCCATTCTAAATAAATATTTTAATCATGGAAAAATTGACATTTCGCAAACGAACCCCGTTTCCGACGAAACCACTTTTGTTGGAACCGGAATGTCGAAGCATTGCTAGGTTTCAATTTTTAGAATTTTTCGACTTAATATGTGAGCGGGGTGAAAGAAACTGTGTTTGGGTCAATACAGTCAAAATTGAACGACTTAAAAATGGCCATTTTTCAAACAGCCTCAGAATTCGATGGAAATAATTTTGTTGGATTCGTATCGTCAAAACATAGCCAAAAATATTTTTTCTGGATTTTTCTGGGTCCGTATGTGGCTCCGGTGGATTTTTGAATACGTCAGAATATTAAAATAAAAGAATTATTTTTAAATCTGAAAAACGGGGACCAAGACGAACTCCTGGGCCTACGGGACATATTCAGATGGATCCGGAATGGGGGTTATTGGGTAGGGTAGCTTTCTGTTGGACTGGATTTTGAATAATATGAGAGAAATGGTTTTTTTTGTAAAAATTACAATAAAAGAATATAAAAAGGAGAAAACCTAATAATAAAAAAAACACTATTCCCTCTCTTCCTCACAGCCGCCGTCCCCTACCCTCAATGGCCGAAACTTCTTCTTCCAATTTCTCCCTCTCTTCTTCGAATTAAAATCCAACTCTCATCCCATATCAAAGATCATCTCCTCCTCTTCAATCTCATACGGTTGGATCTCGTCTGGAGCCACCAATTCGCCGAAACCCGTACCCAAACCGCCGCCGTTCGGGCCCGTCGCCACCACCCTAGGCCGAACCGAGTTCAGCCATTCCGGTCCCCCTTCGAGCGCCTCTCTTCCCTCTCCGCTCCGGTATCTTCTGATCGGGTCCTAGTGCTGTGTATCAAGGATTAAAGCTTACCCTAGTTTTGAACGTAAGGTAAAAGTTGCGGCCAAATACTGGAGGTAGAAGAAGAAGGTTAACTTCTTAATTAACCAATTAATTAATTAATCTAATTTATTTTATAATTTGTTTTGACCATATTTAACTCATTTCAAACCGGAATTCGATGATTTCAGCGACGTTGTAATCGTATCAAGCAGATCTACGCGGCTGGACTGAAAAGGACCAATTTTGAACACCTTGAATTTTGGGGCATAAATCGCAACGACTGTGAGACTCTTTATTTAAATTTAATAATTAATTAAATTATTCAATTTCGATGTGAACTTAATGTGACTACGATTCCGATCTATTTATTTGGTCATGGTTTGCGTTGTTTGTTCTATGTTTGAATCATTCATATGATTACCATTTCATGATATGTTATGTTACCACTTGTTATCTATGATTGTCATATGTTACCCATTATGTCAGTATTTGATTTATTTTATCAATTTCGAATCAATTAAAAATTTGATTTCTATATCATCACTTGGGTTCGAATTAATTTGAAATGATGTGATCATCCATTCAAATCAAAAGGAATTTGGTTATCATCTATATTTGAATTGATCTAGGATTATCAACTCAATATAGGAAGGAAGGAAGGTAGAAGAATTTGAAAAAAGAAAAAAAGAACAAAACTTGACATTGACGCTATTTTCATTTCTTTGAAAAAAAGAACAAAACTTGACATTGACGCTATTTTCATTTCTTTGAAAAAAAGAACAAAACTTGACATTGACGCTATTTTCATTTCTTTGAAAAAAAGAACAAAACTTGACATTGACGCTATTTTCATTTCTTTGAAAAAAAAAAGAACAAAATGTGTGAATTGATTTTATATACAATTTTCATTGTATGTAAAAGAACAAAATATGAGAATTGTATTCATTTACATCTTTGTGCAAAAGAAAAAGAACAAAATATGTTATTGGCTTCATATTCATTTTCTTTGTTAAAAAGAACAAAATATGTTATTGGCTTCATATTCATTTTCTTTGTTAAAAAGAACAAAATATGTTATTGGCTTCATATTCATTTTCTTTGTTAAAAAGAACAAAATATGTTATTGGCTTCATATTCATTTTCTTTGTTAAAAAGAACAAAATATGTTATTGGCTTCATATTCATTTTCTTTGAAAAAAAAAAAAAAAAAGACCACATTTTGTTAAATGATTTTGTTTACATTTTCTTTGTAACACAAAAGGAGAAAAAGGTGTAAGTCACTTGATTTACATTTCCTATGCAAACAAAAAGAACAAACTATGTAATTGATTCCATTAACAATTTTCTTAGTAAAAGAAAAAGAACAAAATATGAGAATTGTCTTCATTTACATTTTTGTGTAAAAGGAAAAGAACAAAATATGAGAATTGTCTTCATTTACATTTTTGTGTAAAAGAAAAAGAACAAAATATGAGAATTGTCTTCATTTACATTTTTGTGTAAAAGGAAAAGAACAAAATATGAGAATTGTCTTCATTTACATTTTTGTGTAAAAGAAAAAGAACAAAATATGAGAATTGTCTTCATTTACATTTTTGTGTAAAAGAAAAAGAACAAAATATGAGAATTGTCTTCATTTACATTTTTGTGTAAAAGAAAAAGAACAAAATATGAGAATTGTCTTCATTTACATTTTTGTGTAAAAGGAAAAGAACAAAATATGAGAATTGTCTTCATTTACATTTTTGTGTAAAAGAAAAAGAACAAAATATGAGAATTGTCTTCATTTACATTTTTGTGTAAAAGAAAAAGAACAAAATATGAGAATTGTCTTCATTTACATTTTTGTGTAAAAGAAAAAGAACAAAATATGAGAATTGTCTTCATTTACGTTTTTGTGTAAAGAAGAAAAAAAGAAGAACAAATACGTAAATTGCTTTTATTTACCCTTTCTAGAATGAATAAAAAGTGTAAATTATGTGAACCTCTTTTATTTACATTTTTAGTGTAAATAAAATATATAAACTGGGTGAATCACTTTTATTTGTAATTTCTACTGTAAATAAAAGATATGAGATTGGAAATGCACCTTTATTAATATTATGTTTATTAATAAAAGGACAAGATAAAAAAATTCATTTTTTTCACAGTGTTTTGATGAAATGAAAGGATAAAGTTATGAAATCATTTTCATACATAAACTAAAAGATAAAGTTATGAAATACAATTTCATACACAAATAAAGAGGTGTTGAACAGGAAATGTCATTTTATCAAAATCTACGTATGATAAGAGAGAAGACGAAACCATAAACAGAATCACGTTATGATTGATTTCGCTTGCTTGTTTTGTATTGACTGACTTGTGTGAATCGCCGAATGGATGTATATTTATTTAAATATTAATTAGGACATCTATTGACCTGAAGCGTCATTAAGAAAACATAAAACTATTTTAATTAAATAGAAATAGTGGAAAGCATTTTAAAGTGTCTCTAGTGATACAAATTGATTTTGTAATTTATACAACTACGAAAATTATTTGGAAAACCGAGTTTAATCTCATTCCAATTAATTATACGGCGACATTAAATTGAAGAGTTGAAGACGACGGTTGAAGACCGACGATCTTCAAGACGGATGGTTGTATTGCTGTCATTGGCCTTAATGGGAGTAGCTACCTTGAGGGGTCGATGGTAGTGATCGCCCGAACGTTCTTGTTGATGGTTCGGATTTGCGAGTGTCTTTATTTCCCACGGATTAAGACGACTCCGGTTCCGTTCAGACCCAGGACGGACTTGTAAATGGATCGCATGCCTGACGTCGAAATTTATTTCATGTAATAAAATTGGTTTTTGTTTGATGTACAAAGGCTTGGTGGCAGGGGATTTATCCTCTTGCTTAACACCCCTTTTTATGTTAAATAATTTTCAATCGCGTGATATGAGTTGTCGACGTGACATGCCAAGTTGCACTCGAACAAGGCTTATTGTTGCAAAGCAGAGCCTTGTAGGATGATCAAAGCATGGTCCAGTATGGGCGCAGCTTTGTGTATACGTTACTTCGCGAGCTTCACACCCCGGTGGAGTCTAAAACGGAGCAAGGGAACGCAGGGAGTGCGCACGTTTCTTTCTAGCTAAAAGTGGTGTCAGTGACCTACCAGCATTGATATTTACTAAGTGGTTGTTGGATTGAGGTACCTCGGTTATATTGGTCGCTACTGGCCAATTTAGAGATCCGTTAGGATCGGGAAACGTGTGTTCAGGCATTTCCAATCCACAAAAGTAAGTGTGGACCGGCCCTGCAGGATCCAAGGGTTGGACAGAGTACCAATCCTGGGGCATTGCTAGAGTGTCTCGAATCGGTAAGGATTTCGCTCCTAGCCTTGACTCAGTATGGAAACCCAACTTTCCAATACGAGATGACGGACTTGATTGTATATTTATTATGGCGACATAGTAGGATGGGGTACTATGCCGTCTAGGATTAATATATTTATTTTGAAATATTTTAAAACATATTACACACTTATAATATTAAAGTAGTATTTGACTCGTACTCTGCATTTTTGATCATTATAAGGTAAAACTCTATCCTCTTGTGTGCGTTGCATTGTGTGATAGGACCTGAGTCTTATAATGATTTCATTTTTACAAAAGCATTGCGTTATTCTTTTTATTTAATAAATATATGCACAGACAATCTATTGGAGTAAACCCGTTCCATGAAGGTGGCGTGGTCCTTAGACTTGTCATATCTAGTAGTTATTATAAGTTTCTCACACCAGTCCCATGACTGACCTGTTGTTTGTTTCACCTTGCAAACTCGGGTGCCCTCTCTCTACACGGGCAGCCAATTGACAGGTTCCTGTTTAGCTTGCTTGGAGTTCTTGCTTGAAGTCCTTGACTGGAGATTTCCATTGTGGAGGTGACTTGGAGGATGAAGATTTGTTATCTTTCTTTTTCTTCATTTTATTTCCTTTAGACATTTACTGAGTTCTTGAAACATTTAGACTTATCCAGTTTAATCCTGTACTTTGGAATTTTGAAGCACGTTACATTCTATTTGGCTCTGATGTAATAATTAGAACTTCTGTGACTGTGGAATTCTATATTTTGATGACATCTATTTCCGCTGCCATGATGTTGTTATGATGTAGTTTTCTTATACTTATGTTGTTATCTGTGTTATGTATTGCCATACTTATGATGTATTCCAATGATCATCCTTGCTTTCGTTATGCGGAAGTTAGGGGTTATCACAGTTGGTATCAGAGCTTTGGTTTTAACCTTAGTTTTGGAATATAACATATTTATAGCAATACACCTCATTAGAGATGGGATTATTTAGTCCTAGAATGAGTATGACAGTTTAGCGCATATTTTACAGTCATTTATCCATTTCCATCTTTTCTACCTTTTCCTTTGAATTTTCATTTCGCTTGGTCTGACACCCTTTTTTTTTCTTGGAAGTACAGACTAAGTAAAATGGCAACTCAGGCCAGAGTTAGAGCTAGAGGTGGAGCAGCTAGGGTGAGGGAAAATACCGCTTCAGTGGCCCCCAACCAACCAGATAGAGAGGAGGAAGTAAGACCACCACCTCCACCTGCTTTCGATCTTGATAAAGTTAAGAAGAAGATAAATAATTTAGGCGGAGTTCATTTCACGGGCCAAGAATCTGTCACGGAGGCCCAAGCTTGGTTAAAGACTATGGAGAGGATTTTGGATGGTTTGGAGCTAGAGGATCACCGCAAGCGATTCATGGCGGTATGGTTTTTGCAAGGACAAGCCCAAATTTGGTGGGAGCTCAGTATGATAGGAGTTGTGGAAGCTGAAGTTACATGGGCCAGATTCAAGGAGTTATTCAATGCCAAGTATGTCCCACCTCATGAAGTGGAAAGATTGCATGATGAGTTTGCCAACCTCCAGCAAGGGAGAATGACCGTTTCTGAATATGTAAAGAAATTTGAAGAGCTCTCAAGGTATGCTCCGGAGTTGGTACAGGATGCAACTCAGAAGAATAAAAGGTTTATCAATGGCTTGGCAAGGAAGTATCACAACCGTGTCACGAACCATATAGAGCGCCCCTTTGCTAAGGTTATAGAGATGGCTTGTCGCTTTGAAGAGATTGACCAGAAAGCAAACACACAGGATAAGGAGAAGAAGCAACTCAATACCAAGAAGAAGGAGGCAGATAAAAAGCCAGAATCAGGAAGTTCCTCTTCAGCAAAGCCATATAGTAAGAAGAGAGATAGGGCGAAGATCAAGTGTTATAACTGTGGAAAAACTGGCCATTATGAAAAAGAGTGCCGAGCTCCTAAGAAGGTGAAAAGAAATGAGACCGGACCCAGTCAAAGCTCACATGACAAGAGGGAGTGTTTCAATTGTCACAAGCCTGGACATGTTATCAGAGATTGCCCGTTGCTTAAGAAATCGGAGGTGGCTCATGTCTATGGTGAACCCGCTGCACCAGCTTCTAATTCTGAAGGTACAGGTAAACCTGATGTTCTCAGTGGTTTCATTAATGTTAAGAATATCCCCGTTACTGTTCTTTTTGACACGGGTGCTTCTAGAAGTTTTATTTCTGCCGACACAATTAAGAAGCTGAAATTAAAACCAAGAAAATTAAAAGAACCATTCAATGCTCATAGTCCGATAGGTGGTACACTCTATCTAGATCAGTATTGTCGAGTACCCATTTCCTACTCCTATTTCCAATTCCCATTTGACTTAATTATCATGAGTTTTTCTGGGTATGATATTATTCTTGGACTCGATTGGCTTGAAAATTTTGAAGCGGAATTAATTTGCGCTGAAAGGGTGGTTAGAATCAAAACCAAATTTGGCGATATTATCACTATTCCTTGCCATGGTTCTGCCACCGACAGAAAAGTATTTTGGTCTTCTTTAGAAGTCACCCCGGCTTCTATTGAAGATATTCCTATTGTAAGAGATTATGCTGATGTCTTTGAAGAGGTGGATAGCTTACCTCCTCGTCGAGAAATAGATTTCAAAATCGAATTAGTTCCTGATGCTAGACCCGTTGTTCATGCTATACGGAGAATGTCTCCGAAAGAGAAAGAAGAGCTGAGCAACCAAACCAAACAGCTTTTATGGAAGGGTCTAATCAGGCCAAGCTTTTCTAGTTGGGGCGCAGCAGTGGTGTTTGTGCCTAAGTCTGACGGAACCCTCAGGCTTTGCGTGGACTACCGTGATCTTAATAAACAGACATTAAAGAACAAATATCCTCTCCCCCGCATTGATGATCTTCTTGATAGATTGCATGGAGCTCGTGTATTCTCTAAGATGGACCTAGCCACAGGTTTCCATCAACTGCGCATCGCAGAAGAGTGCATCCCTCTAACTGCTTTTAGAGGGCCTGACACGTTTTATGAATGGCTAGTAATGCCTTTTGGACTATGCAATGCTCCAGCTTATTTTGTTGACTTAATGAATCGTGTTTTTAGAAATGTCCTTAATAAATTTGTGCTTGTATTCATTGACGATATTCTTATCTTTTCAAAATCTGTTGAGGAGCATGAAAAACATTTGAGAGAAGTCTTAGAAATCCTTCGAAGAAATGTACTGAAAGCCAAATTCTTTAAGTGTATGTTTTGGCAAGAAGAGGTGAAATTCCTCGGCCATGTAGTTTCCAAAGAAGGCATTTCAGTTGATCCTGGAAAGATCTCAGCCATCCAAGAATGGAAGCAGCCTACTACCCCCACTGAAGTACGAAGTTTCTTGGGTTTGGCTGGCTACTATCGTAAATTCGTGAGGGATTTTTCTAAATTATCTGGCCCATTGACTGAGCTGACTAAAAAGCATAAGAAGTTCATTTCGACACCAAAATGCGAGGCATCCTTCCAAGAGCTTAAGAAGAGGCTGACCACTGCTCCTGTCTTGACCATCATTGATGGCAATCAGGATTTGAAGGTTTGGACCGACGCTTCCAAAGAAGGTTGTCTCTGTTTTATTTTAAATAAACATGGTTGAGGTGACCTTTTTCCTTTTTGTCAAAACTCATTTTAACATGTTATGCTTCATCTTGAATTTTAAGGTATTGGCGCGTTGCTTATGCAAAGAGACAAAGTTGTCGCTTATGCTAGTCGCCAACTGAAAGTCCATAAGAAGAAGTACCCCACCCACGATCTTGAACTTATGGCTATTGTCTTCGCTCTGAAAATCTGGAGACATTATTTATTGGGGGAAAAATTCGAGCTTTACACCGACCATCAGTCTTTGAAATACCTCTTCACTCAAAAAGATCTAAATTTGAGACAGCAGAGGTGGGTGGAATTCCTTGCAGCTTATGACTTGGATATTCTATATACGCCTGGAAAGGCGAATGTAGTGGCAGATGCGCTGAGTCGAAAGAATGCCGCCAACACTAATCTCATCCTCGCCCACCTCATTATCACTCCTTCTCTGATAGACAAGATTGCCTCTCTTCAGAAGGATGACAAATTTATTCAAAAGATGGTCGAGCGGGTTCAAAAGGGTGAAGCATCAAGCTTTTCTATTGATGACAAGGGAATTCTCAGAATGCAAGGGCGTATTTGTGTGCCTGATATCCCAGAGCTAAAAAGGGAAGTCATGGATGAGAATCACAAGTCAAAAATTAGTGTTCATCCTGGTGTTAGCAAGATGTACAAGGATCTAAAGCGCACATTTTGGTGGAAATCTATGAAGCGGGATATTTCTATGTATATTGCTAGATGTCCCACCTGCCAGCTAGTAAAGAGTGATCAACAGAAGCTAGCAGGATTAATACAGCCACTAGAGATTCCAGGTTGGAAATGGGACCAGGTCTCCATGGACTTCATAGATGGCTTACCCCGCTCTAGAAAGGGGAATGACAGCATCTGGGTGATTGTTGACCGTCTTACAAAAACTGCTCATTTTATTCCAATCAAATCCAACCGTACAGCTAGAAGTTTGGCGCAGTTGTATGTGAAAGAGATTGTCAGACTGCATGGTGTCCCTAGTAGCATCGTCAGTGATCGAGACCCAATTTTCACTAGCAAATTTTGGGAAGCCTTTCAAGAAGAATTGGGAACCAAGCTGAATTTTAGTACGGCATATCACCCTCAGACAGACGGGCAGACTGAGAGGGTAAACCGCATCCTAGAAGATCTGTTGCGAGCTTGCATTTTGGATTTTGGTGGCTCGTGGGAGGATCATATACACTTGGTCGAGTTTTCTTATAACAACAGTTACCAAGCAAGTATAGGGATGTCGCCTTTTGAAGCTCTTTATGGCAGACCATGCAGATCCCCCGCATGTTGGGTAGAATCCGGTGATCGTCTAGTGCTGGGGCCTGACATGATTCGAGAGGCAGCGGAGAAGGTTAATTTTATTAAGAAGAAATTATTAGCTGCCCAAAGCCGACAGAAAAGTTATGCTGATACTAGGAGGAGAGACTTACAATTTTCTGTTGGTGATATGGTATATCTTAGAGTTTCCCCACTACGTGGTGTAATACGATTTGGGAAGACTGGCAAGCTGGCACCTAGGTTCATTGGCCCATTTCCCATTACTGAAAGGATTGGCGCACTCGCTTACAGATTGAAGTTGCCCGATTGGCTGCCAGGCGTACACGATGTCTTTCATGTATCCCAACTGCGTAGGCATGTCCATGATCCAGATCTTGTTGTAGAGGAAGCTGCACAGCAGGATTTGGAAATCACACCGACCTTACAAGTGAGAAGAGAACCAATAAAAATAGTGGGTAGAGAAACTCGTGAGCTAAGAAATAAAAGAATTAATCTTGTGAAGGTGCAATGGAGTGGAGACCCTAGAGACTGCACTTGGGAGACAGAGGAGGGTATCAAACAAGCCTACCCCACGTGTAGAATAGATATCTCCGACTGATGGTTGTGTGAGGTACATTTTCAATACTTCGCATTCTCCCGTTTATGTTTTCCACTTTACTTTTCCTTTTCGAGGACGAAAAGCTTTTAAGTGGGGGCGATTGTAACAACCCGAAAATCTGACCCAATTTAAAATTTTTATTTTTAAGAATTTTATAGTAAAATCTGCCAGAATTTGAAATTTCCATTCTAAATAAATATTTTAATCATGGAAAAATTGACATTTCGCAAACGAACCCCGTTTCCGACGAAACCACTTTTGTTGGAACCGGAATGTCGAAGCATTGCTAGGTTTCAATTTTTAGAATTTTTCGACTTAATATGTGAGCGGGGTGAAAGAAACTGTGTTTGGGTCAATACAGTCAAAATTGAACGACTTAAAAATGGCCATTTTTCAAACAGCCTCAGAATTCGATGGAAATAATTTTGTTGGATTCGTATCGTCAAAACATAGCCAAAAATATTTTTTCTGGATTTTTCTGGGTCCGTATGTGGCTCCGGTGGATTTTTGAATACGTCAGAATATTAAAATAAAAGAATTATTTTTAAATCTGAAAAACGGGGACCAAGACGAACTCCTGGGCCTACGGGACATATTCAGATGGATCCGGAATGGGGCTTATTGGGTAGGGTAGCTTTCTGTTGGACTGGATTTTGAATAATATGAGAGAAATGGTTTTTTTTGTAAAAATTACAATAAAAGAATATAAAAAGGAGAAAACCTAATAAAAAAAAAAAACACTATTCCCTCTCTTCCTCACAGCCGCCGTCCCCTACCCTCAATGGCCGAAACTTCTTCTTCCAATTTCTCCCTCTCTTCTTCGAATTAAAATCCAACTCTCATCCCATATCAAAGATCATCTCCTCCTCTTCAATCTCATACGGTTGGATCTCGTCTGGAGCCACCAATTCGCCGAAACCCGTACCCAAACCGCCGCCGTTCGGGCCCGTCGCCACCACCCTAGGCCGAACCGAGTTCAGCCATTCCGGTCCCCCTTCGAGCGCCTCTCTTCCCTCTCCGCTCCGGTATCTTCTGATCGGGTCCTAGTGCTGTGTATCAAGGATTAAAGCTTACCCTAGTTTTGAACGTAAGGTAAAAGTTGCGGCCAAATACTGGAGGTAGAAGAAGAAGGTTAACTTCTTAATTAACCAATTAATTAATTAATCTAATTTATTTTATAATTTGTTTTGACCATATTTAACTCATTTCAAACCGGAATTCGATGATTTCAGCGACGTTGTAATCGTATCAAGCAGATCTACGCGGCTGGACTGAAAAGGACCAATTTTGAACACCTTGAATTTTGGGGCATAAATCGCAACGACTGTGAGACTCTTTATTTAAATTTAATAATTAATTAAATTATTCAATTTCGATGTGAACTTAATGTGACTACGATTCCGATCTATTTATTTGGTCATGGTTTGCGTTGTTTGTTCTATGTTTGAATCATTCATATGATTACCATTTCATGATATGTTATGTTACCACTTGTTATCTATGATTGTCATATGTTACCCATTATGTCAGTATTTGATTTATTTTATCAATTTCGAATCAATTAAAAATTTGATTTCTATATCATCACTTGGGTTCGAATTAATTTGAAATGATGTGATCATCCATTCAAATCAAAAGGAATTTGGTTATCATCTATATTTGAATTGATCCAGGATTATCAACTCAATATAGGAAGGAAGGAAGATAGAAGAATTTGAAAAAAGAAAAAAAGAACAAAACTTGACATTGACGCTATTTTCATTTCTTTGAAAAAAAGAACAAAACTTGACATTGACGCTATTTTCATTTCTTTGAAAAAAAGAACAAAACTTGACATTGACGCTATTTTCATTTCTTTGAAAAAAAGAACAAAACTTGACATTGACGCTATTTTCATTTCTTTGAAAAAAAGAACAAAACTTGACATTGACGCTATTTTCATTTCTTTGAAAAAAAAAAAAGAACAAAATGTGTGAATTGATTTTATATACAATTTTCATTGTATGTAAAAGAACAAAATATGAGAATTGTATTCATTTACATCTTTGTGCAAAAGAAAAAGAACAAAATATGTTATTGGATTCATATTCATTTTCTTTGTTAAAAAGAACAAAATATGTTATTGGCTTCATATTCATTTTCTTTGTTAAAAAGAACAAAATATGTTATTGGCTTCATATTCATTTTCTTTGTTAAAAAGAACAAAATATGTTATTGGCTTCATATTCATTTTCTTTGTTAAAAAGAACAAAATATGTTATTGGCTTCATATTCATTTTCTTTGAAAAAAAAAAAAAAGACCACATTTTGTTAAATGATTTTGTTTACATTTTCTTTGTAACACAAAAGGAGAAAAAGGTGTAAGTCACTTGATTTACATTTCCTATGCAAACAAAAAGAACAAACTATGTAATTGATTCCATTAACAATTTTCTTAGTAAAAGAAAAAGAACAAAATATGAGAATTGTCTTCATTTACATTTTTGTGTAAAAGGAAAAGAACAAAATATGAGAATTGTCTTCATTTACATTTTTGTGTAAAAGAAAAAGAACAAAATATGAGAATTGTCTTCATTTACATTTTTGTGTAAAAGGAAAAGAACAAAATATGAGAATTGTCTTCATTTACATTTTTGTGTAAAAGAAAAAGAACAAAATATGAGAATTGTCTTCATTTACATTTTTGTGTAAAAGAAAAAGAACAAAATATGAGAATTGTCTTCATTTACATTTTTGTGTAAAAGAAAAAGAACAAAATATGAGAATTGTCTTCATTTACATTTTTGTGTAAAAGGAAAAGAACAAAATATGAGAATTGTCTTCATTTACATTTTTGTGTAAAAGAAAAAGAACAAAATATGAGAATTGTCTTCATTTACATTTTTGTGTAAAAGAAAAAGAACAAAATATGAGAATTGTCTTCATTTACATTTTTGTGTAAAAGAAAAAGAACAAAATATGAGAATTGTCTTCATTTACGTTTTTGTGTAAAGAAGAAAAAAAGAAGAACAAATACGTAAATTGCTTTTATTTACCCTTTCTAGAATGAATAAAAAGTGTAAATTATGTGAACCTCTTTTATTTACATTTTTAGTGTAAATAAAATATATAAACTGGGTGAATCACTTTTATTTGTAATTTCTACTGTAAATAAAAGATATGAGATTGGAAATGCACCTTTATTAATATTATGTTTATTAATAAAAGGACAAGATAAAAAAATTCATTTTTTTCACAGTGTTTTGATGAAATGAAAGGATAAAGTTATGAAATCATTTTCATACATAAACTAAAAGATAAAGTTATGAAATACAATTTCATACACAAATAAAGAGGTGTTGAACAGGAAATGTCATTTTATCAAAATCTACGTATGATAAGAGAGAAGACGAAACCATAAACAGAATCACGTTATGATTGATTTCGCTTGCTTGTTTTGTATTGACTGACTTGTGTGAATCGCCGAATGGATGTATATTTATTTAAATATTAATTAGGACATCTATTGACCTGAAGCGTCATTAAGAAAACATAAAACTATTTTAATTAAATAGAAATAGTGGAAAGCATTTTAAAGTGTCTCTAGTGATACAAATTGATTTTGTAATTTATACAACTACGAAAATTATTTGGAAAACCGAGTTTAATCTCATTCCAATTAATTATACGGCGACATTAAATTGAAGAGTTGAAGACGACGGTTGAAGACCGACGATCTTCAAGACGGATGGTTGTATTGCTGTCATTGGCCTTAATGGGAGTAGCTACCTTGAGGGGTCGATGGTAGTGATCGCCCGAACGTTCTTGTTGATGGTTCGGATTTGCGAGTGTCTTTATTTCCCACGGATTAAGACGACTCCGGTTCCGTTCAGACCCAGGACGGACTTGTAAATGGATCGCATGCCTGACGTCGAAATTTATTTCATGTAATAAAATTGGTTTTTGTTTGATGTACAAAGGCTTGGTGGCAGGGGATTTATCCTCTTGCTTAACACCCCTTTTTATGTTAAATAATTTTCAATCGCGTGATATGAGTTGTCGACGTGACATGCCAAGTTGCACTCGAACAAGGCTTATTGTTGCAAAGCAGAGCCTTGTAGGATGATCAAAGCATGGTCCAGTATGGGCGCAGCTTTGTGTATACGTTACTTCGCGAGCTTCACACCCCGGTGGAGTCTAAAACGGAGCAAGGGAACGCAGGGAGTGCGCACGTTTCTTTCTAGCTAAAAGTGGTGTCAGTGACCTACCAGCATTGATATTTACTAAGTGGTTGTTGGATTGAGGTACCTCGGTTATATTGGTCGCTACTGGCCAATTTAGAGATCCGTTAGGATCGGGAAACGTGTGTTCAGGCATTTCCAATCCACAAAAGTAAGTGTGGACCGGCCCTGCAGGATCCAAGGGTTGGACAGAGTACCAATCCTGGGGCATTGCTAGAGTGTCTCGAATCGGTAAGGATTTCGCTCCTAGCCTTGACTCAGTATGGAAACCCAACTTTCCAATACGAGATGACGGACTTGATTGTATATTTATTATGGCGACATAGTAGGATGGGGTACTATGCCGTCTAGGATTAATATATTTATTTTGAAATATTTTAAAACATATTACACACTTATAATATTAAAGTAGTATTTGACTCGTACTCTGCATTTTTGATCATTATAAGGTAAAACTCTATCCTCTTGTGTGCGTTGCATTGTGTGATAGGACCTGAGTCTTATAATGATTTCATTTTTACAAAAGCATTGCGTTATTCTTTTTATTTAATAAATATATGCACAGACAATCTATTGGAGTAAACCCGTTCCATGAAGGTGGCGTGGTCCTTAGACTTGTCATATCTAGTAGTTATTATAAGTTTCTCACACCAGTCCCATGACTGACCTGTTGTTTGTTTCACCTTGCAAACTCGGGTGCCCTCTCTCTACACGGGCAGCCAATTGACAGGTTCCTGTTTAGCTTGCTTGGAGTTCTTGCTTGAAGTCCTTGACTGGAGATTTCCATTGTGGAGGTGACTTGGAGGATGAAGATTTGTTATCTTTCTTTTTCTTCATTTTATTTCCTTTAGACATTTACTGAGTTCTTGAAACATTTAGACTTATCCAGTTTAATCCTGTACTTTGGAATTTTGAAGCACGTTACATTCTATTTGGCTCTGATGTAATAATTAGAACTTCTGTGACTGTGGAATTCTATATTTTGATGACATCTATTTCCGCTGCCATGATGTTGTTATGATGTAGTTTTCTTATACTTATGTTGTTATCTGTGTTATGTATTGCCATACTTATGATGTATTCCAATGATCATCCTTGCTTTCGTTATGCGGAAGTTAGGGGTTATCACACGGGTGCCCTCTTTTCCATACGGGCAGCCTTGTATTCAGGTTTAGCAGACTCATTCTGGATAGCTATGGAGCTGAAGATGGATCCTATCACTTCTATTTTGCAGTTCAGACATTATTTAGTATATTATGTTGATCCCGCTGAAGACATTTTATATTAAATCTGAAACTGTATTTTGTACTAAGTATGGTCCTGTTATGCTGTGTAACTTTGATGATATATTATTTCCAGTGTAACTATGATGTACATTATCTGGTGTAATGGTATATTTCTATTCTGTTTTTATTGTTTATGTGTTTTATTCCAATGATTAGCCACGTTTTCGTACTACGGGAGTTTGGGCTCATCACACGGGCGGTTCCGGGCAGACTTCTACCGCATCCGAATCTAACCTCGTGTCTTGACACCATTACGGGTCCGATTTCCACTTAAGACCTCTCACATTAGATTACCGTTTGCGGTTGCTGGATATGTCGGGCGGTTCCGGACAGACTTCTACCGCAAACCAAATCTAACCTCGTGTCTTAGGCATTCATTATTTTTTTCTTAATTTATACCCAATTTCAAGTCTTGGATTATAATATATTCCAACTACCCATAATTTTTAATTCAAATTATGCTTACAATACTAATCCAAGTTATGGCTATATTTCCATGTATACAAGTTATACCAAATTATGCCCAAACCAATTTCATAATTATCATCAATCTTATACCAATTACTTTTATTTACATGTTCCCCAAACCTTTCCAACTTTTCATAATTATTTCAATTATGCCCAAATTCCAATCATCATTTTTCCCCCAAAATTATAGTCTTATATTCAATTAAATGATATCCCCATATTCCCTTTTTTATTATCATATCCAAACATTTCAATTATCTCAATTTCGTTTGTGCACATATTTCAACGAGATTGGACTAGCCCCGAAGGTAGCCTAGTCTTAAAAATAAATAGGGAAATAGAAGGAGAAGAATAAAATAACCATAAAATTAAGACTGTAGTAATTAGCATGTTTATCAATTAATCTTTATATAAGTGGGGAATGTCGAACGATGCATATACCATTATTTAAAATTATAATTTAAACCCACTCACCGTGATTTGCTTTCCAACCCTGAATAATCTTGAATCTAATCCATATCTACTCTTCCACCTCATATGCAGCATAAATCTAGGCGCTTTTATCAAAAAACTGAATTCTTTTCTCTAACTTTGAAGAAGAAGAAGAAGCCTAGATTTAATCTTCATTTTATTTTTATTTTGAATATGTTTTGGAGGAGAAGAGGAAAGGGCAGAGCTTTCTCTAGTTGAAGAAGGAGAGGAAGAAGAATAGGTTTGGAGGCAAAGTTTTGGCGTCACCTAAGAAATTGTGAGGATGAAGTAACCCTAGCCACCTTATTATAGGCATGCTAAACTAATCTAGTCCTTTAGATTTAATCTAAAACTCCATCAAAGCTAACCATGTCATCCGACCAATAGGAAATGACCGCCTTGCGAAAAGAACAAACATTAACCAATAAAAACGTGCCATGTGTGCAATGTGATGCGCAACAGCAGGGGGGATGTCGACACCCCTGCTTGGGTGTCGACACATGTGCCGACACCCTCTACACATCATTTATTTATTTATTTATTTGAAATCTGATTTATCAATAATCAAATTTCAAATATCCTCTTTTGTTCGCGTGCAACCCTTATTCTGAATTATGTTCATATGTATTCAACTCTTATGCGTATGCTAATCTTTTATATGCGAACAATTCAAATTTCAAACCAATTAATATATATTTTTCCTCTTTTGAAATATTATCTCAATTAAATCCCCTTTTAACCCTTTCCATACTAAGCCACTTTTTAACCGCTTTCACACTAAGCCACCTTTTAGCCATTCCCTTAAAAAAACATATGGAGCTAGTGAGAATCGAACTCTCAACCTTTTGTATACAAGTCACATGTCTAACCAACTAAGCTACTAAGTGTTTTGTTAACAAGACTTATGACAATTCTAGATATTATCCTTTTTCTCATTCCTCTTTTTTATGTTTTGTTACAAAATTTAAATTAAAGATATCTCTTTCATTATAAATCGGTTTTCTACAAACCATTGGTCTACATTGACCAGAAAATCGCCACGAATGCAATGATGCTAATTTCGTGACCAAATTATGGAAGCTTTTCAAATTTTCCTTTTTATTTCTTTTTAAATGTTCGCATGCAATTTTAATTGCATTACATTGCATTTCTTCTCATTTCATATATTGCATGTAATTTCTTTTATTAATCTTTTTCCTTCATTTCACTGCATGAACTTATTACATGCAATTTTATTGTCATTATTTAATTTTTCTCTTAAATATATCTATGTACATAATATATATACTTTTTTCCACATTTTTTATTTCATTAAAAATGCGGGTTGTTACACAAAGAGACAAGGACAAGGCCAGAAGGCGAGAACTTCTAGGGGCAAGCTAATGTTCTCGTAGCTGGTGGACAGGATAGGGGTAGGAAAGTTTCCATCAAAGGATTTATTTTTATTTCTGATCATCCTGTTAGGATCTTTTTCTGGCACTTCACATTCTTTTATAACTAATCCTTTAGTTGATTCTCGGCACCTAGATACTAGTATGGTTTTGGATCCAGTTATTGTCTCAAACCCTTGTAGAGGTATGACTCATTTATCGAGGAATTGTCTGGGGTTTGAGAATCTCTATGTTAGGCGTCGAGTTTGGTTGCGATGCATATGTTCTTAATTTCATAAGATACGGTTTGATTCTAGGATGGATGGGTTAACCATATATGGAGCCATTTTAGATTGTGAGAGGAGGGTCGTTAGACTTATGACTTGCCATAGAAAGACTCTCAAGATGTCTTATGACTCCAAAAGGGTCTGTTATTCTTAGTCTTCTAGAATCTCTTGATATATCTATCGATGATTTGTGATTTGTACCGGTAGTTGTGAGTATCCTGACGTTTTGATGAGGTTCGGGGTTTAACCCGGAGACACGAGATTGATTTCCGCATACACTTGGTAGACAATGGAAAGCCAGTTGCATTGCATGTGCGACATATGACTCCTAAAAGAAAAGAGGGAACTTTGTAAGCAAGTAGGGAGTTATTTGAGAAGAGGCTTGATAGGTAAATTACATCGGAATGGGAAACCTATTGAAGATAGTCCTTGAGAAAGCCCATCATTCTAAGACGACTATTCATTTAAGAGGAGATAAAATGAATAGAGTTCGAGGTAGTGCAACCAAACTTGCGAAAGGAAGTGGAAGTATAGAAGGAAGAAATGATAGGACGAGTTCTGACTTGCATACTTGGATCGGAGGTCAAGAAAATGTGCAACAAAGAACTGAAGCTAGTAAAAGTGCAATGGGGAGAGGACCGCAAGAACGCTACTTAGGAGGCTAAAGACAAGATTCGCGCTTCATATCCTTTCCCTTTTGAGAATATGTTCTTAACTTCTTTTCCAAGTTTCGAATTAATACTTGTATCTATCGTTTGAATATCTCCTATCGATCGAGTCTTTAGGTAGAAAACTAATGAATGTAAACATGTGTTTGAGACATGTTATATTTGATGGATGCAAGTGGTTACTAGTGATTGCTCGTGGATGCATATACACACACAATAGGCACTAGATCGGCTTTATCACTTACATATCGCATATTGATGTGTGTACAATTTTAAATTTTTATGGATTATCGTTACATTGATGTTGCATGTGGATGGATGAGTGTGCACACATATAGAGCTTACATGTTATACTAGGATGACTTGCATATATTTTGGTTGCATGGAACAAACATACATTGCATTAAGGAGGTTAACTGAATAAATAGACCACCTAATCTTTCGCATTAGTTTACGAACATATACACACACTATTACGTATGTTCATAAAAGCATTAGAAATTCCTTAAGGATAATGGATGCCTTTGATTGCTAGACGGACGTATGATTGTTGGATGTTAGGATATACGTTCTTCTTAACTTAGAGATATCGTGGACGAAATCCTTTGAGTAGAGGAGAATGTAACACCCTGGAATTTTAACGACACTAAAGATGATGAATTAAATAATAATTAGTGTGAAATACACTATTAACAATGAATTAAGCAAAACTTAATTAAATATTCAGAATTAAGTAAAACGGACCGCGCCATTGAGTTCATTTCGAAATTCTGGTCAAGATAGACACCTAGTTTGCGTAAATCAGACACCGTATGAAGAAGTTATTAAGGTTTGAAGTTTGTATGCATATAAATAAGATATATATACATATAAATTCGAAAATATTCAAAAATCAGCAAAACCAAAAATCCGGCATGCAAATCGAGGAAGGTTTGACATTTTGAAGTCAACCCAAGACCTTGCTGGGTCGACCTAGGGGTCGACTCAGGCATATGGGGGTCGATACCCATGAAGGGGGGTCGACCTACCCATGGCTTTGGAAACTTCTTTTCTGAACTTGGACAATTTTGGAGCTAGATTCATGAACCCTAGGCTATATAAAGGACCTAGACCTAGGTTTTATTTATCTAAATATTGACGGTGAAGCTCTACTGCAATGAAAATTAAAATGGCCTTTCTTCTTCTAAATCAATTCAATGAAGAATATACATATTCAAAGATTGCTACAACAAATTCATCGATGGCTACAACAACTTATTCAACATGTTCTTCGCAGTAAATTGGATCCATTTCCTTAGGTCTATTCATTGTGAGTTCGTGTTATTTTTAGATTTGAAAATTTAAATAGTAATCTTGATATGTATATAAAAATTGGATCTCGAATCGGTGCCTAATCAGTTCTATTATGACATAATTATCAGATCAGCTTTTATATGTTCATATCGCCACCATGTTAAATCTTGTCATAATATGCTTATTTTGATTATGCCTATTTCTATCAGTTTATTATTGATTCGTTATTATGCATATTCTTGATTCTCTTCCCCCCCTCTTTTCCCTTTTTATTTTTATATAGCCAGGCTACCTTCGAGCCTAGGCCTAACGCTGAAAAATGTGAACATGCAAAATTGGGAACGATTGGGAAAAACATAATTTGGGGCATAATTGATGTTGAAAAATATGGGTTTGGGGGCATATTTCTTGTTGATAATACGAATTTAGGCACGCATTGGAATAAATGTAAGTATGGAATCGGATATAAAATGGGACATGTCTAAATACTGATTTTGGACATAAATTGGGACGTATGTGAATATGAATTTTAGGCATACATTGGAAAATATGCGAATATGGATGGGTATAACTTTATTGAAATGGGTGAATAAGGATTAGAGACATAAATTGGAAAATATATAGATTTGTGTTTGTGCAAAACAAACAAACACACACACACACACAGATATATATATATATATATATATATATATATATGGGAAAGTCTAAATGGATACAAAAAGTTGACACTCTCTACTCACTCTTCTGTTTATGTAAAACTTCTTCTCTTCTCACTCTTTACTCATTACTCTCTCAATCGAAGTGCTATTAAAGAGTTATAAGGCTGTTGTAATTGATTGGAATGTTTGGGAAAAAGATTTGTCCTTGTAGCCTTGAAATCAAGGAAACGGAGCAGTGTAAACCTTGTAGCCGGGAAATCAAGGGGAACATACTTAATCAAGGGAATCCGTGGTAATCTTGTGGCTGTGAAATCAAGAGTGTTAGAATCGGTCTTAAACTTATGGCCGTGAAATTAAGGGGGTTGTACTTGGATATTGATATAGAAATGAAATTTTGCGCAATCCAGCGTTGCATGAGACTGGATGTAGGAGTAATCTGAATCAGTATAAAATCTGGTGTGTTCTTTCCTTTTCTGCATTTTATTTTTGTTTATCTTTGTGTTTTTGTTTGATTCTGTATCTGTGATTATTTCTGTGGTGAGTGATTCATACAGTATATCCTATAATTTTTAGGTTTTGTTAAATTCCTCAAAAACACTATTCACCCCCCTTTACTGTTAGTTTTGCCTTAACAATCCATTCTGAAATCCCTAACAATTGGTATCAAAGAAAGGTCTTTCAAAAAGTACATAGTATGATTTTTGAATAGTTATAATAGCAACAAACACTGGTAGCAACTTTTGTAGAGGGTCAGTCCGCTGTTAGACCACACTATTTAATGGTAGTAATTATTCATATTGGGCATGTAATATATTTACAGTCAGTAGGATTAGCACATGGAATAGTACATAGAATGTGTTTGTTGAACCAACAACTAATTTTACACAATGGACAAATGAAAAAAGGCTGCTGCACAAAGAAATTCTAAAGCCATGAATATGTTGTTTTTTTCGTTAGGTAGAAATGAGTTTAATAGTGTCAGTATGTAAAACTACTTAAGAGATTTGGAGAACTTTACAAGTTACTCATGAAGGAACTAATAAAGTTAAACAAACTAAGATATCAATGTTAGTTAATCAGTTTGAGTTATTCAAAATGAACAAGAACGAGTCTATCTCTGATATGTATTGTAGATTTTAAGAGATGGTGTATTCATTAACAACACTTGGTAAAACTTATTCTGAAGAAGACCAAGTCGGAAAAATATTGAGTTCATTGACTCCAGAATGGGATCAAAAAATTTGGCAATTGAAGAAGCCAATAATGTCAGTGAAATGAAGATTGAGGAGTTAATCGGAGATCTAATGTCTTTTCAAGTCCAATTACAAAAAAGAAAGGAAAACAAGCCAATTGAGAAGAAATCCATCGCTTTTAAAGCAACAACAAATGATTCTGACTTGAGTAGTGAAGATGATGAAGAAACAACCCTAATGACAAGATATTTTAGAAAATTTCTGAGATATAGAAAGAAAAATTATCCTCGAAATAATAATCAAGGATGTTCAGGAAGAAATGACGGTCGATGTTATAACTCCAATAAACCAAGCCATATAAGGAGAATGTGTCCATATCCGGATAAACCAATCAGACAACAATTCATCAAGGAAGAGAAAGAAAGAATACGCAACAACGTTAGATGGTTCGGATTCATCATCATGTGGTGAAGAGCCAGAAACCAGAAATTCATATATGTGCTTTACGACAATTTAGAATTCAGAAAATTTTGAATAAAAGAATATAAAAACCGGGTATGCCTTAATTAATTTTTAATTTTTCCTTGGTTGAACGGTTGTTTTGTTTGTTTGTTTTGGATTTAAAATTCAAACTTGAAATTTAAAATTCAAATTTGAAATTTGAAATTCAAAATAATAATTAATAAATAAAATAATTTTTTGGATGTTTGCTAGGATTATAATTATTTCAGGAAATCGTTAAACCTGAAATATAAATCGATAATCTAATTCACATGTCGCAAAAACCAAATATACTTTGAAAATAAGTACATATATTGACATATATATGTCTATATGTTGACATATCTGCCTGTAATTTGAAATTTAAAATTTGAATTTCAAATGTTTAAACTTTCAAACATCCCTCCAACTATTCACCAAATCCCAAGATCTGGAAAGGTGTCATTGAATTTTGAAAAGTTGTGCCTATTCAATTCATATCCACTTAGTTTCTATATATACATATCCATTCTCTCTACCTTATATCTATTCTCTTCAAAACAATCAATTCAATGGCTTCCTCTAGTCCATCTCAAAATTGAAGTTAATCAAAACCATCAAAGGATATCTTCATAATAATAGAGATGCTATCAAAACCTATGTTGACTATCTAGCAAAAGTAAAAGTCAATAGTGGAGCTTTCGCCGTCTTTGAAGATTTTCCTTCCTATGACCTTATTTCTCTCTTTCAACACAATGAAGTCTTGAGTCTGATTGACTCTCGGGATAAGGACGAAGTGTGTTATCCTAAGCCCCTTAAGATTTTCTATGCGAATCTTGTTCGCGGATTTTATGAAGGCAATGTAGACCAAATTAGGAGTAGCGTCAAAGACACACAAATTGTTCTAGAGGCCGAAATCCTGGGCAATATCTTAAATTATAGAAGCATAGGATTGGATTTTTCTGATTTCAGAATCGATGAAACTGATTTAGAGACTTTTCATGACACATTTGAAACCGATGGTCAATTGGATTTCAAAAATCATTTTTTCGTCCAAAACCAAGAATCGTAAATCTTCTCCTCTAACATACCATCACTCCTCGTTCCAAAAACTTTAATAATCTAACTCTCAAGGTCCATAAATCCCTTTTTGCTATTATTGGTGGCTATAACATCAACTAAGCCGATATGATCTTAGGAGAATTCAAGCTTATAGAAACATCATCAAGATAGAACGGTATTTACTATGGAATTTATCTGTAATGTCCCGCAAATCCATACTATCTGAATTGACTAATAACACCACACGTCCAACCCAAATTGCACAGAAATACGAATCATTATTAGAAAGAAGTTAGAGGATGAGATATAGAATGAAAGAAATATTAGAATAGAAGAAAACGAAGATCACAAACTCACAGCGGAACAAATAAAATATATTAGGTAACATAAACTTTGAAATACAATTCGGTAACTTTATATACGTACCATCATCAGAGCACAACAGCTATTTCTGGAACAGTTATAAACACCTGTTTCCAGATACAAACATGGTACATAGTGGAATATATGATAGTCTATAGCTAACTAGTGAAGCCTCCTGCTTCAAACTCCTCCAAGTGAATCTGTAAAATCCCGACTACTTGATTGCCCATACAAATTTGGGCACCCTAGAGTTTAGGGAAAACAAACAAAATAAACTTTGGGTCAGTCATGGGACTGGTGTGAGTAAACTCCAACCATTTCTTTAACTTTCAAAATCCTTTCAAAAGAAAGGATAATACTAAGACCAGCCCACACATAAACATGGACGGTTTTTACCTTACTATAACCCAAAACACTTTGATACGAAAATTCAGTGATATTATAATAGTGTATAAATCAAATAAATAACAATCTAGCGGAACGCTTGCATCTCATGCTCCATATATAATATAAAATCAAAAAAAATGTAGGGCGCTTATTGGAGATTGGATTCCGACTATGACAAGGTATGGAACCACCAGTCGATAGAGTATCTCTAGAGGGGAATACACTGGGTTCAACAAGAAATTCTTGCAACCCGGCCCACACTTGACCGACCACTCATTTCACTTGAGTGTATCGAATGTATATCACCAACGGTTGGGATCAGCAACCGTTTCCCGAATGGGATAGCATCGAATAGAATAGGGAATTAAATGAATTTCTCTAGATAGGTGATAATGCATCCTAATGGGAGCAACCCACATAGCCATGCAGCCTGCCCGATTTTTGTCATTTCCCGGTTGTTGAGGCCGGAGGCTACAATTTCTTACAATTCATTGATAGCACAATCACTTTGAATGTCACATTGCCAAATCCTTTAATCACTAATTGATTTGTACAAATATATTGGATATTATGGTAAGCGAATAAATCCTTCGCCACTATATATATTTATACAGACCAACATATTCGATCATATAAAATACTTTGTCAGACATTCGTCCATTTACGTCCATTCTGGGATTGAACGAAACTGAAGGCACCATTTCTATTAATAGAAAAAGTCCTTGCACTTTACTCCGTCTTCGATTATCTTCATATAATCTAATTCGCAACGCTACTGCCAATACGGAGTGGTTCTCAGATAATAATCCAACTGGTCTCTCCATATTGACAACGATATTGACAAACACTTCGATAGTCGGTTATTTAACTATCGAAGAAAACAAACATTCATTCAAAGCATCAAACAATAACCGGACCCATTAATTAATATTTCATTAATTAAAACACTCCTTCATTTCCTTATCCATATTCGTTAACATGATATTTTCGATAATCATCTTGGCCTCTTACGCTATTTGGAAAAACATTTCCATATATCGCCTTCTTTTATTTTCTATACTTAGAAAATATATTATATTTATAATTGGAGAGCATTCCAACTACTTATCTCTTCCACGACCGTTCATTTCTACACTCAAGAATTATTCATTATACTTCCAAAATTCCACTTCTTGGGTTAAAACGAATGTTGTGTAAAATATCGTTACAACAACCCAAAATACTGCATTCAACTTACTCTTACTCAAACATTTCTTTTCGAGACTGGATCTTGCTATATATCGGTTAAAAATGAAGTCAATCAAGTTGGGGTATAACTACCTCTCAGACCTTGACTGAAAACATCCTTAACTTCAAAACGGACAAGACACTCAACATCATAAAAAACCAATTATTCATTTTTAAACCATATACATTTCTCTTTCTAATTTTACCAAATTTCGTTATAGATTTCCTTTTGTTTATAATATTCTATTTTAAATTCGTTTCCTTATCGAATTCAATATATATTGATTCATTGATTTTCTAGTTATTCAATTTTCTTTAAAATATTCTAACTCCTTAAATTTTTGGAAAATTTCGCCATAACCTCCTTTGTACCGGTCAATAGTTCAAACCTCAACTTGCCTCTCTAGGCCCTTTCCATTCAAAAAGAAAATAAAAAAACCAAGTGGTTTGCTGATTCGGCGCATAAAATCTCATATGGAATTAAACGTGTACCTTTTTGTCGGGCACATAAAATATAATCTTCATACACTTCATTCCAAGCTTGCTTAATCTATGTTCACTTGTTTCCAATTCATCCCAACTCAATTCGGTCATTTTAACTCAATTTGCTAATTTATTCTTTAATTAGCTATTTTGCCATTTCACCTTTATTTGAACATATCTTGTTCGTATATATTTTAATTCGCTTTTGAACAAGTCGAATTTCATTTCCAACTCAAGTTTCCTTTTCGATTTCAAATAAAATTTCTCAAATCACCTTTACTTATTCAAAGCCCAATTTCTTACTAAATTTCAATTAACTAATTATTATTCAAATTAGTTAGTTCTATTCAATAAATTAAAAATATGATTTTTTTGTTCCAAAAATCATTTCATTACATCACTTGAGTTCGTATTTATTTTACAACTCAAGTCTGGATTTTTCTAATGAAAACTCGGATTTTTATTTACTTAAAATCCTTATATTTATTTAAATAAACCGTTAATAGTTTTATAATGGTTATGGCACTGTTTTTCTGAAAATTTGATTTTGTCCTAACTCAAAATCTATCAAACGAAATCCAGATTTTTCTCTTCCATTAGAAAACTATTATTCAACCTGTCCTGATGATTCTTGTTCCAAAGAATTCCAACTTAAATTGAGTTCCATATACTCAATTGATGTTTGAAACGCCAATTTACGTAATGCCGCGTTGCAGCGAGTTTGTTTTAATTATATTTATATATACAAACTTTTAAACTTCATTTACAATTAATTCAACTCCATTCTAATATATTTTTAATATATATCAAACCAATTTTCCCAATTCAACTCAATAATTCTGATTATCTATAACTGTTGATTTTTCCTTACTCGGTTATACATTTATTTATACTCGATTTATTATTTTAAATCCCAATTCCTTTTATAAATAAATTATAAAATTCGTATAATCGAATTCCAATTATAACTCCTTTGGATTTTCTCAATTCAGTTTATATTCTAAATCCCAGAATATAATCAATTATTCTATTTTCAACACGTTTTCCAATTTCACTTTTTAAATTCTTTCTTGAATTTAAACTTCTAAATTATCCAATGATAATTTATTAACCTATTTTTATAAACATTGTTTATAAATTAATTTTCTTTTTTGAAAATTAAAACAAGCTTTCCTTTCAAATACCTATTTGAAACCCAACCCCTTTTATATTCCGAATTTCGGAATAAAACTATCATTTCCTTTTTTCGAAATGATTTCATTTTATACTTTTAAATTCATATTTGAATTTAATATTTCAAATTATCTCTTGATAATTAATTCATCACACTTATAAACATTGTTTATAAATTTCCTTGTCTTATATATTTAAACAAGTTCTATTTAGAAATCTATTTACAACCAAAATCTTATTTTGGAAATTTCTATTTATAATAACTTATATATATAACATCCAATTTATTTTCATAATCAATTTGAATTCTATAAATTTGAATTAATTGAATTCAAATCATAAATCCTTACGGATTTATTTTAGTCCAATTTATATTCTAAACATCAAAATAAATTCCATCGTTTATTTCTTTAAAACGATTTCCCCATTTCTATTTTTAAATTCACATTTGAATTTAAATATTCAAATTATTCAATGATAATTTTTTTCCCATTTCTATTTATAAACATTGTTTATAAATTCATTTCAATTCCCTGGTTGTCCCATGAAAATCATTTCATTTTATTTATAAACACTATTTATATATTCAATGCATTATCTAATTTATAAACGCCGTTTATAAATTCAGTACTTGTTTTTATTTTACAAACAAGTAAATATTTATAGTCCATTCAAAATTCGAATTCTATTTTTGGAAAAAATAGATTTCCCTTTTAAATACCTAAATATCATTTTACGATATTTTATTTAAATAAACATTTAGGGCCAGTGACATTTAACCAATAAAAAACAACCAATTATCAAACACGTATTTTCCAACACATCATATATGGTAATATATGTAAAACAAACAAATAATAATATTTTTAAGGAATCCAGTCGGATTCCTCCAACCTGTTTTCCTGCATCCATAGACGTTAGTTACATAAATAATACCCATCCTGCTTCGAGGTAGAATATCGCGGTATAGAAGATCATCCACTATCATAGCGTGGGGCGCTAATGATACTGCGGGCATCCGCTAATGGTACTGCGGGAACTATCCAATCACCAATATATATATAATAGCCAAAAACACCATTCCTAAATAACTAATATATATTTAATAATAGCCATAATAATATTTTAATGCAACCAAACAACCATCAATTATTTTTTACAACTAAATATAATTCTAAATAATGAATTGAGTGAGATTTACTCACCGTGATTATATTTTTGTCAAATATCCAGTTAACTCCATAGATGATTTCAAACAACTCTGAAAATTCCAAAGCTAAATTCATTGCAAAGTTTAAGCCCTTAAGATTCCAATGAATTTCTTTTCTCATCAAAAACTGTTTATCATAAGAAAATGTTATATATATTTTTAACGAATTAAACATGATTAATAAATTTAATTAATTAACTTAACTACTTTACTTAAAATAAAAACCTCACCCCTTTCCATATGTGTTGCGCCTTCACATTCCTCTTTTCCAGTATGTACAGGCAAACACCATAGCCTTAATTCAACAGCCTTCCCCACTGTTGCATTTGCTATTCCCACCTCCCTCGCCACGCCACTACAGATCCACCCAACCCATCATTAACCAGATCAAACTCCCCCTTCCAATACACACACCGAGCGGCCTACAGTAGCATCATACCCAAACCCATCGCAAGTCTGAACTTCGTTGCCTCAATCACGTTGCCTTAACACCATCGAACTTGCCCAAAATCCCTTTTTCTAAGTCGCGACCTCGACTTTACTTCCTGGGCTTCGAATTACACCGTCACGCGAGTTCCTGTTGCTTGAAATTTCGCTCTCGATATGAAATTGATTTCCCCCTTCTGCCTTGAACACTTCGAACACCTCCCAGAACACTTCGAACACCTCCCAAACCCCTTCGCGTCACCTGACCTAAAACCATCGCAACTTCAATTTCGAATACCAGGGGCAAGACGTGCTCCATTCATTGACTGTCGCTCCTCAGAAAACCCCATGCGGTATAGTCGCATCTAACCTCAAAGCAATAATATTGAAGAATTCAATAGTAGGAAGCTATTCGATCAAGAATTTGTTGATTTAATTGAAGATGTGATTTTATAAAATTTCTAGAAGAAATTAGAGATGAGGTGGTTTCGATTTTAAATTATCTGTGAAGACTGAAAATAACGAAGAGGGGGCAATGCAATTTATATAGGCAAACAAGGGACAAACATACATGGTCGTTACATCAATGTTTTCCTTCGTAGCGAAGGTAGGAGACCATCTCTGTACGTAAAGTGAAGGAAGAGGGAGTAGCTTGGTATAGGTTGGTAGTGTCCTTTGTTTCCTTAAGAAGGAAGGAATTAACTTTATAAAATAAATTTTATTTTATTTTAAACTGGTACGACTCTAATTAAAATACTCCTTTTTGAACCCAACAACTGACATTTTTAGGGTTGTACCACTATTCCGGACAAACCGGGACAAGTATCGAAACCCCATTTGATCATTGGAGAAGATATAAATTTAAATCAATATGAATTAAATTTAAATAAATTAATTCTTCAAAAATAAATTAATATTATTATCTATATATTCAAATAGACTATCTATTCATCATCTGAAATATTTCAGTTCAAATTAAATTTTGGATTGAATTATTTCAGACTCTGGTATTACAATGGTTATATATAATCGAAATAAATTGTATTTCGATTTCTAAATCGATAACTCAATATAAAAATTCTTTTATATTATTAACTAAATATTTAAAATAAACTATTTAAATATCCGGGTCGTTACATTATCTCACCCGCATTTTCAAATACTTTGGAGTTGATCTTCACGAAGAAGAATTTGTGCCAAGAAAAGTGTTTGACTCCTCAAACAAACATCTCATGCAAATTCCTCTCACTTTCAAACTGTATGGGACATTCGAAGCCAAACAAGCTCGAATGCAACAAGAACAAGCACCCATTAAAGTCGAAGAAGAAGAAACTTCTTTAGAAAGTGTTGAGTGTCCAATCAACACTAGAACCATTTCCAAAGAGATGATTGTTCAAAATCAAGTGAAGATTGTCAACAATCAAAAGAAGCTCAAAAAGAACTTTTCCAAAATGACTAAGTTTATGGTAAGATAGGAAGAAAGCTTGGAATTTCGTATTCCTCATCATCATCTGCTGAAAACTTGTCTATCAAGTTTAATTTATCTTTATGTATTCGCTTGTATTTGCTTTCGAATCTCGTATTTAGTGTGTCATAATTAGTTGGATGTATTTGCTTTTATGAAGTAATGAATGGAGTTTTATTTATATTAAAATTATCTTTAAGTTATTGCAAAAAAATTTGAATTAAATATAATATAGAAACAGAAAGATTCAAAATTCAAAATTTTAAAAGCAAGTATGTTGACATACATACTTTGTTATGTCCACATATAACTGCCAGATTTTCAAAACTTTTCAAAATTTAAAATTAAATAACTAACTCATGTCAATTCAAAATCCAAAGAATTCAAAACCTTATTTGTAACACCCTGGAATTTTAACGATACTAAAGATGATGAATTAAAGAATAATTAGTGTGAAATACACTATTAACAATGAATTAAGCAAAACTTAAATAAATATTCAGAATTAAGTAAAACGGACTGTGCCATTGCATCCGTCTCGAAATTCTGGTCAAGATATACACCTGTTTTGCATAAATCGGACACCGTATGAAGAAGTTATTAAGGTTTGAAGTTTGTATGCATATAAGGAAGGTCTATATACATATAAATTCAACAATCAGCAAAACCAGAAATCCGGCGCGCAAATCAAGGAAGGGCCGACATTTTGGATTCGACCCGAGACCTTGTTGGGTCGACCTAGGGGTCAACTCAGGCACATCGGGGTCGACCCCAGGGTTGACTTAAGTATTGACAACCATGAAAGGGGGTCGACCTACCCATGGGTCTGGAAACTTCTTTTCTGAACCTGGACGATTTTGTAGCTAAATTCGTGAACCCTAGGCTATATAAAGGACCCTAGACCTAGGTTTTATTTATCTAAATACTGACGGTGAAGCTCTGCTGCAATGAAAATTAAAATGGCAATTCTTCTTCTAAATCAATTCAAAGAAGATTATACATATTCAAAGATTGCTACAACAAATTCAGCGATGGTATAACAACTTATTCAACATGTTCTTCGCAGTAAATTGGATCCATTTCCTTAGATCTATTCACTGTGAGTTCAAGTTATTTTTAGATCTAAATATTTAAATAGTAATCGTGATATGTATATAAAAATTGGATCCTGAATCGGTGCCTAATCAGTTCGATTATGACATAATTATCAGATCTGCTTTTATATGTTCATATCGCCACCATGTTTAATATTGTCATAATATACCTATTCAGTTTATGCCTATTTCTATCAGTTTATTATTGATTCGTTATTATGCTTATTCATGATTCTCTTCCCTCCCTATTTTACCTTTTTATTTTTATATAGCCAGGCTACCTTCGAGCCTATGCCTAATGCTGAAAAATGTGAATATGCGAAACTGGGAACGATTGGGAAAGACATAATTTGGGGCATAATTGATATTGGAAAATATGGGTTTGGGGGCATATGTCTTGTTGATAATATGAATTTAGGCATGCATTGGAATAAATGTAAGTACAGAATTGGGTATAAAATGGGACATTCTAAATACTGAGTTTGGACATAAATTCGGATGTATGTGAATATGAATTTTAGGCTTACATTGGAAAATATGCAAATATGGATTTGGGTATAATTTGTATTAAAATGGGTGAATATGGACTAAGGACATAATTTGAAAATATGTAGATTAGGGTTTGTGTATAACACACACACACACACACACACACACACATATATATATATATATATATATATATATATATATGCTTTGACTTATTGCTTGGGAAAAAGAGCATATGGTGCATAATTAAAAGGTTAATTGAAAAAGGGTGTAAAAGTCTATGATTTGAATGGTGAATTGGGCATATAATTAAATATGGGGAAAAGGAGAAATAATTACTTATAATGACATAGGTAGATTTGGATAAAAATGGAATGTCTACTAATTACAATTAGGAATTGTAATTGCACTTATGACACGAGGTTAGGTTGCATTAGTGGTGGAAGTCTGCCCAGACCCGACCGGCATATCCAGCAGCCACTAATGTTGAACTTAATGTGAGAGGTTTAAGTGTGCAAATACGAATCGGGCTAAGACACGAGGTTAGACCCAACTGTGGAATAAGATTGCCCGGACTCGACCGGCATTTCCAGCATCCATACGTTGTAGGCCTAATGTGGGAGGTCTAGCCCATTATAACCATAATTGGACATGGTAATGAATTGGACTACTTAACCTAATTTAATCCATAAGGATTGTAGGATTATGAACTTGATTTAGGGTTAAGTAAAACTGGATAGGTAGTGGGTGGGTTAAGTAAAATTGAGGGGGTGGGTAATATTTACATATAGGCCCACGAGCTTAACCCAATAAGGTTATGTAATTAAAGACACCTAGTGGTATACATAACTGGTGGAAAATATAATAAAGTTATGTAATTAAAGACGCCCTTGTAGGGTAAGTATAACTTGTAGAAATGATAGAATTAGATATGCGTAATAATCTGCTAAGTAAACAACGATAAGTTGTACTGACGGTGTAAATTGAATTTATTATTAAATGAAAAAGAATGAGGAAAACTTATAAAATAAATAAGTTATATTTAATCATAAATGGTAAGTGACATGTTAATTATGAAACATGTGAATTGAGATATACTTAACAACGTATTAAGGAGAACATGTTATTGTAATGATGTAACCAAGCAAGAATACAAAATAGATTGTGGATTACAGACCTTGGGCCATAATCTAGAAAATAACATGTTGTAGGCTTATTAATAAACTTAAATGGATTAAGTTATATGACTGAAATTAATAAGCAAGAGAAACTTGGTAATTTGAATAAGAATTCAATATGAATGGGAACAACCAAGTTAAATGGAAACCCGATGAGGTAAGGCAAGGGCGTAAAAGAATGTTTAGACATAGGGTCTAACAACGTATTAAAGAAAGGCGCTTCGACCAGTCCGTATGTTTGAGGATGAACAACCCAACGGGGTAGATCATCGAGGTGTTATAAGACACGAGAGGAGTGCACATTCATTTGATTGTTATGACGGCTCCAAAGGAATGGGAAGGGGAAGCCCGCGGCTTCCTGAAGTATGTAAGGTGCTCCTAGTATTCCTCTGTGCGGTAACAGATGTCTTAGGCTGTACTCGCAGAGGTTGGGTATGTGCATAACTACTAAGTGGGTGGGCCTTGACTGTAGACGTAGCTATGCAGTCAGAATGTTGTGACGAGGTGACACCAGGGTGATTCGACAATTGCCTCACGGGGAGGTAGAGAGGAACACGACCAACAAGGCTAGTAGACCGTTGGATATCCGTCGTCGACAACCAGCGAGATGCAAAAAGACTAGAGCTAAACCAAGATATCATTTCACCTTTCACTATGGAGGTATGGGGATGAGGGTAGATGCTACATGGATGTTTAGATTGGTTGTTATTAGGGGCGGTCACTTATCTCTGAGTCTTTACTAGTTGAGGGAGAGCCGAGGTGGGGCCATAGCCACCATGAAAAACAGACCGGAGGAAAATCTGTATTTGAAGGCACTTAAAGGCGACCTGTACAGATATGGAAAAGCTCCCGATCGAGTTCTGTGTTTCTTGTTTAGCCCTGCCACGGAACTCGGTGCACATTAGAGGACGTGCGATTGAGGCATCGAGCTACAATTACAGTACATATGTGGGACAGTCTAGATACATGCATATCTGCTCTGGGTGGTGTACCATAGACTAGAGGGATTCTGATAAGGAATCTGATTTGATTGATGGTAGCAGTCCATACGCTTATGTAGCATAGTAATGATAGACATATGCCAAACATAACATTTTATATAGAGATCCGTACATCACTCCGGCGTAGGATGAGGGACTGCATTCATTACGGTGGGGACTGTGCGAGTGGGGTACCATGGGGTGTATCTCAATATTGAGAGATAGCTACATATATTGTATTAGGTGAATCCATGGGAAAGTAACTTGGTACGATGCGCGTATAAGTCTTGAGTGTTATTAGCCTAAGTAACCTAATAACCAAGAAAATGTAATGGAATGGTATTAGTAGGGATCATTCTATTTCTGATATACTAGTATCTGCGTGGTGCAGAGAAATGTATTTAAGAATCGCAATATATCCTGTTCATCTTATCTTGCTCAGTTCACACTTGTTATTGTCACTGTTATCTTGTTCTTCCAGTTTTATATACCTGTCATGACACTTTTATTTATTTGTATTTAAAAGTAACTGGACTCGCCAGACTTTATGTCTGACCCTTTTTGTTTCCTTTTCTCTCTCTTCCGTTACCTCCCCCCCCCCTCGGGTTCTCAGGGTGGAAGTGCTTAGAATTGATTTGGATTCTTTCAGATTAGCTTGGATTTTGGATATAGATGTATCACTTTGACTACTTGTCAACACTCTTATGGCTTCGCAAGGGAAATATGGTTTATTCTTTTGTACTTTGATATTTTTAGCAAGACATATTATTAATGTAATTAGTTACTTATGATGTAAACTCAGTATTTGGGACCATGATGTTTTGATTTAAATAAAGTTTTCAATTCCGCTGCTGTTTTACCTGTTTATCTTATGCTATTATGTTCAAATTTACCTACAATGCTTCACGAAACTTAACGCATTACCTTAGTGGGTGACATTAACGAACGTGGGGTGTCACATTATTTAATCCTATTTCTTCAACAAAATTCATTATTTCATTCCTTCTTCTTCTCTATTCATTTCTTATTTAAACTATGGCAAATCCAATTCATAATCTAAGTGAAAATATTGAAGAAACCTTGAATTCCTTCAAGAACGTCCTCTCTGTAATTCTACGAAACTAGCATCATCTTGAATTAAGCCAAATAAAGATATTTGAACAGCAAGAGAAGCACTTTGATGCAATACGGTGGCTAATCTCCTCTCTTTTCAGAGATGAAGATAACAATCTCACTAAAGCACCACCAACCAAAGAAGATGAAGATTAGGAGGTCATTAAGAACGATCCAATCTCTGGAGAAAACGGTTGGGTAGAAGTCCTAAGAAACGTTTAATTGTTTGGTATGATTTGATTGATTTGTTTGAATTTGTTTGATTTGGATTATTTCACTAGAAACTTATATATATTAAACATATGGTATGGTGTGCTTTGATTTGGTTTGGATTATATGACATAAAACATATCACTACTACAAAACAGTTCAATTGCATCGGTTGTTAACCCGCCTTTTGCATCGGTTCAGCAACCGATGCATATGCAGCCGATGCAACAAATCTAAACTTGTTGCATCGGTTGTGCAGCCGATGCAAAAATGACTTTTTTGCAACATTTCTTGTTAAAAAACCGATAAAAAAAGATGGTTATGGACTTTATAAAAACCATTATTGACATCGGTTTTTTCTAACAACCGATGCAAAATATATCTTTACTGCATCACTTGTTAATAACAACCGATGCAAAAATACATCCTCACAAATCCCTAAGATACTCAAATAGACAATAATGTACATATGCATATGTATATGTGTGTGTATATATATATATATCATAACAAATTGGATGACATATAAAAATTGAACATAACACTAAAGTAAATAGAGTTCAATTATAATGTTCATAATTCATATAAAATAGCAATTCATGCATTCATTTTAGTTATAATTCAAACCTTCATTGCAATCATTACAAAGTAATAGTCTAAACTGTTAAGTGTGCTAATGTAATTATGCAGTACTAATTACTTTACAATCCATATGTAATTTATAGAATCCATCCTTCCTGAGCTTAACTTCTAGCACCATTCTCAGCAGCAATTATGATCCAAAACTAGAATCTGAGTTCAAAAAATAAATATAATGTCAATACATAAGTATACCTGCATTTTATAACAAGTATAAGCATATATACAAAGTATAAGCATATATACAAAGTATAAACATATATAATATAAGAAACAGTCATGTTTTTAGGAGGGACTGGGCACAAGTTATGATGTTACTCACTCTCAAATTCCTTAGTAATATTTTCAGTTGCTTTAGTCATATCCTCCTCAGCAGTAACACGTGCCAAAGCAACCACTGAATTATGTTGCTCATTGCTTTCTGTAGTAGTTCTGTAGAACAGAAAGTAGACAATTGCGCCCGGCTAATGGTTGCTAGTACCAAAACATAGAGATAAACCAATGCACAAGCAATATACCATACCTGATAAGCATATCCATATCTTCAACATGCTTGTTACTCATTTCATTAAGAGATGTACTTGTCTTTTTCCACTGTGGACTACCAGCATCAACTGTGTTTGCATTGCAATGATTACAGATTAGTTAAACAATGATATAGTGATTTGGTTGCAAAAACCAAATATTCAAACTTATCTTTCTAATTGCCCCATACAATAATCAAAAATTGAACACAAGGGTAAAATTGCAGGCAACAACACACTAATAGAACAACAAACGTCCAAAGAAAGATTAAAAACAACTAACCATTGTTGGATAAGCACTTCCATTCGACGGTGTTTTGCTGCAGAATAATCAGAACCATATTTGAACTCATGCTGAGTTTGCATTGAAAACTCTTCCCATTTTCTCTTAAGCATCGAACATTACAGTTCCAACTGAAGATGCATGCTCATCGAAAAATGACTTGTTTTCCATAGCAGTATTTCTAAATTGACAAAGTCTATCATCAACCTGAACAAGAAAAAACGAAAAAAAAAATCAAATATGAGTTTAAGGTTACTAAACAAAATGAAGAAGGAAAGAAAAATAAAATAAAAGAACCTATAAATATAAACCAGTTCTTTCTGCCGCTGCATATGACTAGAAACAAGATTTGCCAGATCAACTACAAGTTTCTCTGCATCAGATCTAGTTTGCTTCTGTTGTTCATCATTATTCCAGTATTAATTACACCCCACGCACCAAAGGATAAATTTTAAATTAAAACACACCTCCTAAGTTTTCTGA
The DNA here is from genome assembly GCA_030737875.1 of Allium sativum. Lineage (NCBI taxonomy): Eukaryota > Viridiplantae > Streptophyta > Magnoliopsida > Asparagales > Amaryllidaceae > Allium > Allium sativum. The sequence continues at coordinate 452,720,936 of CM060920.1, read as the reverse complement.
AAACCAACAATGCTAACTGCCTGTGTCTCATGTACCAGTTTTGAATGATTTTGAAGCTTCCGTGACTCTTCACTCAACTTGCTTAGCAGTCCAAGAATAAAATCGGACATCACTTTTGAGTGATCTAAGCTCATGTTAAATTTATGCATTTAAAGTGGGAGTAAATATGAATTTCTAACTGCAATTATTCATTTTATGTAACTACTTCAGCATATACAGTTGCAAACCTTTCTAATTTCTTTAGTAAATGCAACTTCTCCTTGCTGAAGAGACAAGGTATTCTCCTGATCTTTCAAGACCTTGCCTATCTTCTCTTCTCCCATAGATGATAACTGGCATATAGTGAAAAATATAGCTAAATAATCGCCCTATTATATTAAAAAATCATCGATGCTTTTGCTATTACCAGGTGCTGCATACTTTTAGGAGAAAGGAGCAATTCTCGGAAGTTTTTGATAAAATTTCATCAAGGCAGGCATTTGAAGTAGATTTGTGCGAGCCTACCACATTCTGAATTCTGTCAATATGTGATACATACAAAGCCCTAGAAGCTGAAACCTTTTGCTTTAGCTTTTAAAGCCTAAATATGAGATGTAAAAACAAATAAACACATGTTTCAAATGTTAAACGCATATTTGCTGCTGCAGGAAAGTCATTTATTTACATGTGACTCTATTGTTTTGTTTGTACATAATTCAACTTATTCTTTCTTCTTTTCTTACGCTCGGTCTTCAGTAAAATACAAGAAAATACCCTGAACCAGCTCATCTTTAAAATTTATTTGGAATGGAAAAAATAATATATCATTATTTTACGCTTTGACAAATTCAAATGATAAAGGTTCGTCTGTGAATGCACTAGTGCATTGAGATGACGTTAAAGCAGTGGAGGACAAAGTTTTAATTGAAGCAATAATAATTCAACAAACTGCAATAATATAAAGGAAAACAAAGAGTGCACATACAAAAGCTTGAAAAACATAAAAACACTTGCAAAAACAAAAGCAAGGCAAATGCAAAAAAGTTAAACAATGTTCAAAAACAGAAATTCACATGCAAAATATCTTGGCATATGATTGTATATAGCATCGTTTGGAAATACATGGAAATATCTTGGCAGCAAAACTTACCAAAGAGCGTGGATGGGAAATGATGCACTTGGCATAAAACTCAAAGGGGCATCATATAATTTATTAACAAAATTATGAACTGATAGAAAGTAAAGCATGCATAATAGAAAAATAGAGTGTGGATTACCAAAAAGATCCAGACTATTATGAAAAAAATAACAAATTCTAGAATTAGCATCTAGAATTTTCAACATCCATCATTCTACATCAATTTATCACTTAAATAAGAAATTTAAAATAATTCATGTGTTTAGCAATAAACTTATTTTTCTTTGTACTCCTGCTATTTCATTAAAGTTTCATTGAAGAATGTATTTCTTTCATCAATATAAGCATGAAATATGATTTTCTAGTGTAGTTTAATGATCAAGTATATTGTGAGTTTATGCACTGTATTATGGAACAAAACATGTTTATAGAATTGTTCAATAATCTTTTAGTACATCGGTCAACAAGCAGTAAACAATCCTGCATAAACATATCTAATTCCATACATTGATTTTGAAAATTCATGTATCGGTTTGCAAATTTTCTTCTTTGAATTGTAATAATAAGTTATTTTGCGACGAGGAAACACCACTTGCTGGCGACTTTTTATGTGTTGACATTCTTTTGAAATAGATACATATAATGAAAAAAAACTAACATGCTTGAAAACCCAATATACTCATAACCAGTATGCACTTGGAACCCACATGTATTTGTAAGATTGACATGCATTATAAAATTCTACTTGTAATAGTATACTTATGTTATTTTTTTCATTGACATCAGTAAATGCTTGGCTTTGTACAATCAAAAATAGAATTTTGTTCTACTATACTATTGAGGTTACACAAGTTGTAGCCTAAAGATTTTTTTTAAAAGGTACTTGGATGAGAGAAAACAGTTAATATTGGCGATCTTGGATAATCAAAGTTTAGGAAGACTGAATGTGCGTGCTCAATACCAAGCTCATATTCAAAAGAATCTACTTTACCTGGAAGCAAATGCTGATGCTCAGCCTCAGTCTCCTGCAGTGTGTCTCTAGATGATGCCTCAAAGTGCAGCTACCATGTCCCAAGCTGGAAACCAATTTATGCAGCAGCAGAGCCCTAATTTCCCTCCGAAAACAACAATGCAATTTACTTCTCAACAGGTCCAAGAATTGCAGCAGCAACAGCTACAACATCAACCACTCGTGATGCCTCCATTTCATGGCCAAGTGGACATGAGGCCTATGAATGGAATGAAGGCAGCAATGCATGCAATGCATGCGACTATGAATTAGAATAAGAAAGCTAGGTGCATAAAAAGTAACATAAGCAGACAACTAACAAACAGTAAACAACACTTTACTGCACTTACATTAACAGAACTAAACTCTACAAAGCAGCTGCCAAGGCAGTCCCAATCATACCAAATCAGGCAAGAGCTAGCAGTCAAAATATGACAAAAAGGAGCGTCAACCAGCAGCAAACTCCCCAGTACAAATCACATAAAGAAAAACCTGACAAAGCAGCAAAGCAAACACAGCACCACACAAAAATAAGAATGATCCAATGGTTAAAAAAATTAATTATGTCAAATGTTTTTCAATTACCACGTACAGATAACATTATCAAAGAGCAATCCTTTGTTTAAAAAAATAACAAAAGCAGCAATATACAATATGTCCCTTCCAAGTAATTACTATTGAATGAACTAAAAAAAGGTAGGGAAATATTTTCCTGACATTTTATGATAAAATCAATTAGAGTACATACCCGAGGATATAAATATATACTAATTGCATTTTATTAATATACCTTCACATGACCCCTATTGAATTCCATACCAAATATTAAACTTCATCAGATGTCAGAAGAAGCCATAGCTATAACTAAATAATACATATCAATCAGCCTGGTCTGAACGGTTACCACATCACATCAGCTTGGTCAGTATTTAACCAAAGAAATTACAGGCTTCCCATATGGTCCATATTGCATCAGATGTTATAAGAGCTGGAGACATTTCCATGGGAAGTAAACTAATACATGTTATATTTCCTTTTTTTTTCTTTTACTTTTTGTTAGCATATTATTTATAGTAAACCGCTATAAGTAATATTAAAAAGATCAATTAGACTACAAAGGATAAGTAGCAGCATTCACAAAAAGATAGGTTACTGATGATTATAAAAAAGCAAACTAGGAAAAAAAGCATCCCTAAATAAACTCAACCTGCCTCTTTATAAGAAAATACACTTCAATGTGAAGTATTAACATAAGGAATACTTAAAAACACCAAAGATGGCCTAAAAAACAGAAATACTTAAAAACACCAAAGCTTAAATTCATAGTAGTATTAAGATAAGAGGCATTGGTAGTCTTATAGTCAGCTTCATTACAAAGCTCAAAAACACCAAAGCTAGCCCAAAAAAAGCTAGGATACAATCAGAAATCAATGTGAAGTAATTATGCAATGAAAGAAAACAATGTATTTGCAAGTATTGGCCAACCCCAATGACCATGAACTAATACAGTTTTATGAACATTGTTTAACTAAAATTCAACCAACTTTACACTTGTAAGCCACAGAAAATATTCAAAAGACTAAAAATGATTGGCTCCCTTAAGAAGAGCAGTGCTTTTGATTTTTTTCATGTAAAAATACCAGATAGTAAAACATAACTCAAAACAGCCAACTCATAGAGAATCAAGGCCAAAAACCAAGCAAACATGCAGCCGAAGCAATCAACCAATTTTCAAAACTTTTCAATGAAAAAATAGTGGAATTTACAGGTTCAATCTTCAGTGGATGATATTTATGTAACTTACGATCTGATAATAGGATCAAACTTTATGCAATTTACTGCTTTCATTAATTTGAGAAATGCATGCATGGATCTAATAGCCCCATCATTCTATGTAAAAGAAGAAGTATGACCAACTATTGTTGTAAATGAAAGCATGTGATATTCGGCAGCTGAATGAACATATTTACTGCTTACCAGCAACAAAAGAATTGATTGGTTATGCATGGACATAAGTGACAAATGTAGTAACAACTTTTCTTTATATGTAGAAAGATAAAAATCGTATAATCAACATCTCTACATAAAGGTGCAGGTACATTGGTTTTGGTGAGGAAGTAAGAAGGAGCAAAATGCTCGCCTTAAGCCCTGGAACCAAAGAAAGACAATAGCCACTCACCCACGACCTTACTGGCTTTATTTACACACATACCAATAACACAAAACTGACAACATTAAATAATGATAACCCACACCTTAAAATATTTATGAGCTGCTACCATATTCGAAACACCCACACAAACACTTTATACATGTTCAAGCCTTGGTTCTTTGAGTTTGGCGCATGCACTCTCCTAGCACAACAAACAATAAACACATATATACTTACACTTACACATCCAATGTCCCAACGCACAAGCATACTCATGAATTCACGCACACAAACGAATACATTTACAAACCAACACACACAAAACACAAGCTGTTTCACGCAGCAACACCCTAACACAAGCACACATACACTAAAACCCAGTTGTACAAACATTCTTTTTCTTTTTATATGATAATCAATAGAAATTAGATGCAGGTACAAAGAAGTTATCATGCATTACAGGACGGGAAACTCTCTCAGGTACAATATTTTATAGCTTTAAACTTTTATTTGCAAGTATTAATCTCAAATTATACCAATTTAAGGCAAAATATATTCAAAAGCATACAATTTTACTGTAATCAGATGTGTAAAGTTTATAAAAGTTGCCTTGTTAGAACCCAATCTGAACTATTTTAAACAATAGTAATTGCTAATCAGTGTAACTACGATTACAAATATTTTGGAATAGGACTTTTGAATATTATAATTGTGTAATACTAAAGTTGATTTATTGAATTAAAAAATATAATTCCGTATTCATATTGTACATTCTGCATATGCTACAATGGTTTGCTTCCTAAGTTAAGTGTAACAAATATAAAACATTCCATCAAAGTTGAACTCTCCTAAACACAATTTCCTGAACTGCAAATCCAAATCAATCAAAATTAATAAAAAGAGCCAAAATATCCTCTACAATACCAAGAGCTCAAATTCACCTAAAAGTTAAAAATTAATCAAATATTGAAGCAATAATTTAAGCAACAACTGAATTAGTAATTTAAAATTAAAATGTTAACCGATAGCCTGAAACTAAATCAAACGAATACCCATTTTAACAATCAAACTCATCATCCATTTAAAACAAAATTGAATTCAATAACATAACATACAGTTTTCTAAATTTCAATCGCGATTGCTTATAGGAAGTATATAACAAATTTCGATTGCCTTGGTTACAGGAATTTAACAAACTTGAGTATATAACATCGAAACATCAAAATATCAGAACAAAATAAAAAACCAAAAAAAGGAAGGTTCAGTACCTTAATAATGAGTAGGCATACTCGAATTCAAGCTACAAAATCAGCTGCGAGGGAAATCCGATTTCTAGGGTTTTTTTGGGAATGAGATGGAATTTTTTGGAATGAGGATGGAAAAAGAAGAACGAAGATAAAGTAGAAGCGGAATAAAGGTGCGATAGCAGGGAAATAAGGTGCGAAAGTAAAAAAAATAATTTACAACCGGCTGAAACTGCAGAACAAAAGAAAGCGTTACACGTCAATATTTTGAAATTGCAAATAAATACATCACGCCGGTTGCCTAGAGGGGGGAAATGCAAATAAATATAGTTGCATCGGTTGTATTTACAACCGGTGCAATGACAACTATTTGCATCTATGCTTTTTCTTCGGTTGTTGTAGAAAACCGGTTCAAAATGTAATTTTGTACTATCTATTTCTTTCCCCTTACCATATGCACCGGATTTTCAGATGGAACCGATGCAAATATCACTATTTGCATCTGTTGTTGTCACAACTGATGCAACTGAGGCGAAGCAACAAGCATATTTTGTACTAGTGTATGTAATTATAACACTTTGATACTTAATTTTGATTGATGTATAATGATGGATTTAGGAAGTATTATTATGATTATAGGATATATCTAGGATTTAGAGGGAGTACTTTATTTTAGTATAAGAATTATTTAAATAGTTATATGATTTAGGGGGAGTATTTTTAGAATTTCTTTTTGATGATGCCAAAGCGGGAGAAATTATAAAATATAGAATTAATTTATAGGATTCATATGGACAAGGGGAGTATTAGAAGGATCATCATCAACAGGTATGTACAGGTATGATATTTTATAAACTAAGGATGTCATCATCAAAAAGGGGGATATTGTTGGAAAATGGAGTTTTGATGGCAACAACCTTATTCCAATATTAATTGATTATAAAATATATACTAACACCTTTATCTAGAATATATACATATGCAGGATTTATATACAGAAATTAATATTAAAGACTGTACAGTTTAAGAGCATCTAGAAATTCAGAATTTAGAGATGATTCAAGACTCATGAGTAATCAAGAGTTCAAGAGTTCGGGAGTCTAAGATAAATATAGTAATAGAGTCTAGTTTATGTAAGACTCTGAATAGCACTCCAGGTTCAAATTCAAATTCATTCTCTGATTTTCAATTTCTGATTTCAAATTCTATTTTCAAATTCTATCTTTTATCTTTATTAAGTTTCTCTATTTTACTTTTTCTATTTTACTTTTGATTTTAAACTTAAGGTTTCTAGTTTATAAGTTTTATATATGTATACTTTTATACACTTATATTTATATAGTTTTAAACTTTATAATTTTATAAGTACGTTCATATATTTTATACTTGTGTTTTCATATGATTTTCTACTTTATAATATTCATTTATAGCACTATGTTTTAATTCAAGGATTTCTAGAATTATCTATGTTAAATCACTTCAAAAATGCTCAAAACTAAATTTCGTGAAGGGTTATGTCGACATACATATTGATATATCGACATATTACTATCATATTTTTGATTTTGAAAGGAAGAATCTTTTCACTATTTGTAACGTTTTAGAAGCGTTGCAACCTTACCAATCTTATAAATAGGGGCTGATTTTGAATTTTTTTTTTATTATTATTATTCTTCTCCATCTTCATCCTCTTTCATTACACCATTAATATTTCATATTTTTATGATTTCTACACTTACACTCTGTTGAATTCAAATCTATTTATATAAAACTTCTTGTCTTCTCACTTTCGACTCATTACTCTCTGAATCGAAGTGCTATTGAAGAGTTATAGGGATAATGTAATTGTTTGGCAAGTGTTTGGAAAAAGTTGTGTCCTTGTAGCCTTGAAATTAAGGAAACGGAGCGGTGTTAACCTTGTAGTCGGGAAATCAAGGGGAATATAATTGATCAAGGTAATTGGTGGTAATCTTGTAGCCGTGAAATCAAGAGTGTTGGAATCAATGTTAACTTTATGGCCATGAAATCAAGGGGGTTGTACTTGGATATATAGAAATAAAACTTTGCGCAATCCAACATTGTGTGGGACTGGACCGAACCAGTATAAAATCCAGTGTGTTCTTTCCTTTTCTGCATTTTATTATTGTTTATCTTTGTGTTCGTGTTTTATTCTATGTCTGTGATTGTTTCTGTGGTGTGTGATTCATACACTAGATCATATAAGTTTTAGATTTTGTTAAATTCCTCAAAACACTATTCACCCCCTTTTTAGTGTTAGTTTTTCCTTAACGATCCATTTCGCAATCCCTAACATAGGGGAGACTTTGCCAAAATTAAATTTCAAAAAATTTGAATTTTTTGCAAAGATAAAAGAGATGATTTTCAAATTGAATTCAATTTGAAGGCTTTGGAATGGAAAACAGGAAATTAAATATTTCTATGGAAACTTAAAATTGTATAGGACTTGAGTTATAGAATATGAAATGTTGAGTTATAACAAAGTAGGCTTTTGAAATGTTAATAGGTTTGTAGCATTTTTTCTGCCTTAGTAATTTCAGGGACGAAATTCTTTTAAGAGGGAAGCAATGTAACATCCCAGATTTTTAGCCATTTAATATTGAACATTTAAATTTATTTTAAATGTTGAATTGGATTAATAAATGGAATTTTATATTGAATTTATGGATTTAATAATCGATATATGATTTATTCAAATATATCGAATTATCAACAAACTATTGAATTCAGAGTTAAAAACTGAATCGAAACAATTCAGTCGATCAGTGTAAATTCTATGTCAATATAAATGATAATAATAAATTATTAGGAATGAATTTTATTGTTCTGAATCAATTTATATTTTAATCGATTTAATTTAATATATGAAAATAGTGATTTTTCAAACAGTCTCAGAATTCTATGATATCAGTTCCATCAGATCCTTATTTCCATCAGATACGTAATAGTGTATTATTATCGGATTTCAATTTTTGTTGCGTTTGGATTTATCGTTTGATCGTGCGGTTAGGAAAAGGTTAGAGATAATTAAATTAAATTTAATTTTAATTGTCAATTTAAAAGGATATCTTTCGTATACGATCAAATTTGTCTTCGAAACCCATATCAATGCATTCAGAATAGTGGTATAACCCTAGAAACGTCAGTCACTTCACTTCAAAATGAGTTCAGAACCGCTAGATATTTTTTATTTTTAATTTATAAAGTCACCTCAAATTCAACTCAACTTTAAATTAAAATTCCATCAGCCACCCAATGTCTCGTACTAAAGCCGACCTCTCCTTCCAATACACAGCCCTCATTTGTATCTTCACGGCTATTCAATGGCGTCGCTCTACCAAATCAAATCACAAACCTATTCTTATCGATATGAAATTCTTGCTCCCTCTTTAATTATTAAACCATCGTGACCCCTCCCATTCTTTCATTGAACAAAAAAGTTGAAACTTCTAAACCTATACAAGCCATCGTTCATTATTAATTTATTCAAACGTGTACGGTCACTGATGCTTGCAATCGAGTTAGGAACACTCGATTTTGGTTACAATCAATTAGATATTTTTAACGAGGAAGATGCTGAGTTGATGGGGGTTTTAGGCACTGGTGAGTTTCGCGAATTCGAATGGGGTTTGGGGATCGATTTCTGAAAACTAAGCAAAGGGTTGATCGAAGGACATGTGTGGGTGAGATGATGCGAATACTAATGGCGACAGTGGTGCGAATACTGATGGAGATGGTTGAATAGGAAAGGTGCAATGTTCAACGGATGGATATTGGAGTACGATGGTAGGATGTGGAGGGGTTCGGACTATAATTTTTGGACAATGGATGAGGATGTGATAGTTTGTCACCTGGAGAAGTCAATGCTTGTTTTGAAGGCAATGTTGTGTAGTAATGTGGGAGTGGGTATGTATTTTAAAAATGTGATGCTCAGGTGGCATTTCATGTCTGTGATGTGGATGCAAACGGGATGTCAATAGAGGGGAGTGTTCGGTTGTTAATGAACTAGGATTTGTAGTAAAACAGTAGGCAGTGA